>OZ005735.1:288158232-288778432 GCA_963930755.1 Eudasyphora cyanicolor
ACCAATAACTCATATTTTGTTTATTGACGAAGCCATTCAGCCAGAAATGAGCCTCATCGCTGAAGATGATTTTTCGCGCTCTTAACGTTGAGGCCACTGACTCCGAATTTCGGTAGTAAATTTTAATAATTTGGACTCGTTGTTGGCTCGTATATCTTTCCATCATGAAATGGCATACCTTACTGAAGAGAAATGTCAAAAGAGCGGCAAAAAATATGGCGTCGTTTGCTACCCTGTCGGTCTACTTTTTTAGCGTCCCTGTTGAAAAACCCTTTATGAGCAAGATATTTTTTGGTTTTTTTGTAGTATAACACTGGGGGACGAGGTATTTTGAGGTGAAATTTTGTTATGTCCTTCTCTTTATAACGAATTGGATTTTAAAGGGAGTTCAAATACTCACTGTTTAAAATCAACAAAATAGCTCTAATTAAAATGATTCGAAGTAATGAAATGCACAACATTTATTAACAGTTTTATATTTCCAGCATTTTTTTTTCAATCTAGCTAAGAAAAATATTCTCACACGTCACTGATCACAAACTAAAATGTATGGTTCCCACATTGCTTTTCTACCTACGACAATATCTCACTTTCATTTACCGTTATATTAATAACAGTAAGTTATTATTTTTTCTTATAATTATTTCTGTAATAGTGGACCTCTTTTTAATGATATAAATAAAGATTGTGATATTCAGTAAACATTTTTTTCGACTTTTGTCCACCTAGATTTATGAAATAACACACTGTGCACTGGTTGGGTGGCAAATTGTTATTTCTGAAGAGAGTACGGTTGAGATTTACTCTCTGTTTATTGTAATCGGAATTTTTATTTTACTTACCACATTCCGTTGATCCGATGTAAACAATACGCGATTCCCAACGAAAAGGAATGGAGAATGGAGTAAATAAAATGAAGTTTTCCGCGACCATTGAACTCTAAGATCGCATTACGAAAGCGAAGACAGTCAGTGAACAAAAATGATTCACGTGCTTTATGTCATTATTTGTATTTGTTAAATGAGCAAATCCACTGCAAAGCAATAATAAAAGTCTAATGTCGGGCGGGGCCGACTGTATAATACCCTACACCATTGTTTGTCATCTAATGGACTGTATAATACCGTTATTACTGTGAACAGTTGCAGTTTAAATAGAGTAAGAGTTCATAATGGGCTTATATTCGTACTTATCAAAACATGGACCGATAAACTCCATTTTCACTATAGACGATTTAATGCAATATGAAGTACAAAAGCTTAAATTTTCGCATGATGGGTTAAAAAATGCGTTTCATATAACGCTAAGGAGTCTCATGGGAAAGTAAATTTGTATATTGGCTATATAAAAACATTGACCGACGTTCCCCATTTTCACCAGGGACGATCAAGTGCAATACAAATTATAAATTGTTAAATTTCAGCCAGAGAAGTGATATTGGCGGGGACTTTTATATTTTTACCAAAAAATGGGCCGATGTACCCATTTTTATACCCTCACTTTAGTGTGACGAGGGTATATATCATTTGCTACGGAAAAAAGTGTAACACGTCGAAGGAGTGACCTAAGACCCCAAGTATGTTCGGAGGAAATCCATTTTGGGTCATTTTAAGTCGAATGAGCAATGTCCGTCCGTCTGTCTGTCTGTCTGTGTGTCTGCTGGCTGGTGCGCACGATAACTCTAGAAAGGAGTAACCGATTGACCTCAAATCTGGTATGTGGTAATACTTTTTTCTATCTCCGGCTAAGTTCGAAGATGGGCCCTATTGGTCCACTTCTTCTAGTACCTCCCCCACAAAGGGTTAAAATGTTGTGAACTATTGATTCTTTAATAACTGCTATACTACTTATTCGAATCTTTTGAAATTTCACACATAGTATTAGCTTATTATTCGTTATCAACTCGAGAAAAATGGGCGAAGTCGCCACGTCCCTTTTGGTACCTCCCACACAAATGCACCATTTTGCACCAAAAGTCAACAGCTTATAACATTAATAACAGTGTATAAAAATACTTGAAATTTTGTACAGTATTATGCTTTTATATTGCCTACAGTCCAGTGAAAAATGGGTGTTGTCATCACGCCCCTTTTGGTACCTCCCACACAAAGGTACCAAAAGTTAACAGCTTATAACATTAGAACCAGTGTATAAAAATACTTGAAATTTTGTACAGTGTAATGTTTTTATAGTGTCTATAGCCCTGTGAAAAATGGGCGTTATTGCCACGCCCCTCTTTGTACCTCCCACACAAAATGCCCAAATCATACCACAATTTAATGTCTCATAACGTTTATACCAGTGCACATAAATGCTTATAAGTCGGCACAGTGCAATGAATTTAAAGTATCTAATGTTCAGCAAAAAAAAGGTGTATTTGATAAACCCCTTCTGGTACCTCCCACACAAATTGACAGAATAATTCGAGTAATATTCAATATTACATTACTCACAAAGTGAGGGTATACCTTAGTCGGTTTACCCGACTGAAACTTTCTTACTTGTTACTAGGGCAATTAGGTTCAATATAAGGTATAAATACTTAAATTTCAGCTAAACCAATAGGTAAATACGTTCCCTAGAGCCCCAAGAAGTAACACCAGAGGGGACCTTTATACGGGGCTATTCCAAATCATGGACCGATGTGCCCCCTTATAAAATGTTCGTAACAATCGCTTCATATTTGCGACCTGCACTTTGATCGTAAAAGTACATAGACAGACAGACAGACAGACAGACAGACAGACAGACGGACATGGCTAAATTGAGTCATAGTGATTCTATGCCGATCGGTGTAATAAATTATGAGTCTTTCTATTTGTTTTTTAGGCATTACAAACAAATGCACAAATTCATAATACACTGTACCACAGTGTGGTGTCGGGTATAAAAAAGTGACCAAATACTGCGGAACGCGAGATAAAGCAATTAAAGCCCACTTCCCACTACTTATATGACGTTTAAAAACTGTTGGCATTTTAACTATTTTAATGTATAATGAGGTGAGTAGTGAAAATGCCAATAGTGCATATCAAAAATCGTGGCCCTGAAAGCTTTCAACCTCATTCATTCGGTTCATTGAGTGCACAAGTTTCTTCTGTTAAAATGCAAAAATCGTAGGCAAAACAAGTACTGGTACTATTTATTGATTTCACATTGACGATACAATCATCAATTCAAAAACTTATTCAGTAAGAATTTATTCGGTTTAAGACCATATGTTTCAGTTACTTTCTGTCTATTGCAAAAATTTAATAGAAATAAATACAAAAATTGGTAGAGAGTATTAATTGTTTGGTAGAATATTCAAAAAAAATTATTGAGATAAATGATCGGATGTTTTTTCGTAATAAAGAGGAAGGTATGCCGTTAATAATGAAAAACAACATCAGCCAAATGGCCACCACGACCACGCTTACAGGGCCATATCCTTTTCATGAAATTGTCCATAACCAGATCGCAAAGTGGCTGCCCTATGTCCTCGATAGCCTCACGAATTCTATCTTTGAGGTCTTGAACACAGTATGAAGCCGCCACCGATCTTTGCGGCTAATATCGGCTGAAACACAGCCGCCGTCCCATAGAAAAACTTTAAAATATGTATAGATACAATTTACAATTTTTAATAAGCAAATAACCATATAACAGATACATATATCGTCCCCTATATTTTTGGTTTGCATTTTAATAATCTACGCAATTAGTTGTATATGTGTATAGAAACAATTTGGGGAAATTCTACTTCCACAAATTGGGTTATGGGGTGTTTGAAATTGATTGTTCATTAATAAAAGCCTATGATACTAAAAAATATTTTTTGAAGGAAATAAGAACATTTTTATTTATTATTAGATTACGTACACATAGAGAAACAAATATTTTCGGAAAAAAAAACAATGGAGTATTACAGAATTTTAATATTGCATATAAATTAATACCTCCATTGTAAAGAATGATAAGTCGACTTGGTACATTATACTGGATATTTCATTTCTAAATTCTAAATATTCTAAATTGTCTTCAGTCATATCCATCAATTCAATCAAGTTAAGCTCAAAACAAACAAATTACAAGGTAATTCTACACAAATTTAAAATTTCACTAAAACGAAGATTCGCCTCTCCTGAAAACAACCAGCTTCGACTTAGCATACCTTGAAAATCGAGTATATTATAGAGCCGCCTAGCGTCAATTTTATGACTTATAATTGTATGGAAATCGATAATTTTTATACCTGCCATCATAGCAGGGGGTATACTAGCTTTGTCATTCTGTTGCAAACAGAATGACAAAGCATTCAATAATAGTATTGAATGCAATTCATGCTGGAGGGTATATAAGATTCGGCATGGCCGAACATAACATTACAATTAACTTAAAAACATCTATTATTTATGAATATATATACCAGAGCTTAACTTTTCAACTATTATTTTAAATCTAAAAATGACTATCACAGAGCCGCCGTATGTCAATTTTATGTCGGCTAAGCCATCAAGCCGCTGCCGCCGCCGATCTATAATTTTCAATGGCAGCCGCCGCCGCCAATTTTGCCTCGGCTTCATTCTCTGGTCTTGAATCGACGCTGGGCTTTTGGCGTAGACTTTATCTTTCACGTGGCCACAAAGGAAGAAGTCGCAAGTTGTTAAATCACAAGATCATCTCTTCGAGAGATAACACGGCCCGGAAACTTTTCCCGTAACAGAGCAATGGTTTCGTTGCTTGTGTGGCACGTAGCGTCGTCTTCTTGAAAGTAAACATTGTCCAGCTCAATACCACCCAACTCCGACCATAAAAAATCATTAATCTCTCGATAGCGCAATCCATTCACCGTAACTGTTGATCCAACCTCATTTTCGAAAAAGTAAGGTTCAATGACCCCGCCGGACCATAAACCGCACCAAACAGTCACACGTTGAGGATGTAGAGGCTTCTCAACAATAACTCTTAGGTTTTCCGAGCCCCAGATGCGACAATTTTGCTTGTTGACGTAGCCACCGAGGTGGAAATGGGCCTCGTCAGTCAAGATGATTTTTCTATGGAATTCCGGATTTCACCATTTCAGATTTTCGCCATTTTTGTAGTGAATTTTAATAATTTCAATGCGTTGTTGAATCGTATATCGTTCCATTTTTAGTAATAGCGTAGTTTCTACTTGTCAAATGTCAAAGAATAAAAGCTTCAAAAGTTACAGCTACCGAAATACCGGGTGATTCAAAATAACACCTCTTGTTGGAAAACCCGTTACATATAAAATTGTATAGATATTAGGCAACATTTCACTGGATTTATGAAATTGATTCAGTCATAGGCACATAGAAGACTATATAGCAGATATATAGATTTCCTTTTGCTAAGTTTTTACTTTGAAGAAGTCCACTCTTCATATAAGAAAAGGACCAGTACCAGTAGTATTGACCTTAAATACCCCCAGAAAACGTGACATTTACACAACATTGAAAAACAAATTCATACACCTCTTTTTCCACATGAGAGACCTCTCACAACAGCCAACAACTACGGCAAAGGTCACCTTGGAGCGACAAGTCAGTGGTGGTTTCCTAAAAATACAACAACACTACCAGCAGCAGCCGCGACATGGTGAACGTGCTTCAACTGAATGCATTAACAATGATGACACACAAACATACGCAGGCGTGTTCCTGCTCTCTTTTTGTTGGTCTCACTGACTCAACAAAACATTTTCATTGAATACTACGAAATTTCGTCATTGTATCCAACGCAGTGTCAGCAGCTGTCGAGAGGGGGGATGAGCGTGAGGTAAATTGAACGCCTGGATTCATGCACGACACGGAGAGATCATGAAAGAGTCACTGCAAATACTCGAATCGATACACGGCGAGTGACCAAGTGACTAGTGGCTGACTGATTGGTAGTGATGACGTCGCTGTGGCTGTCCCATAAAAATAACTAAATAACGGAATAACCGGCATTATTTCTCATTGTGAGTGAGCGGGAGAACATCGCGGCAGACATAAAAAGCAGTACTCTACAACAACTAATCACGTCGTACATCCGAGTATACGCAGCAAAACGTACGCAGAGTAGAAAATTTACTCCAGCAACGAACAAACAAACAAGCCATTCATTCCCAACAATTCAAGTGAAACATTTTTTTGTTTAGTGAAAACAGTTCGTTTTTAAACGTCTAACAGTGCAGACGTCGAGGACAAAAGTAGAAGTGAAATATTTTCCAGTAAAAACCAGTGAACAAAAAAGTGAGTGAATCCCCAGAAATAACAACGATAGTTACCAGAGAAAGAGATACATAAATTGAAATATTTGAGTTATAACGAAATGTGTTCAATTATTGCAATAGAAATAAACCATAAAACGACTTTACATTCATAGTTTTTACAATTTCAAAGTGAATGGATTTTTTGTTTAACTCAGTGATGTCATATCGATGTCAGACCAAAGGCATAATATGCTTTATTTTATTTTTTATTGTTTCACTGGAAAATTTGTATATAAGTAAAATTGTAAGAAATTTTTAAAATTATCTTCAGTTTTCAATCAAAAAAGTATACTATATTGTGTACAATTAGATATACCTACATATGTAGCTAAAAGGGGTAACTTGTCTTCATAACACGTAAGGGACTATTCGCAATATTTCGTTTTTCTTAAACATTTAGTTTGAAACTTTAGAAATGTTTTCTAATTTAGCACTTCTCGTTAATGTTTTTTCGGAAATCATAAATGTTGAAATGCTGATAGGGTAATGAATTATATGTCGAACAAAATGTATCTATTTGTCGAAATTCGGTCCAAAAGTCATATTTCAAATTATTTTTCAGTTTATGTGGGTGGGATGTGTGTATGTATGTACATACATACATAAACATTATAAACCTAATATTAGTGCCGATTATCAAAACATAGTATTCCTTCTAATTCATATCGCATATATATACATATGGATAACTCCGGTCTGGGAAAATTAAGTAGTTAGCTATTTCTTAATGACCACGCCCTTTTACAAGAGGTAGTATTTAGAATAAGGAGTAACAAATTGACTTCAAATTTGGTATGGGGTAATATTTTCTTCTATCTCCGGCTGAGTTCGAAGATGGGCCATATTGGTCCACTCCTTCTAGCACCTCCCCCACGAAGGGTTAACATTTAGTGAAATATTGATAATTTAATAACTTCTATACTACTTATTCGAATCGTCTAAAATTATACACATAGTATACTTTTATTAGTCACTATTACCTCGAGAAAAATTGGCATTATTGTCACGCTCCTTTTGGTACCTCCCACACAAAAGGACCATTTTGTACCAATAGTTCGCGGCTTATAACTTTAAAACCAGTTCATACAAATACTTGAAGTTTTATACAGTGTAAAGCTTTTATAGTACCTAGGGTCCAGAGAAAAATGGGCGTTGTTGGCATGTCGCTTTTGGTACCTCCCACACAAATGGAACGTTTTGTACCAAAAGTTAACAGATTTTACTTTAATACCAGTGCATACAAATACTTGAAGTTTCGTAGAGTAGTTGAAATTTCGTCCATTGTGTCCTCTTTTGGACACAATGAACCATTTTACACCAAAAGTTAACAGCTTATAACGTTAATAACAGTATATACTTTAAAGTTATTAAATGCAATTTAAATTGATAATAATTTAAATAAAACAAAAAATAAATAAATGTGCTAATAGGTGAGGGGATTCATAAGTCGGTTTACCCGACTGAACTTTCTTAATTGTTCTATAAATTTTAACTCAAATTCTATTAGGTTTTACAGATGGAGGTATTCCTCTGTATATAACATACCCCATTTTCGACTGCAATTCGAAAATAACAATTAAAGTAAAAATAAAATAAATGGAAATTCAAAAGATATCGATTAA
Organism: Eudasyphora cyanicolor; assembly: GCA_963930755.1. Classification (NCBI taxonomy): domain Eukaryota; kingdom Metazoa; phylum Arthropoda; class Insecta; order Diptera; family Muscidae; genus Eudasyphora; species Eudasyphora cyanicolor. The sequence continues at coordinate 288,166,114 of OZ005735.1, forward strand.
AATCCAAGATACATAAAATGAAATTTAAAAAAAATAATTATTTAAAACTTAAAATGATCCATTTGATATTAAAAAATTAATTCAAAATTCTATTTTACAAATAAGTTTAATCGCAAAATTAAAAATTTAAGATTAAAAGTTTAAAATTAACAATATTCAATTGGAAATTCAGAAATTAAATTTGTATTTAATTATATTTATTTTTAATTTTAATTCTTCGAATTACATGGCAGTTTTTTCACAACACGGAAGTTATTCTATATTGATGGTGACATATCTATCGAAATGACTGTTATTCTGAATAATCCCTCGCAAATGTATTCTAATAATATTTAAAATTCCATCAATTGTATCTGACTTCTGTTTGTGTTGATTCCGTAGAACATCATTCTTTATTCAGAAATATTATAAATAATAAATTAATAATAATTTAAAATCCCCGTAAAATTCTACACAATTAGTTACCAAGTATACCAACTAAATGTCTGTACATACACATAAATGTACATTTTCGTATCTATGTGTGTGTCCTTTGCAAAAATTCAAAATAAAAGCAAACCATTGGGGCTTCCCAAAATATCCCGAAATTCCTGATTTTGTTTATTTATGTTCCTCCATACTTGCGAGTTTATTCACCTTAGCATGTCCTTGCGTGCTCCGGAAAAAACTCTACACTTTCACTTTTCAAATAGACATGCGCACTCGAGCCAAAACAAATTCCACCAGGATATCAGCTGCTGTTGCTGCTTTGAGGTTTCCTGGAATATGAAATTCCGGTACATGGGGCAAACACATACACACACACAACGGAGCCACTCTGACAAAATTTGACTTTGAAATGTATTTGAAGGTTATATTTTGTTGTTATACTCTCTGCTTCCTGACCCCCACCACCTACCATTGAAGCAAAATATGGTTGAACATGCCTCCCCCCTTCCATTGTCTGGTTAGGTCGTCTGGCCTGCAAAACTAAATGTTTACAAATGGAATGATTTGTTTTGAAGCGCTTCCCGGGAATAGATTGAGTTCCCGGGCGATAAGATAAGAATTCAATACAGGCACAGAGATATGTAGATATTCACATTGTTTCAGTTCCATTCGAATGGATTCAAATGCACTTTAATGCTGCTTTAATACCCCCATACTCGTATATGTTATATGATCGCTGCTAACACAATTAGTATCAATAACATGGCACTCACTTCACTCCGTTGCTGATTAGCAAAGGCTGACTATTAATAAAATATTAAAGAATGATTCATAAATCATGAGACACGAGACTAAAATGTGATGTGGTTTCTATAATTTATTTGAATCGTTATTAGAAAAATGTGGGCGGAGGATTTTCATTAACATGTGCTTAACCATAAATGATTTCATTTACAACTATTTATTTATTACTAAAATTAAAATGTTGTAAAATCAATCATTTAGTTTTCTTAGAAATGTTATCTTTTCAATAAAATACTTGTTATAAATGGTACAAATATTTCCCATGGTAATAAATAAATAGTTAGTAATAAATAAATAAATGTAATATAAATAATTAGTAGGTTCTACTGTTATTATTATTAACATTGGCCCACTTTCGATAAATATATGTATGTTATCGAAATTCAATTTAGAACAAGAAAAAGCGTTAAGTTCGGCTATGCCGAATCTTATACACCCTCCACCATGGATAGCATGTGACCTCACAAAATAACTCAAACCTAAAGAAAATAATACGGAAAAACACCAAAAACAAGTAAGAACGTTTCAGTCGGGTAAACCGACTAAGGTATACCCTCACTTTGTGAGTAATGTAATATATAACATTACACTAATAAATTTGTCAATTTGTGTGGGAGGTACCGGAAGGGGTTTCTCCAAATACACCTATTTTTCGGTAAACAGCAGATTCTTAAATACATTGCATTGTGCCGAACTATAAGCGTTTATGTGCACTGGTATATTAAAGTTACGAGCTATGTAATTTTGGAATGATTTGGTCATTTTGTGTGGGAGGTACAAAAAGGGGCGGGGTGATAACGCCCACTTTTTACAGGACTATAGGCACTATAACAGCATTACACTGTACACAATTGCAAGTATTTGTATGCACTGGTATTAAAGTTACAAGCCGTTTACTTTTGGTACGAAACGGTCAAATTGTGTTGGAGGTACCAAATGGGGCTGTACAATAACGCCCATTTTTTACCGGACTATAGGCGCAACAAAAACATTATACTGTAGAAAATTTCAAGCATTTTTATGCACTTGTATCAAAGTTATAAGCAGTTAAATTTTGATGCAAATTGGTCCATTTGTGTGGGAGGTACCAAAAGGGGCATGCCAACTTCACCCATTCACTCGAGGTAATAGCGACTAATATTATGTGTAGAAGATTCGAATAAGTAGTATTGAAGTTATTAAAGAATCAATATTTCACTAAATTTTAACCCTTTGTGTGGGAGGTACCAGAAGAAGTAGACAAATATGGCCCATCTTCGAACTCATCCGGAGATAGATAAAAATATTACCGCATACCAAATTTGAAGTCAATCCTTTCGAGAGTTATCGTGCGCACCAGCCAGCAGATGAGAACAGTAGTAGATGAGAACAGTAGGAACAAGTTAGATGCTGTATACATATGGGAGCAATATCTAAATATGAACCGATATCGCCCATTTTCAATCCCAAGTTACCTGCAGCTATAAGGAGTATCTATACCAAATTTCAGCCACCTAGCTCAAGTATTATAGATTGTAGCGTGATTACAACAGACGGACGGACGGACATGGTTAAATCGTCTTAGAATTTTACGACGATTAAGAATATAAAAGGTGTCGCAAAAGTAATCCTCCTATCAGAAAATGCTATAAATTTTGCGACTGGCCCCTAATGCCTAATGTTGACATTTGTGTAGTAAACACATGCGAAATACACGTTAATAAACAATGTTACGCTACACTGCTCCAGAACGCGGAATATTGCTGACTATTTATTTGACCAATAATCGGTCGGTGACTTTGGCACAAAAAACATCGAAAGGTTACTTTTGCGCCACCTGTTATATACTTTATGGGGTCTCAGATCAATATTTAGAGGTGTTACAAACGGGGTGACAAAATGAATATCCCCCCATCCAATGGTGTAGGGTATACAAATAAACAATAATCAGCTGTTGTTTTCATTTGTTTATCTTTTTTGTAAAGTTTCTTATTTCTAGTCAGCCAAAAATGTATTTAGTTGAATATCATATGTTTCAATTACAATTTGTCTATTGTAATAGAAACAAATACAAAAAATGGCTTCGAGTTTAAATTTCTTGGCAGATATAACTTCTTCACAGATCAAGATCTTTAACTTAAATTAGTCGGAAAATAATAATTATTTCTGTATTAGGAAAGTATGTGCGTGAAATAAGAGAAAAATAAAAACCTAAATTCGGACCACCGAAGTCCAAGGACTCCTTTTATGGACAAGTATTAAAAATGGGATCAACGATTTTTACCGAATATATTATATATTAGTTTTTTGTGTTCGCCCTTTCATTTCACTTTTCCGACAATTTCGATGATGACAACAAAGCTAAGCGGCTTCAAGCTTAACTTTGTCTTCAGAGACTTATAGTAAAATTTTATGGCAAATATTTTTGTAGAACATTTTGACTTGCTAGACACCTGTTATAAGAGTGGTTTTTACCATTCTCCACAAAAGGGACCAAAAAGGCCACTAGATGGAGGAACTAGATGGCTAAAATGTTCTACAAAAATATTTGCCATAAAATAAGTCCGCTATTTATAAGTCTCTGAAGAAACGAAAACTAAAACCAGAAATAAGTCAAAACTCAGATCCATTTGTAGGATAATTTCGTATTTTTTCGCATTGGCGCTTAACATAAAAATGGATTTTAAGTTTTGAATTATTGCTGACATTTGAGTTGAACTTTGAGTTTTGGTGAATTCAGAGACTTATAGTAAAAGATTATAGCAAATATTTTTGTAGAACATTTTGACTAGCTAATCTCCTGTTATAGGGGTGATTTTTAATCTTTTCCACAAAAGGGACCAAAAATACCCCTACGTTTAAGAGCTAGAGGGTTAAACGTTTAACAAAATGTAATGTTGCTGAAGAAATCCTAAACCTAAAATGTAAGGATCATTATAAGAATGTGCAAAAGGGGGAAATATTGACCCCCCTCTAAAATGAATACCATACGTAAACTTTACAATCGCCGTTATTCTTTTTTTACCCCCTCTATCAGAATCCGTTGTCAGAATATTCTGTAATAAAGAATTTTATGTAATAATATGTCCGAATTTTTGTGGAAATCGTGGCTTTAAATTTCGACAGCAAATTTTATCGAAATTTACTTTGTCACTGTCACTAAAAATATGGCTTTATCTGTAAATACTTTTAGCACACAAATATATTGAGCCTTACAGCCAAAAAAGTAAGCGCCACCATTATTTATTTAACATTTTTTGGGGGAAATCGTTTACTTAAGACCAATGGCATCTTGTGTCAGAATTATATAGCTGTAAAATATACTGTTATTCTAAATTTCACACTAACATAAACATATGTTTGCATTTAAACAATAAATAATATCGAACAAATACTTTTTGTGTTCGGCGTTTACATCTTTTTGGCGGTTATGGCTCGATATGGATATCGTAATATTTAATCAAGTTTTATAATGAATCGTGAGAACGGTACATGGGCTGTAATCGGAACGAAAGCAGTACAATAATTTTAAGTATAAGTCTCGGACAGTATAAGAAATGTACAAAACATACACTTTTATATTAGTATTGCGATTTCCTTCAAGCTACATAGATATCTTCTAAAAATTAGTAATTAGAAAATAATTAAAAACATTTTTCATAACCATTTAATAATTCGAATTGAAATTTCGATAACAAAATTTTACAACAAACAAAACTAAATTCGAAGTTCACTTTGCAATAAGATAGATTCCTTGTGAAATATACTATTATAAAAGTTTTTATTAAATTATATGGCACATGACAGACATTTACTTATCTATATACTATCTTTCAGACATTTACTATATCTATTGTCGGATAAGCTTTTAATGATTTAAATTCAGCTGAAAGTTTATAATAAGTTCCAATTATTTCCTCTCCTGCAACGACCACCATTCTTGATCGAAAAATTATTTTTTTTCATTTTATTAATGGCTATCTGAACTAGAAGTATGTATAGGGTGATCCATTTCGAGGTTCCCTACTTTTTTAAAGAAAAAAAAAACAGAAAATTCAAAGAACATTCTTTGGCATTTATTTTTTGAAGATTTTGCCTATCAAATGTTGGCTACGTCTCAGATGGCCCATCCGTTGAGTCCAATGTTCGATGACTCGTTCGAGCATTTCGACTGGTAACTGGCGAATGACACGTAAACGTTGTTCAGGCGTAAGTCTTTCCATGATGAAATGCCAAACAATACTTAACAAAAATAACATGAAAGCATGACACGACTCACACGTGATCTGTCAAAAAAGGCTATTGAAAAAAGTATCTCTAATTGGATCACCCTATATTTCTATATGTATGCAATTCGAGTTCATGTCATTCCCCGGCAAATTTTTGTTTATTTGTTGCCACTGTTCCCAATATTTCAAACAGAATTTGACAGCTCTATTGTTCTCTCTTCTGGCGCTCAAAAGGCATCTGTTTTTTTTAGTTTATGCGTACAAAAAATACTTCTTCTTGTCTTTGGATATCGTGAAATATTTCTCTACACAATTCCATTAAATTGACCTTGTTGAAGGTTATACCCATCCTAGGTAGTGGTGGCTGTGCAGTCATTCCTCCCCCGTCTGTTCGTATTAACCGAAATACATTTAATGCCTCTATTTTCATCCACAAATTCATTGCGTGTGGATGGATTTGGAATTATTTGGGACACACGTGACAAAAAATACTCTGCGCTGCCGGTTAACCAAAGCGACAATACAAAATATAATATAGTGAAAATGATGAAGTGGATTTTTTTGATTATGCTGGTCATTTCATTTTATTAGCGATTGTCATGCACGCTTTCAATGCTACATAGTCACCTTAGATGCGAGAGAAATAATTTTAAATTTAACAGAATTTTGTGTTGTGATCGTGTCGTCACTAAACAATTAATGTTAATGATAACTTTTCATTTGGAAAATACGATTAAATCAGATATAGTCGTATGCTCTACAAAAACAGGAAAACACCACGTTAGGAATTATAAAATAATAAAAAATTGTGTTATGATTTTAAATGATGACGATTTTTTAGGGGAAACAGGATCATCATCTATCATGATCTATTTCCATACCAAAATATTTCAAATGAAATCAGTATTCTTCCTCTTCAAATTTATTGTTGAAATAACTAGCCCTATAGATTTACAATTAAACATCGTGGACAAATACGATGGGATGAAATCAGTGGACAGTATGAGACGAAAAAGCATTTGAAGTACATTTAAATTAATTGCATTCCCAGAAATCACTCCAGTTTTTGGAATAAATTGCAGAGATTGAAGTGTTCGAAGCATTTGTAAGAGCACCTCAACATTTATTTTTTAAATGTAACGATGCTACACGAAATGGATCCCCAGAAATCATTCCAATTTTGGATTAAATTGCCGAGATTGATGTGTTCGACATATTTGTAAGAACGCCTCATTTTAATTTTTTAAATGTAACGATCTTCCTCGAAATGGGCGATATTTAAAAAAAATCGTCACCTTTCATTCATCGTTAACTCAGTATATTTTTTTGGAATTTTATTACTGAATCCTTGCGTTATTAGACACTATTTTTTTGCAGATTCTTTTCGTATCGATCATATCGATATATATTTTTATAATAATTTCAATGACATTTTATAAAAGATGTCCTCCTATATTATTTTTCATTTTATTCAATACTAATTATACCCTACAACACTCTGTAGTACAGGGTATTATTAGTTTGTTTTGGGCCAGATGTTTGTAACGCCTACAAATACGTCCAGCTTTGGTTGTTCGCAAAGTAGAGGTCGCAATTTGACTCCGATCTTGATGAAATTTGGTACAGAGCACTTTCTTGCATCAGCGACGAAGCTTATTGAAATTGGTGAAAATCGGTTCAGATTTAGATATAGCTCATATATAATTATATGTATGTACATCCCGATTATATTAGCTTTATTTTCTGGCAGATCTTTAAAAATGTAGTACAGGAACGTTTTATGGGGCAGTAATTACCCATATGGTTATATGTCCATCCCGATTTGGCATTCACGCGAAAGAGAATCAACAATTTACATAAAGTCTAAATTTACGAAATTTCATAATGTGTAGTGCGCCGATAATAAATTTTTCCAAATTTGAGAAAAATCGGTTCAGAATTAGAAATTGTCCCCAAATATATCTATATACCGATTTTACATATAAGCGCTATAGAATCCGAATTTCTGAACAGAACTTTATAAAATTAAGCGAATAAAAGTTTCTTAAACAAAGAACGCTATTTGGCAAATTTTAAGAAAATTGGTTCAGATTTCTTTATAGCTTCGGTATATATTTATATCCCGATTTTTAGTCTGAACGGTATAAAATGAAAAAAATTGGGCAGATCATTCGACAATAACATTGATAAAACTTATTCTGCTTCAATAGGGTGGTGTTTTGTATTATATAGTCGGCAGCGCCCGACTTTATTCCTTCTTTACTGCTTTATAAATTATGTCGTACTGTTGATATGAGCCGAGTGTAAATTGTGACTTTAAAATATCATTTTATCAAAGTTGAGCGTTGAATCACTTTATGTTACCAGTATCATCTTCTTATGTCCTCTGGCTCTCGGTGAAGCATTATCCTGTATACCGATATTAAATTAAATTAAATCTTCAATAAAATCATTTGATTTTAATTTATGTTTTTTTTCTTTAACTTAACAGATTCCAAAATGTCTTCAGTCAAGGATAATCTCATGAATCAAGTTGCCGAAGTTTTGCCCTCCGCCGGCAACAAAGTGACCATTGTTGGTATTGGCCAGGTCGGTATGGCCTGTGCTTTCAGTATTTTGGCCCAAAATGTGTCCAGCGAGATTTGCCTCATGGATGTGTGCAAAGAGAAACTGATGGGGGAAATGATGGACTTGCAACATGGATCCAACTTTTTGAAAAATCCCAAAATTACCGCCAGTACAGACTATGTCGATTCTGCCAATTCCAGATTGTGCATTGTTACCGCTGGCGTCAGACAGAAGGAGGGCGAGTCCCGTTTGTCGTTGGTGCAACGCAACACAGATATCCTCAAACACATCATTCCCAAATTGGTGGAGAACAGTCCCGATACTATTCTGTTGATGGTCTCCAATCCCGTTGACATTATGACCTATGTGGCCTGGAAATTGTCCGGTTTGCCCAAGAACCGTGTCATTGGCAGTGGCACCAACTTGGACTCATCTCGTTTCCGTTTCTTGATGTCCCAACGTTTGGGAGTGGCCCCCACATCTTGCCACGGCTGGATTATCGGTGAGCACGGTGACAGCTCCGTGCCCGTGTGGTCTGGTGTCAATATTGCCGGTGTTCGTTTGCGTGAGTTGAACCCCAACATTGGCTCCACCGAAGATCCCGAGAAATGGAATGAGGTGCACAAACAGGTGGTCGACTCTGCCTACGAAGTCATCAAGCTAAAGGGCTACACCTCCTGGGCCATTGGCTTGAGTACCGCCTCTTTGGCCTCGTCTATCTTGAGAAACACAAGTTCCATTGTTGCTGTGTCCACCTCCGTTAAGGTAAGTGTGTCAAATCAACACAGTTAAATCCTCCGAATACCAAAAAAAATAATCAATCAATTTGTTTTCATTCTAGGGTGAACATGGCATCGAGAAGGATGTCTTCTTGTCACTTCCCTGTGTCTTGAATGCTAATGGTGTCACACATGTGGTTAAGCAAATCTTGACCAACACCGAAATTGAACAATTGCAAAAATCTGCCAACATTATGGATGAAGTTCAAGCCGGTCTTAAGTTCTAAGCCTAAACTAGGGGGTTTATATCAAAATCACAATTACAACACAAAAACATTAGCTTTTATTGAAAGTGGGTGGAAGAGGGGAGGACATTTTTGTTTTTTCCTATATAATTCAAATGTTTATATAGACACGTGTAAATCTCCGTTCTCACCCACATAATTTTAAGATAAAACTACGAGTATCTGTTATTTATTATAAATTTCTTTTAAGATTTTATTTTTTATTATTTAATAACTTTTTATGTTGTGTTTTTTGTGTTCGTATTAAATAAATTTTATTATTTTTAAAAAAAATCTCAAAACCAAAACAGAAAATATTTTCATTTGTTTTATTTGTTAGTGAAAATTCCCGTAGTATTATTATCGTGGCATAAAAAGTCCATGTTGGAAATGAAAGTACATACTATATAAATCAACCGTTACTACCTCATTAGTGAAAATTCGTTGAAATCGATTACCACATCCTCATCTAGAGATCCTCGTCACCTGGCTCTCGCATAGGATAGAATGCTGATTACTTTTCATTAGCAAAATGTTCTCTTAATGTAAATTTTATAAAATTGTATAAAATAAAGATTGCACATATTTGATTTAAATAAATTTTAGCACAAATTATAAAAAGTACACTGTGTTTTATTATCAGAGAAATCACGAAATTAACAACTATTTATATTACGGCAAAACAACTGAAAAATTAATGTTAGGAAATGCTGGAGGTAATTTAATGCGTTCGTTTATAATGAAATAAAATTCAATTTAATGTAAAATCGAGTCGAATTTTAAACTTATTTTTTTAAAGTATATATTGTATTTGTTGCACAGTTTGTTTATTACACTATATATTGCAATTGTAACCATTGTAATTGTATTGCAATTGTTCGAAAATCATCAATATCGAACCGTTAAATTTCACATCACATTGTTCTGGATATTTATGTGGTTAATTGCCAGTGTTTGCCGTATGGACAATCATGGATAACAACCTCTCGATCGAACACTTTCGTTTGCCTTTTAAGCGAATGAAAATCAATTTGGGTTTCCCTAAATGCGAAAGTCAACGCACACGACAAGTCGAAAGAATACGTAGCGTTTTCACAAAAATATGGGCTTCTCTATCTCGAACGAACTGCCATCTGTACGAACGAAAAGTCAAAATCAGTCATCAGTTCAGCTTGTGTATCGGCTTTCGCAACCAAAACAAGAAATCACCAAAGACAGCAATCTTTTGGTTGATGTTTTGGGCGATTTCTTGTCTTGGTTGAGGCCTTCGCTACGCATACTGAACAGAGTTGGGAATATTTTGTTCCAATTTACCAAATTGGATGCTTTTTTCGGCAGGAAGTTGCGAAATTGTTTATCTGGCAATTCAATTATTTTCCAATTCGTGAATTGCTTACGTTGTAAACGTAAGGCGAGGCGAACGAACGAATGAACCTTAGAGAAACCAAATTCCAGCCGAAAGTGAGTGACTGGTTTTTTCGCTTAGGTTTTCGTTCGAGATAGAGAAACAGGCTAACATTCTCTGTCAATAGCCTGTTTCTCTATCTCGATCGAACACTTTCGTTCGCCTTATAAGCGAATGAAAACCAATTTGGGTTTATGTAAATGCGAAAGTCAACGCACACGACAATTCAAAAGAATACGTAAGGGTTTTCACAAAAATTTGGGTTTCTCCATCTCGAACGAACGGCTGCCATCTGTACGAACGAAAAGTCAAAATCACAGTCACTTGTTGTTTTGTGTGTGACTCACAGAAAAAATACATTTTATTGTTTGTCGCCTACTTCAAAAAGTGTAAAAACTTACAGAAAACAAATACTAAATAGATACACGCTGAAAAAAATCGTTTCTGTAGTATTTTGTCCCAAACATACTCGGTTTGAAACATATATATGTTTAGGGTACACTCTAAACATATAATATTTGGTACACGCAAAAATTGTGTATTTGAGAAGATATTGTTCTAAACAAATATTTATTTACATCCCAATGTGACTGTTATTTCCGAAACAAATATTTATTTGCATTCAAGTATTCATAAAATACATAAATTGTGTTAAATTTTTCAGTAATTCAAAGTTAAATTTTTAGAAATTTTTAATGTTAGTAAAAATAATAAATATTAATAATTGAAATCGTATAATAAAGTATTTAGAGGATTGACAACTAATGATGGCATGGAATACTCAGAAATTTTAAATGATTGATTTAAACCAGAAGTTAATGCTGCATATGGTATCATAACTGGGCGGTACAATTCGAAACCAAGGAAAAATTAAAACTGAAATTCGAAAAAGTCAGCAAAAGTTTTGGAAATCTTTTTTAAATAAAATATATTTGGAAAATATCCAAATATCGCAAATACAATTTGTTGTAATATATTAATATATGCGTTCCAAATATATTTTATTGATTTTCAAAGAAATATATAATATTTATTTAAAAATTTGTGTTCCAAATATATTTGCTTTCGGTTCAAACATATCAAAAAAGGCGATTTTGCCCCGTGTATTTCCGAATTATATTAATATCAAATTAGCCAACTAAATAATAAACAAGTATTAATAAATTATTAAAAACAAGTAAAAGCGTTAAGTTCGGCCATGCCGAATCTTATATACCCTTCACCATGGATAGCATGTGACCACACAAAATAACCCAAACCTAAAGAAAATAACACCGAAAACCACAAAAAAATATAATAGATGCGAACAATAGGAATCACAAAAAGTTAGATGCTATATATGGGAGCTATATCTAAATATGGACCGATATCGCCCAATCCCAAGTTACCTGTAGCTATAAGAAGTATCTATACCAAATTTTAGCCGCCTAGCTCTATTATTACGGACTGTAGCGTGATTACAACAGACGGACGGACAGACGGACATGGCTAAATCGTCTTAGAATTTTACGATGATTAAGAAAATATATACTTAATGGGGTCTCAGATCAATATTTAGAGGTGTTACAAACGGAGTGACAAAATGATTATACCCCCCATCCTATGGTGGAGGGTATAAAAACGAACGCTGCAATTTTTAGGCTGCAAATTCTTTTACCAAACTATTCACCTGAAAAATTTGGTATTTATGGCTTAAAATAGCTTTTTTTTCAAACCTACATCTACACGGGGACTACAACCAAATACAAATTTATTTGATTGACATGAATTCTTGCCAAAATGGAATATAAACTGCAAAGTTTCAGCTAAATTTCTTAGAAAATGTGGTGTTTATGGCTTAAATAAACCTTTTAGGGAGCGACATCTATAGGTGAACTATAACAAAATATGAACTTATTTAAAAAATTCTTAATGCGATGAATTATTGTCTAAAGTAATTACAATCTGCAAAGATTCAGTAAATATGCTTAGAAAATGTGGTATTTACGTCTTTCATACGTATATTTTGGAGCGACCTCTATAGGCTGACTATAACAAAATATGAAGCTATTTGTAAAATTTTTGCTGTGATGAATTCTTGTCAAAATAGAAAACAAACTGCAAAGTTTCTGGTTTAAAAATGTGGTAACTATGGCTCAAAAACAGTATTTGGAGCGACCTCTATACGGAAGCTATATCAAAACCTTGCTCGAGATGGCCCATTTGCAAACCCAAACAACCTGCAACTATAAGAAATATTTCTACCAAATTTCATTAACCTAACTCTATTATTACGGACTGTAGCGTGATTACAACGAACGAACGGACGGACATGACTAAGTCGTCTTAGAATTTTACAACGATTAGGAATATTTATACTTTATGGGGTCTCAAATCAATATTTAAAGGTGTTACAAACGGAGTGACAAAATGAATATACCCCATCTTATGGTGGAGGCAATAATAAGGTCTATAATGTGTTTACAGTTATACGAGTATTTTCATTTCTACAAAATTTATTTAATGTACCAATTTTCGCATACGCAACCGCACCACTACAAACTCACTGTGTCATTATAAAGCCCCTCTGGAGAGATCCCCACACATAATCGAAATACGTACATATCAGGGTATGTATTTACACGTCTTCCAAAGCTCAGTATCTTATATTTTTCAATTCACCATAAAACGTCTCCTCCGCAAGGAAGAGTTCTGATCGAAAAAGAAGAACGACTTAAACTCAAACAAAAATCTAATAACAAAATATTAGTGACCCTCTGTCACAACCGTAATAAGGAAAATTTCATTTCATACTGACGTACATATGTAATTAATACTTTAGTATCTGTAAACGTCACTATTAATACAACAGCTTATATAGTCACTGACTAGTGGCGCTTTTCATATACGGAACTGTGGCGAGCGTTGTAAACGAACTTCCGATATTGCACAACACCTACAGATAGACAGTCAGAATGACTGACAGACCAAGAGAAAAAACGTGACCAACGCTACGAATCCCACATCAGCGACCGAATCTTTTGCGATAACCATCCAACGGCTATCGACTTATAAGAACAGATTTCTGCAGAACTTGCAAGTCAATTAAGATTACGATCACAACAAAGAATGATTCTGAGCTGGAAAATTGTTTTAAATTTAAGTTTGTTCGCACTCTGCCAAGCGTTGTCAGTGGAGCAGATACAGCAAAAGAATATTGAAATATTGACGGCAAGTTTCAGCAAAGGATGGAAAGAGTTTTGTAAGTAGCCCAAAGTTGGGACGAATCGATGAATTGAATTTAAGCATTTTTGGGAAATCATTCCAGGCGAAGCCCCGGTCGATGAGGGTGTCATGTCGCTCTACAGTGGCATTAATCCCAGTGACACCAGTATTCATGTGCTCACCCTCAACAATCAGAGCGTGGAGCTACCCATTCGAGCCCTATCCGAAATACGCGACTTTGACATTAATCCCAATCGTAAGACATTGTTGTACGTCAATGGTTTCTATACAGCCGACAGTTATTTCAGTATTCAGGCCCATTTGCATATGCTGCAGGCCCGCAGGAGAGATCTCAATGTAATCGTGGTGAATTTCGCCAAGGATATTCAACAACTCTACTATGCCCTGAGACACCACTTGTCCCTGCACGGCTACTTCATAGCGAAGATATTATCGGTGTTGGTGGAAAACGGTGTGGATCCCAAGGATATTACATTGGCCGGTCATTCCGTGGGTGCCAACGCAGCTGCGTTGGGAGCTTCAATTTATACGACAGAATATTTGAACAACTACCAGCGGATTTCGATTATCGACCAACTGATTGCAATTGATCCCAGTGCGTTTATGTGTGATTCTGGTGATTTATTCGTACGTCGTAATGTCACCACCCGAGTAGTAGTCCTTCATGGTGAGGGTAATCTATTTGGGGTCAGAGATCCTCTGGGAACCATTGATATTTATCCCAACGGTATTGGTTATTATCCCAAGCGGAGAATGCAACCGGGTTGTGAGAGTTGGATTTGCAGTCATATGTACCCTTTCCTATTGTTCATGGAATCCTTGGTGGAGCGGGTGCCAATTACGGCGGTAAGATGTGACAGTTGGATGCAATTTAAGGATGGTCAGTGCGATTACAATGATACCGTTAATATTGGTATCACATATCCGGTTACGGCGAAAGGTTTGTACTTCTGTGTAACACAATCACAGCCACCATTTACACTGGGAGAAAATGGTTTGGAATATAGAAGTCGGAATGTTATATTGAAATGAAAGATGATATTTGGAACTATTATTGAAAGTCTATGGAAAATACAAATGCAAATCAATTTACTTGTCTTATTTACTGACATAGGGATCACACATCGTTTTTATTAAGGTATTTGTTCTATAGAATTTTTACAGGACAATTTTTCAATTCAAAATTTCGATTTGAAATTAAAGTATAAATTCGACTAGTTAAACATAAGCAAAACATAATTAAAGAAAATCCATGAGAATTTTTATTATGAACGTCCACAAAATATTACACGCTGAAAAAATATCGCTTCTGTAGTATTTTGTCCCAAAAATATTCTGCATGAAATATACAAATTTTTAGGGTGCTCTCTAAATATATTTGTCACACACAAATGTTATATATTTGGGAAGTTGTTTATCTAAACAAATATTTGTTTCCGTCCTAATATTTTTTATGTGGGATTATATTTTACGAAACAAATCATTATTTTTATGTAAGTACTCAGAAAATATATAAGTATATACATATATGTTTTTTCATGGGGCAAAATGGCCTGTTTTGATGTGTTTGAATCGAAAGAAAATATATTTGGAACACAAATTTTGAAATATTTTATATTTCTGAGCAAATAAATTTTATTTGAAAACCAATACAATTTATTTGTAACGAATATATTAATACACTAGCTGAGCCCGGTGCGCTTCGCTGCCCATGTCAAAATTAGCGCTGTAGAAACTGTATTTTATATCCGATCAGTACGAAATTCGGCAGAAAGAGGTTTCTTATTACATGAAGAAATACTGGCAAATTCGGAGAAAATCGGTTCAGATTTAGGTATAGTCCCCATATATATGTTACCCCGATTTGAAATTCAAGCGCTGTAGAAACTGTATTTTATATCCGATCAGTAAGAAATTCGGCAGAAAGAGGTTTCTTATTACATGAAGGAATACCGCAAAATTCGGAGAAAATCGGTTCAGATTTAGATATATCCCCCATATATATGTTACCCCCAATTTGACATGTAAGCGCTGTAGAGACTGTGTTTTATATCCGATCAGTACGAAATTCGACAGAAACAGGTTTCTATTTTACGTGAATGAGTATTCAAGGAAAATCGATTCAGATTTATATATAACCTCCATATATATGTTCCTCCAGATTTGGTTACAAATTTTGAAATATTTTATATTTCTGAACAAATAAATTTTATTTGAAAACCAATACAATTTATTTGTAACGAATATATTAATACACTAGCTGAGCCCGGTGCGCTTCGCTGCCCATGTCAAAATTAGCGCTGTAGAAACTGTATTTTATATCCGATCAGTACGAAATTCGGCAGAAAGAGGTTTCTTATTACATGAAGAAATACTGGCAAATTCGGAGAAAATCGGTTCAGATTTAGATATAGTCCCCATATATATGTTACCCCCGATTTGAAATTCAAGCGCTGTAGAAACTGTATTTTATGTCCGATCAGTAAGAAATTCGGCAGAAAGAGGCTTCTTATTACATGAAGGAATACCGCAAAATTCGGAGAAAATCGGTTCAGATTTAGATATATCCCCCATATATATGTTACACCCAATTTGACATGTAAGCGCTGTAGAGACTGTGTTTTATATCCGATCAGTACGAAATTCGACAGAAGCAGGTTTCTATTTTACATGAATGAGTATTCAAAGAAAATCGATTCAGATTTATATATAACCTCCATATATATGTTCCTCCAGATTTGGTTACAAAGCTCTATAGAAGTTGTACTTTACTTCCGATCATTACAAAGTTCTCCAGAAAAATGTTTCTCAATTTAGGAACGAAAATTGCTTAATTTAGCGATTATCGGTTCAAAATAAGATATACATACACACACACACCAATTATTCCAAATTATTATCGCAATGACCCTTATCGCATTGTTAGGGAGGTGTAGGGTATTATATAGTCGGCCCCGCCCGACTTTCTGCCTTTCCTTACTGGTATTAGTATTAAATTCACTGAATGAAAAAATACCGAATTCAGTGGAAAGTCCAGAAAATAGAAATGTATACTTATAAAATTTCCAAATTCTTGTTTCATTGGTCATGTATCACATTATCATATTGCGATTGTATTGGAGTGAGCAGCTGTAACTATCGCATACCGAGCATTTTTGTTCATGTATTTCCTATATAATATTTGCAAGATATATCAAAATATGGGCTGGGCACGCCCACTGGTCCTATTCCGCCCATTTGTAAGGCAATCACGTAGACTGCTACCAGATACATATACGCAAAATTTCAACACTCTAGCAAAAAAATTAGCAAGATTATTCAATTTCAAAATTTGGCTTATATGGGCGGTGGCACGCCCATTGGTCAGATCCCGCCAATTTTTGGACCAATCACGTGGACTGTCACCAGATACATATGTACAACATTACAGCACTCTAGGTAAAAAATTGTGCAAGATATTTAAATTTCGAAATTTGGCTTATGGGGGCGGGGCCACGCCCATTGGTCCGATCCCGCCCATTTTCTGACCAATTACGTAGAATAGAACCAGATACATATACACAACATTGCAGCACTCCCGCTAGCAAATTGTGCTAGATAGCAAAATTTGGTCTATGTGGGCGGGGCCACGCCCATTGGGCCGATCCCGCCCATTTTTGGACCAATCACGCAGACTGCCACCATATACATATACACAAATTCCAGGTCTCTCGGTATCAAATTGTGCAAGATATCACATTTTTAAAATTTGGCTTATATGGGCGGTGCCAGGACCATTGGTCCGATCCCGCCCATTTTTGGAAAAATCACGTGAACAGCTACCAGATACATATACAAAGCATTGCAGCACTCTCCCTGGCAAATTGTGCAAGATATCGAAATTTCAAAATTTGGTCTATGTGGGCGGCGCCACGCCCATTGAGCCGATCCCGCACATTTTTGGACCAATCACGGAGATTGTCACCAGATACAGCACTCTCGATAATAAATTGTGCAAGATATCGAAATTTCAAAATTTGGTCTATGTGGGCGGGGCCACGCCCATTTTTGGACCAATCACGTGGACTGCCACCAGATACATATGTTCAACATTACAGCTCTCTCGGTAACAAATTGTGCAAGATATCACATTTTTAAAATTTGGCTTATATGGGCGGGGCCACGCCCATTGGTCCGATCCCGCCCATTTTTTGACCAATTACATAGAATGCCGCTGGCAAATTGTGCAAGATATCAAAATTTCAAAATTTGGCTTTTATGGGCGTGGCCACGCCCATTGGGTCGATCCCGCCCATTTTTTAACCAATCACGTAGACTGCCACCGTTTACATATACACAAAATTCCAGCACTCTCGCTAACAAATTGTGCAAAATATCTCAATTTAAAAATTTGGCTTATATGGGCGGGGCCACGCCCATTCAAAATTCAAGTACCCTATTTTCAGCACCCCCTACACATGTAGATTCTGTGAAAATTTCAAGATGATCGGTCTAGCCGTTTAGACGTCTATACGGAACAAACAAACACACAAACCCACAAACAGACACTCTCTTTTATATATATAGACTAGCTGAGCCCGGTGCGCTTCGCTGCCCATGTCAAAGTTATTCCGATTAAAAATATATTATTTTTGTAATAATTATTATTTATTTGTTCTTTATTGAAGTGCTCTTTGGTATACTACATTTTTTGTTTTGCCATTTGGTGCGAATACATAAAGATCGGATGGTTTACCCATATATATGTACCTCCGATTTGGCATATATGCACCATAAGCAACATTTTTGAACCGATTTGTACAAAAATTGACAGAGAGTAGTCTCGTGATACACTTAGAGACAATAAAAAATTTGAAAATCGGTTCAGATTTAGATATAGCCCCCATATATATGTTACCCCCGGTTTGATATGTAAGCGCTGTAGAAACTGTATTTTATATCCGATCAGCAAGAAATTCGGCAGAAAGAGGTTTCTTATTACATGAAGGAATACCGCAAAATTCGGAGAAAAGCGGTTCAGATTTATATATAGCCCCCATATATATGTTACCCCCAATTTGACATGTAAGCGCTGTAGAGACTGTGTTTTATATCCGATCAGTACGAAATTCGACAGAAACAGGTTTCTATTTTACATGAATGAGTATTCAAGGAAAATCGATTCAGATTTATATATAACCTCCATATATATGTTCCTCCAGATTTGGTTACAAAGCGCTATAGAAGTTGTACTTTACTTCCGATCATTACAAAGTTCTCCAGAAAAATGTTTCTCAATTTAGGAACGAATATTGCTTAATTTATCGGTTCAAAATAAGATATACATACACACACACACCACATTTACCAATTATTCCAAATTATTATCGCAATGACCCTTATCGCATTGTTAGGGAGGTATAGGGTATTATATAGTCGGCCCCGCCCGACTTTCTGCCTTTCCTTACTGGTATTAGTAATAAATTCACTGAATGAAAAAATACCGAATTCAGTGGAAAGTCCAGAAAATAGAAATGTATACTTATAAAATTTCCAAATTCTTGTTTCATTGGTCATGCATCACATTATCATATTGCGATTGTATTGGAGTGAGCAGCTGTAATTATCGCATACCGAGCATTTTTGTTCATGTATTTCCTATATAATACTTGCAAGTTATATCAAAATATGGGCTGTGCCACGCCCACTGGTCCTATTCCGCCCATTTGAAAGCCAATCACGTAGACTGCTACCAGATACATGTACGCAAAATTTCAACACTCTCGCTAACTAAATGAGCAATATAAATCAATTTCAAAAGTTGGCTTATATGGGCGGTGGCACGCCCATTGGTCAGATCCCGCCAATTTTTGGACCAATTACGTGGACTGTCACCAGATACATATGTACAACATTACAGCATTCTAGATAAAAAATTGTGCAAGATATATCAATTTCGAAATTTGTCTTATAAGGGCGGGGCCACGCCCATTGGTCCAATCCCGCCCATTTTCTGACCAATTACGTAGAATGCCACCAGATACATATACACAACATTGCAGCACTCCCGATAGCAAATTGTGCAAGATATCAAAATTTGGTCTATGTGGGCGGTGCCACGCCCATTGGGCCGATCCCGCCCATTTTTGGACCAATCACGCAGACTGCCACCATATACATATACACAAAATTCCAGCACTCTCGCTAACATATTGTGCAAGTTATATCAATTTCAAAATATGGCTTATATGGGCGGTGCCACGCCCATTGGTTCGATCCCGCCCGTTTTTGGATCAATCACGTGGACATCTTATCAAAATATTGAAAATTTATTTTGATGTGCTATTTACACGTTTCAAAATTTTGATCAAAATATTTTTTCAATATCTTTCAAAATATTTTGATGAAATTTTGATCAAAATTTTTTGAAGCTTATTTACACTATTGATAGTTGTTATATTGACAACATTGACTTTGATCAACTGTTTCGCTTTTTTTGTGAAATAATTTAATAGTTATCAGTATATAAACATCAACAGACGCATATGAATATTTTATAAATAAATAAATAAATTTATTAGTAATAAGTATGGACGACGACGCAATTATCATAGCATCTACATTTTTAATATTGGAAGAAGAAGTAGCTGATGATAATGCAAAAAAAAAGAAGAAAACAAAAGACGCATTGGGTGCGACCTTTTCTCTTGGAAGGCAATGGTGTGTATGTTTTTTTAGGGAGCAATTGAAAAGGAATGATCCTGACCTGTACAAAAACTTTGTGCGAATGTCACCAGATGATTTTGATTTTTTGCTAAATCTCGTCACCCCATTAATAGAAAAGGCCAATACTAATATGCGGGAATCTATATGCCCCGGAGAACGCTTGGCAATTACTTTGAGATTTTTAGCGACTGGGGACAGTTATGCAAGTCTGATGTTCTTGTTTAAAAGATCAAGATCATCGATATGCAATATTGTGCCTGAAGTCTGCAATGCGTTATATAAAGTATTAAAAGATGCATTTTTAAAGGTAATTATTATTTTAATTGATTATCAAAAAACAAATCAAAAACAATATCTATTGATACAGATGCCAGCAACAGAGGAGGAATGGGAGAGTATTTCCCAAAGTATAAATGAAAAGTGGAATTTTCCTAATTCAATCGGTGCATTAGATGGAAAACACATCGATATTATAGCACCAGCACACTGTGGAAGTGCATATTTCAATTATAAAAAGAACAACAGCATTGTTTTGATGGCGCTTGTGGACGCGAACTACAATTTTGTTTACATCGACATTGGTGCAAAGGGCAGAGAGTCCGATGGCGGAGTATTCAGCAGATGTTCGCTATCGAACGGGTTATATAATAACATGTTGAATTTGCCGCAACCGAAACCATTGCCCGGTAGACAAAAACCTATTCCATATGTAATTGTTGCAGATGATGCGTTTCCCTTAAATTCCAATGTTATGAAACTATATAGTTTTCGGAATCAAAACACGAAGAAAAGAATTTTCAACTACAGGTTGTCCAGATTTAGGCGTGTTTCGGAAAACGTGTTTGGATTAATATCAGCCCGATTTCGCGTTGTCAGAAAAAAAATGGAGCTATCCCCACCAAATGCTGTCAAAGTTGTTCTCGCAGTATGCGCATTACACAATTTTTTGAACAAACGCAAGTGCGGTACCTATGCACAAACAAGAGACTACGACCAAGTGAATGCAGATGGATCTATAACGGATGGACGATGGCGTGAAGAAGTGCGGACTGAGAATATTTTGTCTTCGATTGAACCATTATGCAATCAATGTCGTCAAAGCGAAACAGCCAAGCTCATTCGACAAGAATTCACGGAATATTTTTTAAATGAAGGAGAAGTTCCATGGCAATACAAGCATATTTATTAAAAATTAATTAAAAAACCCAATTAATCGAAATAAAAAGTTCAATTCATTTATTTGGCAACTTAAAATCACATTTTGTTTCTATATAAAAAGGACATTTTTTTCAAATATAAAATAATAAAATTTAAAACAAAGTTATTGGTTTTCCTGTGGTTCAAATGAGTCGATGACGTTATTAATTAGGCTTCTCAGTCTGAAAATATAAGTTCGTATTTAATATTATTTGAGTACTATGCATTTCAAACTCACCTGCGACCCAACCCAACATACTCTCCATAGGCCTTTTGCCAACTTATGTATTCTTTACCTTGCGACACTTTCTGCGATAGGAATTGGCCAAGTTTTTCATAAACTTTTGAACGCTGACAGTCGATTGAATTACTTTCTTCCACTCTTCTACGCTTTGCAGGAGTGGAGCTTGTAAGAGAACATTGAGAATCCGAAATCTGCAACTGCTCTTCAAAGTCATCCCCATCCTCAAAAGCAGCATTAATTAATGTCTCGAAGTTAGACTCTGTACCTACATAGTTATTAGATATGTAATACTTACCAGCTCATATTAATTTATTATTTTATTCTAATTTTATTTAAGAATCTCGAAGAACTTCTAATTTAAGAATTTCTAGTTCTAATTTTTACGAATTTCTAATTCAAAAACACATGAAATGTTTTGAATCAAAATAATGAACATGCTGTCAAATTATTTGTAGTTATCAATATTGCCAGATACGATTTTGATGCTTGTTTACACGGCATCAATAAAATCTTCAAAAGTTTTGTTCAATAAATTTTGATCAATAAATTTTGAAGAAGTTTTGCTGTTTACACGGGTTTGAAGCCTTTTGAAGAGCAATATTGAAGAACATTTCAATCGTGTAAATGTAGCTTTAAGGTTGAGAAATACTGTCTGCAATGTTTTGGAGATATGGGACTTTGAAGTGAGTTCTCAATTATTTCATATTGAGCTGCTCTCATATTGTGCCAACTATTGACAGGGTATTTTGTCCAAGGTGCCGGTGAGGTTGCTTGGTAGCTTCCGAAATGATATCGTCCACCAACCAGTGACCACCCTTAATACATTTCACACATTTCTTATTCTTCGTTTTTAAAGAAGGTTTGTTTTTCTGTTTAACATTCGATTTAAGTTTTAATTAAATTTTACAAACATATAAAATGTATAAAAAAATTGCTCTTTGCACATCTGAAAAACAGAAAGTTTATCTTTAAGTTAAGACTTTGATAAATTGCCAAAATAAATAATCGCAAATTAATCTTTGTTTCGGAAATACTAGTTCCAAATAAAAAAAATATTTGAATGAGAGTATATATTGGTTTAGAACATTATCCTCCCAAACATATAATATTTGTGTGTGTATCAAATATAATTATTCGGAGTGTACCCTAAACATATGTTTATTTCAACCCGAATATGTTTGGGACAAATTACTACAGAAGCGATTTTTTTCAGCGTGTAGAGGTCGCTCTTATATATACATATCTAATTCGTATACTGCACAATTTGGTTGAAACTATAGTTTAAACTACAGCATATATGCTGTTCGATTTTTTGGACAAGAATTCTCTACAACAAAAGAGAACCATATCGAACCATGTTTTTCTATAGTCACCATATTGAGGTAGCTTTAAAATTTCAGTCTTTATGCCATAAAGACCACATACGAGTATTCCAGTCGAATTGTTTGAAATTTTGCAGTTTGTGTTTAATTATTTTAAAATAATTATAATTATCCCCTCACCTTAGAGAGGAGGGTATATATCATTTGCTACGAACCAAAAGTGTAACACATCGAAGGAGTGACCTAAGACCCTAAGTATGTTCGGCGGATATCCGTTTTGGGTCATTTTAAGTCAAATGAACAATGTCCGTCCGTCCGTCTGTCTGTCTGCTGGCTGGTGCGCACGATAAATCTCGAAAGCAGTAACCGATTGACTTCAAATTTGGTATGTGGTAATATTTTCGAAGTTCGTTCGAGATGGACCATATTGGTCCACTCCTTCTAGTACCTCCCACACAAAGGGTTAACATTTAGTGAAATATTGATTATTTAATAACTTCCATACTACTTATTTGAATCCTCTGAAATTCTACACATAGCATTAGTTTATTAGTCACTATTACCTCGAGAAAAATGGGCGAAGTTGCCACGTACCTCCCACACAAATGGACAATTTTGAACCAAAAGTTAATAGCTTATAACTTTATTATCAGTGCATACAAAGACTTGACACTTTGTACAGTGTAATGGTTTAATAGTACCTACAATACAGTGAAAAATGGGCATTATTTCCACTCTCCTTTTGGTACCTCCCACACAAATGGACCATTTTGTACCAAAAGTACCAGCTTATAAATATTGTACAGTGTAATACTTTTATAGTACCTAGAGTCCAGAGAAAAATGGGCGTTATTGGCCAGCCACTTTTGGTACCTCCCACACAAATTGACCTTTTTGTACCAAAAGTTAACCGCTTTTAACTTTAATACCAGTACATACTATAAAGTTATTATATGCAAATTAAATTGATAATAATTTAAAAAAACAAACTCAAGGTGAGGGGATTCGTTAGTCGGTTTACCCGACTGAACTTTCTTACTTGTTTTTTTCTATTTTAGGCTAGCTCGAAGATGGGCCATATTGCTCCACTCCTTCTAGTGCCTCCCTCACAAAGGGTTAAAATTTAGTGAAATATATTCTCTAATAACTTATATTCTACTTATCCGAATCATCTGTAACGCACATACTAGTTGTTTATCTGTCGCTATCATCTTGAGAAAAATCGGCGAAGTGGCCCCATTTTGCACCGAAAGTTAACAGCTTATAACTTAAATACCAGTATATTCTTTAAACTTATTAAATGCAATTTAAATTGATAATAATTTACTAAAAACAAAAATTAAAAAAAAATACATTACATATGAATATTTTTTTTGGGACTTACGGTGACGGTTTACAATTGTAGTGTTGGAAAATTAACCAGAGAAAAAATTATTTAAAAATGTATAGATGTATTAATGATACGTTTTCTTTTCCTTTAATTCGTTGCTCATACTAGCCTCTAGTATATCGCTGGACAGATCTAGCAATACGGTCTTTGTACCCGGCTCTTCCCTGTACCGTATAGTTAAATATAAATTTACTGTGTATTGTAATTCATATAAATACATACATAAATGTACATACATAAATAAATATTTCTGAATAAGATGATTTAAATTCCCGAATCCTCGTGAATTTCGGGGTGTTACAAAAACAGTTCCCGATTCCCGGAAATCTATATATCTGGAATATCCCACACAAAGTGAGAGTATAAGATTAAATGAATTCAGTTGTTTATCATCTTGAAGGAAATGTAGGTGGTCAATGCTGCTGATCACAACAGCCTAAAAGTATACTATTATTTTGGATATTCAATTGTTTATGACATTTCCGGCCAAATGCACAGCTGTTCATTCGACCATTGAATCACCTGTTGACCACAAATAACAATATGTTGGCGTTTACATGTTTGTGTATGTGTGCACATTACTCTTACTCTGAGTACGTTGGAGAAATACGGATAGAGTCAAAAATTTAAGCCAAGATCTTACATACTTGTGCTCATTGAACGGAGAGCACGTCATCTACAACAAGTAGACGCCGACGACGGACAAGGCAACTGAATGATGCCAACTGGTTAATAATGATACTGACGGGAACAAGCGCTGTGAGCACAGTTTCGGCACGGGTTTCAAGCGCATAAGTTGTGTGTTGTTTTAAAAATAGAACGGAAAAACGCGCACAAAAGTAAAACTTTTGTTAACTCAAACTAAAAAAAAGAATCGAAACAAAAGAAGAAGAAGTGATTATTCAAACGGGCCGAAAACAAACAAATAAAAAGAGTCAAAGTGTGGAGACCCCGAGATTAAACCAAAAATGTAATGAAAACGAAAATTGTTATGATGCATACGAGTAGATAGATAATTGTTAATTGTTTTTGTGCCGAAACTAAAACTAAAAAAGGTGTAAAAGTCGAAAGAAAGACGGACGGCCTTGTGAACGGAAAATGAAAGAAAAACTCAGCAACAGCAACAACAGAATAGCTGAAATCGCCCGAAAGATGAAGACGAAAGATATAAATACAAATTTAAATTACACAAGTTTTGGAATTAATCTCAGTCGATCGATGATTTATTTATTGAGAACCAACAACCAGATTGTTATTTTGATGTATTTATCGTTATATGGACTTTTAAAAACCGCTGCCTTTAAAACTTGTTAATTTTTTACGGAATTTTTTGTCGTTCGTTGGCTGGCTGAGAATACGAAAAAAATTTATTAACAAAATTTTGTTAATGTAAATTTTTGTGTGTTTTGTGTTGTTATTGTTGTTTTCGTATATCTGTTATTGTTGCTGTTGTTCACATTATTATTGACTTTCATTTATTGTGTTAACTTTGCTTAGAGGTTGGTTGGTCGGTCGGTCGGTCGGTCGTTTGGTTGTTTGGTCGGTATGTGTCTGGCTTAAACCTCAGGTTACAGTTTTGTTTCCACTTTATTTTCACACATGTCTATCTATGTATGTTAATATGTACATATTTATATCTATGCGATCGAGCGAGTATGTTTGTTTGTATGTATATATATATGTATGTGTGAATTGAAAATTGGCTAATGTTTCTCTTGACTTTCGTTAGTCGCCCATATTAATTGCAACAAAGCCGCATTTATCAAAACCAAATTCATCATGTAACCCTCTCTTATCCATCGATCGCTCAAATCCACTTCTCTGGGTGATGAACAAAAAAACACAAACAAAAAGCGCCCTCTTTCTCCCCCTTTTAGAAATGGAAACATAAGCCTCACCCCTTGGATAAACTCACTCACGTTCAGTGACTCTCTCTCTCTCCTAATCTCTTCTCTCGGCACTATTTCTGTCACACTTCTTTTTGGGGAGAGATAGTTTCTGGCTTAAATACAACACTGTTGTATATTAACAATAATATTGAAAATCTATACTTGAATCTACATAGGAATGGGTCGAATTAGAAGTGCATTTTTTTCTCAAATAGTTGAGGAGAGGAGATATTTGAATTGACATTAGAACGCAATGCTAATATATTAGAACAAAATATATTTGAGAACTGACTGATATGTGTTTTCCAAGCAAAGTTATTGTAGAAGAAGTTTTCCTAATATACGGGTAATTTATTTAAACAGATTTTTAAAACTTTGCTGACTTTCGAATTTTAGTTTAAATTTTTCTTAGATTTCTTGTTATACCTTTTAATTTAATTTATTTTTTCCATTTATTATTTCCATCAATACCCTTTATAGTTACAAATGGCATAATCAGCATTATATTTGGTTTAACAGCACTAATTTTTATACCCGCGAATTTTAACACATCGAAGGAGTGACCTAAGACCCCAAGTATGTTCGGAGGAAAACCGTTTTGGGTCATTTTAAGTCGAATGAGCAATGTCCGTCCGTCTGTCTGTCTGTCTGTCTGTCTGTGTGTCTGCTGGCTGGTGCGCACGATAACTCTCGAAAGGAGTAACCGATTGACTTCAAATTTGGTATGTGGTAATATTTTTTTCTATCTCCGGCTAAGTTCGAAGATGGGCCATATTGGTCCACTCCTTCTAGTACCTCCCCCACAAAGGGTTAAAATGTTGTGAAAAATTGATTCTTTAATAACTGTTATACTACTTATTCGAATCTTCTGAAATTCCACACATAGTATTAGCTTATTAGTCGCTATCAACTCGAGAAAATTGGGCGAAGTTGCCACGTCCCTTTTGGTACCTCCGACACAAATGCACCGTTTTGCACCAAAAGCTAACAGCTTATAACGTTAATAACAGTGTATAAAAAAACTTGAAATTTTGTATAGTATTATGCTTTTATATTGCCTACAGTCGAGGGAAAAATTGGCGTTGTTGCCACGCCCTTTTTGGTACCTCCCACACAAAGGTACCTTTTTGCACCAAAAGTTAACAGCTTATAACATTAAAACCAGTGTATAAAAATACGTGAAATTTTGTACAGTGTAATGTTTTTATAGTGTCTATAGCCCTGTGAAAAATGGGCGTTATCGCCACGCCCCTTTTTGTACCTCCCACACAAAATGCCCAAATCATACCACAATTTAATATCTCATAACGTTTTTACCAGTGCACATAAATGCTTATAATTCGGCACAGTGCAATGAATTTAAAGTATCTAATGTTCAGCGAAAAATAGGTGTATTTGATAAACCCCTTCTGGTACCTCCCACACAAATTGACAGAATAATTCGAGTAATATTCAATACTAGCTGAGCCCGGTGCGCTTCGCTGCCCATGTCAAAATTCGCGCTGTAGAAACTGTATTTTATATCCGATCAGTGCGAAATTCGGCAGAAAGAGGTTTGTTATTACATGAAGGAATACTGCCAAATTCGGAGAAAATCGGTTCAGATTTAGATATAGTCCCCATATATATGTTACCCCCGATTTGAAATTCAAGCGCTGTAGAAACTGTATTTTATATCCGATCAGTAAGAAATTCGGCAGAAAGAGGTTTCTTATTACATGAAGGAATGCCGCAAAATTCGGAGAAAATCAGTTCAGATTTAGATATAACCCCCATATATATATGTTACCCCCAATTTGACATGTAAGCGCTGTAGAGACTGTGTTTTATATCCGATCAGTACGAAATTCGACAGAAACAGGTTTCTATTTTACATGAATGAGTATTCTAGGAAAATCGATTCAGATTTATATATAACCTCCATATATATGTTCCTCCAGATTTGGTTACAAAGCGCTATAGAAGTTGTACTTTACTTCCGATCATTACAAAGTTCTCCAGAAAAATGTTTCTCAATTTAGGAACGAATATTGCTTAATTTAGCGATTATCGGTTCAAAATACATTTACCAATTATTCCAAATTATTATCGCAATGACCCTTATCGCATTGTTAGGGAGGTGTAGGGTATTATATAGTCGGCCCGCCCGACTTTCTGCCTTTCCTTACTGGTATTAGTAATAAATTCACTGAATGAAAAAATACCGAATTCAGTGGAAAGTCCAGAAAATAGAAATGTATACTTATAAAATTTCCAAATTCTTGTTTCATTGATATTGCATCACATTATCATATTGCGATTGTATTGGAGTGAGCAGCTGTAATTATCGCATACCGAGCATTTTTGTTCATGTATTTCCTATATAATACTTGCAAGATATATCAAAATATGGGCTGGGCCACGCCCACTGGTCCTATTCCGCCCATTTGAAAGCCAATCACGTAGACTGCTACCAGATACATATACGCAAAATTTCAACACTCTCGCTAACAAAATGAGCAAGATAATTCAATTTCAAAATTTGGCTTATATGGGCGGTGGCCCGCCCATTGGTCAGATCCCGCCAATTTTTGGACCAATCACGTGGACTGTCACCAGATACATATCTACAACATGACAGCACTCTAGATAAAAAATTGTACAAGTTATATCAATTTCAAAATTTGGCTTATAAGGGCGGGGCCACGCCCATTGGTCCGATCCCGCCCATTTTCTGACCAATTACGTAGAATGCCACCAGATACATATACACAACATTGCAGCACTCCCGATATCAAATTGTGCAAGATATAAAAATTTCAAAATTTGGTCATTGTGGGCGGGGCCACGCCTATTGGTCCGAACCCGCCCATTTTTGGACCAATCACGTAGATCGCCAGGTCTCTCGCACAAAATTCCAGGTCTCTCGCTAACAAATTGTGCAAGATATCACATTTTTTAAATTTGGCTTATATGGGCGATGCCACGCCCATTGGTTCGATCCCGCCCGTTTTTGGATCAATCACGTAGACTGCCACCGTTTACATATACACAAAATTCCAGCACTCTCTCTAACATATTGTGCAAAATATCTCAATTTCAAAATTTGGCTTATATGGGCGGGGCCACGCCCATTGGTCCGGTCCCGCCCATTTTTTCACCAATTACGTAGAATGCCACGAGATACATATACGCAACATTGCAGCACTCCCGCTAGCAAATTGTGCAAGATATCAAAATTTTGTCTATGTGGGCGGGGCCACGCCCATTGGTCCGATCCCGCCCATTTTTGGACCAATCACGTGACTGCCACCGTTTACATATACACAAAATTCCAGCACTCTCGCTAACAAATTGTGCAAAATATCTCAATTTCAAAATTTGGCTTATATGGGCGGGGCCACGCCCATTGGTCCGATTCCGCCCATTTTTGGAAAATTCACATAATCTGCCATTAAATGCATACAAACAAAATTTCAGCACTATACCTATAATAGGAGCAGAAATATCGGATTTTTAACCTGCGATTTGTATGGGAGGTACCACGCCCCTTTGTCCAATTAATTTTTTTTTTCTATATAAACCATCTCGTGAAAATTTAGAATCGAATAAAAAAAAAATCATCCAAATCGCTCCAGCCGTTCTGATGTGATGCCATTACACAGATGGACCGTTTCATTTTTATATATATAGATATAGATAGATATAGATATATAGATATATAGATATAGATTACATTACTCACAAAGTGAGGGTATACCTTAGTCGGTTTATCCGACTGAAACTTTCTTACTTGTTAGTTTATACATTTTCCTCTTCATCACTTTTTGTCAATCCATCAATTTAAGTCATTTTTAAAATTATACGATTTAAATTTTAATTTGTGTGTGTCAAATATTATACATCGTCCCCTCAATAAAAGAATAGTGTATAATTTTTTTGTAGTTTCACATTTGAAGTTTTTGTGAAATTGGACTATTTGGAGAAGAGAATCGATGTTTTTAATTTCTTGTCATTTTAATATGTGGTGGAATAATCAGGCTACAACCAGATTATATTCTATTAATCTAAAAGTGCGTTAATTCCATATAAATTGGATCAAAGTACCATACTACATATATACATTATTTTTTCAATTTTACTTTTGACCCACTTTGTGGAAGTAGAATTCCACCAAACTATTATATAGAATCGATTTATCGATCGATATATAGAATCGATTACGTAGATTCTTATAATGCAATAAAAAAATAATGATGTATGTATATGCGTATACGCTATTGTTTTATTGAGGGGACGATATTTGGAGTTTAACTTAAACATATGTAGGTTTACAGCAAAATAGGTTTAAGACAATATACGAGTACTATAAAAGCCTTTTTTAGTTAGCGTTTAGGGTTACTTTGGAATATAGCAGAGAGGAATTCTTAATCTATTAAATCGGTTAAGATTCAGATTAAGTCCCGTAAATTTGTTAATTCCGATTTTTCATCTAAGCGAGTCACACTTCCAAGAAATCTTTATGAAATTTTAAAAAGACTAGTTTTTAGATAAATGAACGAACACTGCAAGTTCTATGGTAATCGTTTCCGAATACTCTGCTCTATGAAGGTCGTGTAGGGTAGCACGCAGTCGGATCCAAACGTCTTTAGCATTTCTATACTATGACTTTTCTAGCATGGACTATCACTGATTGTACACGCTGAACATGTTCACAATTTTTAAACTATATCATATGTAAATCGACCCCATCTAAGGTATACGATGCATGCATACGATGCGTTCGTTGTCTCTAGGTAATCGAGTATCTACACTCGGTTTCAGTATTCAAGAGATACTATGAATCGAATGTGGAGACTGATCGCCCAGTTTAAAGTCGGAGCAGAGACGAAACTATTGTTTGGAACTCGCGCACAGAAACGCTGAATAGCTGATGGTTAACGGGTGAGACGGGCAAGTGGCTAAGCGATTGCGTCGATTTGTGTTTTTTTGTTGGTATTGTTTTACGCTCGAATTTCGTTGTCCCAAGTATTACATATTTAATTGTGATTTTGGCCCCAAATCATACAACAAAAACAAAATAAACAAAAATTTACGAATATCATAATAAGCAGCAAAACACCAACAACGACAACAACAAGCGTGGAAATAAAATAGCTTCAATCGAAAGACTGAAATTGAGTGACCCAACGAAAATCGCCTTCAATGCTGGAACCTGTATTCCAGTGTTCTTGTTTTTCGTAGAGTAGGGTTGAAGGATTTTGTAAACCAGTGTATTTTGGGTTTATTTATATTTGTGTACCCAAGTGTTCCTTCCTCCTATTCTTGTTGTGCTTCATCTTCTTCGGAGGCTATCTGATCAGCTTCTATCGAAGTGATCAGAAGAATATTGTGTATCTGTAGTATCTCACTGATCTTTTGTTCTCTTAGGTAAGTCGTGTACCTGTCGCTGTTGATGTTTTTATATTTTTTTATTTTACCTTTTTTTGTTCTAAAAACGATCATTATTAAATATTTGTTCTCATTGTGGTTGTTGTTCTTAATTAATTGTTAATTATAGCTCTTTTTGGCATTTTGGTTTACACACTTTTTGTTTTCCACTCAAAGTCTACAATGTCGCTTCTGTTTACTACTCAGTTAATTATATTTGCTTATATGGCAAAATAAAATATATATACACTGACGTCTGGTCTGGTTTGGTCTTGTCATGTCTTGTTTTGTCTTGTCTCATCGGTATACGAAACGAATATCACTTCATACATTTTGACTGGATGGCAGTAGCCTTTGGAGACTGTTTGAGGGATTAAGGTATGACTCATATCCTAGTTATCTATATGCACTGAAGAAGTTTATTTTCATTTCCATAATAATATATCATTATTTGATTATAATTTTTTTTTTCATTTCTTCAAACAGGGTCAGAATTTTTAATATTAGACTATGCATTTTATTTTTGACTAAAAAGTTTATAAGTGGTTGCTAACTTGTATTATAATATGTCGCAATCATTTATTTTTTTTTTAAAAAAAATTGTAAATTTTTTTGTCGATTTTTTTTTATACTTTAATTTAAAAAAATTTCTACATCTTCGATGTTTGAAAATATACACAGAGTACGCACCAGACTCTCACAACTTCAAACAGTAATTGGATTTTTGGGGAATTAATTTTTTTAAATTTTATGCGCGAAATACTAAGGCATGGCTGACAATCCCCAAAAATTCAATTACTTTAAAAAAATCGAAAAAAAATATTTTATAAATTTAAAAAAAAACAAGTAAGAAAGTTCGGTCGGGTAAACCAACTTATGAATCCCCTCACCTTGAGTCCCACAAAATATTCGTGGTTTAACCAAATTATTATCAATTTAAATCGCATTTAATAATCTTTAAGTATGTACTGGTATTAAAGTTATTACCTGTTAACTTTTGGTGCAAAAATGGTCCATTTGTGTGGGAGGTACCAAAAGGGGGGTGCCAATAACGTTCACTTTTCTCTGAACTCTAGGTACTATTAAATCATTAAACTGTACAAAATTTAAAGTTTTTATATGAACTGATATTAAAGCTATAAGCAGGTAGCTTTTGGTGCAAAATGGTCCATTCGTGTGAGAGGTACCAAAAAAGGAGTGGCCACTTCGCCCATTTCTTGAGGTGCTAGCGACTAACATACTAATACTATATGTGAAATTTCAGAAGATTCGAGTAAGTAGTATAGCAAGTATAAAAGAATCAATATTTCACTAAAAGTTAACCCTTTGTGGGTGAACAAATTGGGGAATTCCTTCTGTGGAGTGGCTCGAAGGACCATGAACAAATTGGGGAATTCCTTCTGTGGAGTGGACTGTAGGTTAATATCAGTTGAACTCCGACAATTTGTATTTGGTAAAAGAAACAGAAATAAAAGGCACAAATTTAGTTTAGATGTAACAGATTTATTTTGTAAGATTCGCTGCTGCTTACCGCTACAGATGATGCTGCAAAAGTGAAACAGTGGTGCAGAGCAAAAAGAGAAAGAGTCGTGGATTTTTGGCAATTCAGCCAAATTCCATTGGAATAAACAGAAAAGATGGCAGCTCTTTATCCATTTGAGTTAAAGCTTTTGCCTTCATGGCAGGGAATAGATAAAGAGTTGCCATCCAGATGAAAGGTAAGGACACATAGGGGAATTCATGTAGACAGTTAATTCAATTTACTTAAATAATAATACAACTAAAATGCAAACAATTCATAATTTCAGTTAATTCTATTCTAAGAGCTCATGGAGCGGTTGAACTGGGTTCAACAGTGGGTATGGCCCATCTTCAAACTTAGCCGGAGATAGAGCAAAATATTACAGCATACCAAATTTGAAGTCAATCGGTTAATCCTTTCGAGAGTTATCGTGTACAGAAGACAAGCGGACAGACGACGGACATTGCTCAAATGACTTAAAATGACCCAAAACGGATTTCCGCGAAACATAATTAGGGTCTTAGGTCACTCCTTCGATGTGTTACACTTTTGGCTCGTAGCAAAAGATATACACCCTCCTCTCTAAGGTGAGGAGATAAAAATACCCAAAAAATGGCCCGTTATGTTCTCTTTTCAAAAATAGCTTTAGCCGTTCAAGAGCAATTCAAAATTCTTAAAATTTCAAAATAATTTTTTTTAATTAATTAAAATTTGAAATCCCCACAAAATTCTGAAAAAAATTCAACAAATTTACGAAAGCGAGATCTTATTTTACCATTTAACAACTTGTTATAAATTTTTTAGTCAACAATAAAACAATAAAATTTATGGGTGAATATAAACAAATTCTGACCCACACTCGTTATAAATGCTTAAAGAAATTTAGGTGCACCCGATTTCAGGGCACTTGTAATTTTACTTGGATGTAAAAAGATTTTTTTACTCTTTTTTTGATAGACATAAATCTCAACAAAGTGAATGCAGACAAAATTTTTTGGAGTATTAACTGTACCTTTTGAAGGGTTGGAGATATATCACCGAAATTTCGCTTAGATGTTTTCTAGAAAGTGTGTAAAATTTCAGAGGCCGAAAAATGTAATTATGAATCAAATGTGCTCATAATTCGTAATTCTGTATGTCTGTCTAAGTTAGAAACTATTTTTGTTACTTTTTGCTCGACTTTTATGAGATCTTTCTGATGTATCTAATTTTCATCAGAATTAGAATTAATTTACGTTACAAAAATGTTGATGCAAATAAGTCATTGCAATCAAAAGCTGAAACGTTGAATAAATATTTTTTTAAAAGACATTTGTAGGTATTGTCTCACTCAGAAAAAGTTTTTTGTCGGCTGGACAATAATTTTAGGTTTTTTTCTGGAAAAAACTACCCTATTCCACGTTAAATTCTTTTCACAAAAACTTAACAACTTATACAAATGCAATCCACCACTTGCGACTACACATTGTGTATCATATTTGTAATCTCTAAAGGTTTTTATGTCATCTGTCATCTGTTCTCGTATAGTGCAAATAAAGGAATGGCGTTTTAAATTAAATTAAGATTTTTGGAACATATCGCTCACTTACTTCAAGAGTGGCATAACTCAACATTGGCAAGATGTGTAACTTTAATGGCGAATTCATTTCTGCAAAAATGTGCAACATTTTCATTGCCCTTTTTCCGAAAACTGCACTTTTGTGTTACTTTTTTGAAATTTGTTAATTAAGTTACTCGAATTTAGCACAACTAAAATTTCCAAATTTCAAAAAAGTGATGCAATAGTGCAGTTTTTGTGAAAAGGACAATGCAAGTGATGCACTTGTTTGCAGAAACGAATTCGCCGTAAGTCTGTATAAAAATATAAGTCACGTAGAATAAAACCGCTGGAAAAATCGCAAATATGGTTGTTTACTTATAAAGTAAATTTCGTTTAGATTAATTTATGGACATTTGCAAAATTCGCATTTCTGTAAGGCAACTTCAAAAATTTAAAATTTTGAGTTATTTCACTTTTGAAGTGAGTGAGCGATATATTCCACGTAATATATTTGTTGATACATACACAATTAATATTACAACATTAATATGATCTACCAAACGAATTAAATAAAAACGTTTACAAAAATGTAAATACAATTTTTTCATAAAAAAATCAAGATTATTATGTATTTTGAAGTTTTACAAAAATTTAAGTTTATATTTTAAAAAAAATCCCCACCAATAATGAACAATTTAGATATTTCCGAAACGAAATGAAATAAATGATAACGATGTTGACAATTACGTCGAAATGGATCTGCATTTTAAGTGTCCAATTTTGTTTCCTTTTCTGTATAAACGGAACATATTTTCTATCAAAGTTTGCTTTTGTCGAAATAGGAGAACATTTTCGAATTTCAAGAAAAATGACGGTTTTGTAGCGAGCATAGATTTTTTGTAAATTATGCGTCGATTTTTTCGGAATTTGTTCATTACATTCATGATCATTTTATCCCCTTACCTTACAGGGAGAAGGGTATATATTATTTGCTACAGCCACACGGGGCAAAATCGCATTTTTTTTGATATGTTTGAATCGAAAGTAAATATATGTGGAAGACAAATTTTTAAATAGTATGTATATATTTCTTAGGAAATAAATTTTATTTGAATATCAATAAAATATATTTGGAACGCATATATTAATATATTACAATAAAATAAATATTTGCAAGCTTAATTTCTCAAATAAAATATGTATTTATTTGAGAAATACGCAAGAAATACCCAAGAAGAACGCAATTTTTAAATCTCGCAACATTCGAAGTGTCATTGTTTGACATTTGAATAATTGTTATTGTTTGTTAGTAGAAGGTACGAGGTTAGTAAAAATGGAGAAGGACAGCGAAGGGAGTTCGTTAATTGGGTATTGGAGAGACAACATGAAAATGCTGATTTTGCCGATAAAATCATCTTCAGTGACGAGGCCCATTTTCATCTTGATGGCTTCGTCAATAGGCAGAATTGTCGCATTTGGGGTGCGGAAAATCCTCGAGTGATTCACGAGAAGCAAATGCATCCTCAACGTGTCACTGTGTGGTGTGGTTTTTGGGCTGGAGGAATCATTGGACCTTTGAGGCAGGTCAAGCGCAAACAGTCAATGGTGTTCGGTATCGTGAAATGATAACCAGTTTTTTCTTGCCTAGAATTGAAGAAATGAATGTGGAGGGCATGTGGTTCCAACAAGACGGCGCCACATGTCATACAGCCAGAGAAACAATTCAATTGCTGCATCAGTAATTAAAAAATTGCGCTCTTCCCCAAATAGATTTTATTTAAAAAAGATTTCCAAAATTTTGGCTGACTTTTTCGAATTTCAGTTTTAATTTTTCTTTGGTTTTTCACATGCAGCATTAACTTCTGTTTTAAATCAATCATTCCAAATTTCTGAGTATTCCAAACCATCATTAGTTGTCAATCCACCAAGTAATTTATATTGATCCAATTTCAATTATTATTATATGGTTTCAATTATTATTATTTATTAATTTTACGAACATTAAATATTTAAAAAAAATTAGCTTTGAATTACCAAAAGATTAAAAACAATTTATGAATTTTCTGCTCGGGGAAAAACTCCGTTTTTGATATGTTTGAATCGAAAGAAAATAAAATGGAACACAAATTTTTAAATATTATATATTTCTGAGCAAACAAAATTTATTTGGAAATTAATAAAAAATATTTGGAACTCGTATATTAATATGTTACAACATATAATTTTTGCAAACTAAATTTCTCAAATAAAATATGTGTTTAAAAACAAATAAAACAAGCAAGAAAGTTCAGTCGGGAAAACCGACTAATGAATCCCCTCACCTTGAGTCTCAAAAAATTTTAGTAAATTTATTTATTTTTTTGTTTTTATTAAATTATTATCAATTTAAATTGCATTTAATAACTTTAATATATATATTGGTATTGAAGTTAAAAGCTGTTTACTATTGGTACAAAATGGTCCATTTGTGTGAGAGGTACCCAAAGGGCCGTCCCAATAACGGTCACTTTAGACTCTAGGTACAATTAAAGCATTACACTGTACAAAATTTCAAGTATTTGTATGCACTGAAAGGTACATTTGTGTGGGAGGTACCAAATGGGCCGGGCGAATAACGGCCATTTTTCTCTGGACTATAGTTACTATAAAAGCATAACACTGTACAAAATTTCAAGTATTTGTATGCACTGGCATTAAAGTTATAAGCGGGTAACTTTTGGTACAAAGTGGTCAATTTGTGTGGGAGGCACCAACAGGAGCGTGGCAATAATGCCCATTTTCACTGTATTGTAGGTACTATTAAACCATTACACTGTACACAATTTCAAGTCTGTATATGTACTGGTAATAAAGTTATTAGCTTTGGGTTCAAAATTGTCCATTTGTGTGGGAGGTACCAAAAAGGGCGTGGCAACTTCGCCAATTTTTCTCGAGATATTAGTGACTAAAAAACTATTACTATGTGTAGAATTTCAGAGGATTCAAATAAGTAGTGTAGAAGTTATTAAATAATCAATATTTCACTAAATGTTAACCCTTTGTGTGGGAGGTACTAGAAGGAGTGTACCAATGTGGCCCATCTTCGAACTTAGCCGGATATAGAAGAAAATATTACCACATACCAAATTTGAAGTCTGTCGGTTACTCCTTTCGAGAGTTATCGTGCGCACCAGCCAGCAGACAGACAGACGGACGGACATTGCTCATT
Organism: Eudasyphora cyanicolor; assembly: GCA_963930755.1. Classification (NCBI taxonomy): domain Eukaryota; kingdom Metazoa; phylum Arthropoda; class Insecta; order Diptera; family Muscidae; genus Eudasyphora; species Eudasyphora cyanicolor. The sequence continues at coordinate 288,204,182 of OZ005735.1, forward strand.
CGACTTAAAACGACCCAAAACGGATATCCGGCGAACATACTTAGGGTCTTAGGTCACTCCTTCGATGTGTTACACCTTTGCTTCGTAGCAAATGATATATACCCTCCTCTCTAAGGTGAGGGGATAATTATTGATTAGGATTTCTACAAACATATTTTATTTAAAAAAGATTTTCACAACTTTTGTTGAATTTTTCGAATTTTATTTTTAATTTTTCTTGGTTTCGAATTGAACCTTCCAGTTATGATACCAAATGCAGCATTACATTCGTCTTTTAAATCATCATCATGTATGTTCGGCGGAATCCGTTTTAGGACATTTTAAGTAATTTGAGCAATGTCCGTCCGTCTGTATGTCTGGCTGGAGCGCACGATAACTCTCAAAAGAAGTAACGGAATGACCTCAAATTTGGTATGTGATAATATTTTGTTCTATCTCAGGCTAAGTTTGGTCGGGTGGTTGGGTCATATTGGTCCACGCCTTCTAGTACCTCCCTCACAAAGAATTAAAATTTAATTAAATATTGATTCTCATATAGCTTTTATACTACTTATCTGATACATCTGTAATTCATCACATAGTAATAGTTTATATGTCGCTATCACCTTGAGAAAAAATGGGTAATGTGTCGCCACCCCTTTTGGTAATAGCGATCAAGAAGCTAATACTATGTGTAAAATGGTGAAAGAATCTGAAAAGTAGTATAGATGTTATTAAAGAATCAATATCTCACTAAATTTAAACCCATGGTGGGGGAGGAAATTGAGGAAGTGGACTTACATGGCCCATCTTTGACCTTAGGTTGAGATAGAAAAAATATTACATATACACACACCAAATTTGGAAGTCATTCAGTTACTACTGTAGAATGTTCCGCACGCATCAACCAGAGAGACGGACGGGCTAATGGACGATACTCAAATGACTTGAAATTACCCAAACGGATTTCCGCCAAATATTATTGGGGTCTCTTAAGTCACAACTTCGATGTGATACACTTTTGGTTCGCAGCAACCAACATATACCCTTATACCCTAGGATGGGGGTATACTAACTTTATAATTTCGTTTGCAACACCTTGAAATATTGTTCTGCGACCCCATAAAGTGTATATATTAATGATCGTCGTGGTATTCCAAAATATATGAGTACTTTATCGTTCATCTAACTTGGCACATTGGCATATTGTAGATACCAGAAGACCTGAATAAATAAAAAATAAATTGTATACTGAACAATTTTAAACTTCGCTTAGCTTTTTAAAAAAAAAATATTTTTTAAATGCTTCATTAATATTAAAAATCAATAATTTGTTTCTTATATTTATAAAGCTGTTCTGTAATATTTTCGTCTTACAAAATACTAAAACATAATTACAAATTTACGCATATCTTAAAAATAAACCATTCAAAATTAAGTCAGTCTGAAAACCCACAATTATTTCCAGGAATAAATTATCTTAAACAACACCTGTCTATATTTTCGGACCAAGCGATTATATAATTATCAAGAAACAAAAACTTCATAAAATATTTAAGCGCAGCATGCGCCAAGACTTTTATGTTTATTGCGTCGTTGATTTTAAGATAATTGGTGCTTTCGACTTCATTGCAGTTTCCATCGTTCGTTCGTTTCTCTTGAAAAAAACATATATTTTGGGTAAATCCCAAAAAACATCTTTGGTTTTTATTACAACTTTAAAACATAAAAGTTAACACATACAAATTCGAGAGATAACCTTGAAAGGTGATGGCATTTTATTTTGGGAGAGAAGACTTTAATGTGATTTCTTGTTAAAAACCACCAAAACTACGAGTATCTCCCAAATATCAATCACTCAGAAATCATGTTTTCTTTTGATGAAAAGAAAAAAATGCGATTTTTTGATTTATCATGAATGTGTTAAATGTATTCATTTTGTATTAAAAGGCATTCATTTAAAACTTCAATATTTACTTTTGCTTTCGATACGGACAACGACAACGTTGCGATGTTAATAGGGTCTTTAGCAAATCTGTATTTGAGGTTTCAGGCTTGATTTGTTTTGATAAATTTCAATAATACAAAAAACCCCGGAAAGATAATTCCGGTAAGAACGTTTCACAGTAGTTCAATGACGCAGAGGTCGTGGACTTTATGAAATAGTTATGTCATTCAACTGGACCACAGAACAGGAAACTTGTTACGAATTCGTATTTGTATTTTTCCTAGGAAATTTCAAAATGGCTATTGTGATTTAAATTGTGTTTGAAATTCCACAAAAAGGGGAACTTTTTGAAATGATACCGATTTTATACACCGATGTAGAGATTGACAAAAACGTCATATTCTTAGATTAATTATTCATGAAGACGAGAGTAACCAATAACAAGTACGAATATTTCATTTGAATAAAGTGATTGAGGTACACCTCCACTTTCAGAGATACTTTGTATGGGAGATACCAACATTAATGGTTAAACTTTCTTCGTTCTTTGTCAGACTACAGTCATTACAAAAATAATATAAAATAACAAATTTGAAGACATTCAATGCACACTGGTCCCAAATCCATTTTTTGTGGCATAAATATGTAGGGATGTACATACAGCCCTAAAAATTTGCACACTGTTAGTCATAACTCACATAAAAAATGAACAAAAATTTGGACCAATCTGGCAACTCCCACTGCCACCTCCCACACAAGCTTGATGTCTGTACGCTAAGTTCTGGTTGCAAATATGGTCCAATTTGCATGAAATTTGGCATGGATATGTTTTTGTTACCAAGGACCAACCATATTTAATTTGAAGAAAATCGATTCAGATTTGGATATAGCCCTCATACAAATTTGCCACCGATTTGGACAATATGGACCCTATACGCCGACTGCAACATTCGGTTTGCGTAAATATCGACTCACTCAATACTTTAGAAGTAGTTATGGTGTACAAAAAACTGAACCCAATAATACAATTCCTCCCTATGTTATAAACAAATTCCATTTTCTTCATAACTGCACATGCATTTATGATTGTCTCTTAGAAATGCAAATACTTGATAATAATGGATCCGACGAATCCATAGATCTGTGAAAAATTAATGCGGCTATTTTGTCAGACGGTCACTTCTGTCTTACTTATAAAATTTGTTCAGTGCCTCCGAAGCATTTCCCCTAAGCTGCCAACAGGAAGTGAAGAAGCGACAACAATCTGAGAACAATGCGCTAATATTTTAAGAAAAGTTGCTGACAAGTATATTTTCCCATGTGTAACAAGGTCAATGTGTCTCAAGGTCCATGTGCAACAGGGTCCATGTGTAACAAGTTTGTGTTAAAGTATTTTTTAAAACACACATCGGCATCTTTTGTCTTACTCGATGATATAGCTGCCGTATGCACAACAAGGGAGTGTTATGTTCTTGGGTCAGTGAGAGTTCAGCTGTCAATTCCCTTTTTAGTCGTTTTCCCACTTCAGTGGCTGTTTCGCATAATCATCGTGTTTGATATTACTTTTAAAATTTTCAGAAACCCACTCCTAGTGGGCCTCCACTAACCTTTCCAAATGTCTTCTGAACTTTGATAAATATTTCTGAACATAAACTAAAACACATTTTCATCAATTATTTTAGTACCAAATTCGAAACGGTATCATGTTTTCGTCCATTACCATCCTAAGAAGCTTACATTTCAGCACAGTTAAACAAGAGTTAGACTGAAAATACATAATTTTGATCACTTTGCGCACAAAACGCGCAAAGCGCATCTATACTACATGATAAAGGACACTTTAATAAACAATTGTGCGTTTAAACTTTCATGAACACGCGAGTACATCTATAACTTTTACTCCACGAAACACAAATAACGTGAGGTTATGTATCTCTAAAATACCACACCCCATAAATACGAAATAACAACGAAAAAGATTAACAATTATGAATTATGAGTTGTGTATCGTAGACCTTCTATGTTATTTATTTTGTTGTATTTAGTTAGGCTGTAGGTCATACAAATAAAAGACAAAATGCTTCTATTTGTTTGTTTTTATTTTTATTCTTCTCCAATATTTCGACCAACTTCGCTGGTCATAATGTAATAGATCCCTGAAGATGACCAGCGAAGTTGGTCGAAATATTGGAGAAGAATAAAAATAAAAACAAACAAATAGAAACATTTTGTCTTTTATTTGTATGACCTACAGCCTAACTAAATACAACAAAATAAATTATGAATTATGTTATAATAATTATAATCTGCATACTTTGAGCTTGATTTTCCATATTTCACAGATTAAATAAAATTTTAGTTCTGCCGATTTCCAATATCAAAGATATTGCCAATAATTTCTCAAGAAGAAGTGCTTAAAACACCTGATTGAACTACTAACTTTGATTGCATGGATAAAAACAGGGTTGCCACCTAAGTTTAAAAAATTACATTTTCTAGGTCCGGTATAAGGTTGCCTTTTCGAATATATATATACTTCTGGTAATTTCTTAAGTTTATTTTTTGAATTTATGCCAAAAAATTTGGATTTGGGACCAGTGTGCAATGATAGTTTTGAATGTATGTATGGATAATTTGCGAAAAAATCATTTTGCTAAAACATCAAAAAATCGCCAGCATTCAAATCTACGTATGAGTTACGTTTTAAAAATCAACATTATAATATAGGAAGATGTTTTACGTATTTTTTTTTAAACAGAACATTTGTACAATTTACTGAATTTTTCATTTTGATTTCTTGACGGTGTAGATTAGGGATGTAACGAAAGTGACTTCAGCGAAAGCGAAAGTGAATATTGAAATATATATCTTGCGAATGCGAAAGCGAATAGTAAAATATGCATTTTTGCGAAAGCGAATGCGAATGCGAATAATAGTTTGACCTTTTAGTACCAGCAGATTTAAGGAACTAAACTGATACATTTCCAGGATATTCAAGTATTAAGAATGTTTTCCATATTTTTATCTCCTGTTACCACAAGGACAAACATATTTTTTCAACTGTTTTGAAGAGAAGTGGTAGAGGTTTTCATTGGTATTAATATCTTCAAATTGTGTGAAGGGAATAAGGAGATTTAACACTTTTAACAAATGGAAGCTAATACTGAAATATATGTTTGCGATAGCGAATAATCCAAATATGGGTTTTGCGAATGCGAAAGCGAATGTTAAAATGATGCGAATAATTATGCGAATACGAATATTCGTTACATCCCTAGTGTAGATCGTACGTTTTACATATCTACTTTATTTAACCTGCAATAATTCGAAGTAATAATGGTTGTATATCCCAAACATATTTGTCTTCCACTGTTACGCTTCAAGTGGTCCATTCTGAAAGTCCAATTTTGGCACACTTTTTCCAATTCCAGTGTGAGGAATTAAAACGAATAAGGAAAGACTAAAGTCGGGCTACAATAATATTTTCAGTGAAATTACAAAAAAAATTATGTATGTCTTCAAACTGTGGAGATTTAATTTTGCTAGATATTGTACCCACAGCAATAAATCATACATTTATTACGTCTGGTTTGTTTAAATACATCTTAAAAATCTTGTTTTTTATAAAACTTCTATTCAAAAAACAAACATTTGTTGTCGATAAAGTTCTTCGAATTTGTGTTTTTCTATAGCCGAATGTTATTAAGGCCTGAATTCAGATTATATTTATGGCGGTAGCAAATCTTAAATTCAATAGAAGCTTTTAAACTAGTTCTCCAAAACCACATAGTAAAAGAGGAACAACAACAAAATATAAAGAATACATATTCAGGAATTTGAGCTAAAAATAACTTTATTATGAGCAGCTTTTGATACAGCTGTTGTTTTTATACCCTCCACCATAGGATATTGTCGCTCCGTTTGTAACAACTCTAAATATTGATCGGAGACACCATAAAGTGTATATGGGTAACTCCACCAAAAGGTCTACCGTGATCAAAAAATTAAAGTTATTAAAATCACATTAATGTGATTTATTATTATACAAAAATATTCAAATTTTAATAATATGAACAAATTTAACATGTATTTATTTACTCAACATTTTAAGAAAAAAACAAGTCAAAGCGTTCAGTTCGGCCTGGCCGAATCTTATATACCCTCCACCATGGATAGCATGTGAATGGTTTCGGGCACAAATAAAGTCATATTACAAAATTTTAGACCGATTCGTTGAAATTTATGATTTTTGTTGCGTTAAGAAGGAAAATCTATACCCTCCACCATAGGATGGGGGTATATTCATTTTGTCACTCCGTTTGTAACACCTCTAAATATTGATCTGAGACCCCATAAAGTATATATGTATATTCTTAATAGTCGCAAAATTCTAAGACGATGTAGCCATGTCCGTCTGTCCATCCGTCTGTTGTAATCACGCTACAGTCCTTAATAATAAAGCTGGGTTCATCAAATTTGGTAGAAATATTTCTTATAATTGCTGGTTGTTTGGGATTGCAAATGGGCCATATCGGCCAATGTTTTGATATAACTCCCCTATAGAGGTCGCTCCAAAATACGGTTTGCGAGCCATAGATACCACATTTTTTTACAAACTTTGCAGTTTGTATTCCATTTTGACAAGAATTCATCACAGCAAAAATTTTACAAATCGGCTCATATTTTGTTATAGCCACCCTATGATAGAGGTCGCTCCAAAATACACGTATTTAAGCCGTAAATATCATATTTTCTAAGCGTTTTAACATAATTTTGCAGATTGATATTAATTTAGAAAATAATTCATCGCAGTAAACATTTTTTAAATCAGTTCATATTTTGTTATAATCCACCTATAGATGTCGCTCCCAAAAAGTCTTATTTAAGCCATAAGCACAACATTTTCTAAGAAATTTAGCTAAAACTTTGCAGTTTATTTTCTATTTTGGCAAGAATTAATAAAATTTATACAAATAAAATTTAATATTGTTGTACTCCTCGTGTAGATGTAGCTCTCGAAAAAGCTATTTTAAGCCATAAATACCAGATTTTTCAGGTAAAGAGTTTAATTAAAGAATTTGCGGACTAAAAATTGCAGCGTTCATTTCTTTAATGACCGAACTTTTTAATTGTTTTTTGAATGACAACATATCGCTTCTTTCGATCAAGACGCTCAAATCAAATCAAAAAAAATATTTAATTTTTTTGTTTGTCTACAACGGATTGCAAAATTGTCTATTACTTTCGGCTATTGGTTAAATATATCAAAACTTTAGCCTCCATCTTCACCCCTTTTTAGCTGGTACTCCTAGATAACCTCATAAATATTCAATTTTGAAATGTAAGCCTCTTATAAGAATTGAGCAATATGAGAATGCATTGGCAAATAATGTATGTACCAATTATTGAAATGTCATCAAATTTCACATTTTAGAAAAATTGTATAAAAAATACTTTTTTGCCAAAGGATGTATAATTTTTGGAAAACTTTCGTTCTGTCAACTCTCCGAACGTCTTGGAAATTTCCTATAACATTTCGCTAAAGTTGATAACTGATACTTTAGTCGACTAAAACATTTATAAACACTTCCATACATTTTTACATAAAATGTTAATGTAAAATACACGAATCATTCCAGTAGAGTGAATTTCATTCTAAATATCCTCAGGCTTGTACTGATATTGAGAGTTCTATTATTGTTACTTATCAATTCCGATTGATTCCATTTAATTAATTTTAAGAAGCTTTCAAAAGATAGAACAATATTTTCAAGACTATCAGAGTATTAGCATTAACATGAATTGATGATACTTAATCGTTATTGCTTTGTGGTTTTTTGCTCTTTCCATCTGACTTGAACTTGAAGGCAATTAATATTATACGAAACAGAGGTGTGTGCACTAGGACAACCTGTTAGCATTTAATTTTCAGAAAAAATACAAATAAATGTGTAAGGTGTTGAAGAAGCTACCCTTTGTGTCGGCGTACTGATGAAATAGTGATGGGAGAGGTGAAAAAGAAACAACAAGTGGTTCTGCCCAATGGGTCCATGGGATTTATCACGATTATTTTTATTTGTGTACTGGAGTGGGGTGCCACCCGTAACAATGATACAACGAGTCATACGTAACCATTCATTGAATACGTCTGTACATTGTGGTTTGTTAATTACTCCAAACTTTTAACAGTTGTACCGCGCAGTGACTCATCATTCAGTTCATGTCAACAAAGTGATGCTTGTGTAAATCAGCTCTATTAGTGGCGGCGGGGGCTTTCGACTCCCTTTATTTTGCTTTTTATTTCTGTTCGGTTTTGTTTGGTTAAATCTAGGTTGTGATCTGTGCTAATATTTATTCAATTCACTTGACTTGTCTTGTCTTCGTACCACTTTGTCAGATCCCCACTTTGCCCCTCTTTTTTCTTCAGCCATGTCTCTTTTGTCTAGTGTTTGGAGTTTACTTTCATTTTTCAAGAAAAAGTGATTTATTGCCAGACTTACTTCTGAGTAACTCCTAATTATGGTGTTTACTCTGTTTCCAATGATTCATACATCCATCATCTGATAACTTACTCGTATTCATCAACTCGGCATCTCTGTCATGGATGGAGAAAGAAACAAACAACACATTCATATCTAGTAGAAAGTTTTGTTTGATATATAAGAGTGTTAAACGATTTTTAGGTGCCCTATTTTGTTGTGATGTTTTAAGATAGCTCTAAAAACTTAAAAGGATTTATATGATATGCAAACATCTAATCACACTCAACAAGGCATGTAGGTTGAATTTAATTATCGTATATGTACATATACCCCAATTAGTTCATAATTTGGTCTTAAATTTTGTTTATATTCCTTAGAATAGGAAAATTTTTGTTGTTTGAAACAAGAAAAACTATTTCATAAACGAGCATGTAATTAAAAATATGCCTTAATAAAAATTGAAGTTTGGAAATAACAAATCGGGAAAAAACAAATCATTAGGGTGATAAAGTGAGTGCATTTTTGTAACCGATGCCTACTGATCGGGACTACACTTGCACCAAGTTTAGTTTTTTTGAATAGTAGTTATGACACAAAATTTCAAGGAGATGGGTTAATGACTGTCCAAGTTGAAGGGTGTTGAATATTGACATTTTGGGCAAGCGGCACTTTGGTCTCTGCCCTCAATTTCTAAATTTGGCTTGTCTGGGCAGGGCCACGCCCATTGATCCGATCCCGCCCATTTTAGGACTAATCGCGTAGACTGTCACCAGATATATATACACAAAATTACAGCACTCACGCTAACAAATTGTGAAAGATATCGCAATTTCAAAATTTAGGTTATATGGGCGGGGCCACGCACAGTGCTCTGTCTTCATGTATCGTGGTGAAAAAAATAGAAGGAGTAATTGCAGAATTATGATATTTGGTAACATGCTGTATTTGGTCATAGTTAAGACAAATTTTAAATTTGGACCCAATCGGACAGCAGGTCTCGTAACCCCATGCAAATTATTCCGGGACCTCAAAAATTCACCAGACCATAAAACTGAACTTGAGCATTGTAAATTTATGAAATTTATCATGTCATAATATTTCATATATATCAGTTGCGGTGCAAAATTTCCGCGGAATATAGCGAGTGCTTTTGGTACCTCCCACACAACGGCTTCAAAGGACTTAAAAACAAATATATTTATAAAGAACGCTCAAGAGTGGGGCTGGATTTCGACCAAAGTTTGTAAAGCATAATAGGCTTACTGTGAGTAAATGTGTGCATAAATTTTGGGAGGAATTTTTTCAAGATCCCTCAACACAGCTCCCTAGAAGATCTTGAAAAATGATTTTTTGGTCCATATATCGTGCGTCCCATCAAATTAAAGGGAATTTTGCGTAGATTACAAATATGGTGAGAAAAGTTGAATACTCAATAGGGAAAATTTCTGTATGTCAAACGTCGGGTACGTGGCCAAAGTGTTTTTGCATAGTATTGTATTGTACTGTATTGTTTCGTTTTTAAAGTGCATTAATGCATGAATTTGTCAGAACAGTTTCTTCCTTCGTTGACTTCCAAACTAATATTATCATCTTCGCCAAAATTGCAATCAAAAATACCGCATAGATATATTTATTCGTTTGAAAGATACTTGATATATTTGCCTGAGCATAAGCGGAGCCTTAAGGACTACAGCGACCGAGTCTCTACAAGCCCTACTCCATATACTGCCGATTAATATTGTGGCGAGAGAAGTTGCAACCAAAGCGGCAATAAGATTAAACTGCCTATCAATGTGGAGGTACAAAACCTACGGTCACATGAGAATATCAAAGTGTAGTGCTATGGTAACCGACCGAGTGGACTATATACCAACGGTGTACACCTTCGAGAGAAATTACATCACTATGATTCCCGCGAGAGATGAATGGGTTGGAAGAAAACCAGGTAATAGAAACCATCTCCAATTTTACACGGATGGTTCGAAGCTTGATGAAAAGGTTGGCTTCGGAGTACACTGTGCAGAGCTTAGATTGGATATAGCTCACAGACTACCAGATACCTGCAGTGTCTATCAAGCCGAAATAATGGCAATATGGGAAGTAGCCAAGTGGCTGAGTCGCAACATAGTAACCAACACTGGCATTGTCATTTACTCGGACAGCCAGGCTGCCATCAATTCTCTGGAGGCAACATCCCTAAATTCACAAACAGCCCTCGACTGCCGCAGATCTCTTAACGAGATGGCTGAGCAGTTTAACATACACCTCATATGGGTGCCTGGGCATAGGGATATCCCGGGGAACTGCAAAGCCGATGAACTTGCTAGGAAAGGGACGACATTACAAATTCTCGAAGAATTTGCATATATTGGTGCGCCACTATCCACGTGCAAGCTTTGGCTTAGGCAAGAGGCAATCAGGCAGTCCAACGAAAGATGGACAGAAATCGGCACCTGCAGGGTAGCTAGACAAATCTGGCCAAGGTATGACCTGAGAAGATCAAAATATCTCCTCGCACTAGAGAGGCAAAGATTGTCTACGTTAGTATCAGTTCTGACGGGACACTGCTTGATCGGCGAACACGCCAAAAGATTGGGTATTGACTCTAATGACTTCTGCAGAAGCTGTGGAGATGAGGAAGAAGTGGAGAGCATTGAGCACTTGCTATGCGACTGTCCCGCTCTGAGTAAACGACGACTGGACATACTGGGGTCGGCTGTTCTAGGCAGCCTAACAGATCTTTCCAGTACCGATATTCGTAATATCGACAAATTTGTATATCAAACAGGTTGGTTTCGATGAGGGGCATTTCAGCCCGTGGTAACACTAGGGACCTAAACTGGTCTATGTGAGCTTGTATAAAAAATACGGCTGCCACCCTAACCTAAACCTAAAAACCTACTTGATATATTACTCTTAAAACTATTACCAACGTTAAGATTTTTTGGCCGTATTTAACTTATAATATGATTGTAATGTACGTCTTTAACGCTTATAACTTTAATATCAGTTCATAGAAATACTTGAAATTTTTCACAGTGTGATGCTTTTATAATAACTAGAGTCCAGAGAAAAGTGGGCGTATAAATGGACTATTTTGCACCAAAAATGTAAAGCTTATAACTTTAATACCAGTAAAATTTTTTGTGTGTCAACATTTAACGGTTAAAACAAAAACCAAAAGAAAACTGCAAATCTGCCGGCTTGTCGGATTGTTTCTGACATCGAAACCGATAAAATCGGATTCTATGACACCAAATTCCGATAACAATTCCGATGCGAACATGAAACCAATAATATCGGTTTCTGTGACACCAACGTTAATTTTTTTCAAATTTAATTCCGCTTCCCACAAAAATTGGATTCCACAACAACCCTGTTTATTTGAAAAATTACCTTCAATTGGAAATATTGAGAAACCATCATTCTCGTGCATAGTTTAAATATACATTGCATTAAGTTCAATTTTGGACGGAAATACAGTAACTTATTTAAGTAAAATATTGGACTTTTATAAAAAGAGCTACACTGTGCAAATTTTGTAGTATTTTGGTGCATTGGTACTCACGCTATAAGCTTTTAACTTGTCATACAAAATGGTACCTTTGTGTGGGAGGTACAAAAGGGGCGTGGCAATAACGCCCATTTTCACTGAACAGTAGGCACTGTAAAAGCATTAATCTATGCAAAATTTCAAGTATTTTTATGCACTGGTATTAATGTTATAAGATGTTAACTTTTTGTACAAAATGGTCCCTTTGTATGGGAGGTACAAAAAGGGGCGGGGCCACTTCACCAATTTTTCTCAAGTTGATAACGACGGATAAACTATTACTACGTGTGGAATTACAGAGGATTCGCATAAGTAATGTAGAAGTTATTTGAGAATCAATATTTCAGTAAATGTTAACCCTTTGTGAGAGAGCTACTAGAAGGAGTGAACCAACATGGCCTATCTTCGAACTTAGCCGTAGATAGAAAAAAATATTATCTCATACCAAATATGAAGTCAATCCGTTACTACTTTCGAGAGTTATCGTGCTCTCCAGTCAGACAGACAGACGGACGGACGGACATTGCTCATTCGATTTAAAACGACCTAAAACGGATATCCGCCAAATATACTTAGGGTCTCATGTCACTCCTTTGATGTGCTACACTTCTTGTCCGTAGCAAATGATATATACCCTCGTCACACTAAAGTGAGGGTATAAACAATGTATAACTTCTAATTCAAGCGAAATTTTGGGAAAAATATTTTACCACTACAAAGTTCTTTGGCCCTTCCCTAAATAAAAAGCAATAATTTTTTAATTAGAAAAAAGAAAGAAAAGTTTTTTTTACCATTGTTTCCTGTGCACCTATTAATTGAATGTTTTTTACTCTATCTCAGATGCATATACATTAATTACTCATAATCATCAATTCTTTCTAATTCCAGAGAAATTATTATACACCGAAACTGAAATAACGGCGCAGAGTCAGAGTCAGAGCAGAAGTCAGAAGCCAGTCTGGTAGTACAAGTATCGAGTCGAGTAACGAATCGACGGCACAACTGAACATAAAAATCCCCGTTTCTTCGGTACATCGGTGAATAGTGAATTTAAAGTAAATTGCAGTATTTTCAGTAAATTGTTGATACAACAACAACACCTAAATAAAGAGAAACAAACAACAACAAAAGAAGAAAATAAAATAAAACAACAACGTACGCGAGTACTCTGACGATGGGTTGGTTGTTGTTAACAACTCCCGTGTAATGGAACGTGTTGGAATTTTGCCTTAAAAATGAGCAAATCACACCGAAAAAATACAAATTAATATTTGTGCAATAAATGTGAATGTGTGAATGGTGTTGTGAACAAAACAAAGCCAAGCCAAGCCAACTTACAAATTATTTAAATCAATATAATAACAAGAAAACAAAATACAAATTATAAATTACTAACAAAAACCCAACAACGGAGAGTGAACGCAAACGCAAACGCGAATGCGAACGCCAAAAACCAAAAACCAAACACCAAATATCATTAAATAATCACATATCGATGACGTCCGACTCTGAAGTCGGTTTAGGGATGGCATAACACAGCAGAGCAGATTAAAGACGCGCATTTTTGTGACGGTTGTTCGTTCGGTCGTTTGTTTTTCGTGGATGGTCGTTGATTTTTTGATTTTGCATTAAATTCATTCGGAATTTGTCAAGACTTGGCGTTAATGGTCGATGGTTTAGCGGTCGCTCAATCTGCGGGTCTTTAAAATGACACGTGCAGGTTGTCGTTTTGGATCGAACTGGAGCTGAGAAATTGTCAGGTGCTGCTACTACTCGTCGTCTTCCCCCACTCTCAACATCTTTAGTGCAGAGTGGTCCCAGCTAAAGTGGCTTTTAAAAATTTCAGCAACGGTGGCAGCTAAAAGCGCAACATGACAGTTTCCTATGCCGGTGAAGTGCCAAATGGCAGTAGTTTTGGCTGTTTTTGGAAAATTTTATGGAAGTAAGTAACGCCCTCTAAACCTCTTTCCCCGTATCCACCAGCAATACGATTTGCAAACATTTCAATTTAATTTCTGTTAAACAAATGGAATTTGTCAAGATAATATCTTTATTTCAGCTACTTAAATATTAATTCATACAATCACCTTCACCTCGTACAATATTGTTAGTTGTTGGAGTTTTTATGGCGGCCGCTATCAATTCGTTAACATCTCTCAGCGAAAAAAACGCAATGTTTAAAACAATAACTCATTTTCAATTAGATTTTACGAAATAAAAAAACATTATGCAAAGCAAATAAAAAATTACTTATGTTTATATACATTTTAATTTTAATTGAAATTGTAATTTATTAATAACAAAACAACTTCTGTCCACAACACGAACTGACAGTCACTCTTGAAGAAATGAAGTATAGTCGGGAATTGTGGAATATCTATTTGTATACCCTCACTTCAGTGGGGGAGGGTTGATACGGCCTATAAGGATGTTAGTTGGAAAGATTTTTTAGGAAATTTTTAATCATTTGAGCAATATTCGTCTGACTGGCTGGCTGGTACGCACATAACTCTCGAAAGGAGTAACCTACATATTGACTTCAAAATTTATTTGGGGTTATATTTTTCCTATCTCAGGTTAATTTCGAGGATGGTTCACATTAATCCACTCCTTCTAGTAACTCCCCCACAAAGGGTTAACATTTAGTGAAATATTGATTCTCAAATAACTTATATACTACCTATCCGAATCATCTGTAATTCCACACCTAATAATAATTTATCCGTCGCCATCATCATGAGAAAAATGGGCGAAGTGGTCCATTATAGTATAGCGTGATCCATTTCGAGGTTCCCTACTTTTTTGAAAGAAGAAAACACAGAAAATTGAATGGGGAATGTTTATTATCATTTGAAAGAACATTATTTGGCATTTATTTTTTGAAGATTATGTCTATCAAATGTTGGCCGCGGCTACGTCTCAGATGCTCCATCCGTTGATTCCAATTTTCGATGACTCGTTCGAGCATTTCAACTGGTAACTGGCGAATCACACGCGTGATGTGATTGATTGATGCGATGTGTGGGAAGTGGCGCCGTCTTGTTGAAACCAAATGTCGCCGAGATCACGAGCTTCAATTTCAGGCATCAAATAGTCGGTTATCATGGCACGATAACGGCCGCCATTGACGGTTACGTTCTCACCGGCACCATTGTTTAAGAAATATGGACCGATGATTCCACCGGCCCACAAACCACACCAAACCGTTGTTTTTTCTGGATGAAGTGACAGCTCTTGAATCTCTGCATGTTGCTCTTCGTCACAAATGCGGCAATTTTGCGAAGCAATGTCGCTTGGAAGGTCGGGCGGCTTCAGTTCTTGCACAAGCTGTATTTTGTATGCTTTCAATTTAAGATCTCGACGTAAAATGCGCCAAGTCGTTCCATACGTTAGTCCGAATTGCTGCGAACGCCACCGAATCGACTCTTCACGGTCTTCGTGTACACTCTCAGATACGGCCGCTACATTTTCTTCACTGCGTGCTGGACGTGGTCTATTCGGTCGAATATTATCCAATAATGAATGCTGGGTCTCAAGATGGGTGATGGTGTTGCGAATAGTACGCTCAGTAGGCCGATTATGTTGACCATAAGTTGAGCGAAGTGCACGAAACACATTCCTCACAGAACGTGAATTTTTGCAAAAAAGTTGAACGATTTCTAAACGTTGTTCAGGCGTAAGTCTTTCCATGATGAAATGCCAAACAATACTTAACAAAAATAACATGACAGCATGACACGACTCACACGTGATCTGTAAAAAAAGGCTATTGAAAAAAGTATCTCTACTTGGATCACCCGTTACCTTCACACACAGGAATCATTACTTGAATACTTCTTGATTTATCGATATTTCAAGTGGGCGTGGTCCCGCCCATAAGAGCCAAGTTTTCATATTGAGAAAAAAATTTTAGTTTGATTAACCTGTAATAAATGTGTCATATCCGTAAAAACATTCTAAGTCATCTTAGAATGTTTTAGAATGAATATGCTACGATCGTGTTATAATCGGCCACTCCATAAAACCTGAAAACGCAAAATTCGTACATAAATAGCAAAATACCCATTCGTTATTAGAAAGTAATGTATACATTTGTCAATGACAAATTTTCATGAAAAAAGTATATTAGAGAACTACAGGAAATAGTGGTACTATTTACATGTAATACTCTAACGTGGACTTATACTACTATCATTGTCAGGGGGTCATATCATATAGTACAAATCATATCGAACGACATTCCTAACTAACACAGTACAACATTTTTCAGCTCATTGATTTGGAACTCAATTCTGAGAATTGGACGTGAATCAAGGTGGATTTTAGCACTTTTTCTATATTTTTTCTCAGTTTACCATACGGTATGTCTCTTTTGTGTCTGAAGCAAAGTTGTAGATATTGATTAGGTGAAAAAAGTGCAGAACAAACATACCCGAAAAGTGCCTTAAAAATCGCAAGAGCGTAGTAAAAATCGCAAGAGTGGGTAGGTTTGTTCTGCATTTTTCCCCTATTCAATATCTACAACATTGCTTCAGACACAAAAGAGATATTCCGCACGGTAAACCGAGAAAAAAATATAGAAAAAGTGCTAAAAGTCCACGTTGAGCAAAAAATACGT
This sequence comes from Eudasyphora cyanicolor, assembly GCA_963930755.1. Classification (NCBI taxonomy): domain Eukaryota; kingdom Metazoa; phylum Arthropoda; class Insecta; order Diptera; family Muscidae; genus Eudasyphora; species Eudasyphora cyanicolor. Next base: position 288,220,762 of record OZ005735.1, read on the forward strand.
ATGGTCATTAAATTATTAATTGAGCCAACTTGACTAAACGAATGATGCAGAAGTTCTTATTTTTGGGGCTACTTTCATGTCCAATACTCAGAATTGATTCCTAAAATCATGTGTCGCACTGTGTAATCCTGTGAAAGCTATTACATACACCTCAATTAGCCACAGTGGCGTATGTTTACTATATATCCCATGAAATAGTAACAATTATACGCAACCCAACCAACTAGATTGAAAATGACAATCTGGTTAATCTAAATGTTACAATTGGAAATTTTTAGCGGCTATTGTTACATAGATCGTCTCGATTTAAATCATATAAATAAATGTGTAATGATTTTGAATAAATTATTTGCTTCTCTTTTCAATTTTTACGCACCTAGCACTGATTGTTTTTAAGGAGATAACGACAATTTTATTACCTTTTCCAAAAACGATTTCTGTCACTCGCACATTCGAAATGACAGAATGCACCTATAAATATTTTTTGTTTTCGTTTTGCATAGAAGCATTGAAGGAAAACTAATAAAGTTGTGGCGCAAATTGGAAATTGGCGTTAAATCACGTTCTCTCGTGGAGCAAATTGAATATTTGTATGTCTGAAGTAGATTTCGTTGTAATACTCGTAAAATAACTTGGCAGTTTGTCTCGAGCGAAAGAAAGAAAAACATGTATGGGATATTTTTATAAATTAACAAATAGCAAATAACGAATACCGCTTTACAAAAAACAATAAACAATAAAATGAAATGTTTTCCCTTTTGTCAGAGTAACAACAATTAATAGTTTTGTAATTAGCGGTAACTACGATTGTTTTATTTTTAGTTGAGTTGAGTTGTGACCGCCGTCGATGTCATTGTCATTGATTTCTACGTCTTCAGATCGTTCAATTCTTTTTTTTTTCAAATTTATTTTATTGAGACTCAAAGTGACTCTTAACACAATAGTGTGACGATAAGAGATGCACATTTCCGCCAATGATGATGTCGATGTTAACGTCGGTGGAGCGGGGGCGAAACTGATGAGTTGCAAAAGTTATTCAAATACTTGAATACATCTGTTTGCTTTTTCTTAATGAGTTCTCTGAACAATTGACAATGTGTAAACACAATTTATAGGCATTGAGATTTATGGACAAAATTATATGATAAACATTGACTAAATAAATTGTCAAAATAATAACATAAATTTTACTAATTTGACAGCTAGTCTATGATAACATCACAAGAAGGCAATTTTTTGCAGATACTTCTTTTATGAATATAGATTTATGCAGAAGCTTAGCATTAAACATTTATTTAATCATATTATTTTGGCGTAAAACTCAGAAAGTAATATTGTTTTTAATATCCTAGCAAATTTTATGAAGTTATGATTAATTATAAAATTAAAGTTATAATTTTTAAAAAAAAGTCGACCAGACAATAAAATGTCTAATATATTTGTCTATTGAAAATAAAATTTTCCGCAATATGAATGGTAGAATATTTTATAAAAATTTTTAAAACTTAACGAATATACATATCGTCACCTGAAATCCAAAATAACGTAACCCTAATGTTCATACTTTTTCAGGAGACGCCAAAAACAAATTAAAGTAATTTTAATCTTTTGACCTGATTTGTGGATTTCTGGCTATAAAGGCGAAATCAAATAGCAAATGTAGTAGAATTAGTTGTGGCGTACATTTTGAATAAAAAAATAAAATTTTATGAATATTTCCGCCTTTTTAATGACCTTGTTTGATGTGATGTCTTTTTGAATTTCACTCATTTAATGGTAAATTTTAGATATTGAGCACTAAAATTTTGTAGGAATGTGTAGTCTAGTGTAATAGACTATAATCAATCATAAAATTAATTTTGATTTTTTTTGATTTTTACTAAAATTTTGTAGGAATATGTAGTTTAGTGTAATAGACTATAATCAATCATAAAATTAATTTAGATTTTTTTTATGTTACGTTATTTTGGACTTCAGATGACGATATGTAAATATGTACTTTGATTCCAAATTCTCAGGTTAAAATCAAAGATGGTCCTCTCCTTCGAGTACCTCCTCCACAAAGGGTCGATATTTATTGAAATATCGATTCTTTAATAAATTCTGTGCATATCATTTTTCGTGTAATATGGTGTCCTAAACAGGAAAAAATATTTAGAAAAAATTTTAAGGTATTGTTTCCTTTAAGAAAATAGGAATTTCTTGGAAGGGGCCTTTAGGCTCGATAAACCGGGAAGTACTTAAAATTAAAGAAAAGTATGAGACTACAAATGTTGATTATGACACTTTCACGTGGAAACATAAGTTTAGTAACTTAAAAACAAAGTTAGTAATTTTAAAACAAAGTTAGTAACTTTAAAACAAAGTAGTAACTTTAAAGCTAAAACAATTAGAACAAATTAGATTTTTCACAAAAATCTAAAATCTGGCGCGAAAAAACCATAAAAAATGGCAAAACCAGTTTTAGTTTTTAAAGCATCTTAACGAAGAAAACAATGCCTATTTGAAGAACATATATGGATAAATGTAGAAATTATAGCATTTTTGGTAGAAATAAGAGAATTTCAACATAATCCGGGTTTTATAACCCCACCATTGTGAATCAGTTGATGCGGGTCCAAAGTGTAACACATCAAAGAAGTGACCTAAGAGATCCCAATAATATTTGTCTGTAATCCTTTTTAGGACCTTTTATGTATTTGAGCAATGTCCGACAGCCTGTCTGGCTTGTGCGCACGAAAACTTTTGACAGGAGTAACCGATTGACTTCAAAATCGGTGATATTCCCAACATTTTTTGTCCTCAATAGTGTTTCCATTTAAAGGGAATCACGATCCTCTCGGCCTTATACCTCAAAAAATATGTTTTTTGTTTTAGTTTCATAAAATGATATGCCTCAATCTACACAAAAAAAAAAGTTTTAAGGCCTCGAACACAAAAAAAATTTTGTTTTTACATAGTGTTATAAATAAGGCTGTTATTATACGAAAAATTTCAAGATATTTAAAATTTCCCAGAATTTATATTTGTTGTGAAGGAAGTACCAGAAAGTGTGGATCAATGTGACTTCTCTTGCTATAGCAGATAGACGGACGGATATTGCTCCTTTGAGAATGTGTATTGATTAACAGATAACATTTGAGTTTAAATTACGAGAAGAAAAATGTATAAAAACGTACTTTTTAAGTTTACAAATGCTTTATTTCGATCATTTTCTGGATATATAAAGTGTAATTGTTCTACAGGCAAGACTTTTCGAGAATATATTTCCAAATAGTCTATACGCAGATACACCTTGATTGAGTCATACTGCCATGCACCCAATATGCGTCATTGTACATGATTGAAATAAAGGTAATTATTCTCAAAACTGCACGACTCCGCCGACTCTCATTGATTTCAGTTTTTCAGATTCAGTCGTTGACTGTTGGTATTAATTACAAAAATTTTCCGCAATATTGTTAGGATAATATAATTTAGAGAATTGTTTAAACAAATACAATTTTCCATTGTTGTTTATCTTAAGCGTGATGAAAACAATGATAAAACAAAATTAAAAAAACACAAACGAATCAAAAATGAAACACTTTTAGCGATTAATGTTGAATGGAACACAACTAACGAACTTCTTTGGAATGGAATGAAGCATAACAACAACGACTTTTACAGAATTGCAAAAAAACAATCCACTCAACAAAATACAGATGACTAATCTAAATGGGGTACTGATTGATATTAATAGAGTTATTAAAGAAACATTTGCAAAAGTCGAAACGCCGAATGTAAAGACACATAACAATTATCCGGGTCAAAAACAACAAAGTGAAAAAGCAGAAAAACACTTAATAATACTTGAGAAACAATTTTAACGAGAAATTTTAATGTAATAAGGGTTTGAAATAAATTTTTAAATCACTAATAAATTTAATACCACAAATTTTTATATGGAATATACCCTAAGAAAAAAATCGCTTCTGTAGTATATTTTCTGGAAAGATATTATATTTGGGAAAAATTACTTTTTTCCTATAAGTAGGAAAACAAATTCTGTAGCCGATTTAAATATTTTCCCGTTTTTAATGATAATTTTCACCAAAACTCTGAAAAAAATAACATTGATAAAAGAGATATTCAAACTTTTTGTCCTGTATTTAAATATAAAATATTTGCACCAAATTATATTTTATTTAAATTTTGATCCCAAACATATTATGTTTCCTGTTTTTTCTCCGTGTATGTATAGTCATAGATATAAGTAATAATAGTTTTTGACCTCATACCGGAACAACTAACAAATATATTTTATCTACAAAGATTTCCAAAACTTTTGCTGACTTTTTCGAATTTCAGTTTTAATTTTTCCTTGGTTTCGAATTGTACCTCCCAGTTATGATAACATATGCAGCATTAACTTCTGTTATAAATCAATCTTTTCAAATGTCTGAGTATTCCAAGCCATCATTTGTTGTTAATCCTTTGTATTGATTATACGATTTCAATTACACAGTGCTACAGTCAAAAATAACTTCTGATGTGACATAGTGTAGGTTGTAGGTCGCATTGAGTACAACCGGAAAAACAAAATTTTAAGTGTTGTATACCATCAAAATCTAATTTTAGCGTTGAAAAACCGTTTTTTTTGACTTCTTATACAAATCGATTTGTTAAACTCTTATTTTTCAACCGATTTTTGGTTACATAACGGCTTTTGAAAGAGGAGACATAGCCCTTTAAAAATATGTACATATTATGGTAGTTTAAGTTAAATACACAGAGATAGAGGCGTGTAAACTTGAAACTTCCATAAATTTTCCCAATTTTTCAACTTTGATCGCGACGTATTGCAATATTTTATTAGCAATGGTGATCTTTTTACATATCATTCTGAAAGTGTGTTTATTCTCAATTAAATTAAGTGTGATTTTACAGCAATCGGAGAAAAATTGCGTCAGTTAGGTGAATTTTTCAAAAAAAGAAAATTTCAATTGCTCTTTTGTATGGGGTTGCTACATGTACCTTATTACGAATATATTATTGTAATAACAGTGATACGAGTAGTTGTTATATTAGTGTTAATAATGATGTCACAGTCAGTTGTATTTATTTATTATTTCTAAAATATTTACAATATTTTTAAAAAATTTCTTGGATTTCCAAATATACGAACAATTTAAAAATGTCAGTTACTGCAGTTGGTCATCCAAGCGACGATATGTTCGCCCATGTCCATATTCACACTGGAAATTTTTTCTACAATTCTTTTGCATTTGTGTACGGAAAACTTTTTCTCCCTCCCTTAGCCACTTCGTTCCTCTCCCATAAACACTGCAATTCTGCGGGGGAAAATTGCAAGTGTGAATATTGACAAATAAAATCAGCAAAGTCCATATTCACACTTGCAATTTTTTACCTTTGAATTACTTAAAAACGTAACACAATTTATGTATTTTATGAACAATTAAATGCAAATAAATATTTGTTTCGGAAATAACAGTCACATTTGGATGTAAATAAATATTTGGGTATAACAACATCTTCACAAATACGCAATTTTTGAGTGTACCAAATATTATATGTTTAGAGTGTACCCTAAACATATATATGTTTCAAGCCGAACATGTTTGGGACAATATACTACAGAAGCGATTTTTTTTTCAGCGTGTTCAAACAAGCCGTGGATAGTATAGGGTTATATAGTTACGTCTAAAGTTCGACTTTTAGACCATTCGACTTTTTGAAAAATTAAGAAGTCGACTTTTAGACTTTTTGACTTTTTAGATAAAAAAGTCGATATTAAGGTCGACTTTATTAATGAAAATGCGAATATTTCTTGTTTAAAGAAAAAATAAAAAACTGATAATCAGATCTCATGATCAGGTAATCAGAAATTCCCAATAGTCCAAATAAACTTAAACAGAAAAAAACAAAATAATAAAGTTCAAATGCATTTAATATGTCATACTTATTCACGGAACATATCCAAATCAATTTGCCCTAAAAAATGCATATTTAAACCTTTCTACAGACATTTGGCTCCGAATTTATGTGGCGATAAGCCGAAAGTAACCCCTGATCCAATACTTTTAATATTCTCGTGGCTGTATTGAAATATCATTATCATCAATATTGTACATTGTTTGGATCCGGTCAAAACGTCAATTTTTCATCTTATTATAGAATTGTGCCAAACTATTTTATTATTTTTAACTGTTAAATAGACAACTAAATAAAGGTTTCTCACAACTCGATTTTATTCATTTTAGCTAAATGAAATATAAATTTGGTAATACTCGTACCTGAAACAAGAAGAAATGGAAAAGTCGACTTTTAGACTTTTTCAGACACAAAAAGTCGACTTACGATTTCGACTTTTTTGTACCAAAAAGTCGATTAATCGATTAGTCGAAAATCGACATATAGAACCCTATGACAGTATTGCAGAGCTCATGTTTTATTATTAAAATAAGGGTAAAATACTACAATTTAATGCAGTTTTGAAATTATTATTGAATTTAATTCAAATGCAGTTTCGTCGTTTAAAAACGAGCTGCAACAAAAATTTTACAAAAAATCTCCTCGGTTAAAATTTAATTGTATCCACCTTTTCTTCATAAAAATTAATGAAAAAAGTAATATTGTACTAGACTGCGAGGTTGTTAATTACGAACGTATCCTTTCTCAAGACGACATTGTATCAACTGAAAATGTACATTTTGGGCTATCTAAGCGCTATTTTTGTTTTTAGAAAATGGAATTTAAAGGTTGCAAAAATGGCCTTGCAAATTGTTCCCTTGAAAAAAATATATTTTGCGGATCTTACTGTTCTCCCTGAACTGTAAATACTTCAAAGACATGGCACTGCACTGAACAGTAAGAGTTTTTGTCCACAGATATAAAAGTTATAAGCTATTCAATTTTGGAATGATTTGGCCACTCTATGTGGGAAGTGCCAAAAGGGGCATAGCTATAACACCCATTTGTCTCTAAAGTAAGGGTACTCAAAAAGCATTACACTGCACAGAACTGCAAGTATCTGTATGTACTGTCATTAAAGTTATAAGCTGTTAACTTTTTGTACAAAATTATTCCATTGTGTACCTATAGTCCCGTGCAAAATTGCCGTTAATAACACTAACCTTTTGGGACCTCCTATACAAATGGACCATTTTGCACAAAAAGTTAACGGCTTATAACTTCGATTTCTGCCCATACTCGTACAAACACTTGGAAAATCTAATCGTCCAACAATCTCAGAATCCCCGCCATATACTGACGATTGGTGTTGAGACAACTGTGTCGAACTGGCAACCCATACCAGTCACATGGGTGGTGAAAATGGTGAATTTAAGTCTCGCTTGGAGCTTTGGCTGTTTGACTTGTAAGCTTTCTTCGTAGGTATATAATTCCCATATGCAAATTTCTTTGTAGATTGGAATATATACAAGTGATGATCGCCACAACTTCAAGCTCACACTGTGTCATGTATAAGTCCCTCTGCTGATATCCCCGCACAGGATTGAAATACGTATAAGAATATGTGTTTACATGGCTTTCAAAGCGCAGTGTCTTATCTTTTCCAATACTCGTACACCACAAAAAACCTATCTTTCGAAAGGAAGAGTTGATCGAAAAAGCAGAACAATTCGAACGTGAAAACAATCAATAAAGCAAATAAAATTAAAATTAAATCGATCATTAACAAAAAAATTTTGTTTTGGTTTCATAAAATGCCTTAATCTATACAAAAAACCTTTTTTTAACTTTTGACACAAACAATTTTTTTTTGTTCCATAGTGTTATTAGGGAATCAATATTTCACTAAATGGTCCATATTCTAACTTAGCCTTATATAGAAAAACAAGTAAATAAGAAAAACAAGTAAATAAGTAAATTTATTTATTTTTTGTTTCAATTAAATTATTATCAATTTAACTAGCATTTAATAACATTAAAGTATGTACTGGTATTAAAGTTAAAAGCTGTTTACTTTTGGTACAAAATGGTCTGTTTGTGTGGGAGGTACCAAAAGGGGCGTGCCAAGCACGGTAACTTTTCTCTGGACTCTAGGTACTATAAAAGCATTACGCTGTACAAAATTTCAAGCAATTGTATGTACTGGTATTATAGTTATAAGCTGTTAACTTGTGGTGTAAAATGGTCCATTTGTGTGAGAAGTACCAAAAGGGGCGTGTCAATAACGGCCACTTTTCTCTAGACACTAGGTACTATAAAAGCATTACACCGTACAAAATTTCAAGTATTTGTTTGCACTGGTATTGAAGTTATAAGCTGGTAACTTTTAGTACAAAATGGTCCATTTGTGTGGAAGGTACTAAAAGGGGCGTGCCAAACACGCCCACTTTTCTCTGGACTCTAGGTACTATAAAAGCATTACACTGTATTTGCATGAACTGATATTAAAGCCATAAGCAGTTAACTTTTCTTGACATGTTAGCAACTAACAAACTAATACTATGTGTGAAATTTCAGAAGATTCGAGTAAGTAGAATTGAAGGTACTAAATAATCAAGATTTCGCAAAAAGTTAACCCTTTGAGGGGAGGTACTAGAAGGAGTGGACCTATATGGCCCATTTTACGAACGTAGCCGGAGATAGACAGAAATATTACCGCATACCACTTTTAAACTAAATCGGTTACTCCTTTCGAGAGTTATCGTGCGCACCAGCCAGCAGACAGACATACGGACGGATAACTTAAAATGACCCAAAACGGATTTCCGCCGAACGTACTTAGGGTCTTAGGTCACTCCTTCAATTGTGTTACACTTTTGGCTCATAGCAAATGATATATACCCTCCTCCCTAAGGTGAGGGGATAAAAATATAACGACAAACAAAATTCAAAGTCAATCGATTAGTCCCTTTAATAGTTCTGCTCTTCAGCCAGAGAGACGAACGGACATTGTTCAAGTTACTTTAAATATCTTTAAACTGATTTTCGCCGAACATACTTAGGGTCTTAGGTCCCTCTTTAGATGTGATACTTTTGTCCCGTAGTAAATAATATACATACGTATGTATATCCCTCACCACTAAAGTGAGGGTATACAAATACTCAAAAGACTTCTGACTTTGGTTCACATTGAACACACATCTTTGCAAACTTTTTAAAGCAATAAAGCAATATTCACAGTATAATAGCACACGTCGTTTTTCAGATATTAACAGAACAATAATCTTTAAATTTAATACATAATATTTAAATGTATAATATTTGTTTAACAGATTTTCATTAAACGAACTTGAAATGATTTATTATTTTCACACATTTTGCAATTGAAACTAATTGGCATTTTTTCTCTTTTTTTCTTGTATTTCATTCACAGATGGCGCGGCAGTGTTTACAAATTAATTTGGCGTGAATTAATCGCTTATTTATGTTTATATTATACAATAAATTTTTTATATAGATTCGTCTTTACCGAATATCAACAAAAGTAAGTTTGAACAGATTAGAATTAACTAAATTATTATAATATTGTATGTGTTTAATTTTATCTAGAATATTTCATAAAATACGAACATATTTTGGTCAACAAGGCGAGAGTATACCCATGTCCTTTGTTCTGGGTTTTTATGTGAATCTGGTGGTGAAGCGATGGTGGGAACAATACAGACTCTTGCCGTGGCCCGATACGTTGGCCTTGTTCATCAGTGCAGCCATACCAAATTCGAACGGAGGCGTAAATGTAATTAACAACTCACTGAGTATTTCTCAAAAAAGAGTAGATCGGGTAGATAACTGAAAAAGAAAAACTTTATTTCAGCAGGATCAACATTCATAAATCAAAAAGCATTCAATATGTTTGAAAATTGTTTCCATTAAAGGATTTTTTATTTTATACGAAATAAACAATCGTCAGAGATCAGCTTTCTATAGAATTAAATGTGTGCTGACCCCGTCGTTGTCTAAGTTCGCTCAACTCCCATGTTTTGTAATTTAGGGAATTTTTTGTTATATTTATTGCACATCTTTGCATGAAACGGAGAATTATGAACATGAAAATAAAATAAAAATAGTAATAAAATAAATGTCAGAATATGATTTCCGAGGCGTCACGTTCTGATGAACTTGTATTAAATATTTTTATTGTGTTTTGTTTCAATTTAGCGGAAATATACATTTATGGAACCGCAACGCATTAAAGCTAATAAAAAGACAGTTTTTATTCGACTCTCAAAGGTCGAAAAATATGTTAAAATAAAAACCTCTACAAAAAATTATTGCACAAATACATAGTATTTGTGCAAAATGCACTTCGGAAATATATCGAAAATGAGACAATGACCTCGTTTAATTAGGATGTGCTGAGTAGAATAGTATTAAACCGATTTTCTCTGTCATATCAAGTTTTCATAGACGATTTTAGGGGTCAGTCTCAGAAATAAATTGAAAGAACCAATGGGCAAATAGATTTTTCAAAGAACACTATAACCTAACTCACCTTGTTTGCTAATAAAATGGGAGCCATATATCTAAAGACATCAAAATCGTGGAATCTTAGTCACAAAAGTTCAAGAACTCTAGGTTATATTTAACATTTTAAGTAAAACTTAAAATCGGATTCAAATCATCGTGGTTTTTTTGCAAATAAAGTTGTAATCTCTGTTATTACCAACACTTTTTGTAAAATGCATGTCGATGAGGCGGAATTTATTTTTTGTTTCTAAATAAATCATTTAGACATGTGTCTATGGAAAGAATTGAAATATACTTATAAATATGTATATACGGGGTATGTACAAAAGCAAAGGTAAATTTTGAAATTTCTCGGGCTACGTGCATTCGTTTAGCTTTTTTTATGTTGGCACACTTGTCTCGAACATATGTTTTAGTTGAGTTTGTTTGTGAGAGACATAACAGTTAGACGTGTTTTGCTTGTTTGCCGATTTTCTGCTGTGAAAAAAAAATTGGATCACAGAATTTGCATCAAATTTTGTGTAAAAAATGGAACTAAGTGCTCAAAAGCACTTGAAATGTGAGAGTGGCATAAGGTGGCTGTACTCTGAGTCAGAAATATTACAATGCTAATCGAATAATGTAGCCCGATAAAATTCAATATACTAGTTTTCCATTGTACAGACATCTCGTATAGTAATTTTTACGATAAAAATTTTTTTGTCAGAGTACCACATGGAATAGTACGATTTCTCTATGCAGAGAAAAGTATATGACTGAGATCAACATATTTAAAAACACGAATAAATAGTTGTTTAGTAACTGTCGTTAAAACAACTAGAAACAAAAAAACAAAAATATAAAAAAAAAACAATATAAAAAAAAACAAAAACAAACAAAAATATAAAAAAAAAATTTTACATTTTTGTAAATTATGAGACATATTGTAAAAGTAAGGGGAATTCAGAAAATAATTTTTATTTTTTTTATTCAGACCAATTTGTTTGTTTGGGAGGTACCAAAAGGGGCCTCGCAACTTCGCCAATTTTTCTCATGTTGATGGCGACTAAGAAACTAATACTACGCGTGGAATTGTGAACGATTCTGATAAGTAGTATATACGTTATTAAAGAATCAGTATTTCACAAAATGTTGTACCTTTTAAGAGAGGTACTCTAAGGAGTGGGCCAACATGATCCATCTTTGATCTTAGCCTGAGATAGAAAAATATATTGATACATACCAGATTTACTACTGTCGTAGTATTATCGAAAGTTATCGTGCGCACCAGTCAGACAGACAGACGAACGAACATTAAAATGGCCCAAAACGGATTTCCGTCAAATTTCTTTGGGGTGTCTTAGGTCACTCCTTCGGTGTGTTACACTTTCGGCCAGAAGGAACTGATATATGAATGGATCAAATGCCCTCGTTCACAATAGTGGGGGTATAAAAACATGATTTTGTTGAAAATTGTTTAAAAAATCAATTTTTTTCTAAATGTAAATTTAAACGGTTGGCTTTGTCGACCGTATACTAAATAACATGGTCCAAATATTAATGACAACTATCAAGAAAATCGGAATTAAAAAAATTAAATTACTATATTTGGTAAATTTGTTATAATATTATGACAAAATTATTAATTATACAATTGTTATAATATTATGACAAAATTATTTATTTACCTAAAATTTAATTATTCTGACAAAATTATTGTTTTCTTATTATAAAATGTTTACGAGTACAATTTTATTGTTTCAAAAAAAAATATTTTACGTCAAATACTGCAATATAGATGGTTACTACAACCAAACTATAGTCTTGCTGGTTGCCGTGACCTTGTTCAACCAAATATGTTCTGTGTAAATTTTGTTATATTATAATTTTTGACAGATATTTTGTAGGGGTAACGGGCGATATAGAGGGTTGAGTCCCCAAACAAAATGTTTTTCCCAGGTTCCTATATATCTACATTAGACATAAAAAGTATATTTGAATGACAGTGACCACCTGTTAGATTTCGCAACAAACGTTGTAGACAATTATTGCAATAAATTTCACTGAAATAATAATAATAATAATAATTTACTTGACTAGGGATACATACTGTGTAATTGGATTAATCACTACTAACAGAGAAGTTTATTTTCATAAAAAATCATTTATTTCGAATTGACGAACATATCGGTTACTTCAAGAGTGCCTTAATTCAAAATTGAAAATTTTCAAGTCGAGTTAATTTAAATTAATTACGAATAAATAAGTTGAAATACGGTGGAATAATCCGTAATATGTTTCCTTATGAACAAAAAGTAAATTTAAAGTCAATTTTAAAATAATCTTAAAAAGAAGGAAAAGTGAACGTAAATGTCTTAATAAAGTATACACAGGATTAGAAAGCAATTAGCTACAAATATATATCGATACCTCCATTCTAAAACATGCTAAGTCGACTTAGCATGTTTTTGGGGAGATTGCATTTTTAATTTCTAAATATTCCAAATTACATGCAGTCAAAATTTGCTGTTTATCCGTTAACCCAATCAAATGTTATTCAGAAAACAGTACAGGTCATTCGATTTCCATCATAAAGGAATTTCACACAAATTTAAAAAATTCATCAAACTTTGATCGCCTCTTCTGAAAAACTACCTTTTTGCACTTAGCATAGTTTAGAATGGAGGTATCGATATATAGCTACAGATACATTTATACAATAATAATATTCAAAAAAATGCTTCTTTATTTTTAAGTCAAACAAATTTCTCCAATGAAAATTTTTTAGGATTTTACTTTTAGACAATGCTTTTTGTAATGAAGACAACATACTTTGGTATAAAGTAACGTCTCTTTGGATGACAAATAATTAAACATTGCCTCTGTAAAGTAACAAACGATCTATTTTTTTTTTTGAATTACTCAATGCTTTGAGAATTGTCTATCTGCAGATTTTACTTTAACTAAAAACAAAATTTTACTTTTAGAACGAAACTGGTCGTTTAATGCGTCGTAATATTATGCGCTACATGGTTCTGGCCTATGTCATTACCCTGCAACGCATTTCCCTCAGAGTGAAGCGGCGTTTCCCCACCACCCAACACCTCGTGGATGCTGGTCTCATGCACGAGTCTGAAATGAAGATATTCGAATCATTGAATCAGAAGAGTCCCATGTCAAAGTACTGGATGCCCCTGGTTTGGGCTACAAATATTATTAATCGAGCGCGCAAAGAGAACCTCATAAGCTCGGATCACATCGTACAAACCATTTTGGTGGAGCTGTCCGATATACGAAGAAGATTGGGCGGTCTGATTGGCTACGATACGGTTTGTGTGCCATTGGTCTATACACAGGTAAGTTGGAATTGATACATACTTGCGAAGACTGAAGGTTTCAAGGTGAAATAAAAATATTGTATGAACTAATAACTCGGCTTTACAATGAACGGCAAAAGGTGTGACAATTTTAACAGTTTTAGCCATAAAATTGTTAAGGCTTTTTAAAGGTGAATAAATTTGTACGTATTGTTTATAAAATGCCATTGATCGTAAATGACATTGAATGAATTGCAAAATTTGTGGAGTAACAAAACTTCAGGAAGTCGCGTCAAGTGTAATTTAATATAACAAAAATTTGGCATACTTTTTAGTAGTCCATTGACCCGAATTTATTACGCTTTTAAACCTATTGAAATCGCACATTTTTTGCTGCACTGTACTTTATAAATCATTTTATATTTTCTGTTTTACTGATGTATTGTATTTGTGGAATTTCCTTTATTTACAGGTTGTCACCTTAGTACTGTATACCTATTTCATTGCCGCCTTAGTGGGTCGTCAAATGCTACCGAATATGCCCGATCGCGGTGGCAAAGAAGATTCTGATCTGTACTTCCCCCTCTTCACCGCATTACAGGTAATATAGAAATATACAGTCAGATAGAGTCAGACAAGTGTGACAGTGGTTTGCGGTTGTCAACCGCAATAATAATATCGAATTGAAAGGTAGAAATGGAGGTAACAAAAAACGAATTCAGATTTCAAATACTCCGCCCCTCACACACACACACACACACAGACCCAACAGCACTTTAGATACCGAATACTGTGAATTACTTTCGTTTCAGAAAAGAAACTCAGTTATGAATTGATTGTGGTTTTTCGAGCAAAATGCGAGTACAAAAAGTTTTGTGCATTGGGACAAAAAAATCAAACTAATTATTATGACAAATGTCGATGATACGACTCTACCTTACTTAAAACACTTCCAAACCATCATATTTATGTATGTAAATACTTTCATTATAATGCCGGCCACACACACACACACACGGAAAAACATATATGAATTTGTGCAGTTATTATACATATAATAGGGTTTATTTAATATACAGTGGGGTGTACTGATAAGTTTTTTTAAATTTTTAATTTCCAAGACGTAAAACAGACTTAGGAAATATATTCTGAACTGAATATTTATAACACTATGCAACAAAATTTGTTTTTTGTATCCGAGACCTAAAAACTTTTTTTGTATAGATTGACGCATGGTTAAAATGACCCAAAAAGAAATTTTGCCACATATCCTTGCGGTATCTTAGGTCACTCCATCGATACATATACCATTGTTCACAAAAGTAGGGGTATAAATACCGGATTGTGTTGGAATTCTCTTATTTCTGCCTAAAGTGGTATAGTTTCTACATTTATCCATAGACTTTCATCAAATAGGCATTGTTTTCTTTCTTTTCAAATATTGGTACAATCATATTTATTTTTAGTATTTTCGTGCAAAAAAAACAATTTTTTAAGATCAAATTTTTTCTAATAGCTTAACGACAGTTACTAATCTTCTATTTCCATGTGAAAGTTTCATGATTAACGTTTGAAGGGCTCATTATTTCCTTTGATTTAAAGTGTATTCCGGCTTAATCGAGCATATACTACAAAAATGGCACAAATACTAAGGGCACCTTCCAAAAAAATAAGAATTTTAAAGAAAGAAAGAAATTTTTCTAAGAAAAATTACTATAAATATTTTTTATAGGTGATAAGCGGGTCAATTGGCTTCAGAGAAATAATTCTCCAAGCGTTTCCTTTATTTCATTTTTTGGACTGAAGCCTTTACTGCGGTTCTCGCTGATTTCCCAGTATACTTTGTGGCCGAATATCTCGAATGAAGAGCTACTCTAAAAAAGCAGTTAGCGTCATTGGATTCAGCGTAGTTGATTTCATTTAACCACCGAGTGTCCCGCTTGTCGATTTTTTCAGCTAGCACAGTGTTATTAGCCGTATTATTTTAGACTTGTTAAATTAACTTTTTAAATTCTGCATCGATTTTCTTCATATGTATTAGGCTCACTTTATTCATGACGATCAGACTTTACAATAAAATAACAGCGACATTTTTATACGCTTTTATTTACAAATTACTAAGCTTTTCTCAAAATAAAAGGATTTTTCGCAATATCTTGTAAGATACCTTCGAAATCCCTGAACGAATCAACAAATGCTATTTGAAGAAGATGTATTATTTTCTAAATTTAACATACGTATATAAAGCTTCAATGAGAGCCCCAGTAGGTGAGTTGGTAGCGTACTCGCCTATGAGTTTGGGGGTCGTGGGTTCGATTCCCACTAGAGGCTCTGGTCTGTCGCTGCAAAAATTTAGCCATATGGTCTTTGTAACCCGGCCTTTCCCTGGACCTTACAATTAGAATATAAATTTACTTTGTATTGTAATTCATATAAATAAATAAATAAAATAAATAAAAATAAAGCTTCAAATTTTTGTTGATTGAATTCTTATTATTTTCGTCTACATAATATAGTTCTTTAGCGAATTCTAAAATTTTAGTGAGGTACATACACAGCGAGGCCGATTTAAATTCTCAGACAAGTCGATTTTATTTAATAGAACGGCATAAATATGGTGGCCTTTTAGAGGACAGGAAATAGTATTGTATTAACCCTTGGGTATAGCAAGTGTAACGGGTCCATAAAAGCTCATTGATCGAAAGATGGAACATCTTGTCCAATCTTGGACACTATGTTGGTATGCATATTCCGCAAACAGCTCTTCAATTGTAATTCGGTACAACCTAATATGCATATCAATGAGTGGTAATCATGCTTTTATTGATTCATTAGAATATCAACCAGTGTTTTACAGGCTTTTTTGTTTGGTTTGTTGAAGTTTCTTTCCTAAATATTTTTGGGTTAAAGAAAAATGTAGCAAGTTGTACCTTCTTAATTAAACAGCTTCTGCTGTCTAAGTATTCTTAACATGAATCAAATATAATCAGATATAAAATACTTCTGCTCTCATCACACAACCACTACCACCCCATGTTGTGGGAGAAAAACAATTACCATAATTTGTTATCACTTCAATTACAACTAATTTTTGATCAAAAACAGTTCATCACGCCACAAATAGCCGTTAACAAGTGGGAAAGGAGAAAGACACTTCACACATTCCACATATGTCCAATTGGTGGTATTCGCTGAAATAAAAATAAAATGTGTGCCACCCATATATGGACGCAACCGCCATCACGTGGGTTGACCTTATAAAGCTATGCTTGATTAATGGCGTTCGAGTATTCCGACATTGTTGTCGACTTGTAGCCATAAACCAACCAACCAAAAACTGGATAATAAAAAAATTAATTAAACACAACAATGAGTGTTTTTTCATTGTTAAGTGTTTCTTAAAATTTGTGTCATTTATTTGGCCATAAATAAATCATAAATCAAATATTTGTTTACAACTTGAGATGAATGAGTAGATTTTCTTTCTTTTTTCGTTTTTTATTATTATTTTATTTTATATATATTTTTTTTTATTAATTTTCTATTTTGTTTATTTTTATGCATTAGTTTGTTTTCTATGTCGGCTGGCTGAAAGTAGCTGAGGTGCTCATCAATCCGTTCGGTGAAGATGACGATGATATTGAACTCAACTGGTTAATTGACAGACACATTAAGGTAAGTACCAGTGGACATAACCAATGAATGAATGCACGTCCGTCCGTCCGTCCGTCCGTCCTACCTTTCGATTGATCGTTCGTCCGCGGCTGTTCAATGCATAATTACACTGTTATCGTAAAACGTATTTTTATTTTTAATGAAACCGAAAATTATTTGCTATAACAATTTTATTATTCAACGGAAATGGGTGTATAAATGTGTTAATTAACAAATTTAAAGACGCAGCCTTGCATTGAGGACATGTACATAAAAGAAAAATGTTGGAGTTGTATTTTTTAGGAAAATATAGTGGTTTAAAATTATATTTTATAAGAAAATACAAGAACTACGTAACAGAAAATTTAATTTCTAAAAGCCTAATTTTCGTTCCACAAATGATCTGAAAATAGTTGCTGTTTCGCAGGGACACAATAGTAGAAAACAAGATTTATTACGAAAAAATCTAAAAAGGAACATTAGTGACAATGAAAAAGAGAAGACTGCACTGAAAAAATTAGTATTAAAGACAGTCACATTGATTTTGCTCCATAGTTAAAAAAATCATTAAAACAATAACGTTTTTATACAGGTGTTTAAAGCAAAATGACATTTCTTTAAACGAATGATGCAGAAGATCTTTTTTTGGGGCTGCTTTCACGTCCAATTCTCAGAATTGAGTCCCAAATAAATGAGCTGACAAATGCTGTACTGTGTTATTAATCGTCGTAAAATTCTAAGACGATTTATCCATGTCCGTCTGTGGTAATCACGCTACAATCTATAATACTTGAGCTAGGTGGTTTGAAATTATTTCGTTAGTTTGAAATAAAACCAACAAACCTCGAAAATTTTCAAAATTCTAAAAATACCAGGCAAACAGAGGCGCTTGTTTTTTAGATAAAACTATCTATAAACTGCCCTAATAAACTTGTTTATTAATATGTGACATTCTACATCGAATTAAAATTCAAATATTTTCAATAAACGATCTAAACAATTTTTAGTTAATATGTGAAATTTTACATAAAACGGAGTGATTGGAAATGAACGAGCAAACAGCTTAGCTTCAAAGGGCAGAGAACTTCGAGTAATAAACATGGAAAATTGGAAACCTTTCGAAGCCACGAAGGATGAGTTGAAGCACTGGGCAGTGATGGCTCACAAAACTGTGTGGAATAGAACAACTGTAGTAGCAACTGCAAAGATACCGTGGGGTGACCCAAATGAGAATTTGGGTAAATTTCTGTAACTAAGCAAGATCGAGATTAGTAAAATGATAAGTGTTCTAACGGGACACTCAAGCTTACAGGCACATCTTCATCGCATAGGACTAGCAGAAAACGACGAGTGCAGGGCATGCAGGGAAAACATCGAAACGATGGAACATTTTCTGTGACACTACCCAGCTTTCACACATGCAAGATCCCGATATTTCGGTTCCGACATATTGCCAGACTTGACTCATCTCAGAGGATATGACTGGAAGATACTGAGAAAATACGTGTCTAGTACCGATTTTCTGTAACCCGTGGGGTATAAAAATTATAAATAAGGAGCGCACAACAGGCCGAACCACTGGCTTAAGTGCATGTCCATGGACATGAGACGTTTAAACGTCTCCTCTATTCAACCTAACCTAACCTACATAAAATAGTGATGTGAAAAAAGTCTCAATAAATTTGTATAGATTCATTGAATTTATTCTTCACATCCCTTTTTTATAATTTTGTGTTTAACTTTTATGTTTTCGCTTCTCTTGACATTAAATAATAACACGTTCAAAATTGCATTAAATATTCTGTATATTCAATATTTTTTTAATATTGACGAAATTCTGAGATAGATTTATAAATAAAAAGTGGATTTCATGAGAAATCTTTTTTAGATTTAATAATCATAATTTTTCCGGTGTACGCTTCTGATAATTCTAAAAGTCACACAATATACATAATTCTTAAAATTTAATAAACATGTTTTGTATGAAATTTCTAAAAAAAACTTCAAACTTCTTTCTTTTTAAATTGCACTCAGATGAAATACAATGTATTTCGTACGACACGAGTGAGTACACGAGTCAAGAGTTCCAGATTCCAGCTTGAATATAAATTTTGTATTTTGTATTTAAATTGAATGTGCATTTAAGAAGAATTTGTGCTTTATTTTATGCATTTCATTGTGTGTTCATTTATTATGATTTGTTTTTGTTTTTTCGTTTGTTTGCTACGAGTTTATCGGACAAAATTTGTCGCTTTTGCTGAAAAATCACGATTAAATACCAAACCAGTTTGGTCACTTGGCCGTTGGATGGTTGCTTCGCTGGTTGTCCGGTTAGCTGGTGATGTGAGCTTCTGTTGCTCTGGCTGGGTTTTTTTGTTTGATTTGGTTTTAGCCAATTTGTCGTCGAAGCCAAAAAGATTCTTTGTTGTTTTGTTGGTCTTCACCAATTTCAGTGGTCTTTAAAACTGGAGTTTATTTTTAGCACGTGCCACTTCGAAGCAACAGCAGCTGCAGCAGTAGTAGTCTTCTTACTAAATCTCAGTATCAGTCTCAGTAACGTCAACGACAATTTACGAGGGAATGCCTACTCTCTTTTTTTGATATCTGACTTAAGTCGACTGGGTTGACTGCTTATCAGTTAAACTGACAAAAAGACTAATTCTGACTTTTACCAGACGCACAAAACCATTTGATAGCGGTCTCAATTTAATGTGAAATTAGTCTGAATTTTGTTCGATAGTTATCTTCCCAAAGAATTTAATTTCCATTTTAGATTAATTTATTTAAAATTTAATAATTCTGATTAGACTAACTAGTTTTCACCAATTAATCAGAGCGGTTTTATAATAATCAATACGAATACTTGGAATTTGTCAAATGATTTTGTATTTTACAAAAATACAATGTTCTCTCATTCGTTCCGTTTAAGAGGATCACATCTCAAAAGGGGAATTTAACGTGAAGCCTATATAATTATTCTATACAAAAATAATCAGTGTGGAAAATGGGTTGAAATTATCTCTAAATTATGCGCAATATAGCTGCCATATTAACGAATCGCTCTATACCGGATTAAACTTGTGGATAATAATATGTGAGATATTTTTTTAACACCACCTCAATTCCACTTGTTACGTTCTAGCACGATATTTGATATGATAATTAATAACAGATATTATTAATAATGAGCTTTGTTTTTCCCAATAACATTAGGACGATGAGTCAGACGAGACAAAATTGCATAATTCAGTTAAGCAGATCTTTTCAAAAGTATTAAAGATGGGGCGAATTTCAATTTATGCACAATAATAAGTCCAAAAACCACAACAAATTAAGAAAAATTAAATTATTTTTTTTTTCATTCTTTCATTAATTCATTGAATCGATTTAATTAAAAATCATGATGAATTTATTTTGAAATGATTGATACTATCATTTTCGTCAAAGCGGATGCCTATGCAT
This sequence comes from Eudasyphora cyanicolor, assembly GCA_963930755.1. Lineage (NCBI taxonomy): Eukaryota > Metazoa > Arthropoda > Insecta > Diptera > Muscidae > Eudasyphora > Eudasyphora cyanicolor. The sequence continues at coordinate 288,241,614 of OZ005735.1, forward strand.
ATGGAGAAGAGTATCTCCATTATAAAGTGTGCGAAATCAAAAATTACAGATTTTCAGGAGAGGCGTTAACTTTTTTAATTTTAAATATCCCATCCTTAATCTATTCTTTAATTTATATTTTATATTGATGCCATCATTCCAAAACATGTTAAGTCAACTTAGTATGTTTTTAAGGACATTGTATTTTTAAATTATGTATAGTTAGAGTTTGCAGCGACAGACAAGAGCCTCTGGTGGGAATCGAACCCACGACCCCCAAACTCATAGGCCTCCTTCTACCAAAAGCGAGGAGTAGCAGAGCTTCTCATTCGTATTAAAATCTTCAAAATTCGTGAAACAGTTAAGAAGATATGGCTAATTTAACAAATGGTTAGTTTGAGAAATATCCGTGAGATAATAATTCTGGAGCTCTGTACCACAGAAACTACAATTAATTTTGAAAAACTAAAAACGCCAAAAAATGTATACACACTTAAATACTTAATGTGTCAATTTTTATTAAAATCAAAAGTGGTCATTGTCAAAATATGTGCTTTTTGACTTATTTACTTTGGAATTACCCAACTCCATTTGAGAAACATACTTATGACTTTTATTCCAGAACCAATCAAACATTTTACATTAAATTACAAATTACATTCCGCCCACATCGTCCTTTTAATGATGACACTGAAATAAAATTAATAAATAGGCAATATATATCAATCGACTAAAATTTGTTTACGGTCTTTACGTAACGGGTGTGACAAATCTTAGAATGCAAATTGTAGCGTAAATATTCGAATGATTCCGAAACATTAAAAGGATGATATATGTATAATTATATGAAATGTATTAAATTAAACTTTTTATATATTTTCCGTATCGGGAGTGACAAACAAAACACTCATGTTACAAAAACGTTTGCAGACACTGAATATTTTCCAATGATGATTAATGATGTGTCCTTTCTTGTAGCCAAAAGACAAATATCAAAAATGTCAGTTCAACAATAAAAGCACTGCATTCGACAATTTTATAATAATCCGTGGAAACTTATTGCTATGAAACAATTATTTCAAAATTGCATCAACTCTTCTTGAATTTATAAAACTCAATTGTTCGTGATATCACTTATAGTATATTTTTTGCTAAAATCCGTTTTATTTTTTTATGTGTGATAGGGACGTAATAGACGTGCAGTGAAAAAAATAATGGCGTAAAAGTAAATACAACACCATCACTAAATCAATGAAATTTTTTTTTTTTACTTCAAATACAATTTTCAGTGAAATAATAAAAATGTACTTAATTTCAACTAAATAATTTATGAATCTAAGAAATTATTTTTGCATAAATGCTTCGTTGCACATAACATTGTGACCTGGAAGTTTTTTGAATTATTGAAAATAACATTGATTCAAGGAATTTTTTTTTAATTTAAGTAAACATTTCAATAATTTTAACGAAATTTTATTTGGAACTATATTCATATTCATGTCATACTTTTAAAGTCCAAATGCCTTTAATTTTTGGTACCATCACTAAATCAATGACATTTTTGTCTTTACTTCAAATACAATTTTCAGTGAAATAATGAAAATTTACTTGATTTCAACTAAACAATTTATTAATCTAAGAAATCATTCTTGCTTAAATGCTTCGTTGTACATAATATTGTGTGCAATTGACCTTGAAGGACAAATGCTTTTAATTTAAGTAAATATTTCAATAATTTTAACGAAATTTTACTTAGAACTTTATACATATTCATGTCATTCTTTTAAAGTCCAAATGCCTTTAATTTTCGGTACGATATTTTGATATCCTTGAAGTTAAAACTATATTATCTTAGAAAGGAGGACATTATCGTTCATAAACTAATAGACAAATGAATTTATTTTAAAGAGTTTTTTTTTTGGTCTGAACTGTCCGATAGTCATACAACGCTCGTGGATATACTCGTAGAAAATGTCCGTTTTCTATCTCTTGAAAGAGCTTCTGTGGCCAAGTAGTTAAAAATTACTTGGCGGAAAATCGAAAATCAAAGTAGCCTATGATATTTTCCACATATTGGTTTATCTGTCGAACAAGTTTCAAGAAAATCGGTAAACGCCTTATAGACATCAACATTTTGCAGTAAAGCCCGATACTAACTTCACTTCAAAATCTGTTGAACTTCCATTAAAAACAACGTATGCAATATGTTGAGCCACACTTTTTGATTACTGCCAACAATTTGTATCTTATTTTATTGAATTTTATAATAAATAGCAAATATGACATTATAGATTTTCTTTTGGAAATTGTTAATTTTTTGGAATAAGTCGTCAAATTTCAAATTTCTGCAAAGCCTATTCTTAAACCACGCCAATTATACTTAATTTTATTAAATTAAGCAAAATTTAAGAAATAGGCCCAAATATAGATCAAATTTGTCGCGTTGTCATTACAAAAAAAAAACAGTAAGAAAGAGCTAAAGTCGGGCGGAGCCGACTATATGATTCTAAATGAATGCGTGGCTAAACCTAAATCTTCCCCGCTTTTAGTCAAATTTTATTAAATGGAATCAGTTAGTGATTCTGAGTTGATCGAGGAGATGACGGGGATGAAATGTTCTACAAAAATGTTGGCCATAAAATTTCACTATATGTGTCAGGACACACCAAAGCCCAAAACTTAACACAAAAACCAAAAAACGGTAAAATTCCAGTCAAAACGCTCTGTACTGGTATCGTTATTGCTTCGACCACTAGATCGTATTACTAACATTGCTGAACGAACAAGAATTTGACCTTTTTTTGGTGTTTGTGTTAAGTTTTGAGCTTTGGTGTGTTCTGACACATATAGTGCAATTGTATGGCCAACATTTTTGTAGAACATTTCATCCCGCCCTCCCCATTCTAAGGGGTGTTTCTACGATTTGTTAAAATGGGGCCAAAAATTACAGATATATGGGGGGCGCTAGAGGGTTAATATGTTCCACAAAAATATTGGACTTAATATTTCCTATAAAGTTGCTGACGATGCCCTATACCAAAAAAATATATTTTTGTTACATAATAGTGAAATACTAACATTTTTGGGGTACAATGTGGTTTTCTGAGCTGTTTACACAAAAGTTTATCAGATTTACGTTAGTTATGCTGAAAAAAAGTGGCCTATCCACATTTATCCTTTTCCCAACTGTGCCCCTAAAAGAACGAATTTAAAAAAAAGCAACTTCTTAGCTCCAGTTTATGTTCCAAAAGCTACCCTAGCACTCTCGGTACCATTTTTGTTTGTACCACTGTGCCCTAAAATTACGTATTTCGTAAATGAAATTTCATTAACACTAGACATTTAGATTTGGCGGTGGTACCATATTTATACCATTTTGTCTCACAGTGTCACATTAATTTTAAACTGCATTTTTCTGTGAAGAACATTAAACGAGCACAAAAATTTAGCTAAGAAACTCGCCACTTTCATAGCTAAATAGTACAGATGTTTCTATTTTTTGTGGCAGATGCCAGAGTGGGAGGGAGAATGTTACTCATGTTGTTAATTTAAAGTGCCGAATTCGAAGATATTAATATGACTGCTTCGAAAGTTATGTCGAAATAATTTTCGCATAAATTGGTACTTTTGTGTTGCAGTATTTCAGGACCATTGTATTGTACCGAATTTAAATTGTTTATGTGTACAGGGACTAAATTATGAGCTGATCAATATTGATACGATTTGGTCCACTTTGCGTGGGTTTGCTCAAAGTCAATGAATATATAAGATGTGCCCTCGCATGTTTGTTTACGTTTTAACGAGTTACGAACGAATAGAAATGATTTTACAAACACAAAAAATAGTTTTCCCGCTTTCTTTTTTTTAACATTTTTTGCACGTATCGATTGATATTAATTTTCTAATCGTGAAATTAAAAAAAAAAAATCGGGAAAATCGATCTGAAAATACGAGAAAACACATACTCGTTGAAATCTGTTGGAGCGCAAACCTAAATATTCGTTCGTTTGTCCTATCCGAATATTGGATATCCTATGCGTTCGTCACTCTCAGCTACTCGTTATGCGACGGCACATCTTCGTACTTGACTGACTTTGGGTTTGCTAATTTTTCACTGATTATTTCTCCACAAGAAGCGACCCTTTAAAGAACGGCGTTTTGCGACGATTAAGGAGATAAAAACCGAATCGCCGAACAAGAAAAACACGTCTAACTGTTATGTATCTCACAAACAAACTCAAATAAGAACATATCGCTCATTTAGAAAAGGAACGTTACAACTCAAAATTTTTAAATTTCGAAGTGCTCATACAAAAATGTCCTGCTCTTCAGAAGGTAAAGACTATGGATGGATATTTTAGATTAATGGGATGGATATTTTAGATTTATGGGATATGCAACTATATTATACGAATTTAGAAATTGATTTTGTCCCGTTCGCTTGTCAGGTTAATTTTCCAGAGGCTACACAAATCGCCCATAGACGGAATTTCCGATTTTGAGTTGTGACGTTCTTTTTCTAAATGAGCGATATGTTCGAGATAAGTGTGACAACATAAAAAATCCCTAATCGAATACATCTAGCCCGAGAAATTTCAAAATTCACCTTTTCTATTCAAAAGACCTCGTGTATATCTAGGATCTTAGGTCAGTCCTTCGATGTGTTTCGCTTTTTTTAAAACAACTATTATATACCCATCTCCCTGTAAGGTGCGGATATGAAAACGAAACCATAAACTTTATAATATTGATTATTTGTGTGATGCGTGTTCATAACACATCAGACAAGTATTAGGTACTCGTACTCGTATTGTAGATGTAAGTACACTTTATGCAAGGACATGTTGTACAAGCAACTGATTGACTGACTGCCTGTCACGTTGTATTCCAAAGTGTGTACATCAATTTGAATATGAATTTTAAGCTTGAATTATCTCGTCTCATTCGTTTAGAATGACGACATTAATATTTATCTAAACAAACCCCATCACCAGGAACAGAATACTTAATGTCAACTTGAGTAACAAAAAGTATTAAAATATTGATTACAAACACACTTATCGCGGTAATTAACACAGTTTTATAGCTCTGAAGGACAACTTTGCGCATTCGTCTGTTTGTTCTGTCCCGAGCGTCGAGTTTTACGAGCGATAAGACGACAGACATCTAATAGCGGCAACTCAAAATTACAGGTTGAGGTTCGCCGGGGTTTTGTTGTTTAATTGAATATTAGGTAGTACATACTTTATTGTATGGTTTTTAATAATTTTTGAAGGTTTTTTATTTTTGGAATTTGCAAAAAAAAACGTGTTGTCGAACAACGATAAACAACAACAAATGAAAAAAGCTCTTAACGCAAATATTATTGTTATTAAAGTGACAACAAAAACGATGTGACGCAGCCGGTACCGGTTTCATACCCGTGCGTACATGTGGGCCACAGGCTACCACTGTGACTGACATTTGTATTTTTGCAGCAAAGGCAAGGCTAAAAGTACCTGTTTACTTACTCGTACTCGTGCGCTCGTTGTCGTTATCGCTTAACGTTTCGTTTAGGAATATTAATATTTTGCAAATTATTTTGTAGCTCGATTGACCATGGATTGATTTGATTCTTTTACAGGCTGCCTACATGATTGTCGACGAGATGCACGAAGAACATCCTGAACTGCTTCGAGATCAATACTGGGAATGTGTGGTGCCCAAAGACCTTCCGTATACGGTGGCCTCAGAGCACTATCGCAAAGATGAGCCCAAGGGCTCGGCAGAGAATTACAAAGTAAAGAAAGAAGATGCCATGTATGCCAATATTGTTCCCGGTGGGGGGAAACGTATGATACCCGATGATGTCTATGCGGATTATGTGAGTAGAAATACAAGTATGGAGAAAGTGATACATCAAACATACATATAATTACACATATTTTAAATTAAAATATTTTTTATGTTTATTATTTATTTATATGAATTACATTACAAAGACACTTTATATACTAATTTTTCAGTCAAGAGAAAAACCGGGTTGCAAAGATCATGTTTCGCGACAGAGCACAGCCCCCAAGTGGGAATGGCATCATCGCACGACCCCCAAAGTCATAGGCGAGAATTCCACATACTGGGGCGCTGTAATATATTTTAAAGTCACTATACAGGATAAGCTTATTAAGACCATTTGGAATCAATTTGGGTATCAAAATTCAAAACCATGATCAATGAAATTGATAACACGAACAAATAACGCGGTTCTGACAATGGATTCTGTTTGAAGGTGATAAAAAAAGATATATGTGTATCGGCGTTTTGAAAGATCACATCGGGATTTTATTTTAGAGAGGGTTAAGTTTCCCCCCTTTTTGCCTGTTCGTGCAGCATATCGGTATATGAACCTATGTGTTCTATACATCTAAGGTGTTAAGTATGTTCAGCAACTTTATGGAAAACATTAAGGCCAATATTTTGTGGAACATATTAACCCTCTAGCCTCCCTACATAACGGTAATTTGTTTGCCCTATTTAATAAATCGTAAAAAACAACCATAAAAATGGGGAGTTTTTACACACCAAATCCCAAAAATTAACATAAACACAAAAAAACACTCAAATTCCAGTTTAACGCCCCTTTACTGGTATACTTATTGCTTCGACCACTGGGGCGTATGAATAACATTACAGCACGAACATTCCAAAAGGGTGTTTTTGACTATTTTTTTTTTGTTTTTTGGTGTTTGTGATAAGTTTTGGGCTTTGCTGTGTTCTGACATATATAGTAAAATTGCATGGCCAACATTTTTGTAGAACATCTCATCCCCACCCTCTCCAGTTTTATTGTTTTTTTTTTCGATTTATTAAAATAGAGCCAACAACTACCGTTATGTGGTGGAGATAGAAGGAAAACCCGTTATCAAGGGTATAAAGCATGGCCAAGTCCATTTCAATAAATATTTGTTATCACATTACCTTAAATTGAGGAGGGTATAAATCACTTGTTACGAGCCAAAAATGTAACACATGAAAGGAGTAAACTAAGACCCTTAGTACTTATATGTAGGGCGGAAATCCGTTTTAGGACATTTTAAGTAATTTGAGCAATGTCTGTCTGTCTGTTGTACAAAAATTTAATTTATAGTACCAAGAGTCTAGTGAAAATCGGACGTTTATGGCACCTCCCACACAAATGGACCATTTTGACCCAAAAGTTAACTGCTTATAACTTTAATACTAGTGTACACAAATACTTGAAATTTTGTTGACTGTAATGCTTTTATAGGACCTACAGTCCAGTGAAAAACGGGCATCATTAGCACACCTGTTTCGGTACCTCCCGCACAAAAAACACCACATGTTAACAGTTTATGACCTTAATACCAGTGCATGCTTTAAAGTTATTAAATTCAATTTAAATTAATAATAATTTAATTCAAATAAAAAAATAAATAAATTTCTTCGTACATTTTTTTTTATCGAAATTTCTGTTCGAATTTCTACATGTTTACAGAGATTTTTAAATGATAAAAGAAGTTTTACTCCTTTAAAAAATTTACTGGTAACTCTGGAATAATATGACCAGGTAAATTTTGATGACAAAGATTATTAGAAATGAATGGTGGGTTTATGAGTTTTTTGTGAAATTTTAGTTAAAATTTTTTAAACTTTATCGACATTTCTATTAAGTGTTAATACGGGATGCGCTCCTCTCTATTTCATAATTTTTTATCGTAAATGAAGTTGATCTGTTTCTGAAGATATATTTGCTCATGTTTCATATCAATGGAATTCAAGAGAAAATTTCAACAACAAAAATTTTTATAGAAATTTTGAGTCGAGATCTGCACGATAAATCACGTGACATCATTACAGCAATTTATAGATGAAAGCATCTATCTCTCTTAAACTGTTAAAGAAAAATATAATAAAAAATTTTGAAATTGGAGAAGTTTTCATAAAAAATATTTATCAAAATAGGTTTGCCCAATTTTCTCATGTACACTGCATTCATTAAATTTGTATATGAAATTTAAAATAAATTCAATTTTAATAACAAAAATATGAGCACCCCAATAGGTGAATAGATAGTGTCTCGCCAATGAGATTGGGGGTCGTGGGTTCGATTCCCACCTGAGGCTCTGGTCGGTCACTGCAGAAAACTAGGCACGTGGTCTTTCCAACCTGGCTTATCCTTGGACCGCAAAATTAAAATATCAATTTACATCGTATTGTAGTTCATATAAATAAATAAATAACAAAAGTATCTCCCACTAACAAAAGTATCTCCCCTTGACATGATTGATGTATTTTCTTGCTCCTTATACGATTGTACTTACAGCCTTCTGATATCGATATTAATGTTATGCTCTTTTTACAGGAAAGTGTTGACACGCCGATGGTGGAGAGACGCAAAAACAATTGGCTAGTTCGCCAGTTATCACGCATGGGTTCTATGCGCAGCCAATCTACCGCCTACTCATCTGGCGGTATGGCTTTCAATCGAAATCGTTTGAATTCCGTATACTCGAGCCCCGAGTCAGGCCTACCCATGACCTTAGTGCAACAGCAACAGTTGCAGCAACAAATGCAATCGAAGCCCAGCCTATACGACAAATTTGTCCATCGCAAGTCTCTGAGTGCTCAGAGGCAGTTGATAAAACAAAGTGAGTTTGAAGTCCGCGTTTAAAACGTTCTTTTATGTTCTGGGAGGTGAAGGTGGAGGTAACCAGATGTTGTTATTAATAAAAGGTAGCCGGAGATTTGTTTCTCACTCAAAATAAGCGTTGCCATATTTCATTGAAAAAGTTTGTAACTGTCTTTTGACAAATATCAATTAAATTTTAAAAATCAAAAATTAACAACGTTCAATTTATGTTCAAACAAAGCTCAACTTATATTAAAAAAAATATTTTTAAAAATCATGAAACCTCAATTGTATTAAAGATATGCCACCTTTTGAAAAGACGTACATATATTGAAATTAAAATAATTAAATCTCAATATTTACGACTAAAAATCAAACGCTGAACCCATTCCAAACGGAGCATTTCTAATTACAAAGGGACAATTTTAATTCCAAATCGATTTTTTAGATTTAAATTACGTGCTTTGAATTTCAATTTTAATCATTTGAATTTTAATGAATGTTCTTTTTTTATTTTAATCGATATTTTTTCATTATACAGTTTAAAAAGCTCTTCTTTTTATGGAAATTCCATTTTAAATCCTTCGATATAAAATATAGTTAATTTCATACTTCACCTTAAGACTTTCGGATAGGGACCTATATAGTTTTCCTTCCGAATTTATTGTAAAACACGGTAAATATATGGTTATGGATCCTTACTTCTTCTCTTGAAGAATTCGCTAGCAACTCTACAATTAAATATAATTTCATTCAATAAAATTCTTGAAGAAAATGTTAGAACAATTTTTTTAAATATTTATACCTACATTAAACGACCAACTTTTCTAACATAGAGTAAATCCATGTGAAGCGATAACACACATTTTGCAACTTCCCTCCGATTTTGATAAAATTTTCAAGATATGACTTTCAATGGCACAGAACAAAAATCTTATTTTTTTTAAATTCCAAAAAAAATTGGAGTGAAAAAATATTTTTTGTTTTTAAAGGCTAATTAACAGATTGGGTCCTAAAAAATTATACGATTCGCATATGCGAACGCGAATTATTCGCATCATTTTAAAATTCGCTTTCGCATTCGGAAAAACCATCTTTGGATTATTCGCTTTCGCAAAAATATGTTTCAGTATTCGCGTCCATTTATTACAGTGTTAAATCTCCTTATTCCCTTCACACAATTTGAAGATATGTGTGTGCTTGTGGTAACAGGAGGTAAAACTATGGAAAACAGTCTTAATACTTGAATATCCTGGAAAAGTTTCAATTCAGTTCCTTAAATTTGTTGGTACTAAAGGCTCAAACTATTATTCGCATTCGCATATTTTACTATTCGCTTTCGCATTCGCATTCGCAAGAAATATATTTCAATATTCGCTTTCGCATTCGCTTTCGCTAAAGCCACTTTCGTTACATCCCTAGTATACAGTAATAGTTTTGGTGTCGTATGAGTGATGACAACAGCATTAAACATACGCCTAGGTAACAGCCATAAACAATATTTTCAACTTTTACTAAACTTTTCTGATCAGTTCTCTAACTAAGTTTAATGTTTTGAAAACGTTTGATTACATTTCCCATTTTGTTTCCAATATTGATTGAGTATGAAAATCGAAAATTTTGACGTCTCCAACATTTTCTAACACTGAAAATTCCCCTTTTTGTATATATAACAACATCTCGTTCCTCGGTCTAGAAGAAAATAGTTTGCTTACCTTTCACTCACACTCTCCTTCTAAATTGAAAAAACTTTCGGCAATTACAATTTGATACGACTCAATCTATCCCCATTATTTTTCTTCTGATTTTCCTCCCTCTTCTATGTAGATTCTCGTTTGAATGGTTTGAATGTAAATGCTTCAAAATCACGTCCTCGTATACCTACTCCTGATGTTACCAAGGAACCTAACATTGACAAAGATATAAATGGTAATTTCTTTATCCAAATCGAAAAGCAAAAGAACAAAAAAAAAACAATTCCTAGCACCTTTCCTAGCACTTACTCATTATTTTATTTTTTGTGTTTTCTTTTCTATTACTATGTAAAATTGCACCTTTTTATAGCCACCACCAACACCACAACCTCCACCAATAATGCAAATGCGGCTGTTCTTATGACACCTCAATTGAGTACACAAACCACAATGTATCCCTATGCAAGCACCACCACCAACAATAATCTCGATGGTCAAGTTCTGGGCACTCTGTTATTGTCACCCATAAAGGAGATCGATAGTTCATCGTCGAATAACACTTTAATTCCAGGACATCCACAAACGACGGCACTGGCACAAGCGGTACTCCCAACCAATTTAACATCTAGTGAGTAGAAATATATCAAAATATTTATAGCATCGTTATGCACAAAATAAACTGATCTAGTCGGTTTTCAATTAATTGTTTTTAACGAAATGTATAATAATGATTTATAGGCTTTTTTAAATTTATAGAATAAAATATTAAAAAACATTTTAGTAGCAAATAATCCAAATATGTACATAAGGTCCAGTCAATTTGTTTCGTCAGAAATCGTATAGCGAAATTGTAATATACGGAAAAATCTAAGAAATATTTGCAAAGAAACCATGGGTCTAACATCAAATCGTATCCCGCGCCTATCGACATAAACTAGGAGTCTCACTCACCCTGTTGAAAATTTAATGAACATGTTTTGAATGTGTTGTATCACGTTCTACCGTATAATTCGTTCGCAGTTAGGTCCAAACATGTACTAAAATCTAAATAAACCTTCAACTGTAATAACCAACTGACCATGAGGAAAAAATTGCATATTGTTTTTGCACTTTGAATACGTTTGTTTTTTATCTCCACCATAATCAGAGAAAAACATTATGGTAGATTGCTTCTTTCCAAAAACATTATTAAAACAAACAATTTTTAATAGCAGTCTACGAAAACTTATATTTTTAAATGTGATGTCAGAGGGAGTCTTCTCAAATTTCCTTTGCCCTTGATTTTATTCAGATTGATTAAGAACCGATGGAGATATAGCAAATTATATAACCAAAGATTGAAGGCACGCGAAATTAAGAACTTGATCCGCCCAAAAAAAAACTCAAGAATTTTTGGACTCACTATTAAAGGATATGTCTTTGGTATACTTAGCTAACTGTAATAACCAACTGATTTTCTTATAATTTTCCATAGATTTCATTTTTGATATGCGATTTTTGTTGTTTTTTTTTTATGCATACAGTTTGACCATCCCTAAAGTAAGCACACATTGGCTGGTAAATTGACCAAGTTCATTGTCGAACAATTTTGCTATCGAAATTTATAATCATGATTTACTCTATAAATCCAGTCATATCATTACTACCACCAAATAATTTAAAAAAAATCGATAAGCATACATATAAAAATTCGATTTGATGTTTCGATAAGAAATATTTAACAAAATAGACTAGGTCAGTTTATGCAGTCTAATCTCGATATATACGTACATATACTTATAGCCAGCGTGCAGAATAAATTTACAGCTGATCGAAAATGATCGATCAATTTTGTTATCTGTCAGGATTTACGTGATATTATTATTTTATTTCAATTTATGGAAGACTTCTTCTAACTACTAGCTGATTGAAAATATTATTTAAAAAGGACTGTACAGATTAAGCAGACCAGGTATAAATCCACTTAAAATCGTTTCAAATTTTTCTTGAAATGTAAGGAAACAAATTAATAAAATTATCGATAAGGAAAGACAATAGTCTGGCGACTTAAAAAGTGATTCTATGCCGATCGGTATAATAAATGGGTTTATCTCTTTGTTTTTAGGCGTTACAAACAAACGCACAAAGTCATAATACCCTGTACCACAGTGTGATGTCGGGTATACACATTTTAAAAGTGATGAAAGCAAAAAACGGGCAACCGACAATATTCAGATAATGTAGAATTAATTGATAATTTAAATTTCGATACATTTTGCTATCTAAATTTATAAATAGCATTTATGTCATAAATCGTCTTCAAAAACACATAATTTATATAATATTTTGTATATATAAAATTTGAATATAGATGAAATCAAATATGCATGATATGTTGACCAAAAAATGTTGGTAAATGTTTTTATCGAAATTTATATTTGTATTTTCTTTAAATTTTTAAAAACAAATTAATACAAATTTCAATAAATCTTTTAGCTAAATTAATGATTTACGTAAAAATTGGGCCATATAATACCGTGTAACTTTCTCTTTGCACAAATAATAATAAAAGTTTCGATAAACATTTTAAACTGAATTTCGATAAGAAAAATGTTTATCGAAATTGTCTTGATCAAATTATTCTGTACACTCTGTATATATTGTATTATCACTGTATTCATCGCCATATGAATAACATTGTACATATATGAGTATTGATTGAGATGGGAATTGGTATACAAGGATTAACAAAAATTAAAACAATTATTTTTAAATAAAGAAATTATGCAAAAGACTTAATTCTCCATGAGTAGAATGTTATTCTTAATTTAGAATGAGTTTTTTTATTCTACCGATTAGCTAAAGGTCGTTTCTGTTACACTGTGCAACAATTTCAGACAATTGAAAACATGACAGAACAAGGTCATACTGGGCAAAAAATACTAACCAAAAATTATTCGAATTATAATAACAAGACGTCAACACAGAACGACATTTTCATAAAAGTAAATGGTAGAACCAAAGAAGTCTTTATTTTGTTTTAAAATAAATACATTTCGTACTTAAATTTAAGAAAATGTTCCTAATATTTATAAAATTTTCTTTGTTTTATATACAAAGTATATATTAGGGTCGTCTTAAGCATCAATCTTTGATTTTATGACAATTTTTAACTGTGCATATGAATTTCGTGTTCCAGTAGAGATACTTCTTAGTGCATCACTACAAAACCGTCATTAGAAAGTTTTAGGTATTGTAAGGCATAGCAATCCTCACAGTTAAAATTTTACTCTACTGGGGAAAGCGCATTCATTACCCTGCAGCTAAAATCATTTCTACATAGTTGCGTATTGAACCAGTCATAAGTAGTTGCAATGTGTCCTATGCAAACCCATTCGTATTTCAAGTGAAAAGTTCTGAATTTCAAATGTGGAGTTCGGAATTTCAACTGACGAATTCTGAATTACAAATGGATATTCTGAATTTCAATTGAAGAGTTCTGAATTTCAAATGTAAAATCTGAATTTCAAATGACGACTTCTGAATTCCAAATGGAATTTCTGGATTTCAATTGACGAGTTCTGAATTTCATGTAACGAGTTCTGAATTTCATAGGGAATTTCTGAATTTCAAGTGACGAGTTCTGAATTTCAAATGGAATTTCTGAATTTCAATTGACGAATTCTGAATTTAAATTGATATTATCTGAACCTACATTTGGAAATGGTGTAGTTTGAAGTAAAAAGCAACTACTAGTCATTTTGGCTGCAGGGTATGTATTTACACACATACATATATCTGAGCACAAATCACCAACATTATTTTTTTATTTACAAAACATATAATTAACATTAATTCACTTCTCTTATCTTCCTCCAGGCATACCGGTAACAACGAACATCACCACACTGACCTTCCCCTTCACGGTCACCACAAGTGCTACAGATACAACGGGTACACTGAATATCCTACCTATTACCTCGAACCAAATACCGACCATAACCACCACAGCTTCAGCTTTTGATTCCAACGAAGTTATAACCTCCATTCCGGTGTCCGTGTCCATACAGCGATCACCATCAGCGTTGTCCATAAACGAATTGAATTTCGGTGATAAAATGGATAACAACAATACCACTGGTACAGCCATACTCTCGGTGAAGCCCTTAAATGGTGGAACCAACATATCCCGAAACAATAGTTTCAATGCCAATCTGAATCTCAACATAAGTGATTCATATCTGTTGGAGCGCAGAAGCTCCATACGTTCCGAAGGTCATCCGGAGATCAAAGACATAACCGACAGTGCCAACACGCCCCATTCCATGGGCAATGCCAACATCGCCAAGGAGAAAGGTGGCTCCTCAAGTGCAACATCGGCGCCGTCGACTCTAGCCAAACGTGCACCGGAACAAAAAACCGGTGAAGTCTATGTGTAACTAAATTCGAGGCAAAAGGGCAATGGGGAATTCGTCCCATTCTTGAATCCAGCACTTCTGTATGCCGATTTATATCAGAATTATGTATAACAAAGGTTGTGAAAATGGAATCTTAAATTATTATTTTTTTTAATTGTCATGCTTTATGTTTTATTTTTCTTATAATTTTAGTCAAAATAATCCTTAAAAAGGATTTGCTCTATATGTATAAACAAATTTAGTTAAACGTTAAGAAAATGGAAAAAGAAAATCTTATAATTTAATAATTATTGATTTACCCATTGGAGAAAGCATCTCTGAGAGCTTTTAAAACAATATACTTAGAATTATTAGAATCTCGTTATTTTTTTTTTATATATACATATATATATTAGGATGTTTATAAATTGTACATTTTCTATACTATACTATGTAACTATCAATTAAGATATATTTTATATTTAAGAATAAAATCTGTTTGCCTCCTCAACTAAATGTCCATTTTGTATTTGATTACACCCACAAATGAGCCTAAACAAAGACATATCACAACTGTTACACCAACGTTTAGACAAATAAATCAAAGAACTTCACACATTACGACAAATAAAATATCACAAAAAAATATCATATATGTATACATACACAGAAAGAATAATGTCATACTAAATTCAAGTAAAAAATTCTTAATTTAAGCCGAAATCGTACTTAAAAATTTAAGTACGTTCGTACTAAGTTTTTCTTAAAACAAGTATAAATCGGCTTAAATTGAAAAAAAATCAAGCGCTGAAAGGCTTACAATAAACATTTAATGCTTGAAATCAAGTAAACATTTCTTGAAAAGGAAAATTAAGCCTAATATGGCTTAAAGCAAGCAAAAAAAGCTTACTTTAATCTCTGAGAGACAGAAACATTATAGAGCACAATTAAATTACCCTCTCAACCACTTTCATGCAAGTGGTTGATTTTGGCTGACGCAACATCAAACACACACGCATATAAACCGACGAGATGTATATTTGCGTAACCATATCCAATTCTTTTCTCTTTCAAACAGTGTTTGCAAATACATTACTTGGTGTGACTTTTTTCATTTTAGTTTTTTGAAGTTGTTAATAATTCTTATTCGTTTCGTTGATGCTATTCCTTATATGTTTCATATTTAAATCGAATAAATCCAGCAAAACTTTTACTTCTGCTGTCAATCAATTGTATTTTGGCATACCATTTTAAAATATTGCATTCTTTGCAATACAGTGGCAAAAATGGTATAATAAAACGAACGAAAGCACAATAAATCTAGTATGACCAGGCTTAAATCAAGAACCGATCTGGCTTAAATCAAGTATTGGTTAGGATTAAATCAAGAACTGGTCAGGCTTAAATCAAGTATTATCAGGCTTAAATCAAGTATTGGACAGGCTTAAAATTCTTAAATCAATCGCTTAATGCTTGAAATAAGAATTTTTCGGCTTAAAATCAAGCCTAATCAGGCTTAATAAGCGCTAAGATTAAGAATTCAGGGCTTAAAAATCCGTACTTGATTCAAGTATTTTGTACTTGGTTTATGAAAATCCGTACCTAACGTACTTTTGACACCGCTACGGCTTGATTCAAGTACGCATTACTCAATTTTTTCTCTCTGTGTACATAGGGAATTTCATATCAAGTGAGTGCATTTTTAAAACCGATGTTTTCTGATCGGGATAAAACTTCCACTAAGTTTTGTTCTATTATGACACAAAATTTCAACCAAATCGGTTAGGACAGTCCGAGTTGGAGGGTGTTGACTTTTGAAATTTTGATTAAACGGCCCTTTTTCGCATCCTGGCAGTATAAGAACATTAGACTGTACAAAATTTCAAGTATTTTTCTGTTAAAATAGAAAAAAGTATTAACACATACAAATTATAAGTCAATCGGCATCAATGCGCACCAGCCGGCAGACAGGCGGACGGACTTAAAATGACCCAAAACGAATTACCGCGGAACATACTTCGGTCCTTAGGCCACTCCTACGATGTGTTACACCTTTGGCTCGTAGCAAATAATATACAGACTCGTTACACTAAAGTGAGGGTATATAATTTTTTTTAAATAACCGATTTTGGGGTAACGGTTTTACAATGACACCGAAATATTTGAAATTTCATAACGCGTTTTTAATGGCTATTTCGTTTCTCGAAAAAGTGTACCCTTTTCCCGAAAACTGCAATTTTTTAAGAGATTTTTGAAGTTTGAAAATTGGAGTTAAGTTGAATTCGAGGGACTATGTATATCATTTCGACTAAACAGGTGAAACTATTTTCTAGTATTTAGCCTTGACGGGCAACATTTTTTCCACAAAGGAAATTCTCATATATTATACTCTAGTGAATTCAGTATGTATACTTTAAGAAAAAGTGTAGAGAAGAACAAATTTCGGAATCAGGAAAACAAAAACCATAGCGAATTTGGACCGAACATAGACATCATGGAAATTGTACACACTAGGAGATAAAATGTGCCAATTTTTTTTGAAATCCTAAGGGGTCGTGTTAAAAATTTGTATTACCCCATATTCACTATATTTGGTTAATATGTGAAATTTCACATATTAACCAAATATTTTGTAGGTTGTTTATTGAGAATATTTTAATCTAGTTAATTAGGAGTATGCCAAAATATGTGGTTCAACCTGAATATGTGAGAGTCTGGCTCTGGCGCCCCGAGGCAAATTTTTATTTTGCACCCCAACACACAGAAATTTTATTATTGAAGTGGAAAAATAACACATTCAAAACTATAGTATTGTTTGTAGAAAATGTATCTGCTTATCTGTTAGTATGTATATACCGGGTTTTTCAAAAAGAGCGCTACAAAAGTTTTTAAAAAAAAAAAAAAAACGGTTTTGGATATCAATGAAATTCTTTATTCCTGTGAAAGTACGTTCGATGCCATTACGTATGGAACTCGATTTCTTTTGCATGGCCACCACGGGCACGCTTGCAGAAGTCCAGACGCTGAACCCAATTTTCGTCGGTTTTCAAGCATAAATCGGCCGATACTGCACTGATACTGCTGCAATTTCACGTTCGATATTCGTACGAAGTTCATCAATCGTCGCTGGCTTGTTGGCATAGACCATAGACTTGACATAGCCCCACAGGAAATAGTCTAACGGCGTCAAATCGCACGACCGAGGCGTCCAATCGACTGGACCCTTTCGTGAGATAACACGTTCTCCAAACTTGGTTTCCAATAAATTGATTGTGGCATTCGCTGTGTGGCTTGTGGCGCTGTTCTGTTGGAACCACATGTCCTCCAAGTCCATATCATCCAATTGGGGCCAAAAATATTCGGTTATCATTGATCGGTAGCGATTCCCATTCACAGTAACGTGCCGGTTTTGATCATCACGGAAGAAGTACGGCCCAATGACGCCGCCGGCCCATAAACCGCACCAAACCGTAATTTTTTCGGGATGCAATGATGACTCATAATGCATGCAATAACGCATATTTTGTTTATTGACGTAGCCATTCAGCCAGAAGTCAGCCTAATGGCTCATTGAACGTAGCGCTCTTAACGTTGAGGCCACTGACTCCGAATTTCGGTAGTAAATTTTAATAATTTCGACCCGTTGTTGGCTCGTATATCTTTCCATCATGAAACTGCAAACCTTACTGAAGAGAAATGTCAAAAGAGCGGCAATAAATATGCCGTCGTTTGCTGTCCCTGTCGGCCTACTTTTGTAGCGTCCCTGCTGAAAAACCCTTTATATGTCGAACAGTTTTGTAGAACGTTTCGATCCCTATTATTCTAATTCTAAAGGGTAATTTTCGTATTTTTTTGAGAAGAACTACAAATGTCAAGATGTCCCCCGCTGGTGCATTCGAAGACACTGTAAAAAACCCACATTTTAAAGGTCAATTCAGTCCCTTTTGAAAAATTATATGATGATTTTAACAATGCAAGGATTGACGTGGTATAGTCGGGCCCACATTGCTCTGTCCCATTGACAAAAATCGATAATAATGTACAGGCTCAAATAATGGTAAAATTGGTACCCATCATATCTTAACAACCAAATTAATACAAATAATAACACTATCCATTGTTGTATACGCAAATCGACCAAAAAATAAACTTCCATAAATGTACGTTGTAAAAAAGCTGTATAAAATTCGTTTATTAGGGAAACTAAACCAAATTTTTTGTATATGATAGTAAATCGAATTCCTAATAATACAAAAATGCCAAGTCGGCAGAAAATTGCAATTGTGCTATTCAAAATTGCTTTGGAAAATTTGTATTTTTTGTTAAAATAAAAAAAGAAAAATAAGTTGGAACAGATCCCTAAAATATTATTCTTCAAAAACAATATATTTACTGTTACTATTAAATAAAAATATAAAAACGTAAAATAAAAGTGCACAAACTTAAAAAAATATATATTTTTTTACGTCTAAAAACTTTTTTTCAAATATAATTTGTAGGGGTGTTTCAAAAACAGTCGCCAACGCTTAACGTGTTGACCAAACCCATAATTTTTTTGCGCCAGATAGCTGACAGAATTCTTAAGAAATACAAATATTCATACTTATAAATTATTGGTGACAAAAACATAAAAAATCGCTTTTAATATGGTGCTTTTATGCCGAAAAATCAACAAATATTAAATATTGTATTTTTTTTCGCCAGCTACTATAATTGATATGCCCTCTTTAATCATAAAATATAAAAAATATAAATTATTATAATAATTGATATGCCCTACTATAATTGATATGCCCTCTTTAATCATAAAATATAAAAAATATAAATTATTATAATAAAAGTTCAAGTATTCCAAAAACCATATCCTTTAACTTGTAGAACAAATCCATAACTTTTTTTGAGCCTGATAGTTGACAAAATTCTTAAAAATACAAAATATCATATTTATAAAATATATTTGAGAACATTTTTAAAAAAATCCATTTAATACGGTGTTTTTATGTGGAAAAAGCAAAAAAAATGTATTTATGTCATCGGAAAAAATCGTAAAGTTCTAAATTTTTTTCGCAAAAAATTATTAATGCCATATTCTCTTTAAAAATAAAATATAAAAGTTTCAGTTATTCGTGCACTAAATTACGAAAAAAAAGTGCTTTAGGTCTAAAATGTTCTTGCGACAAAAAATTAACAGTAATGCATTTAAGGAGTTCCTAATAGCAACAAAGATAATAATTTGGCGCGCTTCCAATGATATAGTGTACATAAAGTACTAATTCATGGTTACGATGTTATTAGTTAATTTAATTTGCCAGTAGCTATATAAATATTGACAATTCTATTTCCGGAAACATTTATTATACCCACACTTTAGTGTGACGAGGGTATATATCATTTGCTACGAAAAAAAGTGTAACACATCGAAGGAGTGACCTAAGACCCCGGCGCAGTGCTATGTATTTAAAGTATCTAAAGTTCAACGAAAAACAAATGTCTTTGTTAAATCCCATCTGGTACCTCCCACAACAATTTACAAAATAATTCGTGTAAAATTCCATACTAAAATACTCACAAAGTGAGGGAACACCTTAGTCGGTTTACCCGAATGAAACTTTCTTACTTGTTTAATTTAAGGTTGTTTATCTGAAGAACCCAGTCACAAAATTATCCGAGAAGCTCGCGTGTTCCATACCAGGAAAAAATTGCCCAAACAACACAAACAAAGGTTTAATGACGTACCTTACAATAAATTCTGATCCTATTATAAATTCAATACGGTTTAAACATCTTAACATTGCTAATATTTTTAAGAGTAATTATCAAGTATCCTTTAAACGAAGATATATCTATGCGGTATTTTTGATGAAATTTTTGACGAAGATGATAATATTATTTTAGAAGTCAACGAAGGAAACTCTTCTGACAAATACAGGCATTACATTTTTTAAACGAAACAATACAGTACAATACTACGCAATATCACTATGGCTCACGTAGCCGACGTATGACATATAGAAATTTTCCCTATTGAGTCTTCATTTTTTTCACCATATTTGTAATATACGCAAAATTGCCTTTCATTTGATGGGACGCACGATATATGGATTTTTAAAGATCTTCTAGGGGGCTGTGTTTAAAGATCTTTAAACAATTCCTCCCAAAATTTGTGCACACTCACAGCAAAGCCTATTACGTTCTTTATATATTTATTTTTAAGTCCTTTGAACCCTTTGTGTGGGAGGTACCAAAAGGACTCGCTATATCCCGTCGAAATTTTGCACCGCAACTGATATATATGAAATATTAAGACATGTTAAATTTCATAATTTAGTGTTATAGTCTGGTGAATTTTTGAGGACCCGGAATAATATGGATGGTAACCCGCGGTTCGGTTGGGTCCAAATTTAAAATTTTTCTTAACTATGACCAAATAGAGCTTGGCACCAATTTTCTTAGTTCTGCAATTACTCCTTCTATGTTTGTCACATCGATACATGAAGACGGAGCACTGTGCGGCCTAGGCCGGTCTGACCACTGCTGGATTTGTTCTACTCATAGAGGTCTAATATTTGGTGGACGAATCGATCAACCGCTGGATATGTTCTTTAGTTCTGTATCAAAGTGAAAATACTTTGTCTGTATTTTATAAAAAGGAGACAAATGGACTTTGCAAATGTGGATATATTATAACAGCGTCTTCTACTAAACCTAGTAAAATGAGATCAATCAGTTTTCTAAAAAGGAGATTAAAAAGACCTTTACAAATTAACTAAATATACCTATTTTTGTCACATGTTTACTTTAAGTTGGGCACAATTTCGTGGCATTCACATGTTAACACTGATACGAACATTTTCTTTAATGAATGCTCTTATTGATTGTTATTAATTTTGGCTTCAAAACATTTGTGATATCTTTATTTTATGAAAAATTATATTTTTTTGCCAACATAAAAAACGGGAATGACAAAAAAATGTTCGCTCCTCATGTGCCTTGCGTCCCGGGGTTTCAGCCGGGACATATGGTAGATATGGTAGATCAGACACAGGCTGAACCATATATTTTGGCGTAACTAGAGAACCATTTATCCGAATTAGTTCTGGAAAGTTTTATAGAATTTAAAATTAATATAATTTTGCATCCTTTCAGCGATTTCGACGATATCTTACAAAATATTGCAAAAAATCATATTTTTTGAGGAAATGTTAATAGGTTTTAATTTGCTAGTTTTTTTTAAATTTATTGCAAAGTCTGATCGGTCATGAATAAAATATGCCCATTGCGAAGAAATCGATACATAATTTGGAAAGTTGCAGCGATTGGAACCAAACTTTGCATTTAGACATTTTATCTTTATATACATATGTATTTATTGCATATATTTTTTGCATATTTTCGATATGAACTAATATTTTTTATATTTGAACGATAAAATGTCTAAATGCAAACTTTGATTCCAATCGAATGAAAAATATGTAAAACTCTGAGGTCTATTTATGAGTAACAAAAAAGAAGCCAAAATTGGACATTTAAAAGTCAGACCCAAACATTAAGCAGACCGTATAATATTTAGTCAAGTTTTATGAAAGTAATAGCGTTTTTCTATTTTTTCCCATTTAATATTCACTCTATGTAAAATTTCAGCCTGACCGAACTAAACACTGTCTTTACTTGTTTGAATAACAGTTTAAAATGATGTAGGAACTATCTGTAAACTTGTTGTCTTAGGTCCATATTCTGCCTCTTTTATGAATAATTTCCACTTTGTACTCGTACATCAATACTCGTATAACATCTTGAACTCCAAAAATATTTTTATTAATAAGCAATTTAAAAAAAATACATACGTTTATCTTAGTCAGGCCCCATATATAAATTGTCATTAATAAAACAAATCGCCAGAAAAAATTAAATTAATATTGAAAGAGAAAATGTATCTACATATGAATGAATGCTAAATTTGGCCGACAAATAGATTCTAACGTCTTGAAAATATTTTCGAATTTGTGTTGATTGATTATTACAAAATAATGGAAGACTACGACGATGACCACGGCAACGGCAACGACAACGACAACGACGACGATGACAACAATAACCGAAGGGTCAATTTATCGTTTGAACTATGATGCGAAAAATCAAAGTTAATCGAATGACACTCTGCAGCGATATCTCAAATATGCGAAGCAAGAGCAAACATCTGAGCACCAAGAACGCCACCAACTGTGAAGCTGCAAGTAGAACCAAAGTGTCTCTTAAAGAGTCAACTAATGTTCTCTTCGATTTGACTTGGCTTCAATTTAGAAATGAATGCAAATCAATTGAAATAATTTTTCATGTGTGGCGGTGGGCTTCATCTGTTCCTTCAATGAATGAATCGAATCGTAAGACAATTGTCGTTATGTCGTCATTTAAACGCGATCATTTCCAGATATGCTCTCAGTTGGTGTTCGAGTGTCGTGTCGTGAAAAACTAAAAACGGGGAATAGATCTGGCGCAAAATTTCAAGTGACATATTCTAACAATTAAAATAAATAAGGATATGCAAAGTGAGTAATTCCAAGTGTCTTCTATCCGAGCAAAAGAGTCCTTGAAGTAAATATCTACAATTATAAATTAAAGGTTATTTAAAGTGATGAAACAAATTAAGTGAACATAAATAAATTAGTGGTGATGAAATTATGCATTAATGTAATTTAATGGTGTTGATTAATTAAATTTGCGAATATTAACTGGCAGAAAAAACTAAAGAAAATATGTAATAAAATAAAATGAAAACGAAACAATTCTGAGAATTGCGAGTAGAGACAACTTAGTTATGAATAACTATTTTTTTGGTGAAGCATTAAATTTGAATAATAATAGAACATAATATTTAAATGCAAATAAATGTATGTAAACATTTAAGGTTAATTCAAATAAAGCTTTGTCATTTATTACAGTCCTTCTTATGTGAAATTCTCATACGCTTCATAATATGCACGCTGTGCAAACTAATCGCATTTCTTCTTTAAGACGATCAAAGTCCTTCCCACTATATTGGAACACTCTCATCTGGATCCATTGAGACTTAACAACAGATCATTTGTTATTCTGTCGTTCATGTATCAAGATATTCACTCAAATGTTGGACAAGTTTCAAATATCCTACGTCATACTTAAAAGTGTTACAACTCTTAACTACACAGAAAAAAATTGTAGTAATTAACAAGTAAAAGCGTTAAGTTCGGCCATGCCGAATCTTATACATATACCCTCCACCATGGATAGTATGTGACCTCACAAAATAACTCAAACCTAAAGAAAATAACACCGAAAAACACAAAAAATATAATAGATGAGAACAGTAGGAATCACAACAAGTTAGATGCAATTTATGGGAGCTATATCTAAATATGGACCGATATCGCCCATTTGCAATCCCAAACAACCTGCAACTATAAGAAGTATTTGTACCAAATTTGATCAACCTAGCTCTATTATTGCGAACTGTAGCGTGATTACCACAGACGGACATGGCGAAATCGTCTTAGAATTTTACGAC
Organism: Eudasyphora cyanicolor; assembly: GCA_963930755.1. Taxonomy (NCBI): domain Eukaryota; kingdom Metazoa; phylum Arthropoda; class Insecta; order Diptera; family Muscidae; genus Eudasyphora; species Eudasyphora cyanicolor. Next base: position 288,265,833 of record OZ005735.1, read on the forward strand.
GATTAAGAATATATATACTTTATGGGGTCTCAGATCAATATTTAGAGGTGTTACAAACCGAGTGACAAAATGAATATACCCCCATCCTATGGTGGAGGGTATAAAAATACAGTGCTAATGATTTCGAGCCAAAGACAAATAGTCTTTTAAACAAGTACTTTTCAGACTTAAAATTACGACAATTTACTAAATTTGAAGTCAAGTTTCTTAATATTAAAGTAGATTATTTTTAATTTATGAAGGAAATATGCAATTATTAAAACTACTTTTCTTTGGATTGAAAATGTTTGCAATAACTTTGTTCAGTGTAATCTTCATAGAGCAAAAAGGACGAAATTTGGTGATAAAGTATTTATATAACCCCTTAAAAACATAAGATATAAATATAACTTCTGCACGCTGAAAAAAAATCGGTTCTGTAGTATATTGTCCTAAACATATTCGGCTTGAAACATATATATGTTTAGGGTACACTCTAAACATATAATATTTGGTACACACAAACATTTTGTATTTGGGAAGATGTGGTTCTAAACAAATATTTGTTTACATCCCAACGCGACTGTTATTTCCGAAACAAATATTTATTTGCATTTAAGTATTCATAAAATAGATAAATTGTGTTAAATTTTTCAGTAGTTGTTACATTTTTAGAAAATTTTTAATGTTCGTAAAAATAATAAATAATAATAATTTAAATCGTATAATCTTGGATCAATATAAAGTACTTAGAGGATTAACACCTAATGATGGCTTGGAATACTCAGATATTTGAAATGATTGATTTAAAACAGATGTTAATGCTGCATATGGTATCATAACTGGGAGGTACAATTCGAATCCAAGGAAAAATAAAAACTGAAATTGGAAAAAGTCAGCAAAACTTTTGGAAATCTTTTTTAAATAAAATTAATTTGGAAACATTCCGAAATAATAATTTTATTTGTATTTAAACACATATTTTATTTGAGAAAATTAGTTTGCAAATATAATTTGTTGTAGTATATTAATATATGCTTTCCAAATATATTTTATTGATTTTCAAATAAAATTTATTTGCTAAGAAATATATAATATTTAAAAATTAGTGTTTCAACTATATTTTCTTTCGATTCAAACATATCAAAAAAGGCGATTTTGCCCCGTGTGTAGCTTTTAGTGTGTCCGTACTTGGCCTCATTAATAGATAGTAATATAAATATGTCCTAATTAACATGAAAATTTGGTGCCTTTTTGCATTTTCCAAAAATAATAACGATTAATTTTTTTTTTATAAAAAAAATGTTTTGTCATAATGTAAGTTCGTTGAGCGATATTCATCAAATTTTATTCTTCTGCCATTTACTGTCTCATGTGGCAAAATTTCAACGACATTTTATTATTCCGTTGATATTTGTATATCAACGGAATTTAAATGATTACATTCTGATGGCAAGAAAAACGTTTCATATATTCACAATTACGGAATCCGCGGACTCTATGGATTTTGTTTATTAATTCTGAATGGGTTTAATTTCTTAAAGATTTACATCCAAATAGCCTCGATTGCCCCCATTGCCTTCCAAAGTATGCTAAGTCGAAACAGGTTATTTTAGGCTCTATGAAATAAACCCCAATGAAATAAATCCCAATGAAATAAGTCCCAATGAAATAATTCCCAAAAAAATAAAATAACTCCCAAAACAAAAAGTGAAATTTATCCCAAAAAAAGTGAAATAACTCCCCAAAAAGAAAATGAAATAAGTCCTAGATATTGGGATTTATTTCGTAACGAAATAATGCTCACGAAACACATGAAACAAGCGCCAATTGATATTTTTATATAAAATTACATCAACACATGCCGTGGAAGATATAATATTTCCACTTAACAGTTCAGTTCTTCAATTTCTCACTCTTATCCACCAATATACGAAGTTTTTATGTGTTACATAAAGATCCGCAACTGTTAGCAAGCAAATCTAATTGAAAAATAAAAATGGCGAAGTAAGTTCGTGTAATATATAAAATAGAATGTTGTATGATAACCAGGAAATACTGTAATGATCGAGGAAAAAAATCATTTGAAAATCGTTTACACGAATTTGTATGAGGGATATATCTGCTGTAATGCGCCTCAAACAAAAAATTTTATTTGGAAATCGCGCGCGCGGTATCCAAATACAATTTTTTGTTTGAAGCGCATCACAGCATATCCTAAATCATTGAAATGTTTAAAGCATACTATATAATTATCTCAAATAAAGTCTTGTAGGCAAAACCAATATTTGAAAATTGTACAAGACGATGTTGGATGTGATCTAAAGCGCCGCAAGCAAAAAAATGGATTTGGAAATCGCGCGCGCCATTGTAACCAAATATATTATCCTTCATACTAAGTAAGATTTTCAAATCAATTTTTTCTGCGTCTCATTACACCAAATACAGTATATTAATGGAGAATATTTTTTTTCTTATTTTTTTCACGTTGCTCAATTGTGTTCTGTTCCATTTTAAATTCCACAAGTGTTTTTTAACTAAATACTAAAAAGAAATAAAAAAAGTTATAAGGATTTCAAACCACTTCGGTAATTTTAGGCCACCCAGTATATATATGTACATGGATAAAAATAAATTAATGATTATGTCTTAAATAAAAAGTTATAATGAACTCAAACCCCGTTGGTCATTTCGAGCCACCCTGTATAATGTTTTCTGATCAACATGCTATTTCTTCTTTTACACTAATAATTTCAAATACATACAAATTACATACAAAATTTAAATAATGAAATAAATACGAAAATTTTTAAGAAATGAAACAAGCCCCAAAATTTTTTTATTAGGGAATTATTTTATTGGACCTTTTTTGGGTGTTTTACAGGAACGAAATAAATCCCAGGTAAAAAATGACACAATTTCCAAAAAAATTATATAAAACCCAACATTTTGGGTTTTATTTCACGACGAAATAAATCCCAAAATGCATGAAATTTGTTGGGGTTTATTTCATTGGGGTTTATTTCATAGAGCCGTTATTTTACAGAACAGGATAAATACCAAATTTTGACTGAATATAATTTGGAATATTATTTAACAAGTAAGAAAATATAAGAAGACATTATTTCCTGTAGCGAGTAATTGTCAGTTACGAACGAATATGAATTTGATTTCAACGAGTGAATTTTTTCACAGATTTTCAGACCCATTTCCCGAAATTTGTGTAACCTTTGCAATTAAAAAATAATATTAATCGATAAGTGCGAAAAAGTTCAAGTTATGTTCGCGGAAATCTGTTTTATGGCGCCTGACAATTCATTCCTATTCGTTCGTAACTGACGGATTTTGTCATTTCGGCCTAAAGGAATATCTTCGTAGTAAATTATTTTTGGGGTAAACCGGTATATCCTCATTTTGTGAGTAATGAGGTATAGTACAGCGGCTGGCAGATGTCCGAACGTTGGAAAAAATTGTTCATTCCTTGTCAGTCTATGTAAAAATATTTATATATATATATATATACATTTAAGGTATTATCAGCGTGGCAATAATGCCAACTTTTTACCGGACTGAAGTCACTATAGAAGCATTACACTGCACAAAATTTCAAGTATGTATATGCATATATATGGTATACAAGTTATTAACACTTTTTGTACAAAATGGTCCCTTTGTGTGTGAGGTACCAAAAGTGGTGGAGCCACATCGCTAATTTTTCTCAAGGTGATAGCGACAAAAAACTATTACTATGTGTGGAATTATAGAAGATTCGGATAAGTACAGTGGAAGTTATTAGAGAATCAATAGTTCACCAAATTTTAACCCTTTGTGAGGGAGGTCTAGAAGAGTGAACCAATAGATTGTCCATCTTTAAGCTTAGCCTCAGATAGTACAAATATTACCACATACCAAATGTTAAATCCGTAACTTCTTTCGAGAGTTATCGTGCGCTCTAGCCAGACTGATAGACTGAGGGACGGACATTGCCCAATGACTTAAAATGTCCTAAAAGGATTTTCGCCGAACATACCTGGGGTCTTAGGACACTTCTTCGATGTGTTACTTGTGGAATTACTTTTGATTACACAGTGCGACAAAATAAAACTCAAGTTGAGATGCAAAGGACGCGATACTATTTTTCCTGTCGGTTTTATCGAGTACAACAAGAATCTTTTTTTGGAATTCCCCGGATACCCCCATAATCCGGATTTACGTGTAAAAACCCGATTTTCTTGCCTTTTTCACTTGAAGTTTATTTTTTCGTCATTTTCTAGTTTGGCCATGTATTTATCAATTACTTTGTGAGATAACGGTAGGATTAATTGACTTGCATATATAGTAAATTTTATAGGGAAACAAATGCTCCCAGTCTCTTAAAACCCCATTCATTAAAACTAAGTATGTTCATAAATAGTAGTTTTGACGATGATGACGAATTTAACAAGCAAACATTTTTGAGTTGAATGGAAAAAAATGAGCAAAAAGTGTTTGTAGGACAAATAAACATATCGTCGGTGCGCCGACGAAAACCCCAATGTGTTTTTTACTAGTTTTCAGGAGAGACAAAAAACGATGCTATTTCGTCAAATCGCGATATTTTTAATATCTCCGATTTTTTAATTTTTCTTTTAATTATTTACCACTAACATATCTTAACAAAAATCGTATATGTGAAAAGGCCATGATGTGGTAAATGGTTTTCATGAAAATCGACACATAGCATTTCCGCCATAAACATCCCGCGACGAATACATTTCGAACAAAAAACATTTAAGTTCAGAATTATTTTACTATATAATGCTATTATAACGTCCTAGGAAAAAGTGGTCAAAGAAAGTACCAAAAAGTTCATATTTTGTTATGGTCCACCTATAGATGTCGCTCCCAAAAAGGCTTGTATAAGCCATAAACACCACATTTTCTGAGAAATTTAGCTGAACTTTTGTAGTTTGTATTCTATTTTGGCAAGAATTCACCTCAATAAATTTGTACAATTTAGTTTAGCCCTCAAATATGCCATAAACACCAAATTTTTCAGATGAAGAGTTTGGCTTAAGAATTTGAGGCCTAAAATTTGGCTAAAAATTGCAGCGGTAGTTTTTTTTTAACAATTTTCTTAAACAAAGGATGGTTTCAAGATTTGCTCCATATCCAAAGATTTTTCCAGTAGTAGAATTGAACGCAGTACATGGTGTAGGGTATATAAGATTCGGCATGGCCGAACTTTACGCTTTTCCTTGTTTGTTACTAATAAAGGGAAATATTTAGGAATTTGAAAGAATGTGACGGGTTTTTTCGCTACAATTTTTAAAGCATCCATCGGTTTTCTTCCGAATGAGCTCATTTTATACATGGCCGATCAGACTCTAACTCCCAGCATAGCTCAATTATTGTTTCCCGGAATTTTTAAATTTAGTGAGGGATCTATACCATTTGAAATTTAATTAATTAAAAAACATGCAATCCTGTCTTCGAATTTTATCGTATGTTCCACGCAGATAGGCGGACGATCCATTCGAGGGGGCTCAAAGTTGATTTAAAAATTATTCTTAAAAAAAATTAATCTTAGCCCCTTTTTTGCTCGTTTTTGCGTTTGTTAACATACCTCAGAATCTTGTTCAAGATACAAATATTACCGTTTCTGTCGACTATCCCAACTGAAGTATTATATACCCACATTCAATGAAATATTATATGGAAGATTGTCGAGTGGTGGGAAAACGGGTGACTAAAGTTGTCACCGAATTTTTAACAGTTTTTTTACATTTTGTTTCTGGGGAAAGACGTTTATTCTTTGAGCGTACATTTAGTGGATATATCCGGCTACGAAGATACGTTTAACTTATTTTTTAAAGCGATATTTTGGTTCAGAAAATATTTTTTAGATAGTGGCACAACGAAGTATGGACCTACAATAATATCCATTTTAAACAAAATTCTTGCACGAATGTAAATTCGAATTCAACAACGAAACATGCGTCAATGCTATGCGGAATTCCATTGACCTCAAAGGTCAAGAGAAAAATGATGGTTGTCTAACTGAAAATAAACAACGACAAAACCATATGGACAACATTCCCAGTCTACGTACACAGTAGTTACTCTATTAAATAAGACATTTATAGCCATAAAAGTTTAATTTAATTAACCCCCTTTTAGTGTGTTCATATATAAGCATAACTCGTAACTATGAGTGAGTGCGAATTGTAAACCAATCACATTGAACTAATTTAATTTTAATCATTTTTGTCAAAGACAATTTGTAATTGTTTTGTTTTTTTTTCTTTTCTTTTTTAATTTGGTTTCTCTAAATTTTCACGCTCGCCAGTTTCGTCATGGATCGTGAGGATTCTTCTGTATCGAAATCCTCATTGGATATGCCCATGGCTGAGGGTTTGGAACCGACAAAACCTGTGGGCTTCTTCAAACTCTTCAGATTTTCTACCAAATGGGAAGTATTTCTACTCTTCATTGGGTTTATAATGTCGGCTATTAAGGCATTGACTCTGCCGGCTGTGGTGATAATCTATAGTGAATTCACGGCAATGTTGGTGGATCGTACCTATCGCGTTGGAACCAGTTCGAAAACATATGCTCTGCCCATATTCGGTGGTGGAAAAACACTGTAAGTTTCGATATAAAAATACCTATGATTTGTTCTTCCAGAGCATTTGTCCATCTTTCGATATGTTACAGGACCAATGCTTCGATAGAGACCAACAACGAGGAACTCTATTATGATTCAATATCGTATGGCATTCTACTTACATTGGCCTCAGTTGTCATGCTTATATCGGGTATCTTTTCGGTGGATGTCTTCAATTTGGTGGCACTGCGACAAGTGACACGCATGCGTATGAAACTATTTCAGTCGGTGATGAGGCAGGACATTGGATGGCACGATTTGGCTACGAAACAAAATTTTGCTCAAAATATGACCGAGTATGTCAAGGAATAAGGGGCTGTCAATTTGTAGTTTCCTTCTATAGAATTTATCTCTTGCAGTGACGTGGAAAAAATTCGGGACGGCATATCGGAAAAGGTTGGACATTTCCTATATTTGATAATCGGGTTTGTCATAACGGTGGGCATTTCCTTTGCATATGGCTGGAAATTGACCCTGGCCGTTAGTGTTTACATACCCATTGTTATTGTTATGAACTATTTTGTGGCAAAGGTAAGAAACCAGTGCGAAGAAGTGTTTGAATCTTTTAGTGTCTGAAGCTTTGCTTTCTTTCGATTTCAGTTCCAAAGCAAACTTACTACCAAAGAACAAGACTCGTATGGCAGCGCTGGTAATTTGGTTGAAGAAGTCCTCAATGCCGTTCGCACTGTCGTCTCGTTTGGCGGCGAGTCTAAAGAGTCGCAACGTTATGATAATTTTCTTATACCGGCCCGAAAGGCCAGTCAGCGCAAAGGTGCCTTCTCTGGTTTCAGCGATGGAGTCCTGAAGAGTATGCTTTTTCTGTCCTGTGCCGGAGCTTTCTGGTATGGTGTTAACTTGATTTTAGACGATCGAGATGAGGAGGATAAGGAGTACACTCCAGCCATATTGATGATTGTTAGTTGTAGAATTTTAAAAAAGGAGAACTAAATTTATACCTTATATTTGTATTTGTCGGTTAGGCCTTCTTTGGTATAATTATAGGAGCCGACAACATAGCCAGAACATCCCCTTTCCTGGAATCATTTGCCATGGCCCGTGGCTGTGCGGCAACTATCTTCAAAGTGATCGATTCCCAATCGAAAATCGATCCCATGTCGACGGATGGTAAACTATTAAATTATGGTCTTCGCGGAGATGTAGAGTTTGTCGACGTGTTCTTTCGATATCCCTCTCGTCCGGATGTAATCGTCCATCGTGGTTTAAATATTAAAATCAAAACGGGTACCACAGTGGCGTTGGTAGGATCTTCGGGTTGTGGCAAATCGACCTGCATACAGCTGCTACAAAGGTTCTATGATCCTGTCTTTGGTTCAATTCTGCTGGATGATTTGGATATACGCAAATACAATATTCAGTGGCTACGTTCCAATATGGCTATAGTGGGTCAAGAGCCAGTTCTGTTCATGGGAACAATCGGTAATATGAACGTCTGAATATTAGTTATGTCCACGTCTTATTTTCGTTCTTGTGTTTAGCTGAAAACATTAGCTATGGCAAACCGAAAGCTACACAAAAGGAAATTGAATCGGCCGCTAAAGCAGCTGGAGTCCATGAGTTCATCTCCCGACTACCAGAGGTATGATAGGTACAATTTCCTGTAGTACTCGTAGTATTCAAATTATCATTTTTTTGCTACAGAGTTATAAAACCATGATCGGCGAACGTGGTTCTCAGTTATCCGGAGGGCAGAAACAAAGAATTGCTATTGCCCGAGCCCTTATACAAAATCCGAAAATATTGCTATTGGACGAAGCCACTTCCGCATTGGATTATCAGTCGGAGAAACTGGTGCAGGAAGCTCTGGATTTGGCTTCAAAGGGACGCACCACTATTGTAGTCTCACATCGTCTTTCGGCGATACGCGGAGCAGACAAGATCGTTTTCATTCACGAGGGTAAGGTGATTGAAGAAGGTTCTCACGACGATCTGATGGAATTAGAAGGAGCCTATTTTAATATGGTTAAGGCCGGAGAAATAAATGTGCCTGAACCCGAAAACAATGAAGATATTGATGAAGCAAAAAGTTAGTAACTGATTACGCATTATATCTGTACATTTTGCAACATAAACTCCTTTTCATCCTAGGAAACAGTTTGGCTATTTATGAAAAGTCCTTTGAAACGAATCCCTTAAATTTAGATAAAAATCACAAACATAGCTTTCAGATAGAGGAAAACGATTTGAAGGGAAATGCTGTAATGTCACAGGCAGCTAAATCAGATGAAGATCCTGAGGAAAAGCCTAATTTCTTTCAAACTTTTGGTCGCATTCTTAACATAGCTCGACCCGAATGGTGTTACATTGTATTGGGTTCGATATGCGCCATAGGTTTTGGTTTCACCTATCCCGGCTTCTCTATAGCATTCGGCGAGTTCTATGCGGCCTTGGCTCAAGAAGATTCACAAGAAGCCCTGGATCGCACGGCCATCTTATCCATTTGTTGTTTAGTTATTGGAATTTTAACTGGTCTAGCGAGTTTCCTGCAAACGTATCTCTTCAACTATGCCGGCGTTTGGTTAACTACCCGAGTGCGTTCCATGACTTTCAAGGCCATTATGCGTCAGGAGATGGCTTGGTTCGATAAAGATACCAATTCAGTGGGAGCTTTATCGGCTAGGTTATCTGGAGATGCGGCCGGAGTTCAAGGGGCCATTGGTTATCCCTTGAGTGGACTTATCCAGGCATTTTCAAATTTTGTGGTGGGTTTGACATTGGCCTTCTACTATTCCTGGAAATTGGCCCTATTGTGCCTTAGCACCTGTCCCATTATAGTGGGTTCTGTGATATTTGAAGCCAAGTAAGTTGGGTCTAATAACGATATGCGCAACTGATGTTTAAAATTCCTTTACAACCTATAGATTTATGACGACATCCATGATCCGTGAAAAAGTGGTACTAGAGGAGGCTTGTCGCATAGCTACCGAGGCTATAGCCAACATCAGAACCGTTGCTGGCCTCAGAAGAGAGCAACAAGTAATTGAAAAATACAACAAAGAGATCTGCAAAGTTGAAAAGTTAATTAGACAAAAACTCAAATATCGCGGATTGATAAATGCCACTGGTCAGGCTTTCCTCTTCTTTGCTTATGCTGTAGCCCTTTGCTATGGCGGAGTACTGGTGTCCGAAGGCAAAGTTCCATTCCAGGATATTATCAAGTGATGTTTTAGAGAATTTAAAGTTGCTTACAATTGCTAATTTGTATTTGTTTCAGAGTTTCGGAAACTTTACTGTATGGCTCTATGATGTTGGCTCAATCGTTGGCCTTTGCTCCAGCTTTTACAGCCGCCTTGGTAGCCGGTCATCGGCTGTTCCAGATCCTTGATCGCAAACCTAAAATCACCAACTCTGTCATGCCGGCAAAGAACACTTTTGCCAAGCAACTGAATCTTTTCGAAGGAGTCCGTTATCGAGATATAGAATTTAGATATCCCACTCGTTTAGATGTGAAGGTCTTGAATGGTCTTAATTTGGAGGTGCTACATGGCAAAACAGTGGCTTTAGTGGGTCACTCGGGCTGTGGCAAGTCGACCTGCATACAGCTACTGCAACGTTATTATGATGCGGACAATGGATCTATCGTAAGAGTGCAAATATTAAAAATTCGAACGCTTTCCTCTAATATACGTCTTTCTTCCACCCATCCTTTGTAGCACATCAACAATGATGACATTCAAACTGATCTTACTTTGGACAATCTTCGCAGCAAGATCGGCATTGTCTCGCAGGAACCCTCACTCTTTGAACGTAGCATAGCCGAGAATATTGCCTACGGTGATAACTCGCGGGACGTGACAATGGCTGAGATTATAGCTGCTGCCAAAAGCGCCAATGCGCACTCCTTCATCATGGGTCTGCCCAACGGGTATGACACTAAAATGGGTGCCCGTGGTACCCAACTCTCCGGGGGTCAGAAGCAAAGAATTGCAATTGCACGTGCCCTGGTGCGTAACCCTAAAGTTTTGCTGCTGGACGAAGCCACCTCAGCCTTGGATTTGCAAAGCGAACAATTGGTGCAACAGGCTTTGGATGTGGCCTGTACCGGCCGGACATGTATTGTCATCGCCCACAGATTGTCCACCGTACAAAATGCCGATTTAATATGTGTGCTTCAAAACGGACGCATTGCAGAGCAGGGAACACACCATCAACTGATCGCCAAAGATGGCATTTATGCAAAACTCCACAAGACTCAGAGGGATCATTGAATATTGTTATACATATGTTTTAAATATATACATACATATAAGCATTTTATATATAGGTATTTTACATAAGTATACTTCAACTAAAGACTAAATCATTTTGACAAGTAATGCACTCCACCGCTTTAGTATTAAGTTTAGCAAGTTTCCTTCAATTTTATAAGATATAAATAAATTGTTGCAGGTCATTACACCGAATTGTTGTTAGAAAAAGGAAACTCATATTGCACTACGAATTTCAAAATCTATAAATTAAGGAAAAAAGTCCATAAAACTCATACATACGAAAAATATACAAAATCTGATATGTAATTTTTATTAACTTTTTTAAGCAACATTTCATTTATGTGAAATTATACACTTCATAGGGCCTCGCACAATACTTTCTGGTGTAATATGGAGTCCTAAACACGAAAAAAACATTATAAAATTTTTGTACGGTAATTTTTTTGTTAAAAATTTTTTCTCAAAATTTCTTGTAATATTTGGACCATATTTAAGTATATGCTCGATAAAGCCGGGATACACGTTAGATTAAAGGAAATTATGAGGACTATTCGCCAAAATCGGAAAATTCGCCAAAAAAATGAAAACATTTTTGAAAGCTATCATCCTAACGAAGAAAACAGTGCATATTTGAATTAAATCTATGGATACATGTAGAAAACAAAGCACTTTAAAAAGAAACACAAAAATTTCAATTTCATCTATGGAGTGACCTAAGAGACCCCAAGAATATTTGGTGGAAATATGTTTTGGGCCATTTTAATTCATTTTAGCAATGTCCGTCATCCTATCCGTAGGATTAACCGATTGACTTCAAATTTGGTATGTGTCAATAGGTCAAAAATGGCCTATGTTTTTCCACTACTTCGAGTACCTTCCCCACGAAGGGCCAAAATTTAGTGAAATATTGATTATATCATAACTTCTATACTACTACTCAGAATCCTTCACAATTCAACACATAGTATGTATTATTTTCTTGGTCGCTATCATCTTGAGAAAAATGGTCGAAGTTGCCACGCCCCTTTTGGTGCCTCCCATACAAATGGATCATTTTGCACAAAAAGTTAACGGCTTATAACTTATAACAGTCCATAAAATGATTGACATTTTGTGAAGTGTAATGCCTTTATATTACCCACTAGCTGAGCCCGGTGCGCTTCGCTGCCCATGTCAAAATTAGCGCTGTAGAAACTGTATTTTATATCCGATCAGTACGAAATTCGGCAGAAAGAGGTTTCTTATTACATGAAGGAATACTGCCAAATTCGGAGAAAATCGGTTCAGATTTAGATATAGCCCACATATATATGTTACCCCCGATTTGACATGTAAGCGCTGTAGAAACTGTATTTTATATCCGATCAGTAAGAAATTTGGCAGAAAGAGGTTTCTTATTACATGAAGGAATACCGCAAAATTCGGAGAAAATCGGTTCAGATTTAGATATCCCCCATATATATGTTACCCCCAATTTGACATGTAAGCGCTGTAGAGACTGTATTTTATATCCGATCAGTAGGAAATTCGACAGAAACAGGTTTCTATTTTAAATGAATGAGTATTCAAGGAAAATCGATTCAGATTTATATATAACCTCCATATATATGTTCCTCGAGAAGTCGTACTTCACTTCCGATTATTACAAAGTTCTCCAGAAAAATGTTTCTCAATTTAGGAACGAATATTGGTTAATTTAGCGATTATCGGTTCAAAATACATTTACCAATTATTCCAAATTATTATCGCAATGACCCTTATCGCATTGTTAGGGAGGTGTAGGGTATTATATAGTCGGTCCCGCCCGACTTTCTGCCTTTCCTTACTGGTATTAGTAATAAATTCACTGAATGAAAAAATACCGAATTCAGTGGAAAGTCCAGAAAATAGAAATAGATACTTATAAAATTTCCAAATTCTTGTTTCATTGGTCATGCATCACATTATCATATTGCGATGTATTGGAGTGAGCAGCTGTAATTATCGCATACCGAGCATTTATGTTCATGTATTTCCTATATAATACTTGCAAGATATATCAAAATATGGGCTGTGCCACGCCCACTGGTCCTATTCCGCCCATTTGTAAGCCAATCACGTAGACTGCTACCAGATACATATACGCAAAATTTCAAGACTCTCGCTAACAAAATGAGCAAGATAATTAAATTTCAAAATTTGGCTTATATGGGCAGTGGCACGCCCATTGGTCAGATCCCGCGAATTTTTGGACCAATCACGTGGACTGTCACCAGATACATATGTACAACATTACAGCACTCTAGATAAAAAATTGTGCAAGATATATCAATTTCGAAATTTGGCTTATAAGGGCGGGGCCACACCCACTGGTCCGATCCCGCCCATTTTCTGACCAATCACGCAGACTGCCACCATATACATATACACAAAATTCCAGCACTCTCGCTAACATATTGTGCAAGATATATCAATTTCAAAATTTGGCTTATATGGGCGGGGCCACGCCCATTGGTCTGATCCCGCCCATTTTTTGACCAATTACGTAGAATGACACCAGATACATATACGCAACATTGCAGCACTCCCGCTAGCAAATTGTGCAAGATATTAAAATTTAAAAATTTGGTCTACGTGGGCGGGGCCACGCCCATTGGGTCGATCCCGCCCATTTTTGGACCAATCATGTAGACTGCCACCAGATACATATACACAAAATTACAGCATTCTCGCTACTAAATTGTGCAAGATAGCTTAATTTTGGGTTATATGGGCGGGGCCACGCCCTTTGGTCAGATCCCGCTCATTTTTAGACCAATCACGTAGGCTTCCACCAGACACATATACACAAATTTACAGCACTCTCGCTAACAAATTGTGCAAGATATCTAAATTTCACAATTTGGCTTGTACGGGCGGGGCCACGCCCATTGGTCCGATCCGGCCCATTGTTGGACCAATCACGTGGACTGCCACCAGATACATATGTACAACATTACAGCACTCTAGCTAACAAATTGTGCAAAATATATCAATTTCAAAATTTGGCTTATATGGGCGGGGCCACGCCCATTGGTCCGATCCCGCCCATTTTTCGACCAATTACGTAGAATGCCACCAGATACATATTCGCAATATTGCAGTACTCCCGCTGGCAAATTGTGCAAGATATCAAAATTTCAAAATTTGGTCTATGTGGTCGGGGCCACGCGCATTCGTCCGCTCCCGCCCATTTTTGGAAAAATCACGTGGACTGCTACCAGATACATATACACAACATTGCAGCACTCTCGCTAGCAAATTGTGCAAGATGTCGAAATTTCAAAATTTGGTCTATGTGGGCTGGGCCACGCCCATTGAGCCGATCCCGCCCATTTTTGGACCAATCACGGAGACTGTCACCAGATACATATAAACAAAACTGCAGCACTCTCGATAATAAATTGTGCAAGATATCGAAATTTCAAAATTTGGTCTATGTGGGCGGGTCCACGCCCATTGGGCCGATCCCGCCAATTTTTGAACCAATCACGTAGACTGTCACCAGATACATATACACAACATTGCAGCACTCTCGCTAGCAAATTGTTCATGATATCGAAATTTCAAAATTTGGTCTATGTGGGCGGGGCCACGCCCATTGGGCCGATCCCGCCAATTTTTGGACCAATCACGTAGACTGTCACCAGATACATATACACTCAGAACTCTCTCTAATAAATTGTGGAAAATATTTGAATTTCAAAATTTGGCTTATATGGGCGGGGCCACGCCCATTGGTCCGATTCCGCCCATTTTTTGAAAATTCACATAATCTGTCACTAAATGCATACAAAAAAAATTTCAGCACTCTAGCTAAAAAATTTTCTCAATACCAAAATTTGACCCATATGGGCGGGTCCACGCCCACTTGATATATCGAAAATTCAAGTACCCTATTTCCAGCACCCCCTTCACATGTACATTCTGTGAAAATTTCAAGATGATCGGTCTAGCCGTTTAGACGTCTATACGGAACAAACATACAAACTAACAAACCCACAAACAGACACTCTCTTTTATATATATAGATAGATAGTACCGTGCAAAATGTGCGAAATTACGACGCCCGACGATTGTATAGTACCCTTAGTATATTAAAAAATTGCCGCGCCCCTTCTCAACCAAAATTGTTAAATAAAAAAAATGAAAAATTATTTTTGAATTTCCCAATTTTTGCAATTTTTTTCTATTTTTAATGGATTTGTCGTGCCACCAAAAAAAATCTAATTGTTTAGTCGACAGTTACTACGCTTCCATTTCTACGTGAAAGCGATGTTCTCAGCATTTTTACCCTCAATATCATTTAATTTGAATGGTATCCCTGCTTTATCGAGCCTATACTTAAAAAAATATGGTTAAATTGTAAGGGCCGATGTTAAATGTGAACCACACCTAAACGTCAAGTTTTTTTCTGCATTTCATTTGACATTTCTCAATTCCAGACTAACTCAATTTGAACCATGGACAGATACACAATCGAGCAAGGCGTTAAAGTTTTTTAAGCCTTTTACAAAACGGGCGTTCAAATCAAAATGCATTTCGTGATGTTTTTTTGATCAGCATAATCGACCAAATGTGTACACAATCAGGATAATTGTGCGCAAATTTCAGCAAACCGGGTCTGTAGCAGATGTGAAAACACCTGTGCATGCTCGCCCAGTTCGTTTGGTGTGGCTTATGGGGTGGCGACGTCATCGGGCCATACTTCTTCGAAATGAGGCCGGTAAGGCAGTTACTGTGAATGGTGTTCGCTATCGTGAGATGATAACGAACTTTTTATGGCCTGAATTGGAAGATATGGATGTGGACAATGTGTGGTTTCAACAGGACGGTGCCACTTGCCACACAGCTAACCAAACAAGGGCTCGTTTGCGCAACAAATTCAATGGCCGTGTTATCTTACGTCGTGGCGATGTCAGTTGGCCGCCAAGATCATGTGATTTGACACCGTTGGACTTCTCTCTTTGGGGTTATTTGAAAGAAAAGGTGTACGTCGATAAGCCAGCAACAATTCAAGAGCTAAAAGATGAGATAATTCGGCACATTAACGGCATAGAACCTCAATTATAAAAACGTAAAACAATGTTGACCATTTTTGTTAAGGAAGGATCTAGTCAGCTCAATCGGAGGACATTTTTAGGGCAATACAGCATCAAGAAGGCAAATCGAAGCTATACCGTGGAAGCTATATCAAAACATGTATCTATGATGACCTTTGTTTGTGTGAATGGTTTTGGATATAATTACACTCAAATTACCAAATTTAAACCCAGCCATTTGGAAGTATGATGTTACGAAGTCAAAGTGGGCGGCTGAAAATAATCTCTCACCGACTTATGAATCCCCTCACCAACAAGTAAGAATGTTCAACCGGGTAAACCGACACCTTGAGTCCCAAAAAAATATTCGTAAATTTATTAATTTATTGTTTTTGTAAAATATTATCAATTTAAATTGCATTTTTGAGCGCCCAGTAGGTGATTTGGGAGCGTGCTCGCCTATGAGTTTTGGGGTCGTGGGTTCGATTCCCACCAGAGGCTCAGGTCTGTCGCTGCAAAATCAAGCCACATGGTCTTTCTTACCCGGGTTCCCTGGTCCGTAAAATTATAATATAAATTTACTCTGTATTGTAATTCATATAAATAAAAAAATTCATTTAATAACATTAAAATATGTACCGGTATTAAAGTTATAAGCTTTAAGGTTTTGGTACAAAATAGTCCATTTGCGTGGGAGGTACCAAAATTGGCATGGTAATAACAACCATATTTCAATGGATTGTCGGTACTATAAAACCACTACACTGTACAACATTTCAAGCATTTGTACAAAGAGGGGCGTGGCAACTTCGAATTTTAGAAGATTCGAATTAGTATTATAGAAGTTATTAAAGAATCAATACTTCACTTAAAGTTAACCTTTGTAGGGAGGTACTTAAAGGAGTGGACCAATATGGCCCATCTTCTAACTTAGCCGGAGATAGAAAAAAATATTACCGCATACCAAATTTGAAGTCAATCGGTTACTCCTTTCGATAGTTATCGTGCGCACCTGCCAGCAGACAGACAGACGGATGGACCGACATTGCGCATTCGACTTAAAATGACCCAAAACATACTTGGGATCTTAGGTCACTCCTTCGATGCGTATCACTAAAATGAGGGTTTAATCAATATTTCACTAAAAGTTAACCCTTTGTGGGGGAGATACTACAAGGAGTGGACCAATATGGCCCAGCTTCGAACTTAGCCGGGGATAGAGAAAAATATTACCGCATACCAAATTTGAAGTCAGTCGGTTAATCATTTCGTGAGTTATCGGGCGCACCAGCCAGCAGATAGACACACAGACGGGCGGACGGACATTGCACAAATGGCTCATACTTAGGTCACTCCTTCGATGTGTTACTCTTTTGGATCGTAGCAAACGATATATGGGCAAACGCTACATTCGTACGCGTTTTCGGATTAAAATATAACAAATTTTGGGTCTTTCAAAAGAGATACCTTCAACTTATACATAGTGTTTAGTGGGATATGAGTGTTCTTTCGAATGCCATAAAAAATTTTTTGTAACAGGTATAAGTTGCGAAAAAATTTATCACAAATTATTGTGACGCACGCTACAAAAAATGGAAGTAGCTTTATAACAAAAATATTTCCTAATTTTTAGCAAATTTTGCATAATAAAGCACCTAAAAAAATTACTTGCAGCCAAAAATTGTTTTAGTTTTTTATCAAAAGCCGTGACGCACGCTACATTTTTTCCAGTCAAACTTTTTATAGTAGAAATTTTGTTTATTTTATCAAATCAAATTACATTATTTTTAATAACATTTGGTAAAACATTTTTATATATTTATAAATGTATTTATGAATGAATATATGTTTATGAATGAATGTTATGGGTTATCTATTTTACCACTACAAATAATGATAAAAAAAACTTAAACTTAAAAAAGTATTTTTTTTCTAATAAAATTAAGAGATATGATGTGAGGAACCCTATTTTTAATTCTTTTTATATTAATATGTTTCAATCGAAAGAAAATATATTTGAAGACAAATTTTTAAATCTATATATATAAAAATTGTTGGGTGACTGGCTGACTGATTGACTGACTGATCATCGCCCAGGCCAAACGGCTGAAGCTAGAATCATGAAATTTGGTGGGAGGGTAGTCCTTGGTACGTAGACGAGCAATAAGGCGGGATTTTTCGAAATTCGTACTATTAGCCGCACAATGGGGAAAGGGATAAATATGGTACCACCGCCAAATCTAAACGAAATGAGCTAGAATCTTGAAATTTGGTATGAGGGTAGCCCTTAGGACGTAGACTCAGAAATTTTTCGAAATTCGAACATTTACGCACACAGTGGGGTAAAAAGTGATAAATGTGGTGCATCAGCCAAATCCAAATGGCAAGAGCTAGAATCGTGAAATATTGTGTGATGGTAGCCCTTATGAGGTAGATTCTGAAGTTGGCAGGATTTTTCGTAATTCGAACATTTACGCACACAGTGGGGTAAAAAGGGAAAAATGGGATAAATGTAGTACAAAAGCCAAATTCAAATGGCAAGAGCTAGAATCGTGAAATTTGGTGTGAGGGTAGCTCTTATGAGGTAGACTCTGAAATTGACAGGATTTTTCGAAATTCGAACATTTACGTACACAGTGGGGTAAAAAGGAAAAAATGTGGTACAACAGCCAAATCCAAATGGCAAGACCTAGAATCGTGAAATTTGGTGTGAGAGTAGCTCTTAGGACGTAAACAAGAAAAAGGAGTAATTTTTTTAAAAATTTAGAGGCACAGTGGGACAGGAAGGTATAAATATGGTACCACCGCCAAATTTAAAGCATAATATTAAAATGGTGAAAGTTGAAGCGAGGGGTGTCTTTATGACAACTGATCGGGGTATTACGTTTTTTTTTATTCGTAGTTTTCGGGGCACAGTGGGGCAAAAAGTGTAAAATATAGTACAGTGGCTTAAAAATGTCAAACATGGATCAATGGTTCCAGGGTAACTTTTGTAACATAAACTGTAGATTGGAAGTGATTTTTAGTAATTCTAACTTTAAGAGGCACAGTGGGACACGACGGGTTAATTATGGAGCATGGGGAAAAAAGGGAACAATCTGCCAAAATTGGAACTTAAACAACTTTACTTTAAGATATGAAGAGTTTATATGGTTTTAGGAGCACTGCGGTCAAAAACGGTTAAATAGTGGAGTGGAGAAAATATGATTAAATATGTTACAGTCGGGGAAAAAGGTTTAAGTACGCTAGCGTGGAGACAAATTTAAATACGAGTACGGTACAGTGAGACAGAAATTTGTTAAATATGGTACAGTTGAATGGGGCACAGTTGTGCAAAAAGGGTTACAGTGGGGTAAAAATAGTTATATGTGTATGGTAAAGTGGGACATATGGGTTAAAAATGGTACAGTGGGGCAAAAAGCGTTAACTATGGAACAGTGGGGCAAACATTTATTTACTATGATACAGTGGGGCAAAAAAGGTTAAATATGGTACAGTGTGACAAAAATGGTTAACTATACAGTACAGTGGGGCATAACTGTGTTAAATATTGTACAGTGGAGCACAGAGGGTTAACTATGGTACAGTGGGGCAAAAACTGTTAAATATGGTACAGTGAGACAAAGCGTTTAATATGACGCAGTGGGGCAAAAAGGGTTAACTATGGTACAGTGGGGCACAATTAGTTGAATATGGTAACGTGGGACAAAATGGGTTAAATATGGTACAGTGGGGCAAAAAGATTTAACAATGGAACAGCAGGAAAAAATGTGTTAGCTATGGTACAGTGGGACACAAATGGTTAAATATGGTACAGTATGACAAAAATGGTTACAGTGGGCTCAAAAAGTAAAATATGGTAACGTCTAACAAAATGGGTTAAAAATGGTACAGTGGGGCAAAAAGCGTTAACTATGGAACAGTGGGGCAAACATTTATTTACTATGATGCAGTGGGGCAAAAAAGGTTAAATATGGTACAGTGTGACAAAAATGGTTAACTATACAGTACAGTGGGGCATAACTGTGTTAAATATTGTACAGTGGAGCACAGAGGGTTAAATATGGTACAGTGGGGCAAAAACTGTTAAATATGGTACAGTGAGACAAAGCGTTTAATATGACACAGTGGGGAAAAAATATGGTACAGTGGGGCAAAAACTGTTAAATATGGTACAGTGAGACAAAGCGTTTAATATGACACAGTGGGGAAAAAAGGGTTAACTATGGTACAGTGGGGCACAATTAGTTGAATATGGTAACGTGGGACAAAAATGGGTTAAATATGGTACAGTCGGGCAAAAAGCTTTAACTATGGAACAGTGGGGGAAAAAATGTGTTAGAATGGTACAGTGGGACACAAATGGTTAATAATGGTACAGTATGAAAAAAATGGTTACAGTGGGCACAAATAGTAAAATATGGTAACGTGGAACAAAATGGGTTAAGTATGGTACAGTGGGGCAAAAAGCGTTTACTATGGAACAGTGGGGCAAAACTGTGTTAACTATGGTACAGTGGAGCAAAAATGGTTAAATATAGTGGACAAAATATAGTAGGACAAAAAGGTGTTAAATTTGATTCAGTGGACCCAAAAGGTTAAATATAGCACAGTGGGTCAAAAAGCGTACATTTAGTACAGTGGGTAGAAAATGTGGTTTTATATTGTACCAGGGTGTGAATGTAGGTATTGGAACAAGGGGAAAGTTGCTAACGTATGAACCAAAAAAAAATAGTTTTTCAGCGTCCAGAGGTACTGTGGGAAAAGGGATAAATATTGTACCATGATGTCAGGGTAACTCTTGGAACATAAACTAGAAATGAAACGAGGGTTCGTATTTTATATATAAAAGTAATCAAATATTCTTCATTTTGCACCGTATGTAATAATCATGTCATTTTGAAAGAACGAGGTATAACTATTTTACAGTACGCTAAACAGAAAATAAATAAAAGATGGGGGCTGCGAAGCGCACCGGGTTAAAGCTTGTATTATATATTTTTGAGCAAAAAAAATTTATTTGGAACGCATATATTAATATATTACAAAAAAATATATTTGAAAACTATTTTTCTCAAATAAAATATGTGTTTATATACAAATAAAATTATTGTTCAGGAATTTCTCCCAATATATTTTATTTAAAAACGATTTTCAAAACGTTGCAATTTTTTCGAATTTCATTTTCAAATTTCCATTGATATCGTGTTATACCTTTTAATTTAAAACGATATAAGTAGTAATAAAATTTGTTTTAAAGAACTTATGTGCCAAATATAATATATTTAGATTTTACCCCAAACAGTTGTATGTTTCCATTGGTATATGTTTGGGACAATACTACAGAAGCGATTTTTTTTCAGCGTGCAGAATCCAAAGTTGGCTTTTAAGCGTAGATGCTCCCGTTTCGAAATTCATAGATGAAAATGAGCCCCAAAAAGCAGTCAAAATATGAAATTAGTCCCCAAAGAAGTTGTTGTATCACAAGTAATTTGTTGGGGCTCAAATTAATATTGGTGTGTATTTTCATGGGACTCATATTCATTCCACCAAACGCACGGACGGACATGATTAAATTGTCTTAGAATTTTAGCTCGGTCAAGAATATACTCGTATATGCGCCATATATTTGTATGTATATGGGCCCCAAACAATTATGTGTCATACAACAACAGCAACAAAATGTGTTTGTAGTCGCACATTATTATTTACGAGGCATTATCGATTTTACAGGTATAAAAATGTCTATTGTCCGATTTACCTCATGCCCCTAAAACATATCTACGATAATTACTGTATAAATAAATATATTTAATTGATTATAAGAACTAAACAATTAAGAATGTTTTTTAGGGTTAACCCACTTACGAACTTCTGCACTCGATTTTCATTATCTAAAATTATCATTAGCTGAAACACTGTATACTTAAACCATTAGCTTAATGCACTTTTTAGCGCACAGTGGGAAGAATCCAGACCCGGTAAAAATTTTTCAGAAAAATGAATCGAGTAGATAACTTATCAGTTTTGTGTGTACTAATTCCCCACTCGGCTCTCTAACGATTCTTTTTATAAAGGAATGAGACTTCTCTTTATTGTCTATTTTTATCTCCTTAAATCGGAGTTAAATCGGTTTACGGAGTTAAATACTTTTGATTTTTCTCCATTTTTCTTCGCCTTATCATTATTTTACGTTCTTTAGATCACACTATGTAAATTACTCTCCTTCCACGCCAACCCTCTTTGTGGTCTATGTAAAACAAGTTCGAAAAAATATTAAAAAAAAATGGATATGGGCCAAAATGGCAAGTACAAAAATTGTTATAACTTATTTATTTGTGAATGTAATGGAATGGCATTCCCTATGGAATCAAAATGTGTAACTTTTCACCACCGTTTCTACTCAAAATATAATATGGGCATTTCCGTGGGTCGCGAACGTACGTTCGTACGCTTTTGATGTACAAAAAATATAGAAAACAAAAATGTCCCCGCATTTTTTTTGGTGATTTGATAGCATATTGGTAGCTCTATGTAAGGTGCAAAAGATGGGTTTCATCGAGTTTTAGTTTTCATAATGATAGCAATAAACGAACGTACACGAAATAGAAGTCAACTTTGGCTGAATCTAGTAACATGCAAAAATCTGCGAAAAGGAACGGAATATTCTACAGCTATTAATTTATTTTAAAAGAGAATTAATGTAGCTTTCTATAGAGTATTTACACAATAAATTATCTCTATTGTTTTTTTTTTCTAATTGGCGTAGGTGCCGGTCGCGAACGTACGATTTTTCCATATGTTTTAATCGTTAAATTAATCGTTAATCGAACTTTTTTTTGGTCTCCTTACATTTTTCTCTTCTTAATTGATTGTAATAGAGAAATTTTGTAGAAAGAGTGCAAGCATAACATATGTTTTTATATGTAAAATAATTAAATATAAAAATGTCTGTAAAAGTAGCTTAAAATGGAAAAAATACAATTTTTCAGTTTTTAGGCAAATCTTCTCATGAAAACAACTGAGATATGCTATGAAACCATTATATTTTAAAAATTTAGACATTTTGTATTCATTTTTTTATAATTATTCACAATAAAATACGATGATTATCAGCATTTTATCTTTCGGCCCTGGTTGACCATTCGGCGGAAATGCCCATAAGCGATTTACTCAAATCATACAAAATTGCGTTTGAAACAAAATAGCATTAAGCCGACGATATATAAAATCCAATACAATTTCTACAGACAAGCCAAGTTTTGTGACAATCAGTTGTCTGCTTAAGAGACGTAGTATAATTTTCCTTGTCTCCGAATTCTTCCCACTGTGCAGCGGTTGTTAACATTATACATACTTATTAGGTTTATTTATACTTCACCCACATATTACATTTTGGTTTTGGTCACATACTCGTACATTTAACGTCAACAAGTTTCAATTGTTTATTGTTCATAAATCTATGGCAACGATATGAACTTGAAAACTGTCAAATTGACCGATAACAGAACGAAGTATTGTCGTCTACGTAGTATGTACTTCATTTATGGTTAATCGTTGGGAAAGTTCGATAGTGGGCTATGGGAATGATTTGTTTTATTAAATTAGAATTTCCCTTCCTCAATACGAGTGAATTTCTACCTTTGGTCAAGGCCGTTCATTCCATCTCTTGGTTAATTGTTCAATTGGAAGAAATTTGAAAAATTTACATAATTTTTTTCAATTGTTTGAATTTTGATTTATGCACAATCTTGGCAACATTTCCCACAGCTAGGGGGCACCCGAAGTCATTCGATACTCTATGTGTAGATACATTTGGCGTCTATCATTTTTCCACAAGTCATCGTTACACTGTCATAAATTTCGAAATATTTCAGTTTAGATTTTCTTCCCTGTTTGATGTCACTGCCTTCAAAGGGACATGATGAATTTTCTATACAAAGATCTAAATCAAGTTCAATTAATGTTATTAAAATCAATTTAATATTTGTGGTTAGACAAAACGAAACACTGTAGGAAATGTCGGGTTAAAACACAAGAGTAAGAAATCATACATTACACTGAGAAAAATGTCCACCAACTAAACAGTGAACCATTATTACTATGAACAGTTGCAGGTTAAATAGAGTAGGCTTAATGCTATTTTGTTTCATACGCCATGTTGTATGAACAGAGAAAAACGCAATTTATTCCCAAAAGTGTTTGTTTGATTCTCATGCATTTCTATGTCATTACATACATTCAAAAATAAGCAAGTTATAACAATTGTTGTACATGGCACTTTAGTCCATATCCACTTTTGTTTTAATATTTTTTCGAATTTGTATTACATATAATACCCTACACCTACCTACCAATGCGAAAATGGGCATTGCGATAAGAATTTGGCAGTGTTCATACATGTAATAAGCAAACTCTCTCTCTTAAATTTCGTACTGATCGGATATAAAACATGATTTCTACAGCGCTTAAATGTTAAATCGGGTGAAACATATATATGGGGGCTATATCTAAATCTGAACCGATTTTCCCCGAATTTGGCAGTGTTTATTCATGTAATAAGAGAACTCTCTCTGCCAAATTTCGTACTGATCTGATTTAAAATACAGTTCCTACAGCGCTTACATGCCAAATCGGGTGAAACATATATATGGGGGCTATATCTAAATCTGATCGAATTTTCTCCGAATTTGTTATTGTTCATTCACGTAATAATAAAACTCTCTCTGCCGAATTTCATAAAGATCGGATGTAAAATGTGGTTTCTACGGCGCTTGCATGTCAAATCGGGTGAAACATATATATGGGGACTATATCCAAATCTGAACCAATTTTAACCAATTTCAATAGGGATCGTCCTTGGGCCAAAAAAGAGCACTATGCTAAATGTCATCACAATCGGACCATAAATACGACCTGCACTTTGATTACAAGAATACATGGACAGACGGACAGGCGGACAGACAGACAGACGGACATGGCTAAATCGGTATAATAAACAATGGGTCTATCTCTTCTCCTTTTAGGTGTTACAAACAAATGCACAAAGTCATAATACCCTGTACCACAGTGTGGTGTAGGGTATAAAAATATAGGACGATAGAAAAATGCAGACATAGACCAAAAATATCAACATTATTTCCCGTAAATCAGTGTTAAATCGATGTACCCTACCAATATCTCTAAAACTAGACGAGATAGGAAAAAAATTATGGCAGATCTAAAATAGCGGTCTTGAAAGCCACTCCTTACTCAAAAAACACAAAAATGGCTTATGGACCAAAAATAACATTAAGCTGACGATATTTTAAAAAACGTGAACTTCATAAGAGGCTTATACTTTAAAAACATGGACCGATATACACAATTTTAACTACATAGAGACGATTTAGTTCAATAACTAGTACAAAAGCTTAAATTTCATCATTATTAGTTGAAAGTGCGCCCCTAGAACACCAAGTGTAAGTCTAATAGAAAGTGACCTTTTATGGGAGCAATATCAAAACATGGACCGATGTTCCCCATTTTCACTAGGAACGATTAAGTGCAATATAAAGTATAATTTCTTAAATTTTAGCCAGATCAATTGAAAAAATGTGTGCTGTAGAGAGACAAGATGTGACATCTATGGGGCCTTAATATGGGGGCTATACCAAAAGATGGACATATGTACCCAATTTACACTAGGGACGATTAGGTCCAAAATAAAGTGTAAATTCTCAAATTTCAGCCAGATCAATTTAAAAGTGTGTTCTCTAGAGTTTCAAGATGTGACATCGGTGGGGACCTTTATATGGGGTTATACTAAAACATGGATCGATGTGCCCCTTATTTATTAGGGACGATTAGGTCCAATATAAAGTATAAATTCTTAAAACCACATAAAGTATAAAAATTGACAAATGGAAAAATTTGAGTCGTAAAATTTTCAATTTCAATTGTTTAATATATGCATTGATACACTCCATTGGATAACATATACAAATATTAGAAAAACCACCACTGGATTTTTTCTTTTTTGGAATCTTGTTGACAGTTCCTTTCCTGAAAGTACAATTGTGCCTATCTGTGAGCTTTATGGCACCTTTGGAAGCCCTAGGACTTCAGGGCCATTGTGCCTCTGGGCATATTTTTTGCCCAACTTCAATGGCTATAAAACAAAAATTTGAACTGACTTTGCAAAACCCTTTGTCGGTTTTGAAATACTAGTGGTATACTATCATGTCCAATTGGTTTCGTTCGGGAAAGATTTGATGGGCCAACATTTGTTGCACACAAATTATAAGTCGAATTTTAAGGCCGAAGCCGAGCTAAATTTAAAACCTTATATGCCGAAGCTCCGGTTTCGGAAATGGTTACTTGCCAGAAAAACTATAAAAAAAATTGTTTTTTAATCGGTTTCTCAGTTTATGCCTTTTAGTATATACTGAAAAGCTTCTGTAAAGCTTCTGTATTTCTAACGAAATTCTCTGCGAACGAAGACTAGTCACTCACTTTCGTGAGGAATTTGGTTTATCTAAGGTTTATTCTTTCGTCCGCCTGGCCCGAAGTCTATAATGTTAGCAATTTACCAATTGGAAAATAATTGAATTGGCAGATCAATAATTTCACAACTTCCGGTCTAAAAAGCACAAATTTTTGTATGTTCGACCTTATAAATACACTTCTGTACTCTCCACAAAATCAACCCTGGGTGGGTCAGCTGAGCTGAACCAAAACCCTAATTTCTTTCCTTCTCTCAAGTCTCTCTCATTGTGCATTGAACTTTTTTCGATAATTGGTGCTGCCGCAATGTTGACTTCTTTATGTATACAATTTTATTATTGGTTTTACCATAATTATATTAATCGGGCCTGTTCTGAAATCACGCGATTTGATATCACGGTGGTTTAGTATTATCACCGATTTTAAAATCACTCTTGGAGGGTTCAAAAATCGTCCGATTTTGGTATAGTTGGTTTAAATTGATCGTTGTTTACTTTAAACAATAAATCGTACCATTTCCGAGCACCAATAATGATTTTAAAATCGATGTTGTTTTGAAATCACCGTGATATCAAATCGCGTGATTACAGAACAGGCCCGAATATCTCCTTATTTTTGCTTTCAATAAGTTTTTTCGACAAATAAACAAAGTGACTCGATCCGACATTTGTCCTCGCCCGGATGACAGCGAAGAGAGATAGAGAAACCACAATTTAAACTGGAATTATTAGGTTTTCTTACGAGTTCATTATCGTGCGACTTGCTGTTCGGATGGTAGTTAGTGAAACCCAAATCAGCTGTTTGTCGTCTGGCTGGCGAACGAAAGCACATTTTCAAGTTACAGAAACAGGCTGTTAATGTTATATTGGTAAAAAAATATAAACAGCTGCCCATTAGCACTATACAACAGGGTCCTAGCAGCACTTGCTGGTGCTGACAAGTGCAATATTCAAAAAGTAAAAAAATTTAACGTTTCTGAGACATAATGAACCATTATTATATGTATATTCCTAATTCTTCGCTAGTTCGGGAGATTTTAGGTGAGATACTGAGTCATTTTCTATTGACGACATAAAGTTCAACAACACATCCAAAATCTCTGAGATTATACCATTATACATTATAACATTACTCGTATCTTCTTCTCGTTTATATATCTAAAGAAACTTTCCGATTGTGAGAATAATTGTAAGAATTACAGAGAGAATGCTTCTTATAATTGAGAAAATTGTCTATACACTCGGATTTTTTGCTAAAATGAGATTTTGGCGCCCAAAATAACATATCATTGCTTTTCATTTTCCTCCTTTACTTTCTCATTCTCAACAAAAAAATTACGTCAAATTAGTTTGCATTTCTGTTCCTTTTCCGTCTGTTATTATGACGTATCGTATATAAGTACATATATAAAGCTTATGGTTTAATGAAAGCATTTCTTTTGGCCTGACGTCAATAGAAAGCCCAAAAATATTTTGTACACTTATGTATAAGTATGTATGTATATACAATTTGCATACCCTACATCACGCTGTGGAAATAATCGTTACAATAATCGTATCATATGTTATTACAGCCTCACTATAGTGTAGGAGGGTAAATATCAGTGCAACACATTGAAGAAGTGACCTAAGACCGTAAGTAAGTTCGGCGGAAATCCGTTTCAGGAAATGTTTTAGTATTGTCAGTCCTCCGTCCGTCTGAAGTAAACTTTAGTATTTCGATCATATTTTGTGCAGTATATTATATATAATTATAAGGGCTACAAATCAGGGATGTAACGAATATTCACATTTGCATATGCGAACGCGAATTATTCGCATCATTTTAACATTCGCATTCGCAAAAACCATATTTGGATTATTCGCTTTCGCAAAAATATATTCTATTTGTTAAAAGTGTTAAATCTCCTTATTCCCTTCACACAATTTGAACATATTAATACCAATGAAAACCTCTGCCACTTCTCTTCAAAACAGTTGGAGAAATATGTTTGTCCTTGTGGTAACAGGAGGTAAAACTATGGAAAACATTCTTAATACTTGAATATCCTGGAAAAATTTGTTTGTACTAAAGGGTAAAACTATTATTCGCATTCGCTTTTGCAAAAATACATATTTCACTATTCGCAGTCGCAAGAAATATATTTCAATATTCGCTTTCGCTAAAGTCACTTTCGTTACATCCCTACTACAAATGATGACCAAATTCAAATAGAGACCGTGGTTTAGTAACCAAAATGGCAATAATTTCCACATTTACCCATTGATGATTGATTTTCATTTGTTTCCTTCTTTAGAATGCTAGCTTTCAAAAATTGGAAAAACACTTATTTGTGATTGTTTTCTATTTTTTATGGTTGTTTCCGTGCAAGCAAAAAACTTGTTGTTTTTTTTTAATTAAATTTTTTTTAATTGTTTTAACGACATTTACTAAAATTTTATTTTAAACTTTTGTAGCCCTCATAATTTCCCCTAATTTTAAAAAAGTTAAATCTAGTACTATACAACGAAAATGTATACTCCTGATACGGAGAAGAATTTAGGATTGGTCAAACGGTTGTGTCGCGGCCTCATAATTCGAGAACGGATCATTCGATTTTCACGTTTTTGGGATTGATGTACTCATAACTCGAGAATAAATCATTCGATTTTTACGAGCGTGGTATTGAACTTGAACCAAGAAGGGAGTCAACGATGGAAAAATTAGGATTGATCAAAGAGACACAACATCCAGAATGGATCGGGCTTGATGTATTCGTATTGGCCGCACGTAGGGACACCATGTAGGAAAATTTTGAATTGTTCAAGGAAGGACACTATTTAGAAACATTTAGGATTGGGCAAAGAGGCGTAGTATGGCCAAGACAACCTCATAACACGAGAATAGATCATTTGACTTTCACGAGTGTGGTACCTTCCAGAGTGCCGGTAGATGTACGACATCAACATTGTTCTACTTTAGTTATTCCCCTTGTATTTAATACAATAAAAATAATTGTAATTGACCGAATTACAGGATTTCGGTAATTTGGACGAAACGAAGTTCGCCGGCCAGCTAATTTAGACAAATTAAAAAAAAATAGCATTAATTTGTTTAATATTACTTTCGTCTTTAGGACACCATATACTAACAGAAAATGTTATGCACAGCCCTTCACTAAAGGTATGCTCTGATCGCTTCTATAGGATATTCAAAAACGTCTTTGGAAAAGTTGGAATACTAACGGTCTGTTTCTGTATTTCTAACGAGAGTCTCTGCGAACGAAACCCAGTCACACACTTTCGTCAGGAATTTGGTTTCTTTATGGTTTGTTCGTTCGTTCGCCTGGCCTTACGTCAATGACGTTAGCAATTTACCAATTGGAAAATAATGTAATTGCCAGATCGATAATTTCACAACTTCCGGTTTAAAAAAGCACACATTTTGTTATTGTCGACCATAGTAAATACACCTCTGTACTCTTTACACTAGCGGTGGCCAAAAAATCAACCCTGGAGGTGTCAGCTGAGCTGAATCAAGACTATCTTTTGTTTCTCTCTCTCTCATTGTGCACTGATGATTTTTTTCCATGGTAGCGAGCTGCCAATGTTGACTTATTTATGCGTAAATATGTACAGATATGTATATTATTATTTAATATTTTTTACCATAATTATATTAATATCTACTTATTTTTGCTTTTAATAACGTTTTTTGTCATTGTTGATACCAGTCGACAAATAAAATAATGTGACTCAATCTGACATTTGCGTTCGCCCAGATGACAGCAAAGAGAGATAGAGAAACCAAAACCGAAAACACACAAAAATGTTGTAGATGAGAACAGTAGGAATCACAACAAGTTAGATGCTATATATGGGAGCTATATCTAAATATGGACCGATATCGCCCATTTTCAATCCCAAGTTACCTGCAGCTATAACAAGTATCTATACCAAATTTCAGCCACCTATCTCAAGTATTATATATTGTAGCGTGATTACAACAGACGGACAGACGGACATGGCTAAATCGTCTTAGAATTTTACGACGATTAAGAATATATGTATATACTTTATGGGGTCTCAGATCAAGATTTAGAGGTGTTACAAATGGAGTGACAAAATGAATATACCCCCCATCCTATGGTGGAGGCTATAAAAATGTATGCAATTATTAAATACTGTAAATGCTTTTATTGTGCCTAATATAATTATACTTAGATATAAGTATATACATTAGACCGAGTCAACAAAAAAAGTTTATAAATTCTAGGCGGAATATTAAAGCTTTCCTTAAGACAATTTTTTTTCAAGCCCGATAACTCTTTCCAGAATAGTTTTTTTATCGTAATTTTTGGTTTGTAGCTCGATTGTCACATGCGATACATCACTGTGTTGGTCTCGATGAGTACTACATTTTGTAACGAAACCGCCGTCCTAGTCGCATATCCGGCCGTGCTCAGGGTAAATGGGGGGATACTGGGACAGCCAGTCACACAATTTAAAAAGAGGGGATAGACAATTTAGTGAGAGGAAATTAAGGAAATTGGGGAATTGTGGGATCATTCTATGAGTTTCGAAGTATTGCTTATCTGAATGGCCCTACGAGTATGTTTCATCATTTAGAAAGAGATAATTAATTAATCATAATGACAGTGAACATATTTATTAACAGTAAAGATAATATTAACTATTTGGATTTAGCTGGTAGGTATATTAGAAGTATTCTTAAAAATGGACGTGAGAATGAATAGAGTATTAGGATACAAATAATTATAAGAAGTTGATTACAAACTAATAGGGATATTAATGAAATTTTTATAGAGATTAAAATAAAATAACTTACATTATATCCTGTTCCACGAAGCGATCGCTGTGTCGATTTGATAATAATTGCTGTGTTTCAAAGTTAATTAGAAACAATGATGAATTGTAGATATGTAATACTTATAATTAACGGCATATTGACCAATAAATATTAAAGGATGATGTTAAATTTTGTCCAATTTAAAGATTACTTATAAGATCGTCTCCAGACAATATATTTCCCAACAGATGAACGGATGGGGTAATGTAATCAATCCCATAATATAATCTTGAAATATTGGTAACAAACAAAATGGGCAGGTTTCTTTCAAGATGACAAAGGAGTTGACAAGGATTTCCAAAATGTATATGTATATAGTCCGCTTGCTTTTAATTTTGCTTTCATTTGATTTTCCTCAATGTGATTATAATTATCAGACTTATGGCGGATTAGATGTTCATCCTTTTTCTTTGTTGCTTATTTATATTTGCTATACATGAAAAGGATCAGCAGGATGTTCTTTGTTTGTATGTAATTTTCGGCGAATTGTAAATCGGACATTGAACATCGGCGAATTGAACAGTTTAACTATTGGCACAAACGGAAATCATTCCAACAAATTTATAAATTTCTTGTCATTTATTTCTCAATGAATTTTTGTTGTACGTCTTCCTTTCTCAAATTTTTCAATGAATCTCCTTTTTTTTCGTATTCAAAAACTTTTCCACTCAAATTTTGATTTTTAAAACTCAATATATCTTCGATGAATTTCTACAGTTAGTATCTACATACAGTAGACATAAGATAGACCCCCACAATTTGACTCATAGATGTCGCTAATGTACAGTGTCATGTTCTAAAATTTTAAAACCATGAACATTTTGCTTTGGGTGTATACAAAAAAAGAAAAAGTTTCGTATGACAATATGTATGAAATATTGCTGTACAAATACTATGTCGTTTGAATTATTATTGGAAAATATTGCATACTTTTTGGAGCTGTAGTAAATATTTTCGAATTTTTCTCTATAATTATTATCTAATTTGTAATCTAGTTACAATTGTAAATAATGTCACCATCTAATAATAACAAGGATACGCCCGATGAGCGGCGTTTGTTCTCCATGTTTGCATTTCTCTTCGTAACATTTTTGTTTTTGAATAAAAGTGTATACACCTAAAGCAAAATGCTCATAGTTTTTAAAGCGCTTTAATCCTATAGAAAAATGTTTTTAAATTTTAGGGGTAGAAGTGAAGTTAATGAATTATATATTAAATTTGCTTTTCGAATAAGTACAAACATTAGATATCTTTTCCAAATATATAATACTATGTACACCCATTTGGGTTAACGACAAGAGCTGAAGTGTGCAATACATGCAGCCTTGACCGTTTGTGTGTTATTTTAATAATTTACGTAGTATATTTTAAGTTGTTATAAATAGATACAGTAGATTCTCAATTAAACGATTTAACGAAACACAACAGTATATTCATTGAATATCCTATAATGTGATCAATGTACGATAGAGAATATATTTGAAATACTTTTTAAACAAGATGGATGATGTTTATTGTATTATAGAAACTCCATGCAATATGGAGTTTAAAAACAACTTAATAAAAATAACACAACTGCAGCGAAAACTATCGGGGGAAATCCATAATCTGGGAGATACTCGGAAAATAACAATGCATACTCGCATACGAATTTTGTAATTAAAAATGGGTGAGAAAATGTCTGTCAAGTAAACCGACTATAATGTAAAACGAAACTTAAAGTTTTGTGCGGAAAATGTCAGGATGGATGAGACAATGTTTCTTATTCTTTATCAGACTAACGACATTCTAAATGTCAAGGCATTCATAATAATTTACATAATTGATATTCTTTGCGTGGCATAGACAAACTCGTACACCAAAGGAGATTATCCGTAATACCGGCTGAAGGGCAGCCACGCAAAAATACTGTGGTCCGCCTACCTATCTGTGGACATACCCCTGAGGAGAAAATCTTTAATCCCGGCCGAAGACCGGCCTTGTATAGCAACTTTGGTCGGTGTAGGCGGAATGAAATAATTCCCAATAAAAATTAAATAACTCCCAATGATCAAAATGAATGAAATAACTCCCAAGAAAATCTCATTGCGACTTATTTCACGAGGAACAAAGTTGCTACATATGACCGGCCTTCTGCCGGGATTAAAAATGTGTCTCCTCTGGGCTATGTCCAGAGTAGGGATGTAACGAAAGTGACTTTAGCGAAAGCGAATATTGAAATATATTTCTTGCGAATGCGAATAATAGTTTGACCCTTTATTACCAACAAATTTAAGGAACTGAATTAATACTTTCCCGGATATTCAAGTATTAAGAATGTTTTCCAGATTTTTACCTCCTGTTGCCACAAGGACAAACATATTATTTCAACTGTTTTGAAGAGAAGTGGCAGAGGATTTCATTGGTATTAATATCTTCAAATTGTGTAAAGGAGTTTTAACGCTTTTAACAAATGGAGCGAATACTGAAATATATTTTTGCGAAAGCGAAAGCGAAAGATGGTTTTTGCGAATGCGAACGCGCATGTTAAAATGATACGAACAATTCGCGTTCGCATATGCGAATGCGAATATTCGTTACATCCCTGGTCCTTCGGCCGGAATTAACGATTATCTCCTTTGGTGTACGAGAATGTCCTAACCGTCTTTGGAGTGTTTCTATGTCACGCAAAAAAAAAATTGATTTCAAATTTGTGAATTGTTTCATTTTCGTTGGGACTTATTTCATTTGGGAGTTATTTCAATCAAGTCTCCCAAAACTGATACTTACCAACTGCCTCACGTCAAAGAGGACGCAGGAGACTAACCTGGTGGTACTCCATGAAGGAAATCCTCACGAAACGTGGTGTTAAACCCAATAATCCAAAGACCACAGCTCAGAACCGATGCTAATGCCGAAGACTCTGTAATACCTCTACACTAAAGAAGATATCAGCAATAAGTAAGATGTATTCCAAAGTATGTATGTAGTATAAGTCGACTAGGCAGGTTTTGCTAGATATTACGTTTTTAAATACGAAATATCCCAAATTATATCCCGTCAACATTTATATCAAAATCGAGAGACTACTGTACCTCAAACACGACTAAATAGTTCGACATGTAAACAATTTTTTTCCTAAATAGTTTAGTTTAGTTTTCTCTCTCTCTCAGAAGATTGTCATAAATTCTAAAATATAGAAAAAAAAAATACATATATTATTTCCTAACGTTTTAAATGTTTTTTACATTTACAGAATTTAAATATTTCTCTGAGTGTAAATTCTCCCTTTGGCATCAAACCAGCGAACAATGATGTAATCCCTGTATACTCGTAGCATAGCATTTGTCTTGTACACATACATAAATGAATAAAACTCGGGCACGGAAATGTTCCTGTAAGACAGTAAACCGCACAAATTCCAACCAAACACTACACGACCGTGGCGGCGGAATGTTGACGTGGGAAAACTGCACTGCTCAGTGACCAATCATATTCATCAATAAATTAAATGTACATATGTGAAAAAATCCGTAATTTTAAAGAATTCATGGAATAGGAATATCCTTTTGTAAATACATACATACGTAATATATATAGAAAAAAAAAACAGTAAAAAAACTAAATGCCGTGAAAATAGATTAATTATCGCCGAAGACCCGCGGCTTTCGAAAACAAAAAAAATTAAATTGTGTAAATACTGTGATTCTAATGTGCACATTTGCCCAAGTAAGAAGTGAATATCGGCGCGTCATTGACACTGAATACGTACCTATCTACGGCCATCTAATGTGGTAATAAACGATGTTTTATAGATGGCTTATTAAATATTTGTCCGATAAGATAGTTAATTAAAAGGGGAGCAGGAACAACAAAGCTTTTGTTATTCAGATCACGCAACGGAAAAAAGCGTTACAACAAAGAATCAACAACAACAAGATACAATTATTTCCCTAATAAATGTTCAAAAGCATTTCTTGATATAACGAAATTTAAGTGATTTAGTGATAAAGACTCTACGAGTTGTATCTTTGGTGATAGACGCAATTCAAAATTCTAAGTCATTCCGGCTCCGGCTACGGCTTCGGAACGCTCGCTCAATCGGTGCATCGTTACATCGAACGTAAGACCCCACGGGTGGGGGCAATACGTCTTCAAGAAGAAAACTAACTAAATTGCAATCAATTGACCTCTAACCGTGATGAATCGACACAGTCAACCGCAACAGCAGTATTAGAAGATTTTAACGAAGAACGAACCCAGTGTTTGAAGAAAGTACCAAAAATAAAATCAATTAGATTCTCTGCTCCAGAGCTGAACTATTAATTGATTGATTACGACGACGTCTTTCCTGCTCTCGTTCGTGGACGTCAATAGTTTGGAGCTGATTTTTGTTTCTTCTTTTTGTCGCGAGTGTCATTAGTGCTACGGACATCATGAGGGAAGAATCGCAGAAAAAATCGAAGAAAAAACCAAAAGTGGAGCAGCAACGAAATGTTGGATTTTTTGAAATGTTTTCCTTTGCCACTCGTTGGGAGTGCTGTCTGCTGGTGGTTGCTTTTGTGGCGGCATTTCTCAAATCCCTGGTGTTCCCCATTATCATAGTGGTCTACAGTGAATTGGTGGCCATGTTTGTCGATCGTAACTTATGTCTGCCAACAACGAAGACATATATTTTACCTCTGTTCGGCGGTGGAAACTATTTGTAAGTATTTTGTGGGGAAATGGACTAAGGAGAAATAAAATATAAGACATATGGGTCGAAACAAAACTGTTGATCGCTGCAAAGTAAATCCGAATGTATCTAATTTGTGGATAGTACATTAAAAATTCTCGAAGAATTTGAATATATTGGTGCGTCACTATGCACATGCAAGCTTTAGCATAGGCAAGAGGCAATCATCGAAAGATGGACAGAAATCGGCACATGTAGAGTGGCTAGACATATATGGCCACTAGGGAGGAAAAGGTTGTCTACGTTAGTATCAGTTCGGGACACAGCCTGATCGGCGAACATGCCAGAAGATTTGGTATTGATTTGAATGACTTCTGCAGAAGCTGTGGAGATGAGAAAGAAGTGGAGTGCATTGAGCACTTGCTATGCTACTGTCCCGCTTTGGGTAAACGACGTCTGTATATACTGGGGTGGGCCTTTCTAGGCAGTCTAACAGATCATTCCGGTACCGATATTCATACTATCGATCAGGGATGCCAACTTAGTGCTTTTCGCACCAGACACACCAATACGCGAAAACTGTTCACTTAGTGCCAAACGAAAAAAAGCACTAGGTGTACGCTTTTCATATTCTTTTGTTGGTGCTTTTGACGATTTTCATAAATTTTTCAGATCAAATCTGGCAACATAATGAAATTATACTATTTTGCTACTCCGTGTTATCAACATATTTATATGCACTTACATTTGACTCTCTGATTTAAAAATTGCTGTTTTCACTTCTGCAGTTTAAATTGCCGAAAAATTATGCTATTATAAGTTACATGTTTCATTATTAATTATACCCGACAAAACTCTGCGGTACCGTGTATAATACGCTTGTTTTCGACCAGATGTTTGTATGGCCCTAAAATATTGGGTGGCATGTCATAATGTCTATGGCATAATGACATAAATGACACTAAAAACGTGTCATAATGTCCATGGAAATTATGGCACATTGGCCCGCGTAGCCATCGTTGAACATATCTCATAAAAGAAAATCTTTAATCCTAGCCGAAGGCCGGTCACGGAGAACCAGTTTGGTTCATTTATTTTAAAATTTTTAATGTAAAATAAAACTTTTTTATTTCAAATGGAAGAAAAATAGTTTAGTGCGCTTTTACGTCTTTTGTCTGGAATTGTACGCCTTTTACGCTTTTTTCAATTTTTCATTATGCTTTTGCTTCGGAAATAGTTGGCATCACTGCTATCGATAACTTTGTATATCAAACAGGTTGGTTTCGATAAGGGGCATTGCAGTCCGTGAACCTAAAGTGATCTATGTGAGCTGATAAAAAACCTAAACCTAACCATACATATATGTTTGTTGAAAACCCCTCTCAGAACGTTTGAAGTCAGTTGAACTATGTCACTCCGTCCGTCTGTCTGACTGGCTGGTTGGTTTCTTCGATTCACTTCACTATACAGAATGAAGGTTTGAGGAACGTTTTAACACTGCTAAAACGTTGTTTAAACCTTCATTAACTTTTTATGAATAAGACCCTTTATTTCCAACGAAACAAGTAAAAACTGCATCCACTTCTGCCAGGCTGAATTGTATATATACCCTACACTATGGATGACATCCTGCCGCAAAGAAATTTGGAAATTATGTATAATATTCAAATAAGAGTTGTATGGAAGACATTTCAAAATATGAATCAATGGAATCAATTCGCTGATGAATGAATTTGGGGAAAATAATTTGTGTTCGAATTTATGCCGTCAAGGAGTAAAATTCTGTAGAAATTGGTGAAATATAGCAAATTAGGGTGAAAATGCGATATTTTTCGATTACACTAATCCAATATTTGCTGTGAATTCAGTAATTTTTAACTAAAACTTATAAGGTATATCTGCATTTTATTTATTTATTTATATGAATTACAATACAAAGTAAATTAATTTTTTAATTTTACGGTCCGGGGAAAGACCGGGTTACAAAGACCATATGGCTAAATGTTTGCAGCGACAGACTAGAGCCTCTGGTGGGAATCGCACCCACGACCCCCAAACTCATAGGCGAGTTATATCTGCATTTTATTAAAATGTTGTTTAGGAAATGTCGGAATTTATTCAATACTAGCTGGACCCGTCCACTTCGTTGCCCCAGATTGAGATTTCCCATTCCGTCAATTTTTGAACCAATCACGAATCCTGCCACCAAATACATACACACAAAATTTCAGCACTCTCGGGAACAAACAAATTGTTCAAGATATCTCCATTCTTGGCTCATATGGGTGAGGCCACACCCATTGGCCCGATCTCACCAATAACGTAGACTGCCAACAGATACATATACACAAAATTACAGCGCTCTCGCTAACAAATTGTGCAAGATATACCAATTTCCAAATTTGGTTTTTATGGGTGGGGCCACGCTCACTGGTCTAATCCCCCTATTTTTGGACCAATCACATTGACTTTCAGCTACTTCCAGTTGGACCCCAAGAAAGCCCAGGATTGGTGGCCCATCTGGATAACAATCATGAACCGTAGGAATCTCTTTAAAATATTCCTAGGTACGGACAGTAGGAATCACTCAAAACAAATGGTAACTCCAAATTGGCTTATATGGGCGGAGCCACGCCCTCTCAGTCAAAAACGTAGCTTTTTCGTCAAATCGCGAAATTTTTTAATATCTCAGATTTTTTAATTTTTCTTTTAATTATTTACCACCAATATATCGTAACAAAAATCGTAAATGGAAAAGGCCATGACGTGGTAAATGGTTTTCAAGGAAATCGACATATAGGATATTTTGTTTGGAGCATTTTAAATATTTATAAAACCTGGCCTGGATTGTGGCCAAAATGGCTAATGAGGTTTTGTACAGAAACATCGCCTCTAATCAAATAAGAAGATATCAAAATCTGATCTGCGTCCTTTAGCGAGTTATCGCAATAAAAACAATTTTTAACCAAAAAACCGAAGTTAATTACATTGAATCGCGGAAATTTAAAACATGACATAATTTCCCATAAATATAAACATTTGCAAGACGCTTTGCAATGTCCGCGATGTGTGCAATAATATTCTATAGCAAAATTTTTGTAATCCAAAAATTCGACTTACACCGCTAAATTTTTACAAAAATATTATTGCGAATTTAATAAAATTAATATATTAACATTCAATGATTCCTGAGAGATATAATGGTACCAGCATTTCCGCCATAAACTTCCCGCGATGAATAAATTTCGAACAAAAAACATTTAAGTTCAGAAATATTTTACTATATAATGCTATTATTACGCGAACGGTCAGTCCTAGGAAAATGTGGTCAATAGACCGTTTACAGCACATGATGCAAAAAGTGAAAGTTGCTGCGATCCTTGATTTCCGGACCGAAAAAGTTTCCATTTGGCCTACAAGACTTCCGTAAAAAATTTTGTGCCGATCGGATAACCCTAGGGTCTGCCCAAAGTTCATTCAAAATTTAGAACACACTTTATAGGGGAAATATTTTTTTTATTCAAAAATCGTATGTTTAAGTAAGTAAAATTACATTTCTTTGTATTATTAATTAATAAATAGTTTTTAAATATTGAGATCGGTGAAAAAACAACAAAAAATACAATTATTTCAATATTATATTAGATCTGACTTGTTATGTGAGGGACATTTTCTACGATATTCTTCAATGCACTTTAATATAAATTGATTTTGCTCTTCGTCTTTCGTAGGTATTCTGTTGTAACAAACAGATTACGACAAACATCGAGAGCATCTTGATAATCTTCATTTACTTCCCAAATGGATGGGTCGTGCTTTAAAAATTCAGTACTCAATCCAAAAGCACCGAAAAATGTTTGGTTTTGTATGAGACGAAATCGCTCAAATTATTACACAGCAATAGTTTCGGGTCGGAGAATTTTCGATCGTTTTCCAGATTTACGAGGGGTTCTGTTGATTGCAGTGCCTAACCATTTTTCGTTTCTCTTCGAGTGAAACATCCGAATCGAAAAATGCCAAAGCCATTGATTCTGCGGCCAAATACCACAAATGATTTTTTCCATTTCTTCAAAACCGCTTCAGACACATCTCGGTCGATTTCTGCGTATGCGATGGAGTCTTTCAACAAGTGTATATCTTGATTTGGTGCTCGTATGGCATTTGTGCATGTAAGTCCACTGGACTCTCGTTTTGTCAATCCAAACTGCTCTCGAAATAGGTATATTTTTAAGGCATAAATGCCTTTTCCCATGAACCTTGCGTGGGATGTTGGACCAGGTGTTCGGAAGTTATCGCCGACACCACCAAGAAACAGTATTGTTAATTGTAATAGTTCCTTGTAATCAGCTCGGATTTGTGTTTCATTTAGCTGTTTAATGCAGAATTTCTTAATGACTTCACAGTCAGCATTACTTATTTTTGAGCGTACAATTGGATCTTCGAGTCCGTTTTTAAACGATTTGTGGTCGAGACTTACCCATACGGCAGCAAAACGATTAAAAATAGGCACTTCAGGACCACAAGTCGCCGAAAGTTTAACCTCAAACACATGTTTCAATACTATCTGTGATGACGACATGGGAACTTGATTAATTTTCGATCTAATTTGTTCTGCAACAAAATGCACGATCCTGTGTTTTGACCTGTATTTGACGACGTGGTATCGAAAACCATGGCGGAAACTTTATTAGAAATATCCCAATTGATGAGTGTATCATGAACGACTTTGGCCATATTTTCTCCAGTACCAGCCGGGATTTTGGGATCGCCCAAAAATTTTGATGTGCCTTCATAACTGGCGATGATTGCTATTCTATCAACGATTTTTCTGCCGAATAGCTCCGGCAAAAGTTTTCCGTCCCAGTGAATAATCAATGAATGTACGCTATTGATCTACGTATAAAAAATAAAATACAAATCGATGGATTCGTAAAGCTATAAATTATAT
Source organism: Eudasyphora cyanicolor (assembly GCA_963930755.1). Taxonomy (NCBI): domain Eukaryota; kingdom Metazoa; phylum Arthropoda; class Insecta; order Diptera; family Muscidae; genus Eudasyphora; species Eudasyphora cyanicolor. Next base: position 288,306,682 of record OZ005735.1, read on the forward strand.
ATATGTTTAGATCTGAGCTAAATTACTTTTGCAATGAATCCTGTTTGCACCTTCTCCGCTTCTCGCTTACGATTTCCTTTTCGTAGCTCATATATTGTAGATCGATTAATCACAAGCTCACCAACAGAGGTCAGAGGCGTCGCAGCATTATTCATTACAGTTATCACATCATGAGCGCATGCTATCAAAATATGTACAGCATATGAACAGCTAACTTTGGCCTTATCAAGGACTACTGTAAGACGTGACGAGATCCAATGTTGTCGTCCTCTTAGACGTTTGGTGTGATCATCGTCATCATCGGTATGAAACTCGCATGTCATATCCGTATCCGAAATGCTATCATCGAACTCATCTTAATCGTCACTTCCAATGTAAACTGTATCGAGTACTACACAAAACAGTTGTTTTAAGGAATTACGAGTAAAACACTTCAATTTATTAACTTACAAGATTGATTATTACGTTCTGAATGCTTTCTCTTTCGCGATTCTGCATTCGTTGCTCGGATCGCTGTTCTCGCCCGTACAATTTCATGTCAAAAAAATTATAGCGTACTGCCAGCGTAGCACTATCTGCCACTGCCAGCGTAGCACTATCTTTTGCACAGTTTTTCTGCCAACATTAACAAATCGCATATTAAAAAAGAAAACTTGCAATATCAGTCTGTTTGACGGCAGTTTGGCATGTATCACATACAATATCTGGATATTGTATGTGATACATGCCCGACTGATTCTACGGTGCGAAATTTATCACTGGATCTAGTAACCATTTTGGATGTGGTCGATTTGGAGACTAATAAGAATATGACTAAAATTAAATTTTGTGCGAAGCTGTCCCTTTCTCAATTCACTTAGGCTGGAGGCAGAGCGCGTTCTGTAAACCACCCTGTTGCATGGGCGTATAGCGCGCTGCAAAGTTCTGCTTATGTTTTCTTATTTGACCAGTAAAAAATGTCAGACTGATGCGAAAACTCAACTATCATGCAAATCCGTCCAACATGTAGATCCAACCATTTTTGTTTGTTGTTTTATTTTTCATGCATGCACAAGCATGTTATATAATGAACTATTTTTTATTGTGATTGCTCTTAGGTCTACATATGTACATATATGCCTGAGGCCATGTCGGTGTGCATGCATGCCCTGTCATGACGTACAATTCAAATGAAAACTGCTGTAACTTTTTCGTTTTTCGGCCGATTTTGATTGTTTACGACTTGTAAGAAAGAAAATTTTATTCAAAGATCATTTAAAAACTTTTCATGCTAATAAAATATATTTTAATTACTTGAACATGTGACATTTGATTAAACCCCAAATTTTGTTCATGTAAAGTGAGTTTTGTGTTTTCAAACAACTTTGGGCAGACCTTAGCGTTGTCCGATCGGCACCAAATTTTTTATTGAAGGTTTGTAGGTCAAATGGAAACTTTTTCGGCCCGGAAATCAGTACCGAAAAAATAATAAATGGTCTAGTGGTCAAAGAAAGTTTGGGAGAAACGACTACAACTCTCTTTCGACAACAACTCTCTTTCTTTAACAAAAAAATTACAATAATTTGGTAGGGATTTACAATGTGTCAAATCAAAATATGCATCATATAAAGGAAAAAGCATACACAAGGTTTAACACACTGTAAACCCTTACCACATTGCTATATATTTTTTGTTAAAGAAAGAGTTGTAGGCCTTTCGCTTATCTCCCAAACGTCCTTTGACCACTTTTCCCTAGAACTGTCCATATTCGAGATAATAGCATTATATAGTAAACTAATTCCGAACTTTTGTACAAAATTTATTCGTCGAGGGATATTTTTCGCAGAAATGCGGATATTAATCTATTTCTCAAGGATCATACAATACAAATATAGGGTCATACATTTCGAGGTTCCCTACTTTTTAAAGAAAAAAACACAGAAAATTCAAATTGAATGGGGAATGTTTATTATCATTTGAAAGAACATTCGTTGGCATTTATTTTTTGAAGATTATGTCTATCAAATGTTGGCCGCGGCTACGTCTTAGATGGTCCATCCGTTGAGCCCGATTTTCGATGACTCGATTATGTTGATCATAAGTTGAGCGAAGTGCACGAAACACATTCCTCACAGAACGTGAATTTTCGTAATAAAATTGAACGATTTGTAAACGTTGTTCAGGCGTAAGTCTTTCCATGATGAAATGCCAAACAATACTTAACAAAAATAACATGACAGCATGATACGACTCACACGTGATCTGTAAAAAAAGGGTATTGAAAGAGTATCTCTACTTGGATCACCCGTTATATTAATCTTATAATCCCGTTATATTAATATAATAGTTTGGAAAGATTTGGCGGTGTAAGTCGATTTTATGGATTACACAAATTTGCAATATAAAAACTTTGTAAATATCGCGGACGTTACAAAGCGTCTTACAAATTATCAAATTAAAAGAAAATTGTGTTACAGTTCTAAATTTCCGCGTTTTTTCTTTACTAATCAAAGCTATTAAGTTTGTTTTGAGTAAAAGTACTGTTTTCGCCATAACTCGCGAATGGAAGCAGATTCAATTTTGATCTATTCATTTGCGAATAGAGGTGATGATTCTGAACAAAACCTCATTAGCCGATTTTTGGCGTGAATCTAAGCCAACCGTCTATCCCTTGGGACACGCTGTGCCTTCAACACATAGGAGTTTTTGTCGACGCATTTCTTTAGAGGAGTTTTTGGTAACTTCTGAACCAGCGAAGATAGCTCAAAATGCTTTGGTGAGTAGTCGTATGACCGCTAGGACATTCTAATTCGACAATAAAAAAAATCGAAAACACATAGGAGTTTTTGTCGGCGCACCGACTATATGTACATATAAATATTTTCCAGAGCCGAAATTTTTCGACAAAAATAAATTAATGACTGAATTTTTAAGATTTCAGTCATATTTTTATTTATTACAAATTATTGAAACTAAATTGTAATTTGTAAAATAGTCAAATAGTCTTGTTGACCCTTACTGTGATAGTTTACTATTGTAGTACGTCTAAAGAAATTTAAAAAAAAAATTTTGTCATCCAGCCAAAAACAAGCTAATAAAAAAGTTCTGTCAATTTTTAAAGGCACTCGACATCGTAATACATAGTTTCAAATACTTCGATTTAGTAGTGTCACTCACACTCTTTTACTTTAAGTATAAAGACTATATGAACAACCAATAATACAAAATAATAAGTCAAACTAGTTGTTCTATTCAATCACCTACAAAATATATCGTACAAATATGTACACATATGCACCGGTCCGGTCTCACACATTATTTGTCGCGGAAACTCATTTTGTTGACATAATAACGCACACCAAATTTAAAGATTGTCGGTACCACATAATCGTATACCTGGGAATTCGATAATAGTTAATTACTTCGTATGGTATGAACCACAAATTCTTGTCCCATTCCTAACGGTTCTGTAGTATTGACCTCTTTTGCTGATATTACTAATATTGACTCCAAAACCTTACAATCCATATATCAATCTTCAACAGTCAATAGTTTCCTAGATATTGATTTTTAAACATTGCCACCCCCACTTTTGCTACGCCCACCAATCGGATCCCGCCTATTTTTGTCAAGTTTTCAATATATTGCCATTTACTCTTAATCAATCCCGCCCACTTTTGGTGAAATTACTAATATTATATACCACAATAAGTAACTATCCAAAATGTCGTTCTTCTATGGCCAATTCCGAGATTTTAATTTAGAAACACTGCTACGGCCACTTTTGCCACACCCACTTATCCGATCCTAACCTTTTTGGTGGAAGTTTTAAATAATAGCTCGTTCTTTTACGATCAATACTTTCTGAGATATTCAAATTTTAGATAAAGCCACGTCCACTTTTTTATTTTTTAAGAAACATCTGTGGCCAAGAAGCTTTCATATAAAAGAAACATTGTTTAAATGGGTCCAGTAGTTCTTGCGTGATGCCGCTACAAAGACTTTTTCTCGTTTTTATATACCTACAATGTACCGATGGAGATTAATTAGTGCATTAATTACAGTACCTCTTAAACGTGCCTCAAACATACGATACTCAAAAAAAGGAAATATTGAAAAAATCTCAAAAACACCGAATTAATTTTTGTGGGATTCGGTGCAATTATCCCAGTTGATAATTAAAAAGCAGTGAACAAAAATACAAATTTCTTGACGGTCTTCCGATTTGAACAAATCTTAACAAAGAGATTGATGAGCTTCCTTTAAGGTCTTCATATAGGCCATCTCTATTTCAAATTCGATATTAGTAGCTTATGAGATATTCAAATTTTAATATATTTAATTATTTTTTTTTTCAAAAAAATACTAACAAGTAGTAGTAGTAGTATCTCTTTATTTATGAATAAACTATTTCAATACATTTTTGTGTTTATGAGAATTCAAAATATATGTATGTTTATAAAACTTATTATACAAGATAATTATATCTTAAAACAAGTAAGAAAGTTTCAGTCGGGTAAACCGACTAAGGTATACCCTCACTTTGTGAGTAATGTAATATTGAATATTCCACGAATTATTCTGTTAGATTGTATGGTAGGTACCAGAACGGGTTTAACAAATACACCTATTTTTCGCTAAATAGTAGATACTTTAAATACATTGCACTGCGCCGAATTATAAGCGTTTATTTGCACTGGTTTATTAACGTTATGAGATATTAAATTTTGGTATGATTTGGACATTTTGTGTGGGAGGTACAAAAAGGGGCTTGGTGATAACGGCCATATTTTACAGGGCTATAGACACTTCAAAAGCGTTACACTGTACAAAATGTTGTGGCATTTTCGTGCATTGGTACTCATGTTGTGAGCTCTTAACTTTTTGTGCAAAATTGTACCTTTAAGTGGGAGGTACAAAAAGGGGCGTGGCAATAGCGTCCATTTTTCACAGGGCTATAGACACTATGAAAGCATTACACTGTAGAAAATTTCAAGTATTTGTAACCACTGGTATTAATGTTATAAGCTGTTAACTTTTGGTATAAAATGTTACCTTTGTGTGGGAGGTACCAAAAGGGGCGTGAATATAACACCCATTTTTCACTGGACTGTAGGCACTATAAAAGCATTACACTGTACAAAATTTCAAATATTTTTATACACTGGTATTAATGTTATAAGCTGTTAACTTTTGCTGCAAAATGGTGCATTTGTGTGGGAGGTACCAAAAGGGTCGTAGCAACTTGGTCCATTTTTCTCGAGTTGATAGCGACTAATAAACTAATGCTATGTGTGGAATTTCAGAAGATTCGAATAAGTAGTATATCAGTTATTAAAGATTCAATATTTTACAACATTTTAACACTTTGTGGGGGAGGTACTAGAAGGAGTGGACCAATATGGCCCATCTTCGAACATAGCCGGAGATAGAAAAAAATATTACCACGTACCAAATTTGAAGTCAATCGGTTACTCCTTTCGAGAGTTATCGTGCGCACCAGCCAGCAGACAGACAGATAGACAGACAGACGGACATTTGTCTTAAAATGACCCAAAACTAATATCCGCCGAACATACTTAGGGTCTTAGATCACTCCTTCGATGTGTTACACTTTTTTTCGTAGCAAATGATATATACCCTCGTCACACAAAGTGAGGGTATAAAAAGAGAGATATACGGCTATGACGTATACCTAAATGTGTTTGCACCGAAATATATCCTCGGTGAAAACAACGTACCCTTCATAATTTTGACCCGCTAAATCGAATGGCATTAACCTTTTTTGTGTGTCATTAAGTTTTCTAGATATTTGGCCTCAAAGTTTGCTGTTTAAACAAAGAGGTTAGTAAATTAAGACACAATGTTTAGTATATAAGGCTTCGGAATAGATGTTCGATGTCAAAGAAAAAATTAAAGTGAACACTTCAAGAAGTATTTCTCAAAACAACCGACACCACCGATCATCCCTTTGCCCTGAAAATCCCCCTCCACAAATAATGATATATCAAAAGTCGTAGAATTCAATTGATTTTTAAGATGATGTACTCGACAAAAAGATTCCTTGCAAAAATCCCTATAGTAAACCACCAAAACAGTTTAATAACAGCACAGTGGTTTTTTGTATATATCGTATTTATCCACAAAGTTTGCTGGGTAAAAAAAAATATGTACTAGGCTTGGACACTGGAAGTAATCAAACATTATGTAAACTTTGTTCAATTTAAAGAAAATGGCAATAGTTTATGACATACCACATGATTAGGTCATTTTTGGTTATACGACAAATTGTTGACAGTATATTATAATCTAGTACTAGCACATGTACATCCAACACCACACAGTGGTCAGGACTATTATGACTTTGTGCATTTGTTTTCAACTCCTTAAAGTAGAGCACACAGACCAATCGTTTATTATACCAGCCAACGCCTATTCGCCAGCCAACATGTCTATTCGATAGTCCAACTATTGTTGTGATCAAAAAACAGCTAACAATAAATTTGAAAGGACTTTTACGAAAATTTTCACAGAGACTTGTACCTAATTTACACCAACAAAGTGGTATTACTTATGGGGATTTTGTTTCTGGAAAAAGTGCTGCATTTTCTATTTACTTTTCCCGAAAAATTATTTTTTTTACACATTTTAGAAATTTGATAATTTGAGTTAAGTTAAATTCCCATCACATCCATTAATTTAATTTAATTTAGCTTATTTGATGTTTTCTAGAGAACAATAATGGTGTGATTTCTTAAAACTATATCGTCTTATTTTAATTACAATTAATAAACCCGTAAATTGTTTTAACATATACAAATAGTTAAATTTATTGTAAATTCGTGCTTGTTCCCGGCTCTAGTTTATCCATTCAACTTAAAAGGTTCAAATATTTTCTAGTATTTCACGTCAATGGGGATAACAATAAATTTGAAAGGACTTTTAGGAAAATTTTCACAGAGACTTGTTCCTAATTTACACCAACAAAGTGGTATTACTTATGGGGATTTCGTTTCTGGAAAAAGTGCTGCATTTTCTATTTACTTTTCCCGAAAAATTATTTTTTCTTACACATTTTGGAAATTTGATAATTTGAGTTAAGTTAAATTCACATCACATCCATTAATTTAATTTAATTTAGCTTATTTGATGTTTTCTAGAGAACAATAATGGTGTGATTTCTTAAAACTATATCGTCTTATTTTAATTACAATCAATAATTTCTATTTACTTTTCCCGAAAAATTATTTTTTCTTACACATTTTGGAAATTTGATAATTTGAGTTAAGTTAAATTCACATCACATCCATTAATTTAATTTAATTTAGCTTATTTGATGTTTTCTAGAGAACAATAATGGTGTGATTTCTTAAAACTATATCGTCTTATTTTAATTACAATCAATAAACCCAGCTTCAACGTAAATTGTTTTAACATATACAAATAGTTAAATTTATTGTAAATTCGTGCTTGTTCCCGGCTCTAGTTTATCCATTCAACTTAAAAGGTTCAAATATTTTCTAGTATTTCACGTCAATGGGGACAACATTTTTTCCAGAAACGTAATCGCCATTAGTTGGCGCCATTTGACATTAGCGTTTATTTATTATTTATTGCAAGAGTTTTCTTTTATTCAGAAACAATGGTACTTTTGAAGAAAATATGGAGGAATTGCGAAATGATTCAAAGGCATTTGGCATCATTTGTGCCCTAGATTCGCTACTCATGTTTATCACTGGTATTATCTATGTGGATCTCTTCAATCATGTTGCGCTGAATATTACCGTTCGGATGAGACGAAATTTCTTTGATGCCACTATACGTCAGGATATCGGATGGCACGATATGGCTCAGAATCAAAATTTCGCCGTGAGAATAACAGAGTGAGTTCCAAATGCTAATACTTGCTAGGAATGCCCAGTAATACTTTATACCCATCTTTCTTTAGTAACATGGAAAAGATACGCAATGGAATATCAGAGACAATTGGTCATTTCGTTATGATGCTTTTCGATATTGTGATCAGTATTTTAATCTCTTTTATATATGGATGGCGTTTAACATTGGCGATATGTGCTTATATACCGCTCACAATGGTTATAAACTATTTAGTGTCGAAGGTATGTTGGTTGGATTTTGTATTAAGATGCTTTAGAGATACATTGCGCTCCATTTGAGCGACAAGTCCTCTTCAAGTCTTAGATATTTCTATTCAAAATAGATTAAAGTCGTTACGTGCTTATATACCGCTCACAATGGTTATAAACTATTTAGTGTCGAAGGTATGTTGGTTGGATTTTGTATTAAGATGCTTTAGAGATACATTGCGCTCCATTTGAGCGACAAGTCCTCTTCAAGTCTTAGATATTTCTATTCAAAATAGATTAAAGTCGTTACGAGCTTCTCGATAAATGGTCAAGTGTTAAATATAGATTAAAGAACATTTTTCCCGGAACGTTCCTATTCGTGTAATAAAAGGTGATGACAAAATTACACTTCCTCCAATTTTAGTATCAAAGTAAATTGACTACGAAGGAACAGAATGCATATGCCAAAGCAGGAACTGTTATCGAGGAGATAATCAGTTCTATACGCACCGTTGTGGCTTTCGGAGGCGAGAAATCTGAGAGGGAACGTTATGACAATCTCCTGAAACCTGGACTAAAAGCAGGCAAAATCCGAGGCATATTTACCGGTTTGGGTGATTCTGTATTAAAGTCCATGTTATTCATTAGCAGTGCGGGAGCCTTTTGGTATGGAGCTCATTTGATACTTGATGATCGTTATAAGGATCCGGAAGATCAGGAATATACACCAGCTATACTAATGATTGTAAGTGCTCGGTAAACACATTCTGACATTTTATGTAAAGCTAAAAATTGGAACTACATATTTTAGGTAATTTGTGGCATTGTTGTGGGTGCAGATCACATTGCTCGCACATCTCCCTTTTTGGAAGCCTTTGCAAATGCTCGCGGTTCTGCTGTGGCCATTTACGAAGTGTTGGAAAATGAACCAAAAATTGATCCCTTGTCGAAAGAGGGAAAAATTGTCAATTACGGTTTGAAGTGCAACATCGAATTTCAGGATATTTTCTTTGCCTACCCCTCTCGCCCAGATACCATAGTGTTGAGAGGTTTCAACATTAAGGTCAACGAAGGAGAGACGGTGGCCTTGGTGGGTTATTCCGGATCTGGAAAATCAACTTGTGTCCAATTGTTGCAAAGATTTTACGATCCAATTTTCGGAAAAATTCTATTGGACAATGAAGATATTCGGAAGTATAATGTCAACTGGTTGCGGTCCAATATGGCTGTGGTGGGTCAGGAACCAGTCTTATTCTATGGAACCATTGGTAGGGAAATTGATGTTGTTTGCGAGTACTGCAAAAATAACTAATTATTCACAATTTTGTATTCTAGAGGAAAATATAAGGCACGGCAAAGCGAATGCCACTCAGAAAGAGGTTGAAGATGCAGCCAAAGCTGGAGGAGCTCACGATTTCATTGTTGGTCTACCCGATGTAAGTTCTGATCGAACTCCTCAATTATGTGGATCTAAGTGTTTTCCTTTTTCCAGGGCTACAATACTTTGATAAGTGAGAAAGGTGTTCAACTGTCTGGCGGTCAACGTCAACGAATAGCCATAGCTCGAGCACTTATACAAAATCCGAAAATTCTACTCCTCGACGAGGCCACTTCGGCCTTAGATTATCATTCGGAAAAATTGGTTCAGGCAGCTTTAGATGGCGCCAGCAAGGGGCGCACCACATTAGTTGTGTCCCATCGCCTCTCCGCCATCTGTCACGCCGACCGTATCATATTTATCGACAAGGGTAAAGTGATAGAAGAGGGCAATCATAATAGTCTACTGAAACTTAAGGGCCGTTATTATGACATGGTCACGGCCCATGAATATGACAGCTTACTGCATAGTGAAACCAATATTGACAACCAAGAAACACAAGAAAAAGAAACAATAGTTGCCCCGGAAAAACCCATTGCGAATGGCTTGAATATTCCGAGATTCTCAGAAGCGTCTTTGGACAAAAACATGATACAGGCCTTTGCTGCCCGTTGCTCGCTGACGGATCCTGCGGCGAAAGAACTGGCAACTATCGAAAGAACTCAGTACCTGAAGACGTTTTACCGAGTAGTGCAATGGGCCAAACCTGAGTGGGGATTCCTGATCATTGCTGCAATATGTGCTCTGCTCTATGGTTGTGCCCAACCAGCCTTTGCATTTGTTTTTGCCGATCTCTTCGGCTCTTTGAATGAGATTAATGAAGAGGACGTTCTGAGTAAAACGGGAAAATCCGCTATTATAGCCACCGTTGTGGGTATTCTGGCGGGAATCACATGTTTCACACAAACATATTTCTTCAACTTGGCTGGTTTGTGGTTCACCACCAGATTGAGGTAACTATTTTGACAAACTTTACTTATCCCCGCCTAAATGTCTTGGTTTTGTAGATCACTTACCATTGGCAAGATTCTCAGTCAGGAAATGGCGTGGTTTGATCACAAGGAGAATAGCGTGGGAGCACTATCAGCACGTCTCGCCGGCGATGCCTCAGGGGTCCAGGGAGCTATAGGCTTTCCGCTAAGTAATATGCTACAGGCGTTTTCCAATTTTGTATGCAGTTTTTCGATAGCGTTCTCCTATTCCTGGGAATTGGCTTTGGTATGTCTGACCACGGCACCATTCATGGTGGCTTCTGTCATCTTTGAAGCGCGGTAAGTTCTACAAACAGAACATGTACATATATACACAAAATGCAAAAAATGACATCAACAGGTACACAAATAAGAGCGCCGTTAAGGAAAAGGAGATCTTGGAGGAGACCAGTCGCATTGCTACTGAAACTATAGCCCAAATACGCACCGTCGCAGCACTGCGAAGAGAAGCTGATCTTATAAAAGTCTACGACCAGGAAGTCGAGAGATATCGCCAGGAGATTAGAAAGAAACTGCGTTACCGAGGTGTGGTCAATTCTTTGGGAATGTCGATTATGTTTTTGGGTTATGCCATTACACTGACCTACGGCGGTTACATGTGTGCCGATGGTCGGATTAAATTTGAAAATATTATGAAGTGAGTTTAACAATAGTTTGGACAATGAACAAAATTTGCATTATGTGTAACATAACTCTTTCGCAGAATCTCAAATTCTATGTTGTATGGCCTCTTCATTTTGGCACAGTCTCTAGCCTTCACGCCTATGTTCAATGCTGCTTTAGTTTCGGCCGATCGTATATTTTCCATAATGGATCGTGAGCCGGAAATCAAGTCACCCGACATTAGAGAATCAAAGCGGTACGGCGAAATCCCTTCGAAAAACAACGCAATTGAAGGTGTCAGTTTCCGAGATTTACACTTCCGCTATCCAACCAGAAGAGACCAGAGAGTTCTGAATGGGTTAAACTTGGAGGTATTGCAAGGTAAAACTGTGGCGTTGGTGGGAGCTTCGGGCTGCGGTAAATCCACGTGTGTCCAACTGTTATTAAGATATTATGATCCTGATTCTGGCAAAATTGTAAGATACACTCAACATATGGAGAAGGAATATGGTCACTGTAGACATACATAATGTAACGGTGTACAATGACCATGTTTCTTCTATGCATGTACGCATTTATTCCATTCCACTAACAATTCGAATACATATGTTCATTTCTTCTCCAGCTCATCGATCAGGATGATATTCATCACGATATGACTTTGCCAACTCTGCGAAAGCGCATTGGTATTGTTTCGCAGGAACCTACCCTATTTGAGAAAACTATTTCGGAAAATATTGCCTACGGCGACACCACTCGGACAGTGCCCATGGAAGAAATTTTGGCAGCGGCAAAAATGGCCAATGCTCATGATTTTATATCGGCCTTACCCTCAGGATATGAAACATGCCTGGGGGCCAGGGGAACACAACTTTCCGGTGGTCAAAAACAACGCATTGCTATTGCTCGGGCTTTGGTGAGAAATCCAAAAATTCTTCTTTTGGACGAGGCTACTTCAGCTCTGGATTTGCAGAGTGAACGTATCGTCCAAACAGCTTTGGATGAGGCTTGCTCGGGTCGCACCTGCCTGGTGATAGCCCATCGTCTGGCGACCGTTCAAAATGCCGATGTGATATGTGTTATACAAGGAGGGCGGGTAATTGAACAGGGTAACCATCCACAGTTATTGGCCAAAAATGGCATCTATGCCAAATTGTATCTCAGTCAGCCAAGTACACGTTAGACATATATATGTATATATGATTTATATCTAAATACACATAAGAATTTTTTTAGTATAAGTTTAGAATATTTCATATTGTAGATAGTATATGTATATTATTAAAACATTGAAATAAATGCTTTATTGTCATTACAAATATCCCAATTACTATTAAAATTTACTGTCGAAACATACGAGGGCGGTCCTAAATTAGCCGACCTAACAAAGAAAACACAACAAATTTGGGAAAAATTATAGACTTTTACCAGCGATTTTTAATAGCTTCGATACCCTGATTACAGTATGAACTGTCTAGCTCCTGAAAATAGCCGTCCACCGCAACCTCCAAATCTTCATTGCTGGCAAATCTCCGCCGAGCCATTTTTTCATGTTTGGAATCAGAAAACAAGTAAGAAAGTTTCAGTCGGGTAAACCGACTTAGGTATACCCTCACTTTGGGAGTAATGTAATATTGAATATTACTCGAATTATTCTGTCAATTTTTGTGGGAGGTACCAGAAGGGGTTTTATCAAATACACCTTTTTTTCGCTGAACATTAGATACTTTAAATTCATTGCACTGTGCCGGCTTATAAGCATTTATGTGCACTGGTATAAACGTTATGAGACATTAAATTGTGGTATGATTTGGGCATTTTGTGCACTGAGCCAAAAATTAACCTTATATAAGGTTAACTTAACCATAAATAAACATGATTTGGAGTCTACGTTATATAAGGTTAATTTGAACATTTTCTTGTTGACTGGTATTTAACAATAATAATATTTAATTTAACTATTTCATGGTTGAATTTTTTAACCATGAAAATTGTTAATATTATAATAATAATTGTTACATTAACAATGCATTTTTGAATTTTTTAACCATGAAAATTGTTAATATTAACATTTTATAGTTAATTTATTGAAACAATGCATGTTCAATTTAACAATGAAATTGTTAATATTATTAACTATGAAGATTGTTATTGAAACCTTTTTTATTGTTAATTTAACTATTTAGTGGTTACTTCACGTAACCAGAAACATAGTTGTTTCAATAATTTTTAATATTTATATTAAATAAAACAAGAAAATTTTAACTTTCGCATTTTTATTTTATTTACAAAATATATGTTAATATATATGTATGTATAAGAAACACCTGAAAAGAAAAAAACAAAAAGGTTAGAAAATGTAAGTATAAATGTAAAAAAGGGTGCAATTCTAAGACGATCTTTTGACTTTTTACCTAAATTCTGTACTTCAAGTTAAGTGCCTACGTTTCTGTGCTTGACCAACATGTGATCAGTCCCCGCTCAAAAGGTGCCGTCCACGTAAACTCCCTGAATCGATTATCGATTTCGATTATTAAGGGCCCAGGACGGTTAGGCACTTAGTTTGGGGTACTGAGCTTAGTCCTATCTTACGGCAAACTTATAGGAGAGAGGAGATTAATAACAAAGGCAATCTGATAGAAAGCCGATGTCCCACCAAAATCATAATCGGAATAGATATAAAAATCAAGGATTGGGTAAGTCAATGGATGATACTTCAAGGAAGTGCACTGAATTGTATATTAAAAACAAGTAAGAAAGTTTCAGTCGGGTAAACCGACCAAGGTATAGTTGTTATTAAAGAATCAATATTTCACTAAATGTTAACCATTTGTGTGGGAGGTACCAGAAGGAATGGACCAATATGGCCCATCTTTGAACTTAACCGGAGATAGAAAAAAATATTACCGTATACCAAATTTGAAGTGAATCGGTTACTCTTTTCGAGAGTTATCGTGCGCACTAGCCAGCAGACAGACGGACGGACATATCTCATTCGACTTAAAATGACCCAAAACTAATATGCGCAGAACATACTTAGGGTCTTAGATCACTCCTTCAATGTGTTACACTTTTGGCCCGTTGCAAATGATATATACCCTCGTATTACTAAAATGAGGGTATAAAAAACAAATGTATGCATGCATACAACTTTTCCTGTAATTACTTCGCACACTACAACTAGTATTGGTACAGCTTATCAACAGTTTCTAGTATTGGCACAACTTACCAACAGATTCAAGGCCGGACTCCCAGCACAAGCAGCCGCAAGCCACAGAAAAAGAAAAAACGAAAACATCGTTTATATGTATGTATGTAGGTATTCCGAAAGCACTTCTAACAACATATGTATGTATGTACATTTAACAGTATCAACATGGCACAGCAAAAAAAACTAACGTATGTATGTACGGCGTAGCAGCCACAAGTGTTCAAACGAAAAGACAAGATGAACACATACCCACACGTACACATCACTTCTCTCCGTATGTTTGCTTGCTGCTGCATATACTTACGTATATACATTGTTGTTGGTTATTTTTTCATGCTCAGTTAATGCGACAGCGTGTACATATTTTTTTCCACTCTTAACCACTGAATTTCACAATTTTAATGGCATAATCACAAAAAATAATATTAATATTACATTCGCCTTTACTATAATTAAACAGGCACAAAACACTATTAACATTTTTAACACACATATTTTATTATTTCACTTTTTAAATCCACATATGTACATACATACATACTTATGAATGTAGTTCTTTACAAAATGTTTTACTACTTACCTCTATACCAACAGCTTCCGACAACAGCACTAGTCCCATCGACTATTCAACACCAACTGAACTCCCGCACTCGATCAAGCACGGAAGCTGGCATTTGGTGGTGTTTTGAATGAGCGAGATAAATTCTCTTATGACGACAGTCGCATTCGTTTCAACTTCGTTTAACTTAATACTCAACTTCGTCTAACACAAAGCAGTTGAAAAACGTCGACCACAACAGAGCCGAATTGTTGTTTATCTCGCACATTTTTCTGCCTCTCTTTCAAAAAAAACCAACCATATATAATGTTAACTTAACCATTTTTCATGTACATTTGAACTTATATAAGGTTATTTTTGTCTTCGTAATCAAACATTTACCATGAAAAATTTAACCAGACACATGGTTAAAAAAATCATTGTATTTTCGGCTCTGTGTGTGGAGGTACAAAAAGGGGCGTGGCAATAACGCCCATTTTTCACAGGGCTATAGACACTATAAAAACATTACACTGTACAAAATTTCAAGTATTTTTATACACTGGTTTTAATGTTTTGGTGCAAAAACGTACCTTTGTGTGGGAGGTACCAAAAGGGGCGTGGCAACAACACCCATTTTTCCCTGGACTGTAGGCAATATAGAAGCATAATACTGTACAAAATTTCAAGTTTTTTTATATCCTGTTATTAATGTTATAAGCTGTTAACTTTTGGTGCAAAATGGTGCATTTGTGTGGGAGGTACCAAAAGGGACGTGGCGACTTCGCCCATTTTTCTCGAGTTGATAGCGACTAATAAGCTAATACTATGTGTGGAACTTCAAAAGATTCGAATAAGTAGTATAGCAATTATTAAAGAATCAATATTTCACAACATTTTAACCCTTTGTGGTACTAGAAGGAGTGGACCAATATGGCCCATCTTCGAACTTAGCCGGAGATAGAAAAAAATATTACCACATACCAAATTTGAGTTCAATCAGTTACTCATTTCGAGAGTTATCGTGCGCACCAGCCAGCAGACAGACAGACGGACGGACATTCCTCATTCGACTTAAACTTACCCAAAACGGATTTCCTCCGAAAATACTTGGGGTCTTAGGTCACTCCTTCGACGTGTTACACTTTTTTCCGTAACAAATGATATATACCCTCGTCACACTAAAGTGAGGGTATAATAATCCGAGGTAGCAAAATCTGGCGAATAAGGTGCGTGCTGAAGCAATTCGAAACTTAATTCATTATTTTTGTCCATCGCAATAGTGGATGTGTGAAGTGGTGCATTGTCGTGATTGTGAGCAAACACTCATTTTGCGCACATCTTTATCATCTTGGCAGCTCGTACGGCCCTGTTTAAACTATGTCAACCAAGTTTTCCATGTTTACAAATGCACTGAGATCGTTTACTTTTGAGTGCTCAAAAAACTAAACAACGTGGCGTCTTAAAACTAAAAACATATGTTTAAGAAGGTTTGCCACTTTTCACGAAAGTAATTTGTTTCAAACTACTACCGCAATCTTTATGTCAGGTCGACTAATTTTTGTATCGCCCTCGAACCATGACATAATAGCATTGACACAAGCTCTGTACTTTACAACTAACTGTAGGATATCCGGAGATGGTGAAATTGGCCGTTAGACCTTCAGACCTATGGATTCCATGGGAAAAACCTACGAGGCAGTGATGGTCAGTCGTAAACTGTGACGTATATTAAGTACGTTTGTGACGTATACAACGTCGTAAACCTAATGTCGGAAACTTGACAATTTCGCAAACATGAAATAATGTACAAATCAAGAACAAAATATTTTATATTGAACATTTTAGTTTTATTATCTTTTCAATATTTGTAGATCGTTCCGAGTCCAATCGAATTCGCAAAACCGAATGTACCTGAGACCAAATGGAGAAATGTATTATAATTGTACATGGGATCACCAATAACACAGGATGACAAGAAGGTCGTTGCTACAGCATAAGCATCCATTAAGATACATAGAATAATGATGTTCTCATCCTATAATCACATTTCTTTGCATTGGTTTTCGAGAAAAAACATTTTATAAAAAATAAGGTTGCTCCATATATTTAAACATATCTCTAGAAACATTTGTCCGATTTGATCAAAAAGGTGTTAACATTTTTGATAAGGTTGCATAACATTCAAATTTCAAAAAGTTAAAGTTCTGCAACCTTTGAAATCATCAAGCATCAAAATCATCGAGATCAAGATCATACAGTTATGGTCATGCAATTTTGCAAAAATAAGTTTTTAACCTACACTGAAAGAAAAGTGTACTGAAAATCATTGAAATTTTCTTAACTTTTAAGATTTTTTCTTTGATTTGGCTCCAAAGACAAAGACTTTTAAAATAAGTACATCTTGTACGACAATTAAAGTCATTAATCATCTTAATCTGGACATCAAACATCTTTGAAAGAATTACGCCGTTTACTTCGATGAAAGACTTCACATTTTTAAATCTATTACGGCTAGTGCTTACATTAAATACATAAAATGACTTTAGATTGAGTATATTCTTTAATTAAACCAAACACATTCTGTACTTTCCACAAGTGTATAATAAGTTTCGTAAAAATTTTTTTATTTATTTTTTGTTTAAACATTCATGGTAATGATACCCTCACTTTAGTGTGACGAGGCTATATATCATTTTTATTATTTTCTATATTAAATTATTATTTTTTAAAAAAAATTGAATTCGATAAACAGTTTATTCAGTAGCCATTGTGTTTAGTCTAGTTTTCTTTACATTAGAGGGAATATGAGAATTTATTTAGAATTTATGGATAATTAAATATTTTGCAAATTGTTTCCTTAAACGAACTGTTCTCTTTGTATGAGCTGCGGTAGCTGTCAACAAACAGCCGCCGAAACTGTAGAATTAAAAATGTCAACACGCGCAAGCGCACAAAACCTTTATCTACCACAGCTCAACATGCAAAGAGATTCAATATAAGAAGAGATACCATTTCATTCACCTCAACGAAAGGTGAATTCCGACTCGTGAGCAAAGATGAGTTCATGAAAAAATTTATTGAAAAATCGTGTATTTTGTGTGCTTTTCTTTCATTTTTTCACATGCACGTCAATAAACACACAAAATAAAATTCTTATACGTTAGTTGAAACAAAGAAAACGGAGAAAAAGCTCGTTTTTAATCTATTTAAATTTCCTTTATGTCCACCACTTCGATAGAAAAACTCACCTCTGCACATGAATTTTCGCCGTGGTATCTCTTTATAAATTGAATCTCTTTGTCAACATGAACTGATTCCAAAAAATTTCAAACAAACTTCATTGTAACTCTCACTATTATTCTCACTTTGCGACCAAAGAGAGTCTAAATTGTCCTTATGCAGATAAAAACGATATCTTAATTTAAAAGATAACTAATTGTTAATTCAAAAATACCAAAAAACTGGACTGAAAATTAAGGGTATATTGTCTTTAAAAGCATGACATGAAAATTTCTACAATTTTAAGGGAAAAATCTTACATACTATTAAAAAATCTTACAAACTATTAAAATTTATACTTGAGTTAATGGCAGTTGTACTACAATCAATTATTATTTCTTTATTTTTATGACGTAACGTTAAAGTCAACATGACATAGTGTTATGGACATCTTATCATAGAAGTAAGGAATTTTACTTTAAACGAATAACAATTTCTTTCAAATCAAGTAAATTTTCTCAAATTTAAAGAAATTTGTTATTCAAACAAAGACAGATTAAATCTATGATTTAAGGGCAAACTTGTTTTTAATTTCATGTCAAATTTTTTTTCAGTGTATACGTAATAAAATATAATATTGTGTGTCTTTTGTGATATACATATATTTGAGACAGGTTTATGACTTACATATGTTACGTTAACACCTTTCTGACAGTCATAAACCTAGAAAAACAGGCTGGCCGCAGTTTGAGGCAAACTTTCAATAAAAGTAAGTATCTATCTAATATTTCATGTGGAATAATAATTTGTGATTGACACTGAAAAAAGGAAAACTTCAATTAAAATTTTGAAATTTACACTGAAAAAACGAAAAACTGAATACAATTATGAAATTTGTATATCCAATTAAAATGTTTTGAAATTTTAGTTGCAAACAAAATTGTGCTGTTTATTAATCGCCTCGCCTTCTTGTTTCACGGCGTAACTGTAATATATATATAGTTTTTTTTTAAAAAATGTCTGAATGACGTTTTAAAATATCCAAATTCAAAGTATATTAGTTGAAACAATCTGATAAAAATAACATAAAATAAAAAGAAAAAATTTAATTTTAATTATACTCAGCAAGAAAAATTATGCAAAAACGCAATAATAACCAATTTCAGTGGATAAAAGCCTGATTAACGCCTGTGTCAGGCCAAAGAAGATGTGGAATAATTAAGGACATGGGGAACATCTTCGTAAAATGGTAATTGTCCACGAAGGACTTGTGGGGCCGACGTTTATTAAACATTGTATCTTGATCTGTTAATAAGTATATTGAAAGGACATTATTTTGGAAATCTAGATGAACAAAAGTCGAAAAACAAAACTCTCCAAATAAATCTATTTTGACATATGGGCAAATCCTACTTGACGAACGCTACATTCGTACGCTTTTTCAGATTAAAATATAACAATTTTTTGGTCTTTCAAAAGAGATACCTTCAACTAGCGTTTAGTGGGATATGAGTGTTCTTTCGAATGCCATAAAAAATTGTTTATATCAGGTATTAGTTGCGAAAAAATGTATCACAAATTATTGTGACGCACGCTACAAAAAATGGAAGTAGCTTTGAAGGTTAAGGTATGTTTTCGTAATTTTTAGCTAGTTTTGCATAATAAAGCACACAAAATGAAATACCTATAAGAAAGATGGATAAAAGAGAATTCTAAAAAAATTATTTGCAGCCAAAAATTGTTGTAGTTTTTTATCAAAAGCCGTGAACTCTATGTGACGCACGCTACATTTTTTCCAGTCAAACTTATTGTAGTAGAAATTATGTTTATTTTAACAAATCAAATTACATTATTTTTAATAACGTTTTGTAAAACATTTTTTATATTTATAACTTTATTTATGAATGAATATATTATGTTTATGTATGAATGTTATGGGCAGTGCTGCCAGACGAATTTGACCGAAAATCGTCAAAAAGGGGCACACAAATCTTCAAAATAAGTTTTCGAAATCGTCCAAAAATCGTCCATACAAAAATATACAGGTTACATACAGCATTTGTTGGGCGAAGAATATGTTTCAAAGACAGATATGTGTTTACGAGTATAAGTACTCTTAAATGATTATGCGGATCCTCAAAGTTAGCTTAAACAAATTTGTGAGAAATATCCCTGTCGATTTTTATTTACGTCATAGAAGCGACAGACTACATCCGATTGGGGCGAAATTTGACAAAATGAATACAAACCATTCACGCCAAAAAGGGTCCGGCGTAGATCCATGGCTCTATGTAGAACCAAACATTTTGTTATAGCACCCGCCCGATTTGGTTTGATTTTATTTTTCAGGGCCGTAGAAACCACAAATACCTAGCGATTGAGTTTAACCAGGACCTTTTTATGGAAAAGTGACCTCAGTGGTTCATATTTTGACAAAGTCCCATACAGAGGTCCCATTCAACTCGACTTTTACGATCAAAAATAAAATAGTTCAATTTATTTGAATTTTTGAAAGAATTATATTATGCGATTTATTTAAACTAAAAACTATTCCTTGGAATAAATACCTCCTAAGTCCAAGTTTTGGTATTGCCTTTACTTTACTTAAAATGTGCACTGCAATTTCCTCAACCGATTTTGCAACTTAATAAAATTCCAGAGACTTTTCCTGTTATGTCATTGAATGTGATCGAATCTACCACTTATTATTGATTTTGATTGTTTTAATGATCAGCCATAATATTTGAGAGTTTTCTAACATTTCCAATTTTAATTTTAAAAAGATAAATGGGAAGTAATTATAATAAATCCTTTGTATAAAAAAATTTTGTATGTTTTCTTTACATTTTTATATCACAAAAAATCGTCATTTCGGGGCAAAAATCGTCAAATCGTCATGTCCTATTTTTTGGCTCTAAAAATCGTCAAAATGGCGACAAATCATCATTTCTGGCAACACTGGTTATGAGTTATCTATATTAGCACTACAAATAATGATAAAAACACATTTAAAAAGTTATTTTTTCTAATAAAATTAAGAGATATGATGTGAGGAACCATTTTTTAATACTTTTTGTATTAATAGACACCCACAAATATTTTTTAACATCTAGTCTTTTATTCCATTAACCAAACTAAAGTTGGATCAATTTAAATTTTTTTTGTTGGTGGTCTGTTTCTCGGATTTGCCCATAAGTATATCATTGAGAAGAAACCCACTGTCGTGAAAATTAATTATATAGACATAAATTGTTAAAATTTTCAAGATACAGGTAAATAAAAGTGAGATATTATTAAAGTCAAAAACAACAGCAAAATCTTCAAATTTTAGTTCAAGATAGAAAGATTCAGTCGGGCAAACCGACTAAGGTATACCCTCACTTTTTGAGTAATGTAATATATAACATTACACTAATTAATCTGTCAATTTGTGTGGGAGGTACCAGAAGGGGTTTAACAACTACACCTATTTTTCGGTAAACAGTAGATTCTTGAAATACATTGCACTGTGCCGAACTATAAGCGTTTATATCCACTGGTATATTAACGTTACGAGCAATTCAATTATGGTATGATTTGGTCATTTTGTGGGGGAGGTACAAAACGGGGCGTGGTGATAACGCCCACTTTTCGCAGGACTGTAGGCAATATAACAGCATTACATTGTACAAAATTTCAAGTAAATGTATATAAGTTTTAAGCCGTTAACTTTTGGTATAAAACGGTCAATTTGTGTGGGAGGTACCAAAAGGGGTGCCAATAACGCCCATTTTTACCGGACTATAGGCGCTACAAAAATATTATATTGTACAAAATTTCAAGTATTTGTACGCACTTGTATTAATGTTATAAGCAGTACAATTTTGATGCAAAATGGTCGCCCATTTTTAGGTAATAGCGACTAATAAAATAATATAATGTGTGGAATATCAGAAGATTCTAATAAGTAGTATATAGTATGTTATTAAGGAATCAATACTTCACTAAATGTTAACCCTTTGTGTGGGAGGTACCAGAAGGAGTGGACCAATATGTCCCATCTTCGAACTTAGCCGTAGATAGAAAAAATATTACCGTATACCAAATTTGAAGTCAATCTGTTACTCGTGCGCACCAGACAGCAGACGAACGGACATTTCTCATTCGACTTAAAACTTAGATCACTCCTTCCATGTGTTACACTTTTGGACCGTAGCAAATGATATATATATGTATATATCATCGTATCACTAAAGTGAGGGTATTAAAATAACATTTATGGTGATTTCGTTTGCGCAAAAAATGTAAAATTGTTTCTACATTTTACACTGAAACCGCATTTTTAGGTTCGTTTGTAAAAATAGTGAAGCCGTAGGAACGGGTTTTGATTTCGTTTGTAAAATTATTACACTCCGCAAATGCGAAAATATTGCATTTTCCACACTCAGCCCAGTCCACGGTGTGGAGTGTTGCACCGTCAAAAAGCAAACTTCAGAACCAAACATGATTGAAAGCGTATATTCTTAATGCACTATCAAATGGTTGCGCCATAATGTAGGTATGGGTTTTACTCAACGCACGATTTTTGTTCGCATGGAAAATGCGACATTAGCAGTGGGGGCAGGGGGAATTTTTAAAATGTCGCAACATAATGTGGTGATATTGTTTCAGAAACGAAATCACCATTAGTATATTTAATAGGACCTTATGGTTTATTACCTTATAGCGAGTATTTTATCTTCATTTGTAGCATTTAAATTGTATAAAACCACTTCAGCGTGAACAAAAGAGCACAATAAAATTTTTCTTCGCAAAACATCTCTTTAGAACTTTCAAATTTTAAAGCTTATTTTGAGTTCTTTAAAAATAGTAAAAACGCATTATGAATATTTGCGCCATTATTTGGACTCCAAAGTTATTTAGTGGGGGTCGGCCATACATTTGGACTCGATTGGAGCACTCTCAATGGGTCAAAGTGGGATTTTTCAAAATTTGCCCCTACCCAAAAGTTCTACCCAAATTCCGGGACATCAGAATTCGTTTTAGAGGTATGGTTCTTTCGGCAAAGTTTCTTATTTTGATCCCTAGAATACGATTTTCACTGAGCAATGGCGACTTTTTTTGCCTCCCCACAAATCTACCCGGCCTAGTACATATGGACCATTTTCTATAAAAAATGTAAGTAAAAAAATTAGATCGATTCTAAGATGTCGCAATTTATATTTTTATATCCGCGAAAAGTGACCGAAATAAACTGTTTTAGATAAAATTATTATTATTCAGTCAGAATTTATTTGGTTTGAGACCATATGTTCCATTTACTTTCTGTCTATTCCAAGAAAGTAATAGAAACAAATACAAAAATTGGTAGAGAGTTTTAATTGCTTGGTAGAATTGACTGCAGTTTCGATAGACACCACTCTATCATCTTCAGAATTCAGTAGCAATAGTGTATGTCTTTAACTTAAATCAACGTCGGCATTAGCCGTTGACAAAACTACATTTGTTTTCGTGGTTCGCGATGCGAACCCAAGCAAAAAACAAAAATGTATTGGTATGAGAGTTTTAGTATGTTGACTTAGTTCGGCAAAATACGGGTTTGGTTAGCAGTTCTTGTTAAATTCAATTTACTGCTTCCTCAAGTATTTCAGCTGATTTAAGTTAAAGACATACACTATTGCTACTGAATTCTGAAGATGATAGAGTGGTGTCTATCGAAACTGCAGTCAATTCTACCAAGCAATTAAAACTCTCTACCAATTTTTTTATTTGTTTCTATTACTTTCTTGGAATAGACAGAAAGGAAATGGAACATATGGTCTCAAACCAAATAAATTCTGACTGAATAACAAAAGCACAGACCAACAATAAATAACAACAACACATACAAACACATGAGGTACGATGACGTCGGCATTAGCCGTTGACAAAACTACATTTGTTTTCGTGGTTCGCGATGCGAACCCAAGCAAAAAACAAAAATGTATTGGTATGAGAGTTTTAGTATGTTGACTTAAGGTATGTTTAGACGATTGCCTGATCGGACAACATTGTCCGAAAAATGGCGGAAAAATGCAACCCTGTGAACGTACAACCGTGTGAACAAACAATTTGTGTCTCGCAACGTTGGCAGAAAAGTCATTGTGAGATAATTTGCAGATTTGTTGATGTGCGAAGTTTATGCATGTGACAACGGCGCCATTGCCAGAAAAACTTTTTATTGGCAACACTGTCTATAAAATATTTTAATTGGCAATCCTGCATATAAATATTAACAAAATATATGAAATTTGAAGGTTTTCTTGCAATCGTCTGAACAGTCAAGTAACATTTGCCTAACAACCTGTCAATTCCCGTACATTTGCAACAATTTAACAGGGTTGATAACGTTTGCCGATCTGGCAATCGTCTGTACACACCTTTAGTTCGGCAAAATACGGGTTTGGTTAGCAGTTCTTTTTAAATTCAATTTACTGCTTCCACAAGTATTTCAGCTGATTTAAGTTAAAGACATACACTATTGCTACTGAATTCTGAAGATGATAGAGTGGTGTCTATCGAAACTGCAGTCAATTCTACCAAGCAATTAAAACTCTACCAATTTTTGTATTTGTTTCTATTACTTTCTTGGAATAGACAGAAAGTAAATGGAACATATGGTCTCAAACCAAAAAAATAAATTCTGACTGAATAACAAAAGCACAGACCAACAATAAATAACAACAACACATACAAACACATGAGGTACGATGACGTCGGCATTAGCCGTTGACAAAACTACATTTGTTTTCGTGGTTCGCGATGCGAACCCAAGCAAAAAACAAAAATGTATTGGTATGAGAGTTTTAGTATGTTGACTTAGTTCGGCAAAATACGGGTTTGGTTAGCAGTTCTTGTTAAATTCAATTTACTGCTTCCACAAGTATTTCAGCTGATTTAAGTTAAAGACATACACTATTGCTACTGAATTCTGAAGATGATAGAGTGGTGTCTATCGAAACTGCAGTCAATTATACCAAGCAATTAAAACTCTCTACCAATTTTTGTATTTGTTTCTATTACTTTCTTGGAATAGACAGAAAGTAAATGGAACATATGGTCTCAAACCAAAAAAATAAATTCTGACTGAATAACAAAAGCACAGACCAACAATAAATAACAACAACACATACAAACACATGCGGTACGATGACGTCGGCATTAGCCGTTGACAAAACTACATTTGTTTTCGTGGTTCGCGATGCGAACCCAAGCAAAAAACAAAAATGTATTGGTATGAGAGCAGTGTTGCCAATTTGGCTCTTTTCGCGCCATATTTAGCGCTTTTTGAATACCCGAAAAGCGCCATATTTATAAAAAGCGCTTTTACAGAAAAAAAGCGCCGTAGAGGCTCCTTTTGTTTTTCAATTTGGCGGATTTAGCCTTTTTTGTCCGTTTGTTAATTACAGAAAATCTGTACAACTTTATACAACTATTCCCTTCATAATATCGCTCATTTAGTGCAAGAGCGTTAAAACTCCAAATTGAAATTAAGTTGATCATACCAAATTGTCCTACATTTCGATATCAACTGGATAATTCATGCTTGGGTGATCCTGAGGAACAGCAATATTTGGCGCAATTTAGAAGAAAACCATACGCTAAATGAGAACTTTTATAATTATGTATCGATTTTCTACGAGATAGTCTCATTTTATTCATGGTCGATGAAACATGACGAAACAATTATGAAAAGAAAATAGCTTTGCATTTTGTTATGTTATTTTATTTATCTATACGAATTACAATACAAAGTATATTTGTATTCTAATTTTGCGGTCCAGGAAAAGCCGGATGACAATGACCACGTTGCATGCTATATTTTTGTAGCAACGGACTAGAGGCTCTATTGGGAATAGAACTCACGACACCCAAGCTCAAAGCGAGAACGCTACCAACCCACCTACTGAGGCGCTCTTTTTGTTAGGTTTTTATGACAAATTAATTTACAAATTATCAAAATTGTCTCAACAAATAAATTTTTTTTGCAATATATTGTCATATATCTTCGAAACTGTTGAACTGATGAATAAATGTTAAGGGTTGTTTAATTTCCAAATGTTTAATACTATTAAACAATTGAAATGGATGGTTCTCGAGTTGTACAGAAATATGTAGTGCAATCTCTCCATTTTTGCATATAGCGGTTTATCACGAGAAACAGAGTCAATTGAAAGAATTCAATTTATATCCTGGGAACAGTATTATTGTATATGTATATCAACATCCACTATGCAATGTTATGTCGAAGACAAATTATGCCCAGTGTCATTAAAATCACTTCCCAGTGCTACTAAAAAGTACAAATTAATTGTATGTTATGTACACTCATAAAAAATTTGGACACTTTAAATGAAATGAGCTTTGGCTTTTTTGTCGCATTTTGTGTCTGTGAGTTGGGGCGCATTTTGTCGCAATTTGAGGCACCGCCCGCGCATTTTATTTTTCAATAGCTGGCATCACTGTATGAGAGTTTTAGTATGTTGACTTAGTTCGGCAAAATACGGGTTTGGTTAGCAGTTCTTGTTAAATTCAATTTACTGCTTCCTCAAGTATTTCAGCTGATTTAAGTTAAAGACATACACTATTGCTACTGAATTCTGAAGATGATAGAGTGGTGTCTATCGAAACAGCAGTCAATTCTACCAAGCAATTAAAACTCTCTACCAATTTTTGTATTTGTTTCTATTACTTTCTTGGAATAGACAGAAAGTAAATGGAACATATGGTCTCAAACCAAATAAATTCTGACTGAATAACAAAAGCACAGACCAACAATAAATAACAACAACACATACAAACACATGAGGTACGATGACGTCGGCATTAGCCGTTGACAAAACTACATTTGTTTTCGTGGTTCGCGATGCGAACCCAAGCAAAAAACAAAAATGTATTGGTATGAGAGTTTTAGTATGTTGACTTAGTTCGGCAAAATACGGGTTTGGTTAGCAGTTCTTGTTAAATTCAATTTACTGCTTCCTCAAGTATTTCAGCTGATTTAAGTTGAAGACATACACTATTGCTACTGAATTCTTAAGATGATAGAGTGGTGTCTATCGAAACTGCAGTCAATTCTACCAAGCAATTAAAACTCTCTACCAATTTTTGTATTTGTTTCTATTACTTTCTTGGAATAGACAGAAAGTAAATGGAACATATGGTCTCAAACCAAATAAATTCTGACTGAATAACAAAAGCACAGACCAACAATAAATAACAACAACACATAAAATTATTATTTTTAATAAAAAGTACGCGGAAAAAGCTTTAAGAAATGATATTTTCTCTTTTCAATGTCTTATGCTTTGTAGCATTAAAATTTACTTGAAAAAAACTACTGCGGAAAAAATATTTTTTTTGGAAATTTGACCTTGCTCCCTGCCACCATTTATTTGTTAATATTGTGGGTCATTACATCCCCATACTAGGGCAACATTTTCTGAGAATGTGAAATAGATCTAATTTTTGACCTGTGACACTTGAGAAAGAACTACCCATATCGTCGCTTGGATGACCAACTGACGGAACTGACATTTTCAAAATTGTTCAGGAGTGCAGATTTTCTGTTTTTGAGGCAATGATCCGTCTTCCACACGACGTAATCTGTTTTATATTTCCAGTTTGCTTTTCTTATTGTGTACTTTACTCCCTCTTTTTAAATTACGCGCACAGTGGGGAAAAAAGACATAAACTTTAACTTTTAATATGCAGTGGGCAAAAATGGTTAAATATGTTTCAGTGGGTAAGAATGGTTAATATTGTACAGTGGGACAAATGCAACTGTAGCTAGTGGAACATAAATTATGGTGGAAAAGGATAAATATGATTCGAAAAGTAGCTTTTCGACATTTGTGGAAATGTGATAAATATGGTACCAACTCTTAAACATAAACAAGAAACTCTTAAAACATAAACAAGAAGTCGAAATTGATTTTTCGTATTTTATTTCATAAAATGATACCGAATTTG
The DNA here is from genome assembly GCA_963930755.1 of Eudasyphora cyanicolor. NCBI lineage: Eukaryota > Metazoa > Arthropoda > Insecta > Diptera > Muscidae > Eudasyphora > Eudasyphora cyanicolor. Next base: position 288,334,682 of record OZ005735.1, read on the forward strand.
CTTAATTTACATATGTATGTATTTTACGGCGCCCTAAACAGAAAATAAATAAAGGATGGGGGCTGCGAAGCGCACCGGGTTATAGCTAGTGTTAAATAAAACAAGTAAGAAAGTTCAGTCGGGTAAACCGACTTAACAAACCCCTCACCTTGAGTCCAAAAAAAATATTAGTTCATTTATTTATTTTTTTGTTTTATTTAAATTATTATCAATTTAAATTGCATTTAATAACTTTAAAGTATGTACTGGTATTAAAGTTATAAGCTGTTAACTTTTGGTGTAAAATGGTCCATTTGTATGGGGGGTACCAAAAGCGGAGTGCCAATAACGGCCACTTTTTTACAGTGTAACGAAGTTTCAAGTACTGTACGAAACTTCAAGAATTTGTATGCACTGGTATTAAAGTAAAATCTGTTAACTTTTGGTACACAAATGTCCATTTGTGTGGGAGGTACCAAAAGGGGCGTGCCAATAACGCCCATTTTTCTCTGGACTCTAAGTACTATAAAAGCATTACACTGTACAAAATTTCAAGTATTTGTATGCACTGGTATTAAAGTTATAAGCTGGTAATTTTTGGTACAAAATGGTCCATTTGTGTGGGAGGCACCAAAAGGGGCGGGCCAATAACGCCCATTTTTCTCTGGACTCTAAATACTATAAAAGCATTACACTGTACAAAATTTCAAGTATTTGTATGCACTGGTATTAAAGTTATAAGCTGGTAATTTTTGGTACAAAATGGTCCATTTGTGTGGGAGGTACCAAAAGGAGCGTGGCAATAATTCCCATTTTTCACTAAACCATTACACTGTACAATATTTCAAGTCTTTGTATGCACTGGTAATGAAGTTATAAGCTATTAACTTTTGGTTCAAAATTGACCATTTGGGTGGGAGGTACCAAAAGGGGCGTGGCAGCTTCGCTTATTTTCTCGAGGTAATAGTGATCAATAAACTAATAGTATAACCTATACTCCACCATTCCGGTTTATAGTTATTCCTGTATTATCCATTCGAATGGATAAAAGTTTCACATACATGGACAATTTTATTAAAATTTAAAAAATCGACGTATGTATTTTAATAAATATTGGAATATTGGATTCGGTTGGCTGGGAACGTGAACATAAGCACTTTTCTTTAAGTCGTATGTGCTTGCGCTATGCGCTAAATCTCCTTCGTTTAGGCATTTATCAGCAGTAGTTTTAATGATTTTGAACATAAAATTATACATTTGCATGACTTATTTTAAAAGACAACATGTACTTATTTTTAGCCCCATAATTCTTCATCGATCAAGCTATGTTCGCGGAAAACAGTTTTTTCGCGTGTGACAATTCTTTCCTATTCGTTCGTAACTGATGGATTTTGACATTTCGGCCTGATGAGATGTCTTAATACCACTGTACAACACGAAAAAAATATAACGGGGCTCTGGCAATGGATTATGGTAGAGGAGACCAAAAAGCAACTTGGTGTCATCATTAAGACCCACATTTTTGTAGAACATGTGAATCCTCGGCTATGCGAATAACACTGTGATACAAAATCGATCTTTCCGAATGGGAATGGGATGAGGCCAATTGTATATGAAAGTTCACATTTTCCATAACAAAACCTTCAAGGGGTTTTTTCAGGTCAGTGCGAGATTTTTTTTTACACGCATTTGAAGTGTGTGGTTTGGGAAGCTGTATAACAGGAAAAGATCATTGAAAATTTGATAAAATAATTCTTATTTCTTTTTATTATCATGGAAAGTTGTGATATCTTACTATTTTTGGGGTTGAGTAATTCATTTATTACCTACAACTCACGTTAGATGGCGCTGACATACAAATGGAGCTATTTCTTGTCGATTTTCATAGAAAAAACGGTTCAAAATCATCAACTTCAAATGCGTTTAAAAAAATCTAGCACTGAACTGAAAAAAACCTTGAAGGTTTTGTTATGGATAATGTCAACTTTCATTTGCAATTGGTTTCATCCCATTCCCATTTTGGTTGTTGCACTGTGTAATCGCCCCAGGGAAAATCGCCCAAAAGTACAAAATTAACAATAGCCCAAAAATGTGTTTGGGCAATTTTTTACATTTTAATTTATGGGTATTTATTCATTGTGAATAATCATCCAATTCTTAAAAAATGTAAAAAGACCCAAAAACGTTTTTGGGCGATTATTCATTTTTCTTCAAATGAATGAGGAATATATTTTTGTGTTTATGATTAACTGTAAATACATTCTTACAAGTTTTATATTTCTTTGTATAGAGGAGAGTTTACGCTTCTTGCCACCAACTGTATCACCACTTTCGATAAGCATTTAAAAATTTATACTTTTTTAGAAATTCTTTTGCTTGGAGTGCCCTAACAAACTTAAAAAAATTTCCATTCTTTGCAATCATTCGTCCTAGAACTTCATTATATGCTCCCACATCCGTAGTAGTTCTTGTGACTTTTTTGAAAACAAAATAGCCACTTGGCCCAACCTGTATGAAAACAATAATTATCATATCATTTATAATTTCAAAATGGTGGCACAATTCCTAAAAAAATATGAATATTGAAATTGATATGAAAAAAGTGGAACGGGAAAAAATGTTTTTAAAAAATCGATTTTTTTCTTATCTTAGTTTGGAAATTGGAAAGAAAATAGCGCATTGGGAAAAATTTGTTTCCCTATTTTGGTTACTGTTTATTGTGAGTTACACCTTAATGTCTACTTTTTGTCCAACTTAATTTGACCTTTCTTTGTTTCAGTGTTTGACAAAAGGCACGCTTTCTCCATAGTGGATTAGTTAACAAGCAGAATTGCTGCATTTGGGCAAATGAGAATCCACGAGTTATTGTTGAAAAGCCGATGGCGGCGTCATCGGGCTGAAGGAATACTTCCTTCTACGAACAAGTCCGCAGAAGGAAGTATCCAGTTTGGTCCTGTAGTTTTCAAGTTTTAAGCAGTCGAACAAACCACGATCCATTTATATATATTTAGATTTTATGGGCAACATTTCTGTAGAACATTTCAGCACAGCCCTCCATCCTCTAATGGGTGTTCTTTTCGATCTGTTAAAAATAAATCGCTGTTATGTGGGGAAGCTAGAGGGTTGATATGTTCTACAAAAATATTGACCTTAATGTTATCTACAAAGTTGCTGAACATACCCTACACCTCAGATGAAAGTTGCATAAGCCGATATGCTACAAGAGGGGACATTTTTAACATTCCTTCGTTTTTCATAAAATTATCAGCCCTGTTCTGGCTCTCACCAAATATTCAATTCACTTCACAAATTCACTTCACCCAACGAATGGAGAGGTGTTCTGGTTCTCACGTGAATTCTCTTTTTCGAACTTCTGCTCAAAAAAATCGAAACATATGTTTTTGTCTGCAAAGCCATAATTTGCAGACAAAAACGTAAACAAAACAATTTATTCTCGCGAAGAATCCGACAAGAAATTAAAAAAAGAAAATCTAAAGATTTATTAATCATATTTGATACGAAACATAATAAAAAATATGCCACTAGCGTTTCTTTTAGCCATTAGGAATTTAGGAAGAAATGCAGTTCTTGATGAACGTATCAAAAGGCGGCACTTGCGTGACTACTCAAATCCAATGGATATTCCGAATTCGAGGTAAGTTAAGTGTCGTTAATCTGTTTAAAATAATAATTAATGCATTTAAAAGTTTTATAGCTTTTTACCGACTTAATAAAGAGGGATTTTCAATGATCCTTGATCAAATTGCACCCTACATTAGCACAGGCTCAATACCACAAAAAATACAATTGGCGGCAGCTTTGAGATTTCTTGCGGTAGGCGCTTTTCAAGGTGTTATAGCAAACGACATAAATATAAGCATGGGAAGGACAACATTGTGCAAAATAATGTGGAAAGTGGTAAACGCTATTGAGGACAAAATATGTCCACAATGGATTAATATGGAAATGAGTCAGGCGGCCAAAAGCATGGAATTCCCGGGGTTGTTGGTTGTGTCGACGGTACTCACGTTCGACTCATAAAACCTCCAGATGGAGAAGCGCTTTTTTATAACCGAAAGGGATATTTTAGCATAAATACCATGATTGTAAGTATAAATACACATTCATTTATATTTGTTTGTGTAAACGCTTTTTTTTTATTAAGGTTTGTGACTACGAAATGAAAATACGGGCCGTTGACAGCACTAGACCTGGATCGTGCCATGATTCATATATATGGAAATCAGGTATAGCAGAGAATCATTACGCCGAGATGTATGCACGTTCCCGAAATTGCTGGCTTTTAGCTGACGGAGGTTACGCTTTGGAACCATACCTTATCACGCCATATAGAAATCCTACATATAACTCCAGTGAACACAAATTCAACAAAGTACACTGCTCAGCACGGAACATTGTTGAGAGGACTATAGGCAACATAAAATCTAGTTTCCGATGCCTACAAGCGACCCTCCAACTACGAACCAGCAAAAGTAAGCAGAATTATTAATGCGTGCTGCGCACTGCACAATATTTGCAAGTATTTTAATTTACCTATGGATGCTGAAGTTCCGATACCTGACGATGACAACATTGAAGATGTGGAACAATTAAGTAGTGGTACCGATGGCACACGAGTAAGAGACGAGATTGCACGTTCAATAGTTCAATAAAACACAGTCTTTAGAATGAATAAACTAAAAATACAAAACAAATTTTATTTGCTGCAGTCTTTTATGAGATCAATTAGATATATATGTATTTATTAACTATATTGTCAATTTAAAGTCCCATCTTCAATTGTTCCAGCTCGATGGACTTCAATTTCAGCTCATTTCGGGTGAGCAAATGCTTCTCCATTTGTATGTGGTGCCTTTTCTTTTCTTTTCTTTTATTTCCTCCTTTTTTAATGAGACTAGTTCATCTAGCTTATTTTCAATGCTTATTAATGTGTGACTATTGGCAACCATCACTTCCTTTATTGCACTAATACCACCCGAAACACACTTAAAATTTTTCGTTTCCTCCTCCATTAAGTACTCCACGTCCGATGGTTTCTTTCTCTTTGGTGCGGGTGGCTCAACGTTGGGAGAGGCAATTGGCGAATCGGGTATATCGCCGAAATCAGGAGAGTGGCTGCGTACACGCTTTGATGCAGTCACTGTATTTGCAGCTGATGATGTGGCAAGTTTTTCTGCTGGTTTTGCACTTGACGTTTCTTTGGGCCTAATACGACTTGCATGCGATGTAGATGGTGCATCTGCGTCAATATTTTCTTTATTGGGGCCACCTAATTTCTGGGTGTTCTTTATCCCATCCGCGCACATATAAAGGTCGCACAAAACAGCAACACGTTCCTCCAAAGGTGTCATTACATATTTATTATATTGGCCACCACCTGTTGCCCGACATTCCCTTTTGTTATGTGTAAGCTTGGATTTAATGTTCCGTTTCCAATCAGTCCAAGCCTGTAAAATATTAATTCATAAAAAATTATTTAATTTAAACCAGTAAGGAAAGATAAATTCGGGCGGCCGCCTATGTAATACCCTACACCTCCGTAGCAATATACAAAATGTACTTTTATGTCAAATCGGGGGTAACATATGTAGGGGAGCTACGTATATGTAAATCTGATTTTAATCAAATTCAATAGGAATCGTCCTAGGCCCAAAGGAAAGATATGTGCAAAGTTTCGTTGTGATCGGAACATAATTACGACCAGTACTTTGATTACAATAATACATGCACAGACGTGCGGACAGACAGACGGGCATATATAAATCAACTACGAATTCTATCTCGATCGGTATAATAATGGTTGGTTCTATTTCTTCTCCTTTTGGGTGTTACACACAAATGCACTATGTTATAATACCCAGTGCCACAGTGTGGTGTAAGGTATACAAATAATTTCTGTAATGAACTTAAATAATTTACCTTTCTTCACTCTCCAACGTTTCTTGTTTGAGTTCCGCATGAATTAAGGTTTGTTGCCAGGTCTGACCACAGTTTATCCTGCTCTGCTTTATCCATCTTTGAGTAGCCCATGATGGCCAAGTCTGGGTGTAACTCCATGAACTGGACGAAAATCTCATTGTGAGAACTATTTTTTCGTGGGGACCTGTAGGATAGTAATGCAATGAATTTGAACAATTAGCTTCAGCAAAAAGCTCAGCATACTTACATCTTGTAAAATCTAAATCCTTTGGTTATTTTCCGTCCAATTTTTGTTTTATGTTTTTTTGTTTTGTCAAGTTGGTGTTGATTGTTTCATGTTTGTTGTTTTTGTTACGTTTTACTAGACGTCAAACATTTGACACTTTGCAGAAGTAGAGTTGCCACACGGTTGATAATAGGCAAATTGACGATCATTTTAATTATTTTACTTATATTTTTGTTAAATTTAGTAAATTTTTAAAATGGAATAACATTTCTGTACCAAAATTAAGTTATCCGATGCAAATAACCTTGAGGTTACTCCATTAAAATGGTTGTATTTCAAACTAACAAACATTTTGCATCTCTGATTTTTCGAAGTCAAACCAAATCAGCTGATTTGCCAAGAACTCACTTACTCACATCACAAAAGAAAAAAAGTTGGTTGCAATTTTGGACTTATTTTATAAAACCTAATTTATTAATTAATTTGATTATTTTATCGTACAGAAACTTTTAATTAAGAAGTAAACATTACAAATTTTGTCACGGCACAGTTAATTTGTGATTACAATAATTATTCTTTCCAAAAAATGAGAACTCACAGCGCTCTCACAATGGAAAACATGGTGAGAAAAAATTGCATGAAATGGGGTGAAAGTGAGTTGCAGAACACCTCTCGGTGAATACTTCTCCCTTCACCACCACAAGTGAATTCCAGAACATGGGCGTATATCTTCTAAATTTTATAAAGATCTGTTAAAAAATATATAGGGGATATGTATCTGTATTGATTTTCTTGAAATTTGTCAAAGTATCGTTCTTGGTTCTGCAAAATCAAAATATATATGTATATCCGTATACATATACATATGTACATGTATATGGAGGGCTATCCCAAATCTGAACCAATTTTTCTAAAATTTGGAAAAGTTTATTATCGGCGCATTTCGTAAAGATTTGATAACAATTGTGACTTATATACCGCGGAGATCTCAATTCGGAATATTTATATGTATGGAAAGGGGCTATATATACATCTGAACCGATTCTGGTCAATTTCAATAGGCTTCGTCTCTGATGGGAGGAAGTGCTCTGTACCAAATCTCATCTCGATCAGAATAAAATTGCGACTTGTAAATTACTTTGGGAACATCTAGAGATTATCGCCCATGTTCTGGAATTCACTTGTGGTGGTGAAGGGAGAAGTATTCACCGAGAGGTGTTCTGCAACTCACTTTCACCCCATTTCATGCAATTTTTTCTCACCATGTTTTCCATTGTGAGAGCTCTGTGAGTTCTCATTTTTTGGAAAGAATAATTATTGTAATCACAAATTAACTGTGCCGTGACAAAATTTGTAATGTTTACTTCTTAATTACAAGTTTCTGTACGATAAAATAATCAAATTAATTAATAAATTAGGTTTTATAAAATAAGTCCAAAATTGCAACCAACTTTTTTTCTTTTGTGATGTGAGTAAGTGAATTCTTGGCAAATCAGCTGATTTGGTTTGACTTCGAAAAATCAGAGATGCAAGATGTTTGTTAGTTTGAAATACAACCATTTTAATGGAGTAACCTCAAGGTTATTTGCATCGGATAACTTAATTTTGGTACAGAAATGTTATTCCATTTTAAAAATTTACTAAATTTAACAAAAATATAAGTAAAATAATTAAAATGATCGTCAATTTGCCTATTATGAACCGTGTGGCAACTCTACTTCTGCAAAGTGTCAAATTTTTGACGTCTATTAAAACGTAACAAAAACAACAAACATGAAACAATCAACACCAACTTGACAAAACAAAAAAACATAAAACAAAAATTGGACGGAAAATAACCAAAGGATTTAGATTTTACAAGATGTAAGTATGCTGAGCTTTTTGCTGAAGCTAATTGTTCAAATTCATTGCATTACTATCCTACAGGTCCTCACGAAAAAATAGTTCTCACAATGAGATTTTCGTCCAGTTCATGGAGTTACACCCAGACTTGGCCATGGGCTACTCAAAGATGGATAAAGCAGAGCAGGACAAACTGTGGTCAGACCTGGCAACAAACCTTAATTCATGCGGACCTCAAACAAGAACGGAACATTAAATCCAAGCTTACACATAACAAAAGGGAATGTCGGGCAACAGGTGGTGGCCAATATAATAAATATGTAATGACACCTTTTTAAGAACGTGTTGCTGTTTTGTGGACCTTTATATGTGCGCGGATGGGATAAAGAGCACCCAGAAATTAGGTGGCCCCCTACATCGCATGCAAGTCGTATTAGGCCCAAAGAAACGTCAAGTGCAAAACCAGCTGAAAAACTTGCCACATCATCAGCTGCAAATACAGTGACTGCATCAAAGCGTGTACGCAGCCACTCTCCTGATTTCGGCGATATACCCGATTCGCCAATTGCCTCTCCCAACGTTGAGCCACCCGCACCAAAGAGAAAGAAACCATCGGACGTGGAGTACTTAATGGAGGAGGAAACGAAAAATTTTAAGTGTGTTTCGGGTGGTATTAGTGCAATAAAGGAAGTGATGGTTGCCAATAGTCACACATTAATAAGCATTGAAAATAAGCTAGATGAACTAGTCTCATTAAAAAAGGAGGAAATAAAAGAAAACAAAAGGCACCACATACAAATGGAGAAGCATTTGCTCACCCGAAATGAGCTGAAATTTAAGTCCATCGAGATGGAACAATTGAAGATGGGACTTTAAATTGACAATATAGTTAATAAATACATATATATCTAATTGATCTCATAAAAGACTGCAGCAAATAAAATTTGTTTTGTATTTTTAGTTTATTCATTCTAAAGACTGTGTTTTATTGAACTATTGAACGTGCAATTTCGTCTCTTACTCGTGTGCCATCGGTACCACTACTTAATTGTTCCACATCTTCAATGTTGTCATCGTCAGGTATCGGAACTTCAGCATCCATAGGTAAATTAAAATGCTTGCAAATATTGTGCAGTGCGCAGCACGCATTAATAATTCTGCTTACTTTTGCTGGTTCGTAGTGGAGGGTCGCTTGTAGGCATCGGAAACGAGATTTTATGTTGGCTATAGTCCTCTCAACAATGTTCCGTGCTGAGCAGTGTACTTTGTTGAATTTGTGTTCACTGTGTACAATTGGCGGCAGCATTTTTGAAGCACTGACTTCCGCCTGACTCATTTCCATATTAATCCATTGTGGACATATTTTGTCCTCAATAGCGTTTACCACTTTCCAAATTATTTTGCACAATGTAGTCCTTCCCATGCTTATATTTATGTCGTTTGCTATAACACCTTGAAAAGCGCCTACCGCAAGAAATCTCAAAGCTGCCGCCAATTGTATTTTTTGTGGTATTGAGCCTGTACTAATGTAGGGTGCAATTTGATCAAGGATCATTGAAAATCTGTCTTTATTAAGCCGGTAAAAATCTATAAGACTTTTAAAGGCATACATTATTATGTTAAACAGATTAACGACACTTAACTTACCTCGAATTTGGAATATCCATTGGATATGAGTAGTCACGCAAGTGCCGCCTTTTGATACGTTCCTCAAGAACTGCATAAATCCCTAATGGCTAAGAGAAAAGCTATTGGCACATTTTTTATTGTGTTTTTGTATAAAATATGATTAATAAATCTTTAGATTTTCTTTTTTTAATTTCTTGTCGGATTCTTCGCGAGAATAAATTGTTTTGTTTACGTTTTTGTCTGCAAATGTTGGCTTTGCAGACAAAAACATATGTTTCGATTTTTTTGAGCAGAAGTTCGAAAAAGAGAATTCACGTGAGAACCAGAACACCTCTCCATTCGTTGGGTGAAGTGAATTTGTGAAGTGAATTGGATATTTAGTGAGAGCCAGAACAGGGCTGTATAAGTCGATCGGATACCTACTTTAAGGTGGGTACATCTCCAATATTTTTAGGCGTTATAAACATCTGGCACAAACCATACTTATAATACCCTGTACCACAAAATGTTGCAGGGTATATATATGAAGGGGCACGATAGCTTTCTTTGATAGCTTATGATTCTTTCAGCACCACATTTCTTATGGTATTTTGTATTTTTCTACCGAAAGAAACTAAGCGTGAACCCGAATGTACTGGTATTTTGATAAATTTTCACATTACTCTCGATTTCCAGTTTAAATATTTGCAAATACCAACGTCAATATAAAGTTTTGCTCCAACGTTTAGTCTCTCCTAATTCTCCAACGAAAGTCTAAAGCCCGGGCTAGGCAAACTTAACCGTAATTTAACATTTGCGCCGCCGTAACGTTGCCCGCTGAAGCAATTACCCAAAATTTGAAAAACGTGTAGCATCAAATTAATTTTATTTTATATTTATTTTCTACTAATTTATCATTTTATTACATATTTCTTTTGTCATTATTTTACTAATTTTGTTTGCAAATGCACGTAAACGTACCGTCCAAATCAAGTTTCAGCAGATTCAGCCGCCCGTTTACGTTTCGTTTCCGTTGGCTAATCGTTTATACTGATAACATATGGAAATCAGTATAAACGATTTAACATCATGAGATTTCGTCGCGCGATCTGTCAGAAATACATCCCTGGGCTACTAGTCTTATAGGTGTAAACGAGGAACGCGCGATTTTAAGAGAGGAATGAGTAATTCCCTTTTTGTAATTAGATTTTTTTGGGAAAATATTAAATATATCGACAAAGCATTGTAACTAGTATAAGTGAAATGTAGAAATACATAATTTTAAGAAACTAAATATATATAACTTGTAAGATACCTAATGTATGTAAGTTATCTCGTAATAATGAAAAATGTTAGCTACAAGCGTATTTACCCATTGTAATAAGGATTTTTCAAATTAATAAACATGCGCCCTTATTCCAGTTGGCGTCGTCACATAATTTTCGTCATATCTATGAAGTTATAGCTTTGTCATCTTTACGCCAAAACTAATGTTTTTGGTAACAATGAACTATCAAAAACGCTTTTCATAACTTAAAAATATTTAAAAAAAATTCAAAATTTATGCAGTCGTCAATCTAAACAGCGTCGACTAAGAATCGACGACGCCAACTGGAATAAGGGCGATGAATTGAATTGAATTTTAAGAGAGGATTGCACCAAAAACAATATACAGCCCTGTTCTGGCTCTCACCAAATATTCAATTCACTTCACAAATTCACTTCACCCAACAAATGGAGAGGTGTTCTGGTTCTCACGTGAATTCCCTTTTTCGAACTTCTGCTCAAAAAAAACGAAACATATGTTTTTGTCTGCAAAGCCATAATTTGCAGACAAAAACGTAAACAAAACAATTTATTCTCGCGAAGAATCCGACAAGAAATTAAAAAAAGAAAATCTAAAGATTTATTAATCATATTTTATACAAAAACACAATAAAAAATGTGCCAATAGCTTTTCTCTTAGCCATTAGGGATTTATGCAGTTCTTGAGGAACGTATCAAAAGGCGGCACTTGCGTGACTACTCAAATCCAATGGATATTCCAAATTCGAGGTAAGTTAAGTGTCGTTAATCTGTTTAACATAATAATTTATGCCTTTAAATGTTTTATAGCTTTTTACCGGCTTAATAAAGACGGATTTTCAATGATCCTCGATCAAATTGCACCCTACATTAGCACAGGCTCAATACCACAAAAAATACAATTGGCGGCAGCTTTGAGATTTCTTGCGGTAGGCGCTTTTCAAGGTGTTATAGCAAATGACATAAATATAAGCATGGGAAGGACTACATTGTGCAAAATAATGTGGAAAGTGGCAAACGCTATTGAGGACAAAATATGTCCACAATGGATTAATATGGAAATGAGTCAGGCGGAAGTCAGTGCTTCAAAAATGCTGCCGCCAATTGTACACAGTGAACACAAATTCAACAAAGTACACTGCTCAGCACGGAACATTGTTGAGAGGACTATAGGCAACATAAAATCTCGTTTCCGATGCCTACAAGCGACCCTCCACTACGAACCAGCAAAAGTAAGCAGTATATTAATGCGTGCTGCGCACTGCACAATATTTGCAAGCATTTTAATTTACCTATGGATGCGGAAGTTCCGATACCTGACGATGACAACATTGAAGATGTGGAACAATTAAGTAGTGGTACCGGTGGCACACGAGTAAGAGACGAAATTGCACGTTCAATAGTTCAAAAAAACAGTCTTTAGAATGAATAAACTAAAAATACAAAACAAATTTTATTTGCTGCAGTCTTTTATGAGATCAATTAGATATATATGTATTTATTAACTATATTGTCAATTTAAAGTCCCATCTTCAATTGTTCCAGCTCGATGGACTTCAATTTCAGCTCATTTCGGGTGAGCAAATGCTTCTCCATTTGTATGTGGTGCCTTTTCTTTTCTTTTATTTCCTCCTTTTTTAATGAGACTAGTTCATCTAGCTTATTTTCAATGCTTATTAATGTATGACTATTGGCAACCATCACTTCCTTTATTGCACTAATACCACCCGAAACACACTTAAAATTTTTCGTTTCCTCCTCCATTAAGTACTCCACGTCCGATGGTTTCTTTCTCTTTGGTGCGGGTGGCTCAACGTTGGGAGAGGCAATTGGCGAATCGGGTATATCGCCGAAATCAGGAGAGTGGCTGCGTACACGCTTTGATGCAGTCACTGTATTTGCAGCTGATGATGTGGCAAGTTTTTCTGCTGGTTTTGCACTTGACGTTTCTTTGGGCCTAATACGACTTGCATGCGATGTAGATGGTGCATCTGCGTCAATATTTTCATTATTGGGGCCACCTAATTTCTGGGTGTTATTTATCCCATCCGCGCACATATAAAGGTCGCACAAAACAGCAACACGTTCCTCCAAAGGTGTCATTACATATTTATTATATTGGCCACCACCTGTTGCCCGACATTCATTTTTGTTATGTGTAAGCTTGGATTTAATGTTCCGTTCTTGTTTGAGGTCCGCATGAATTAAGGTTTGTTGCCAGGTCTGACCACAGTTTATCCTGCTCTGTTTTATCCATCTTTGAGTAGCCCATGGCCAAGTCTGGGTGTAACTCCATGAACTGGACGAAAATCTCATTGTGAGAACTATTTATTCGTGGGGACCTGTAGGATAGTAATGCAATGAATTTGAACAATTAGCTTCAGCAAAAAGCTCAGCATACTTACATCTTGTAAAATCTAAATCCTTTGGTTATTTTCCGTCCAATTTTTGTTTTATGTTTTTTTGTTTTGTCAAGTTGGTGTTAATTGTTTTATGTTTGTTGTTTTTGTTACGTTTTAATAGACGTCAAACATTTGACACTTTGCAGAAGTAACGTTGCCACACGGTTCATAATAGGATCGTCAATTTGACGATCATTTTAATTATTTTACTTATATTTTTGTTAAATTTAGTAAATTTTTAAAATGGAATAACATTTCTGTACCAAAATTAAATTATCCGATGCAAATAACCTTGAGGTTACTCCATTAAAATGGTTGTATTTCAAACTAACAAACATCTTGCATCTCTGATTTTTCGAAGTCAAACCAAATCAGCTGATTTGCCAAGAACTCACTTACTCACATCACAAAAGAAAAAAAGTTGGTTGCAATTTTGGACTTATTTTATAAAACCTAATTTATTAATTAATTTGATTATTTTATCGTACAGAAACTTGTAATTAAGAAGTAAACATTACAAATTTTGTCACGGCACAGTTAATTTGTGATTACAATAATTATTCTTTCCAAAAAATGAGAACTCACAGCGCTCTCACAATGGAAAACATGGCGAGAAAAAATTGCATGAAATGGGGTGAAAGTGAGTTGCAGAACACCTCTCGGTGAATACTTCTCCCTTCACCACCACAAGTGAATTCCAGAACATGGGCGATAATTTAAGAAGACATTCCTTCCTGTAGCGAGTAATTGTCAGTTACGAACGAATAACAATTTGATTCCAACGACTGCGGTTTTTCGCAGATTTTCTGACCGTTTTTCCCGTATTTTTTGTAATTGTAACAATTAAAAACTTAATATTAATTGATAAGTGCAAAAAAAGTTCAATCAATGTTCGCGGAATACTGTTTTTTCGCGTGTTACAATTCATTCCTATTCGTTCGTAACTGATAGATTTTGACGTTTCGGCCTGAAGGAATGTCTTCTTATATTCTATTTGTCTTTGGATTGCACGACCCCGAGAGATGATCGCACGACAAAATTTTCATCCAATTACAAGCAGGGATGAAAAATTATTTTTTTAGAAAGTACTAAACTGATACTTTTTAATTAAATACGCAAAGTATGAAATTGCTTAATTTTTCGTGAACATTTTTATGAGTTAGATGATTTTGCGTTTTTATACTATTACAACAATTATTATTAGACATTCCGCTTATAGCATTTTTAAAATATATTTTAGGAAATTGTGATCGCTATTCCAAAAGAATACTTCAAATTAGTGATTCTGTTCCGCAAATTATTAGTACTGCCGCAAGAACGGCAATATGTGTGTATTGGTGAAATTGACACAACATGATAATGTATTGGTAGCAGTATGAAAATCAAAATACTTTTGATTTTTAAAATGAACACGTATCAATCAGATGAACTTTTTTCATCATTATATGTCGGATTATTGGAAATTTTATTATAAGTATGTAAACAAGGAAAATTTAAAATAGTTTTGTGAGAAAAATGAAAAAAAAAGGAAAATTTAAATTTTGATTGATATGTGTGTATCGAAAATGTCAATCACACACGTACACAAGGGGTTCATCGGCATAAACTGCAGCAGTACTCGTCTATGGGCGCCTTTACAATTCATATTGTCTTCATATAAATAAAAATTGGAAAATAAACAATGCTGTCTCCCGTAACTAATTACCATCGACATAAATTGTATTCAAATTAATTAAATTAATTGTGATAGAAAACGTACGCCAAGAGTGTGTGAGGAAAACAAAATGTCATTTGATTTTTGTCTATATAAATAATTTCTAAACAATAGATAGATCAAACAAAATAGTACTGAAACGGTCGTGAGGATACGTTGGTACCAGCCAGTGCTGTCAGACGTGACGATTTTACGTCACTTTCACGTTTTTTAACAAAAATTTTGCAAAATGTCGCCTGACGTTTTTTGGTTCAGAATCCCCTTTATTGTGACGTTTTTTGATACCTGTCGAATTATTAAGGCCCTTATTCATAAAAATTTAATGAACACTTTAACACTGCTAAAGCGTTCTTCAAACCTTCTTTAACTTTTTTATGAATAAGGCCCTAAATTTTAATTGTAATCGCTAAGTCCAGATTTACACTACGCAAGTTTTTCAGCAGCTTATCGTCAAATTCTCTTTTGAACTTACACGAAGAACTCAAAACGTTCAGGGATAGTTTTTTCCTCCTTCTTGCCGACTGCCCCTCTCTCTTACAAAACGCCGATAATCTGCTGAACGTTCAGCCAGTGTAAATCCGGACTAAGGGATGAAATCTACCTTGGTGTACATATAAGTAAAAGAAAAGTTCAGAGTCAATATAACAATTGACTCTGAATCTTACAATACATTTCTTGATAATTGTATATATTTTTATATTGAGTTGTGTCTTAGTTTAAAAAAGAAATTTGATTTTGACAATGCTACTATTAAAAATTTAATTTTAATTGACCCTTCACTGATTCTAAACAAAACTACTGATATAATTCCTCTGCCAAAAGACTGTCCCAGTTTGATTCCTATAGACAAATATCAAATCATTGAAAATGAAGCTCGACAATTAAGACTCCTAAATTTTGAAGAAAATGATTTAACTTTTAATGTATTTTTATACCCTACACCACACTGTGGTACAGGGTATTATAACTTTGTGCATTTGTTTGTAACACCCAAAAGGAGAAGAAATATACCCATCGTTTATTATACCGATCGACTTAGAATCACTTTCTGAGTTGATTTAGCTATGTCCGTCTGTACGTCTGTCTGTCTGCCCGTCCGTCTGTGCATGTATTCTTGTAATCAAAGTACAGGTCGCAATTATGGTCCGATCTCGACGAAACTTTACACACATCTTTTTTTTGGCCCAAGGACGATCCCTATTGAATTTGGTTAAAATCGGTTCAGATTTAGATATAGCCCCCATATATACGTTACCCCCGATTTGACATGTAAGCGCTGTAAAAACTTTATTTTATATCCGATCAGTATGAAATTCGGCAGAAAGAGGTTTCTTATTATATGGATGAACACTATTAAATTTGGAAGAAATCGGTTCAGATTTAGATATAGCCCCCATATATACGTTACCCCCGATTTGACATGTAAGCGCTGTAAAAACTTTATTTTATATCCGATCAGTATGAAATTCGGCAGAAAGAGGTTTCTTATTATATGGATGAACACTATTAAATTTGGAAGAAATCGGTTTAGATTTAGATATAGCCCCCATATATATGTTACCCCCGATTTGACCTGTAAGCGCTGTAAAAACTGTATTTTATATCCGATCAGTGCGAAATTCGGCAGAAAGAGGTTTCTTATTACATGAAGGAATACTGCCAAATTTGGAGAAAATCGGTTCAGATTTAGATATAGCTCCCATATATATGTTACCCCCGATTTAACATGTAAGCGCTGTAGAGACTGTATTTTATATCCGATCAGTACGAAATTCGACAGAAGGAGGTCTTTTTACATGAATAAGTATTCAGGGAAGATCGGTTCAGATTTACATTAAAGCTCCATATATATGTTCCTCCTGATTTGGTATCAAACCGCTATAGAAGTTGTATTTTACTTCCGATCATTAAAATTTTCCAGAAAGATGTTTCTCACTTTAGGAACGAATATTGCTTAATTTAGCGATTATCGTTTCAGAATTAGAATACGTTTCTACCCATTTACCAATTATTCCAAATTATTATGGCAATGACCCTTATCGCATTGTTAGGGAGGTGTAGGGTAGGTCGGCCCCGCCCGACTTTCTGCCTTTCCTTACTGGTTTTGAATTACGTTAATTCTGTCAAATTTAGAGTTGGGTCGTTCCGGAACGAACTCGTTCAATTGAACGATTCCCTTGAAGGAACGATTGGAACAGGTTCCTGCTATGTTGTTCTTTTAGTTCCATCGTTCACTTCGGATCTTTTGCTGTTATTCATCTTTCGTTCATTCGCTCGTTCATTTTGCCATTCTTCTCTTTCGAACAGCTGTTTAATTGTTGTCAAATTTACCGAACAATGATTTCTCTAGTGCTGTCACACTAAATTTATAACAATATTAAATGCTGGTGTCGTTCGCAGGTATTAATTTTTTACCTTGATCATATTTAAATAAAATCAGCAGAACATAATTAAATAAATTAAAAATATATTTCCAATTTCCTTGTCTGGCAAAATTGTTTTTTCACTTTCATAAAAGAAGAATGAACGAGTAAACAAACAGCTGTTGTGATGTTTGACCGAATGAATGTCATTTGAACGAAGAAGCCAAAAGGAACGATGGAACGAAAAGACTGAACGAGTTCCTCTACCGGAACGGAACGAAAAGGACCGGTCCGTTCAGTGAACGATAATGCCCAACACTAGTCAAATTGATGCGAGTTTGTTAACATGACTTTGCCGAATTCTTCTGCAAATGTAGAAAGAATTTGCAGTCAAGTAAATCTAAATAAAACTAAAATTAGAAATGGCTTAGAAATAAAAACCCTTGAAGGAATATTGTTTTCCAAAGATTATTTCAGGTATAACAGAAATGATTGTAGCAACATACAAATTACTAAAAGCTTAATAAAAATATATACGAATTTTTAATTTGGGCACCGTAACATTACGTTTGGTTCATCCCACAGCGCCAAATTAATAATAGTTATGAACATTTACGCAATACACAATATTGCTACATACATTGATTCTTATACAAAAAACTAGTCGTATATATTTTTATTAAGCTTTTAGTAATTTGTATGTTGCTACAATCATTTCTGTTATACCTGAAATAATCTTTGGAAAACAATATTCCTTCAAGGGTTTTTATTTCTAAGCCATTTCTAATTTTAGTTTTATTTAGATTTACTTGACTGCATGAATTTGATATAAATTATAAAATTACCTGCTAAATATTTTAAGTTTTATTTATTTGAATAAATAGCTTCCTAATTTTTTTTAAATAAGATTGTTTTTAAGTTTATTTTTTATGGAATTCATTTCTAGAAGTCATACGATGTAACTATATAGACATAAATTTAAAATATTTAGAATTTGTCTGAGAAAAAACGTATTTGGGTATGTGACGTTTTATTTCAGAAAACTAGGTTTTTGACGATTTTTTACCAATTTGAAGATTTTTGGGGACAAAAATCTGACAGCCTGGATGCATCTTCGTACAAAAATGTTACATCCCGCCTTTATTTAATGCACTACATATCGATGGCTTAATTTAGAAAGGGCTTATCTCGATTTTTTGCTACTTTACAGAAGAAGAAAAAAACTGAATAAAACTTTAAAATAGTGCATTTTTGTTCTAAAAAACATTGAATTTTATTAAAAAATTCTATGCAAATAATAATTTTTAACTTTATCTAACTTTTTAAAAAGTTATGAAACTTAGGACTTTTTGCTATTTATTTTTTTGAAAGAAATCGTGAGATAGGGCTTTTTCGTAGAAGTTAAAAATTCGATGTGAGAATAAATAAAAATACATATAATTATAAAATAAGGCTATTCATGGATACATATGAAAGAAAACAAGCCACTTTTAAAGTTTTAGGTTCTGAACGGCAAATTATCATAAAAATGGTGGCAATCAACTGGCAAGAATTTTTTTAGATCTTGAAGGTGGTCCCATTTTTTCTTCGAAATCGGTATTTTTTCTCTATGAAGACATTCAGGAGAATACTTCGATCTCTGTGGTAGCAACTTATATTCGCTTGCTATGTCGGTTTTGAAATAAATTGATCCCGATGGATCATATCCAAGACCTCGCGGCTTACTAACAGTCTGATCGCCAACTTGTCTGCCTAAAATAAATATTAATATAATTATATTTATAAAACGTATAAGTAATATTTAATATTTACCTGGACAAATAGAAGAGTACGTCTAAGGAATACTTTCAAAATTCAAAAAATAGTCATAGTGCAAATGATGTGCTCGTATAGGTGCTGGAACTTTTCGAGTTTCCTTTATAAGTTCAACAAATTGAGATGGCAAGTGGAGTTGTTTTTTATTAATTTTTCTTTATATTAGAGAATGTGTTGCATCACATTCCATTTGCGTATGACCGCTTATCAAATATTTTTGCTCAATCGTAATATTTGTTTCCATAGAAAAGGCAAGTAATGCCTTGGCCAACACTAAATTCCCATCTGTTTCGTCCCATATATAATTGTCTGAGTAATGTGTGACAATGTTATACAGTGCCCACCAGTGAAAATGGCCCACTCTCGTTGGATTTAGTTTTGAACGAAATTTAAGAAAAATACTTAACATTACTAGCACTGTCCAATTTATTTAAAAGTCTGTAATATTAGCACTTAAAAAAAGACACATATTTCGATTAATAAGCGTAAGAATATAGTAGGGAAGCAGATGGGGGGATAAATGTCAAAATCGCATCTGTATTCTGTAAAGCAACCGGCATGTGTAACCTTGCGGCATGTGTATCCTTGCGGCATGTGTAACCTTGCGGCATGTGTAACCTTGCGGCACGTGTAACCTTGCGGCATGTGTAACCTTGCGGCATGTGTAACCTTGCGGCATGTGTAACCTTGCGGCATGTGTAACCTTGCGGCATGTGTAACCTTGCGGCATGTGTATCCTTGCGGCACGTGTAACCTTGCGGCATGTGTTGTATCCAAGTTCATTTTTTTGTCGATTTTTAAATTAAAAATTTTTGGATAACTTAAAAATATTATTCTGCAAATCTTACAAAATACATATTTCTCCTAATAAATATTTTTTTTACCATTTTAGGGCCTTATAAACCCAAAAATGTAACACAAAGTGTACCACCCACAGAAATTATGAAATACTTTCTTGTTTTTTTTTTATGAAAAGTAATTTTTTTAAATATTTTCAATTATTTTTTAAATTTGTCGTTTTTTATTTGATTTTTTTATATTTTAGCATAACTAAATACCTAATATACATTTTATTACAGTTTGGGGGCCTAATATTCCTTAAAAGTGTACCACAAAATCAGTGCAGGGCATTTTACACCACTTGCTTTTATTATAGGTTTTTTTTTTGCCGATTTTTAATTCAAAATTTTTTGGATATTGTAACTTAACAAAATAACTCTTAAATATTAATTTAGGAGTTGGCTTAATTTAGAACGATGGCTTAATTTAGAAAGGGCTTATCTCGATTTTTTGCTACTTTACAGAAGAAGAAAAAAACTGAATAAAACTTTAAAATAGTGCATTTTTGTTCTAAAAAACATTGAATTTTATTAAAAAATTCTATGCAAATAATAATTTTTAACTTTATCTAACTTTTTAAAAAGTTATGAAACTTAGGACTTTTTGCTATTTATTTTTTTGAAAGAAATCGTGAGATAGGGCTTTTTCGTAGAAGTTAAAAATTCGATGTGAGAATAAATAAAAATACATATAATTATAAAATAAGGCTATTCATGGATACATATGAAAGAAAACAAGCCACTTTTAAAGTTTTAGGTTCTGAACGGCAAATTATCATAAAAATGGTGGCAATCAACTGGCAAGAATTTTTTTAGATCTTGAAGGTGGTCCCATTTTTTCTTCGAAATCGGTATTTTTTCTCTATGAAGACATTCAGGAGAATACTTCGATCTCTGTGGTAGCAACTTATATTCGCTTGCTATGTCGGTTTTGAAATAAATTGATCCCGATGGATCATATCCAAGACCTCGCGGCTTACTAACAGTCTGATCGCCAACTTGTCTGCCTAAAATAAATATTAATATAATTATATTTATAAAACGTATAAGTAATATTTAATATTTACCTGGACAAATAGAAGAGTACGTCTAAGGAATACTTTCAAAATTCAAAAAATAGTCATAGTGCAAATGATGTGCTCGTATAGGTGCTGGAACTTTTCGAGTTTCCTTTATAAGTTCAACAAATTGAGATGGCAAGTGGAGTTGTTTTTTATTAATTTTTCTTTATATTAGAGAATGTGTTGCATCACATTCCATTTGCGTATGACCGCTTATCAAATATTTTTGCTCAATCGTAATATTTGTTTCCATAGAAAAGGCAAGTAATGCCTTGGCCAACACTAAATTCCCATCTGTTTCGTCCCATATATAATTGTCTGAGTAATGTGTGACAATGTTATACAGTGCCCACCAGTGAAAATGGCCCACTCTCGTTGGATTTAGTTTTGAACGAAATTTAAGAAAAATACTTAACATTACTAGCACTGTCCAATTTATTTAAAAGTCTGTAATATTAGCACTTAAAAAAAGACACATATTTCGATTAATAAGCGTAAGAATATAGTAGGGAAGCAGATGGGGGGATAAATGTCAAAATCGCATCTGTATTCTGTAAAGCAACCGGCATGTGTAACCTTGCGGCATGTGTATCCTTGCGGCATGTGTAACCTTGCGGCATGTGTAACCTTGCGGCACGTGTAACCTTGCGGCATGTGTAACCTTGCGGCATGTGTAACCTTGCGGCATGTGTAACCTTGCGGCATGTGTAACCTTGCGGCATGTGTAACCTTGCGGCATGTGTATCCTTGCGGCACGTGTAACCTTGCGGCATGTGTTGTATCCAAGTTCATTTTTTTGTCGATTTTTAAATTAAAAATTTTTGGATAACTTAAAAATATTATTCTGCAAATCTTACAAAATACATATTTCTCCTAATAAATATTTTTTTTACCATTTTAGGGCCTTATAAACCCAAAAATGTAACACAAAGTGTACCACCCACAGAAATTATGAAATACTTTCTTGTTTTTTTTTTATGAAAAGTAATTTTTTTAAATATTTTCAATTATTTTTTAAATTTGTCGTTTTTTATTTGATTTTTTTATATTTTAGCATAACTAAATACCTAATATACATTTTATTACAGTTTGGGGGCCTAATATTCCTTAAAAGTGTACCACAAAATCAGTGCAGGGCATTTTACACCACTTGCTTTTATTATAGGTTTTTTTTTTGCCGATTTTTAATTCAAAATTTTTTGGATATTGTAACTTAACAAAATAACTCTTAAATATTATTCGGCACATTTTTGAAAGTAGAAATTTCCATGTGTGTCCTGGCGGCACGTGCCAGAAGAACTGGATGAGCTGGACGTAGCAAATTTAAATGATTGGGCGGCGGCGAATTGCGATAGTTCTTTGCAAAATATGTTGTTTTAAGGAATGGTTGGCGAATAAACTTTTGTTTCAGTTGTCTGCGTTTTCTTTAGTCGACAACACACAGTGTTTGTGAAAGACAAGTTCATTTTATTAAGTTTAGAAAGATTGGGCGTCATACTTCCAACGACATTCGAAATTTGATAATAAGTCACTCTAATAACGGAAAAAGTCAAAGAGAAATATCAACAATTGTACAAGTGCCTCGAGGAACAGTAAAAAATGTCATTAAAAGATACAAAACTGAAAAAAGAATAAATAATAAAATCAGAAAAGTCCCAAAAAAATATTTAGCGAGCGCCAAGAGCGTTGGATCGTGCGAAAATCACACGAGAATCCGCGAATGAGTGCTCCAAAACTGAGGGATATGGTTGAAAACCAATTACACGTAGTGTAGTGCTGAGACGGAAGAGTCTTAAGAAACGCCGGTTTAAATGGTCGGATAGCCAGAAAAAAACCTTTTATTTCCACCAAAAACAAAAAAGAGTTCGTTTGCAGTTTGCCCACAACTACATTATGAAGGATATTTCGTTCTGGAATCATGTTTTATTTACAGACGAAAGTAAATTTAACATATTCGGTTCAGATGGCAGAGTAAATGTATGGAGAAAGCCAAACGCCGAACTAGATCCAAAACATTTACGTCCCACGGTAAAACATGGTGGGGGCCATGTTATGGTATGGGGTGCTTGTTCAGCAGCCGGAGTCGGCAAACTCCATTTTATTGAGGGCAACATGGACAAACATCAGTATTTAAGCATTCTTAAAGATAATCTTAAACAAAATGCTGAAAAATTGGGCATATTAGTGACTTTTCATTTCTACCAAGTAATGACCCGAAGCACACATCGTTAAAGAATGGCTGCTATACATATAATTGCCCCAGAGTTATTAAAACGCCCCCACAATCTCCATATTTGAACATTATCGATAATTTGTGGCAGCATTTGGAGCAAGAAATACGGAAAACGGATTGTGGCTATATGTATTTTGCTGATGTCGTTCCCCTATTCGAGTAGTCAGTTATTCCTTCCTTCTTATTCCCTCTCAACCATTGCGCAGCTGTGTTTTGTTTTTTTTTTAAATGTTATTTATTTTTTTTTTTTATAAAAGAAATTGAAACAATTAAAATACAAACTAAAACCAGTAAGGAAAGGCTAAAGTCGGGCGGGGCCGACTATATAATACCCTACACCACTCTCGTAATATTGAATAACTCTGATATATAAATTTTGTAATTCATGTATAAATTGTTTACATAAATTTACTTTTGGGACATTTTATACTTAAATAATACCCTGTACCACATTGTGGTGTAGGGTATAAAAACGATTGGATCTAAAGAGCCAAATCGGATGATATATATATATTGGAGCTATAGCTAAATCTTAACCGATTTTCTTCAAATTCGGTAGTGTTGGTTCATGGATCAAGAAACTCTATAATTCTAAATTTCAAAATGATTGGATGTAAAATACAGCTTCTACAGGACTAAAGAGCAAAATCGGACGAAACATATATATGGGAGCTATAGCTCATTCGGCAATGTTGGTTCATGGATCAAGAAACTCTACCATTCTAAATTTCAAAACGATTGGATGTAAAATACAGCTTCTATAGAACTAAAGGGCCAAATCGGACGAAACATATATGTATATGGTAGCTATAGGTAAATCTTAACCGATTTTCTTCAAATTCGGTAGTGTTGGTTCATGGATCAAGAAACTCTACCATGCTAAATTTCAAAACGATTGGATGTAAAATACAGCTTCTATAGGACTAAAGGGCCAAATCGGACGAAAGATATATATGGGAGCTATATCTAAATCTGAACCGATTTCAACCAAATTCAATAGCGATCTTTACAGCTGCGAAATACTCTAAACTGCAAAATTTCAGAACGATCGGAGTGAAATTACGACCTGTAGTCGACGAACAACTTTACATGGACAGACGGACGGACAGACATGGTCAAATCGACTCAGCTAGTGATTCTGAGTCGATCGGTATACTTTAAGGTGGGTCTAGCTGTGTTATCTTCAGGTGTTACAAACATCTACCGTGAAACAAACTTATAATACCCTGTACCACAGTGTGGTGTAGGGTATAAAAAAAAGGAAAAAACATATTTGTAAGAACTAGACATAATTAATTTTGTTAATTTTTTAACTAGTTCATCATCACTAGCTAGTCATATATTAATATTATATAATTATATGTATATAATATAATTATATATGTATGTACTGGCGACATTTCCATTAATCAATTTAAATTATTTCATTTCGTATATTTTTTATTCACCAGAGTAGTCAAAAATTCATAAACCCGCGACTTCAAAAAGCCCCACAAAAAGAAGTCTGGAGCGGTCAAATCGGCTACAGCAGCAATATTCTCTGCAGAACGGCTACTCCGGGGTCTGCCACGCCTGGCAACATCTCGTGTTGTGCCAGTCTCTTCGAGGCGAGCGGTTAAACGTCGCAGTGTTTCACCAGTAGGCGTTGGACGGCCAGGAAATCTGTGACGAAATTCACGTTGTGCCAAAGTCACCGACCGATTATTGGTCAGATAAATAGTCAGCAATATTCCGCGTTCTTGTTTATTAACGTGTATTTCGCATGTGTTTACTACACAAATGTCAAAACAGAACTTACATTAGGGGCCAATCGCAAAATTTATAGCATTTTCTGATAGGAGGATTACTTTTGCGCCACCTTGTATTAAGGTAGTAGCCGCATATTCTTTTTTTACCTTTTAGTTATTAGTTACTTTATACATACGCTTTAATATTTCTTTGTTTTTGTAGTATTTATAACCATATATGGCCCACGGCTCGGTTTAATATTGAATAATAAATAAATAAAAAAAAACACGAAATTTCGAATAAAAATGATTTAAAACGGGTCCTACAGCTGGAATGGGAAAGAATTAGCCCCACGTATACAAAAAAAATGGTAGAATCTGTTCAAAATAGATTGAAGTGTGTTATTAAACAACGATCAATAAAATTCATTTTAGTACTTTTTGTTAAGTTTTAATTTAAGTGGGTCATTTTCAGTGTGACCTTGAATTTTGAGTTTCTTTTGTTATTCCTTGTTTAAATGAGAATTTCCCTAGAAATGATAAAATTTTATTTTTATTTTGCCCAATAAAATGCTTTACCTTGAAGATGTAATCCGAATTTTTACTTCATTTGTGATTTTCTTAATTTATTTGGATAAAAAACAGCATTAACAGGGGTGGGCCATTTTCACTGGGAGTCACTGTATATGGTGAAATTGTGTAATTGAAGCTTCATTTTGTAATATGAGGCACTTGCGTTTATTTGAGGCACTAATTTTACCGCCTGTGCGTCCATACATAAAATTGCGTATAGTCCAGATTCTGCATTTTTGGTATCGTTCTGTTTTTCTTGGCGCATTTTTTCTATATAATATCTATGCTTTGCATAATCTTCATCAGATACATTTTTAGATTTGTAAGATACACAGAAATCGCATTAATCTTTTCTAGACTTATGAATTGAGTAGTTCGATTTCTTAATTATTTCCGCAAATATTGGATATTACAGCTGAATATCTTTATTTTCTGTTTTTCTTTTAGACTCACACTCGTCGATATAAAGTTTATAAATTTCCTGATATATAGAGAAATCAGCTTGGAAATATAATTTCTTACTATCTTGGCGACAATAATGGGACTCCATTTTTGGAGACTCTTCTAGCAATTTTTTTAAAAATAAACGTCGTTGTTCATTATGATTACCCGCAACTGACTATCGTTTAGCTATATTGCGTAAAATTGATGTTTTATCAGGACTCTTGCGAAACATGTTCCCCGCCACTTTTAATCCAGTTACGTACCATCTTTTCCTTCAACCCTAGGGTCGAATGAAACATTTTTCGGCACGCTTGCAATCCTCATAAATTGTGTCTCAGAAAATAGGATACGGTTGGCGTTCGTCTCGAATTTTCCGTGCATTTAATTTTTTTCTCATAAATTTCTGTAAGGCCAGTAACATACATCCGCTTTTGTTCCCAGGACATTTGCCAAAACAAATTAAAAATTTCCTTTCGAATGGCTTCGGAAGGCTTTCGAATGGCATTTTCTGAATGCACTTCGTTTGCAATATTGTGACGAACATGTTTCTCCAAGTTGTCTGGATAGTTTTAAGCAAAGAACATTTTCAGACGAGCCCAAATATGGCTTGCCATCCATTCTTCTCTTTCTATTGACATTTTCTGTCCATTCAGATTTGTTCGCAATCTTTTTCATCTTGCATTCTTCTGGTGAATTTTCCAATTCAGTCAGTATTATCATTTTCAAAATTCATATTATCCAAGATCTTTTTATGTTTTAAAACGAAATTTAGAAAAATAATCTTTCACTTTACGTGTAACAAATAAAAATTCCGGGAAGTCCGATTTATTTAGTTATCGATTACTGCAACAGTACCGTAAGTAACGTAACCGCAACGTAACAGTAACGTGTACCTTTTGTCTCAATTACAATTCAGAAAATAGGTCAGAATAATGATAAATCGCACAATTTTGAAAATAATTCAGATTACACCAAAGAAAATTGCAAAAAATAGAAAGACAAGTTATATTATCCGAAAATGCTCAAAATATATGATTTTATTTATATATAAGTTTATTAGGCGTGTTTTCGTTACACCATAAGTGCTTAATTTGTATGGGGAGCTAAGCACTATTAGTTCCCGATGGAGTTTGGTGCTTGTGTTCCTGTTTTAATCGAGTATTATGTTGCCAGATTGGGCACCCTATATTTAGCAATATGACATCCCATTTTTGGAGAGATTGTTATCAATTATTGTGAATTAACGGGAAGAAGAATACTGGGAAATTATTTTAATATTTGCAAAAAGAGTGTAAACAATTGAACATGGAATAGCAAATACAGTTGAAACTCTCTATAACGAACTCCAATATAACGAATTTCTCTTTATTACGAAGCAATTTTCCGTAACTTCAAGATTGAAGCGTTTTCAATCTCCATATAACGAAGTCGCTTTGTTGTGTCTTATTGGTGTTGTTATTGTTGCTCTGTGTGTACTTTGTTGCGTTCACAACGCACAAGCAGAGACTGATGCTTCGAATCGTTTATATATTTACCATAAAATTGAAAGTGTATTTTGGGGAACCCCCGAACTATGCAAGTGACAACTGGAATCTTTGCCATCTCTCACTTTTCTTGCAGTCGCTATCTGTTTGAAAAAAAGATATTGATCATAAAAGAAATTGAAAAGGGAGAAGCTTCAAAAAAAGACATTGCTAAGCAATTTTGAATTCCTTTCAGTAGCTTATCTACGATTTTTAAAAATAAGGATAAGCTTTTAGCCAGTGTCACAGATAATGCATACAGTATTAAACGCAAGAAGCTTCGAACTTGTACCTTTGAGGATATTGACGAAGCAATGCTGAAATGGGTACTCGCCGCACGTGGTAGGAATCTTCCTCTGTCTGGACCAATCCTGAGAGAAAAAGCAAAACAATTCGCTGAAGCATTGGGCCACGGAGAATTTGAAGCAAGTGTAGGCTGGCTTGAAAAATTTAAAAATGGTCACGGCATTGTTCAAAAAACATTGTGTGGTGAAAGTGCTGCCGCCAACATCCAAACTCGTGATGAATGGGTGACGAATGTCTTGCCAAAATTGTTAGAAAAATATGACGAAAACAACATCTTTAACGCCGATGAGACGGGTTTGTTTTTTAAGTGCTTACCAAATAAAACGATGGCGTTTAAAAATGAGAAGTGTTTTGGGGGGAAAAACAGCAAAGAGAGGATCGCTGTTATGGTGGCATGCAATATGACCGGAACGGAGAAAGTTAAATTGCTTATTATAGGGAAGGCCATGAATACGAGATGCTTCAAAGGAATCAAATCTCTAGACGTGGATTATGAATTTAATACGAAAGCATGGATGACAAGCGAGATTTTCTTGAAATGGATCTTGAAATTGGACCGAAAGTTTGCTTCTCAACAAAGAAACGTTTTTCTTTTTGTTGACAACTGCGCTGCACACCCAAGGGATGTTAAGGACCAATTGAAAAATATTGAAAGTGCATATTTCCCACCCAACATGACTTCGATACTTCAGCCAATGGATCAGGGCATAATTTGTAACATTAAAACGCATTACAGAAAACGCATTTTTGACAAACATTTTGTTACAAATGGAGGAGAAAGAACCTCCCATGCCCATAAATTGGCTGGATGTCATACGAAACTTAAGCAAAGTGTGGAATGTCAATGTAAAATCCGAGACAATTGCAAACTGTTTTAGAAAAGCAGGATTTGTAAAAGTTGGCACCACAACGAACAACAGAATGCTTTGGGACGAAGAAGACTATCTAACACTATCCCGCTTCGCATTTCTAGACTCTTCATTTAAAACAGTTGCTAATATTAATGCAACATTTAAAGACTACATCAATGTTGACTGTGATGTCATTACCACAGACAACCCTTCCGACGAAGAAATCCTCGAAAGTGTTCAAGAAAATTGTGGAGCACCAGCTATCTCAGGTAAAGAAATAATCGCCCATGTTCTGGAATTCACTTGTGGTGGTGAAGGGAGAAGTATTCACCGAGAGGTGTTCTGCAACTCACTTTCACCCCATTTCATGCAATTTTTTCTCGCCATGTTTTCCATTGTGAGAGCGCTGTGAGTTCTCATTTTTTGGAAAGAATAATTATTGTAATCACAAATTAACTGTGCCGTGACAAAATTTGTAATGTTTACTTCTTAATTACAAGTTTCTGTACGATAAAATAATCAAATTAATTAATAAATTAGGTTTTATAAAATAAGTCCAAAATTGCAACCAACTTTTTTTCTTTTGTGATGTGAGTAAGTGAGTTCTTGGCAAATCAGCTGATTTGGTTTGACTTCGAAAAATCAGAGATGCAAGATGTTTGTTAGTTTGAAATACAACAATTTTAATGGAGTAACCTCAAGGTTATTTGCATTGGATAATTTAATTTTGGTACAGAAATGTTATTCCATTTTAAAAATTTACTAAATTTAACAAAAATATAAGTAAAATAATTAAAATGATCGTCAATTTGCCTATTATGAACCGTGTGGCAACGCTACTTCTGCAAAGTGTCAAATGTTTGACGTCTATTAAAACGTAACAAAAACAACAAACATAAAACAATTAACACCAACTTGACAAAACAAAAAAACATAAAACAAAAATTGGACGGAAAATAACCAAAGGATTTAGATTTTACAAGATGTAAGTATGCTGAGCTTTTTGCTGAAGCTAATTGTTCAAATTCATTGCATTACTATCCTACAGGTCCCCACGAATAAATAGTTCTCACAATGAGATTTTCGTCCAGTTCATGGAGTTACACCCAGACTTGGCCATGGGCTACTCAAAGATGGATAAAGCAGAGCAGGATAAACTGTGGTCAGACCTGGCAACAAACCTTAATTCATGCGGACCTCAAACAAGAACGGAACATTAAATCCAAGCTTACACATAAGGGAATGTCGGGCAACAGGGCAATATAATAAATATGTAATGACACCTTTGGAGGAACGTGTTGCTGTTTTGTGGACCTTTTGTATGTGCGCGGATGGGATAAAGAACACCCAGAAATTATGTGGCCCCAATAAAGAAAATATTGACGCCGATGCACCATCTACATCGCTTGCAAGTCGTATTAGGCCCAAAGAAACGTCAAGTGCAAAACCAGCAGAAAACTTGCCACATCATCAGCTGCAAATACAGTGACTGCATCAAAGCATGTACGCAGCCACTCTCCTGATTTCGGCGATATACCCGATTCGCCAATTGCCTCTCCCAACGTTGAGCCACCCGCACCAAAGAGAAAGAAACCATCGGACGTGGAGTACTTAATGGAGGAGGAAACGAAAAATTTTAAGTGTGTTTCGGGTGGTATTAGTGCAATAAAGGAAGTGATGGTTGCCAATAGTCAAACATTAATAAGCATTGAAAATAAGCTAGATGAACTAGTCTCATTAAAAAAGGAGGAAATAAAAGAAAACAAAAGGCACCACATACAAATGGAGAAGCATTTGCTCACCCGAAATGAGCTGAAATTGAAGTCCATCGAGCTGGAACAATTGAAGGAACAAAGACTTTAAATTGACAATATAGTTAATAAATACATATATATCTAATTGATCTCATAAAAGACTGCAGCAAATAAAATTTGTTTTGTATTTTTAGTTTATTCATTCTAAAGACTGTGTTTTATTGAACTATTGAACGTGCAATTTCGTCTCTTACTCGTGTGCCATCGGTACCACTACTTAATTGTTCCACATCTTCAATGTTGTCATCGTCAGGTATCGGAACTTCCGCATCCATAGGTAAATTAAAATGCTTGCAAATATTGTGCAGTGCGCAGCACGCATTAATAATACTGCTTACTTTTGCTGGTTCGTAGTAGAGGGTCGCTTGTAGGCATCGGAAACGAGATTTTATGTTGCCTATAGTCCTCTCAACAATGTTCCGTGCTGAGCAGTGTACTTTGTTGAATTTGTGTTCACTGTGTACAATTGGCGGCAGCATTTTTGAAGCACTGACTTCCGCCTGACTCATTTCCATATTAATCCATTGTGGACATATTTTGTCCTCAATAGCGTTTACCACTTTCCACATTATTTTGCACAATGTAGTCCTTCCCATGCTTATATTTATGTCGTTTGCTATAACACCTTGAAAAGCGCCTACCGCAAGAAATCTCAAAGCTGCCGCCAATTGTATTTTTTGTGGTATTGAGCCTGTGCTAATGTAGGGTGCAATTTGATCAAGGATCATTGAAAATCCGTCTTTATTAAGCCGGTAAAAAGCTATAAAACATTTAAAGGCATAAATTATTATGTTAAACAGATTAACGACACTTAACTTACCTCGAATTTGGAATATCCATTGGATTTGAGTAGTCACGCAAGTGCCGCCTTTTGATACGTTCCTCAAGAACTGCATAAATCCCTAATGGCTAAGAGAAAAGCTATTGGCACATTTTTTATTGTGTTTTTGTATAAAATATGATTAATAAATCTTTAGATTTTCTTTTTTTAATTTCTTGTCGGATTCTTCGCGAGAATAAATTGTTTTGTTTACGTTTTTGTCTGCAAATTATGGCTTTGCAGACAAAAACATATGTTTCGATTTTTTTGAGCAGAAGTTCGAAAAAGAGAATTCACGTGAGAACCAGAACACCTCTCCATTTGTTGGGTGAAGTGAATTTGTGAAGTGAATTGAATATTTGGTGAGAGCCAGAACAGGGCTGAATAATAAAAAAAATCCGTGGCTAATAATTTTCTGATGTACATTATTATTTATCTTTTAACAGATTCTGATGAATACGAAGAAGAATCTGCCGATATTGCGAAACCGTTACCTACACATGGACAACTTTCTTCATCAGTTGAACGTTTCCGTACCTATTTGGAAATGAAAACCAACGTACCAAATACTGTATTAACTTCTCTAAATGTTTTAGAAAATTATATTGAAGAAGAAAAGTGGGAAAATGTACTTCAAACCAAAATAACTGACTACTACAAATAAAAAACGTTAAAAGGAACAAAATTGTTTTTAGCGTTATAGCGAATTTTCTTTATAACGACGTAAATATTCAGTCCCTTGGAATTCGTTATAGAGAGTTTCGACTGTATATATTTTATAAATGCTTTTCACGAATTGTTTGTCTGTTTCGCACTGTTCTTTCTTCGCAACTCATGACACCATTGTTACCAGATAGTGAAAATCCGCCACTTATTGCTTATGTGCCAGTTAGTGGAAGACAGTTGTTTTCGTTGCAAAGTGCTAAACTAAAATTGCTAGCTTGTAACGAAAACATGCCTATTGAAATTTATCAAAGATCCAATGACTTACAAAAAATATGTTAGCAACTGAATCAACCTAACTTATAAAATATGCATATTCAAAGTGCAAAGAGATAGGGCCTTTTTCTTTCATGAATTTTCCCATACGAGTTACGGCTTTTTTTAAATGTCTATAAAATTTGTATTAACAGACATAGTGACCTGATTTTTTCAGGAACGGTGTATTTCACATTACTCTATCAGAATATGTAAAAACATCGATATCCGCCCTTTCTAGATTAAGCCAACGATATTCACTGCGTTTCAAAGTTGAAGCGGCACTCATTGCCAGATCCGACAACGTTATCAACTCTGTTAAAGTGCTGCAAATGTACGGACAATGACAGATTGTTATTAAAGGTGAATTGGCAGTTCAGACAATATATTTATAAGCAAGATTCCCAATAAAAATATTTTATAGACAGTGTTGGCAATAAAATGTTTTCCTGACAATGGCGTCGTTGTCACATGCATAAACTTCGCACATCTTACAATCTGCAAATTATCTCACAATGTCTTTTCTGCCAACGTTGCAACACAAACATTTTATTTTATGTTCACACAGTTGTACGTTCACAGAAAAATATTGATTCTTTAGAACAAGAAGTCAAACAATACAGTTGAATTTTTCAGAAATTATTAAAATTTCGTTTGGCTTTCTTTCGCAAACAAAATAGTAAAAAAGCTTACTGGCTCAAACAGTCTGTATTCCATATTAGACACTGAAAATACTAGCATTGATGTCCCTATGCTATGGCTATTTTCCGTGTTTCAATTCTTAACCATCAATTTGCATCAATCGCGATAAGGACAAATCAGAAAAAGGTTTTTAAGTAGCATTGTTTATAGTCTTCATTTTAACTTATTCACTTCCCGCCAAAATAATACGCCGCTAAATTTAAAAATGTACTGCGGACCTGTTTATTCAACGTTTTGTTTTGTTTTTATTTATTTTTTTACAATTGTACTTTTCGAATTAAAAGTGCGTCAATTTTGCAAAAGTTAAATTCTGAAGCCAAAGGAAGAGAAGACATGACGGCAAGCAGAAGTTCCATTCTTTTACACAGATGTGTTAAAACTGAACATAGTCGATATAAACTAAAAAAAAACAATAGGTACACAGTTCACAAATTGGATGCAAATTTCATAGCCAATTTGGTATTGTGGATGAGAACAACATCGTGAAAGGGAATAAATCACAAATATATATTTATTCTTGTTGAACTAAAACAAGGATAAGTAAATTTACATAAACTAACATTAATATTACGGCATGGTTACTGGTTTATCATTGTTTTTGTTTTGTTTATAATTGTACATACTAATATAATTATTATAGATATTCCTTGGATGAGAAGATAAATTATAAAAAGGATTCAGTTTATAAATATATAAAGTCAGTGTAGAAGCAAGAACGTTTTGTTGAGAAAAATAGTGTTTGTGGTTTGTTTGTTTTTGGTTGGTTGGAAAAAGCTATTCAATTGTATCTAGTCTATTTTAACATTGGAATAAATTTTACGTACAAAAACACTTGTGCCGATATAGCCCACTGTGCCACAAATTATACCTAAAGTACCACTGAATAAGGCCATATAACCAAAGTAGAAGGATGATTGGAAAAGGCCATACATTCTGCAAAACAGATGGACATTATTAAAAACTTCTTGTTTTTGTTTTTTTGTTTTATTCGATCTGCTTTCATAGTACATATTTTGTTTTTGTACTCAGGCTCAAGATCGTTATTGTTGTTTTCAGTATATGAAAACAACTTTGTTAAAAATTAAAGAAGAAGCAAGTGACATGTATTGGGGGCGGTTGTAATGGTTGGATAGACAGATCTGTTTCGGGAGCCACCAAACTCCCATTATCAATATCCTTATTACAACGATTACTTCAGTCGAAATTATTAAATATATACGCACAGCCAAGTATCATTAAACGAAAACTGTTTGCTAAAAGCGCATATCTTCAAAAAAAGACAATTCAGTAATCATCGTCCCTCGTACATGCACCAACTTCCACTCTCGTGAGTCTTTACAATGTAAAGAATTCACACGAATGTTTTGCTGTAGTTGACTATGCAACAACAACGTATTTGGTCGTGCCCTACCATTTCTTCTTGTTTTTGTTTTTTTGTTTTATTCGATCTGCTTTCATAGTACATATTTTGTTTTTGTACTCAGGCTCAAGATCAACGATCAGGCTCAAGACAACGATTTCGACTGAAGTAATCGTTGTAATAAGGATATTGATAATGGGAGTTTGGTGGCTCCCGAAACAGATCTGTCTATCCAACCATTACAACCGCCCCCAATACATGTCACTTGCTTCTTCTTTAATTTTTAACAAAGTTGTTTTCATATAATGAAAACAACAATAACGATCTTGAGCCTGAGTACAAAAACAAAATATGCATTATTAAAAACAATTCAAAAACCATTAGTCTATGGCAACTTACTTAGTTTTAAAGAAAAAATAGTAAAATGAATATGCATACACATATATCGAAGTTGAGGCAGCTGACATAAAACTGGTCCACTGCCATCTGTAGTCTTCAGCGTTCAGCAGGAAATACGAGCAAACAATTGTCACACATACAGTGACAATGGTCAGAATCGTAAAGACCAATAACATAAACCCGTAAACGTAATAGATTTTGTAAGCCCAGAATGATGTAAATATGAAATACCTAAAATGGAAATGCATATGGAAGAGATCGATCGGAACAAATTTGCAATTTGCACTTACATTTCAATGAATATGGAACCAAATGGTATTATGCCTCCTAACAGAATAATAATTGCTGGTTCCATAAACCACTTCTTTTCCGGTATTGGCCTTGGAACGGCATTAACGCGACACGGATAATCCGGCTGACCATCTAAATTTCGCCCCACCACTGTACCCACGAGAGTCAGTGGCAAAATTACGAAGAAACATATGCAGGTAACAGCAACCATTGTACCAAACGGAATTGCTCTGGAAGCATGATATCCAATGGCAATGAAGTTGATGAAGAAAGCAGTGCCGCAAACGAAGACGGGTACCATAAAGGCGAAAACCAGCATTTGTCGAATCCACATTCGACCACCTAAGCGGGAATACAAAGACC
Organism: Eudasyphora cyanicolor; assembly: GCA_963930755.1. NCBI lineage: Eukaryota > Metazoa > Arthropoda > Insecta > Diptera > Muscidae > Eudasyphora > Eudasyphora cyanicolor. The sequence goes on from OZ005735.1 coordinate 288,370,160, forward strand.
CACCGAAATATCCATTAATGGGAGAGGTAGCAGCATAAACAAATATAGCAGTCGATAACATAGAATCACGTCTAGAAACACACAAATAATGCAAAATCGAATAATATAATGCAATCGTCCAACTCACTCTGTATACAATACACCAACAATAGCGAAAATAATCAAACAGAAGACCACCGAAATCAGTTGATATCCAGCAGCAATTAAAGCCGAGAAGAGTAAAGTATGAGGTAGTCATATTCCAGCGTAAGAAATATTATAAATTATTACGTAAATACCGGAAAATTAGAGCGAGAGAACAGATCTGGTCGTCCAAAAAAATGTACACGTCAGGAGCGGATTGTGGCTGCAGTGGCTCAAAACCCAAGGATTTCAGCTGTTAAATTATGTAATGACATGCAGCAACGATTTAACGAAAACGTTGATCCCCAAACTATTAGAAATACGCTACACAGAGCTGGTTATCATGGGCGAGTTCCTCAGAGAAAACCTCTAATTTCGGCTGTTAATAAGAAAAAAAGGTTGGAGTTCGCAAAACTCCATGTTAATCAGCCGGAATCATTTTGGAATAATGTAATATTCAGTGATGAAAATACAACCTATTTGGTTCAGATGGGGCTCAAAAAATTTGGCGAAAACCTAACAGAGAGTTGCAGGAAAATAACGTAATCAAGACAGTGAAACATGGTGGCGGTAATGTCATGGTTTGCGGGTGTATAGCGGCATCTGGGGTAGGAAATCTCGTATTTATTGAGGAGAGAATGGACAAGCACTTGTACTTGAATATTTTAAAAGAAAATTTGGCTCCAAGTGTTGATACGTTGGGCTTAAATGGGAAACCATTTATGTTCCAACAAGATAACGACCCAAAACATTCGTTTCTTGTCCAGGAATGGCTAATTTACCATTGTAAACAATTAAAAACGCCCCCACAGTCCCCGGATATGAACCCATTTGAGCATATTTGGCATTTGTTGGAAAAAAAAATTCGAAGTCATCACATTACATTACAAAATACGCTCAAGGAAGCTATACGCACGGAATGGGCAAAAATAACACAAGAGGAGACATCGAATTTAGTAGGAAGTATACAGAGACGATTAGAATCCGTTATTCAGGCCAAAGGGGGTCTAACAAAATATTAAGTGTTGATTTATACCTTAGAAACACACATTTTTGTATATGTGCCTAAACTTTTTTGACTTAATAATAATGCCTTTTTTAATTATCCTATCATTACACATAAAAAGAAAATGAAATTAAAATATATTTTTTTCTAAATAAATAATATATTTCTCCTTATTAAATATGGTATCCTAATTTTTTGTGTAAGTCAGCTAGAAAAAAAGTTATTCACACATAAACATTCAAAATAATGGTGTGCCAAAACTTTTTTGATTCACTGTATTTTGCTGATGTCGTTCCCCTATTCGAGTAGTCAGTTATTCCTTCCTTCTTATTCCCTCTCAACCTTTGCGCAGCTGTGTTATTTTGTTTTTTTTAATGTTACTTATTTATTTTTTTATAAAAGAAATTGAAACAATTAAAATACAAACCAAAAAAGAGGAAAAAAACATATTTGTAAGAACTAGACATAATTAATTTTTTAACTAGTTCATCATCACTAGCTAGTCGTATATTAATATTATATAATTATATGTATATAATATAATTATATATGTACTGGCGACATTTCCATTAATCAATTTAATTTATTTCATTTCGTATATTTTTTTATTCACCAGAGTAGTCAAAAATTCATAATTCAAAATGCAAATTCTCATCATTTCATGTTTATAATACAACAGAGTAGTCTTCAATCCATGTTATTAAATGTTTAAAGTACGTTTTTTTATCCCAGAATGTTTATTTATCCCATGTGATGTCAGTTGTTTATATTCTGTTTACATTTCTAATTTTTATAAGTTTATTGTTAGTTATATTAAGGTAGTAGCCGCATATTCTTTTTTACCTTTTAGTTATTAGCTACTTTATCATACGCTTTAATATTTCTTTGTTTTTGTAGTATGTATAACCATATATGGCCCACGGCTCGGTTTAATATTGAATAATAAATAAATAAAAAAAACACGAAATTTCGAATAAAAATGATTTAAAACAGGTCCTACAGCTGGAATGGGAAAGAATTAGCCCCACGTATACAAAAAAAATGGTAGAATCTGTTCAAAATAGATTGAAGTGTGTTATTAAACAACGATCAATAAAATTCATTTTAGTACTTTTTGTTAAGTTTTAATTTAAGTGGGTCATTTTCAGTGTGACCTTGAATTTTGAGTTTCTTTTGTTATTCCTTGTTTAAATGAGAATTTCCCTAGAAATGATAAAATTTTATTTTTATTTTGCCCAATAAAATGCTTTACCTTGAAGATGTAATCCGAATTTTTACTTCATTTGTGATTTTCTTAATTTATTTGGATAAAAAACAGCATTAACAGGGGTGGGCCATTTTCACTGGGAGTCACTGTATATGGTGAAATTGTGTAATTGAAGCTTCATTTTGTAATATGAGGCACTTGCGTTTATTTGAGGCACTAATTTTACCGCCTGTGCGTCCATACATAAAATTGCGTATAGTCCAGATTCTGCATTTTTGGTATCGTTCTGTTTTTCTTGGCGCATTTTTTCTATATAATATCTATGCTTTGCATAATCTTCATCAGATACATTTTTAGATTTGTAAGATACACAGAAATCGCATTAATCTTTTCTAGACTTATGAATTGAGTAGTTCGATTTCTTAATTATTTCCGCAAATATTGGATATTACAGCTGAATATCTTTATTTTCTGTTTTTCTTTTAGACTCACACTCGTCGATATAAAGTTTATAAATTTCCTGATATATAGAGAAATCAGCTTGGAAATATAATTTCTTACTATCTTGGCGACAATAGTGGGACTCCATTTTTGGAAACTCTTCTAGCAAATTTTTATAAATAAACGTCGTTGTTCTTTATGATTACCCGCAACTGACTATCGTTTAGCTATATTGCGTAAAATTGATGTTTTATCAGGACTCTTGCGAAACATGTTCCCCGCCACTTTTAATCCAGTTACGTACCATCTTTTCCTTCAACCCTAGGGTCGAATGAAACATTTTTCGGCACGCTTGCAATCTTCATAAATTGTGTCTCAGAAAATAGGATACGGTTGGCGTTCGTCTCGAATTTTCCGTGCATTTACTTTTTTTCTCATAAATTTCTGTAAGGCCAGTAACATACATCCGCTTTTGTTCCCAGGACATTTGCCAAAACAAATTAAAAATTTCCTTTCGAATGGCTTCGGAAGGCTTTCGAATGGCATTTTCTGAATGCACTTCGTTTGCAATATTGTGACGAACATGTTTCTCCAAGTTGTCTGGATAGTTTTAAGCAAAGAACATTTTCAGACGAGCCCAAATATGGCTTGCCATCCATTCTTCTCTTTCTATTGACATTTTCTGTCCATTCAGATTTGTTCGCAATCTTTTTCATCTTGCATTCTTCTGGTGAATTTTCCAATTCAGAGTCAGTATTATCATTTTCAAAATTCATGTTATCCAAGTTTTTTTTATGCTTTAAAACCAAATTTGGAAAAATAATCACAACGCCACTTTCACACTACGTGTAACAAATAAAAATTCCGGGGAAGTCCGATTTATTTAGTTATCGATTACTGCAACAGTACCGTAAGTAACGTAACCGCAACGTAACAGTAACGTGTACCTTTTGTCTCAATTACAATTCAGAAAATAGGTCAGAATAATGATAAATCGCACAATTTTGAAAATAATTCAGATTACACCAAAGGAAATTGCAAAAAATAGAAAGACAAGTTATATTATCCGAAAATGCTCAAAATATATGATTTTATTTATATATAAGTTTATTAGGCGTGTTTTCGTTACACCATAAGTGCTTAATTTGTATGGGGAGCTAAGCACTATTAGTTCCCGATGGAGTTTGGTGCTTGTGTTCCTGTTTTAATCGAGTATTATGTTGCCAGATTGGGCACCCTATATTTAGCAATATGACATCCCATTTTTGGAGAGATTGTTATCAATTATTGTGAATTAACGGGAAGAAGAATACTGGGAAATTATTTTAATATTTGCAAAAAGAGTGTAAACAATTGAACATAGAATAGCAAATATATATTTTATAAATACTTTTCACGATTTTTTTTTTTCTGTTTCGCACTGTTCTTTCTTCGCAACTCATGACACCATTGCTACCAGATAGTGAAAATCCGCCACTTAGTGGAAGTCAGTTGTTTTCGTTGCAAAGTGCTGAACTAAAATTGCTAGCTTGTAACGAAAACATGCCTATTGAAATTTATCAAAGATCCAATGACTTCCTAACTTATAAAATATGCATATTCAAAGTGCAAATAGATAGGGCCTTTTTCTTTCATGAATTTTCCCATATGAGTTAGGGCTTTTTTTAAATGTCTATAAAATTTTTATTTACAGACATAGTGACCTGGGGCCTAATTACCGCATCCGTTTCGTATCGTAATCTGAATTTTCGATAGCATAAAACGAGAAATTGGGAAATTATGTTTTGCTTATTTTTATATAAATAAGTTATGAATCGCCTTTGGAGCGATATGCTGAAATTTCATCAATATCTGCCCATAAATGTTAGAGCTATTAGATCTCACGTAATCGAATTACGATACGAAACGGATGCGGTAATTAGGCCCCTGATTTTTTCAGGAACGGTGTATTTCACATTACTCTTATTAAAATTTCGTTTGGCTTTCTTTCGCAAACAAAATAGTAAAAAAGCTTACTGGCTCAAACAGTCTGTATTCCATATTAGACACTGAAAATACTAGCATTGATGTCCCATGTAATGCTCTTTTCCATGTTTCAATTCTTAACCATCAATTTGCATCAATCGCGATAAGGACAAATCAGAAAAAGGTTTTTAAGTAGCATTGTTTATAGTCTTCATTTTAACTTATTCACTTCCCGCCAAAATAATACGCCGCTAAATTTAAAAATGTACTGCGGACCTGTTTATTCAACGTTTTGTTTTGTTTTTATTTTATTTTTTTACAATTGTACTTTTCGAATTAAAAGTGCGTCAATTTTGCAAAAGTTAAATTCTGAAGCCAAAGGAAGAGAAGACATGACGGCAAAGCAGAAGTTCCATTCTTTTACACAGATGTGTTAAAACTGAACATAGTCGATATAAACTAAAAAAAAACAATAGGTACACAGTTCACAAATTGGATGCAAATTTCATAGCCAATTTGGTATTGTGGATGAGAACAACATCGTGAAAGGGAATAAATCACAAATATATATTTATTCTTGTTGAACTAAAACAAGGATAAGTAAATTTACATAAACTAACATTAATATTACGGCATGGTTACTGGTTTATCATTGTTTTTGTTTTGTTTATAATTGTACATACTAATATAATTATTATAGATATTCCTTGGATGAGAAGATAAATTATAAAAAGGATTCAGTTTATAAATATATAAAGTCAGTGTAGAAGCAAGAACGTTTTGTTGAGAAAAATAGTGTTTGTGGTTTGTTTGTTTTTGGTTGGTTGGAAAAAGCTATTCAATTGCATCTAGTCTATTTTAACATTGGAATAAATTTTACGTACAAAAACACTTGTGCCGATATAGCCCACTGTGCCACAAATTATACCTAAAGTACCACTGAATAAGGCCATATAACCAAAGTAGAAGGATGTTTGGAAAAGGCCATACATTCTGCAAAACAGATGGAAATTATTAAAAACAATTCAAAAACCATTAGTCTATGGCAACTTACTTAGTTTTAAAGAAGAAATAGTAAAATGAATATGCATACACATATATCGAAGTTGAGGCAGCTGACATAAAACTGGTCCACTGCCATCTGTAGTCTTCAGCGTTCAGCAGGAAATACGAGCAAACAATTGTCACACATACAGTGACAATGGTCAGAATCGTAAAGACCAATAACATAAACCCGTAAACGTAATAGATTTTGTAAGCCCAGAATGATGTAAATATGAAATACCTAAAATGGAAATGCATATGGAAGAGATCGATCGGAACAAATTTGCAATTTGCACTTACATTTCAATGAATATGGAACCAAATGGTAGTATGCCTCCTAACAGAATAATAATTGCTGGTTCCATAAACCACTTCTTTTCCGGTATTGGCCTTGGAACGGCATTAACGCGACACGGATAATCCGGCTGACCATCTAAATTTCGCCCCACCACTGTACCCACGAGAGTCAGTGGCAAAATTACGAAGAAACATATGCAGGTAACAGCTACCATTGTACCAAAGGGAATTGCTCTGGAAGCGTGATATCCAATGGCAATGAAGTTGATGAAGAAAGCAGTGCCGCAAACGAAGACGGGTACCATAAATGCGGAAACCAGCATTTGTCGAATCCACATTCGACCACCTAAGCGGGAATACAAAGACCCACCGAAATATCCATTAATGGGAGAGGTAGCAGCATAAACAAATATAGCAGTTGATAACATAGAACCACGTCTAGAAACACACAAATAAAAGATAATTAATGCAAAATCGAATAATATAATGCAATCGTCCATCTCACTCTGTATACAATTCACCAACAATAGCGAAAATAATCACACAGAAGACAACCGAAATCAATTGATATCCAGCACCAATTAAAGCAGAGAAGAGTAAAGTATGAGGTGGTGAACGGAAAACATCGCCATGGACTTGCTTCCAACCGTACTCATCGCCCAAATCGCGCTCCTACCCAGATATAATCTTCTTGATATAATAAATAAAATAAATAGCCATAGATGTTTAATTTACCATATCATCCATTTCTTCGTCTTTGCTATAACGAGCATAATCTTTGCGCAAAGTACGCATAAGAATCATAGATACTAAACCAACTAGGAATATTACCATCATAAAGCTGTTAAATATACTAAACCAATGGATCTGAAATGAAAGATAAGCGTCGCAAAAACAAAAGTATGTGAAAAATTCGGTCATCTAATATAACTATGGGTGTGAAGAAAAACAGGAAAAACTTAAAAAACATTTTTTTTCAAGTTGTGCCAAACTATGAAATATAAAGTTTGCGCAAAATTCAAAAATATGCAATTGCTTTGTTTCCATAAAACAACATTTTTATTTGTGCAGTTACTCATATTACTATTACTCGAAAGTTTTCATTTTCCACTCATTTAGAAGGAACATTCAGTTTGACTTTCAGCTCGAACCAAAAGTGAGAAACTAACCAAAAATTGAATCCCTAAAGATCAATGACAAATAGAATAAAAAGACGTTCATTCCGGACGAAACATCAAAATCTGTCAGGTATGAACGAATAGGAATGAACTGTCACACGCGAAAAAAAAAACAATTTTCCGCGAACATTGTTTGTACTTTGTTGCACTTATCGATTAATATTATTTTTAATTTTCACAATTACAAAAAATTCGGGAAAATCGGTCTGAAAATCCGCGAAAAACCTTACTCGTTGGAATCCTATTCGTTGGAATTCCTATTCGTTCGTACCTGACACTTACTCGCTCGGGGATGACTTACTTTATAATTTTTGCTACAGATCAATGCAGATGAAATCGTTAAATAGCGTTACATCAATTCATAGGAGCAAAGCAATGTACAGACTATTGCCAGATCGGACAATATTGTCGGAAAAATGCAACCGTGTGAACATACAATTTTTGTCTTGCAACGTTGGCAGAAAAGTCATTGTGAGATAATTTGCAGATTGTTAGATGTGCGTAGTTTATGCATGGGGCAACGGCGCCATTGTCAGAAAAACATTTTATTGGCAACACTGTCTATAAAATATTTGTATTGGCAATCCTGAAAATAAATATTCACAAAATATATTGTAAATTTATGAAATTGTAAGGATTTCTTGCAATCGTCTGAACTGTCAATTCACATTTGCCTTACAATCTGTCATTGTCCGTACATTTCCAGAACTTTAGCAGGGTTGATAACGTTGTCCGATCTGACAGTCGTCTATATATAGCTTTACACAACGAAGCTAACAGCAGTAATTGCGTGATCAACTGTAACCGAAAACAATGTACTTACCCTGTGTTGGAAGAAATTTGGATCCAAATATTTATCAAAGCGATCCTTGAACTCCACCACACTAGGCTTCCAGTTTACTTCGTAAGAGAACTTGATCTTAGATCCTGTCGTCAGAAGCTCCTTCTTTTCAGTATTGAGGCTGATGTCCACAATTTGTTGTCCATTACGACCAATGTCGAATTTCTTGTGAGTATAGATGTAAAATCTACCCTGGTCATCCTTTTCGCCAACTTTTCCCCAAATCGGCAGACCATCAATGTACATTTGGTACCAATACTCATTCATAACAGCATATGTGAAGGACTTGGCCTTATCTTCTGTCAAATCAACCATACAAATAACCGTGGAAGGAACATCACCTACGATTGAAGTGGAGGTTAGCACCCCAAATGCTGTAATATGAAAGACCAGATGATACATACGGTTGAACTCAATTTCATATCCACTGAATTCCAATTCCACACCCTGCAAGGCTTCACTCAAAGTTTCATGGTAATGGGAAATACTCGACTTGGACCCACTACAGAAGGGTAGACTAAAATAAGCGTAAGTCTCCTGCCGATTGTGATAAGGCCCAACGGTATTCATCCACAAAACAACCTCCTCGCCATCGTTATACTGCAAAGAAGAATTGCTAGCAATATTTCAGATACTAATACACCGATAACAATAAACTTACTTTATGGTTGTGCTCATCACCGCCAACAAGATATACTAATGCTAATAACACAAACACTTTAGCCGCCAAACCCATAGCGCGGCCGGCTCTGTTCCTCTCGTTTTCCTAGTCCTGTTTCTTTTTTACTAAATACGGATGCTGCTTAGGTGTTGTTTATCTTCTGTTAATATCCGATTAATGATAATTATGTATTTCTACGTGGCTCTTCTTATACACGGTCATATAGTTTTATATTTGGTCGTCGCAAATCAAATGTGTATGTAAATGCACAACGGCGATGCAAGACAATATAGACCGGCTCTTTGCTAAATTTGCAACACGTTACTTCGCAATATCGAAGAATTGCAGAAAGTTTATATATATTTGAAGGAAATTGTAAAAGAAATTCTGAGATTTTTTATGAACAGAAAAGTTGACTCGTTCTGCTTGTGTTGACGGATGACGGATTCTTGTTCTTCGTGCGAATTATTGGCAAACGTATCATTGTGACATGGCGTATCGTATCGTACATACGCCGACCACCGCTGTTGCACAAACTAACAAATTACGTTGGACGATAAATCTGTTGATTTTGGTAATTAATTAATTTGGTACTTACCCAATATTTTGCGGGAAAAGTTCTCAAATTTTAATATATAATATATACTTTTGGTACAAAATGGTTCATTTACGTGGAGGTACCAAAAGGGGCGTGCCAATAACGGTCACTTTTCTCTACGCTCTAGGTACTATTAAAACATTGCACTGTACAAAATTTCAAGTATTTGTATGCACTGATATTAATGTTAAAAGGTGTTAACTTTTGGTACATAAAGGTCCATTTGTGTGGAAGGTACCAAAAATAACGCCCATTTTTTACTCTAGGTACTATAAAAGCATTATACTGTACAAAATTTCAAGTATTTGTATGCTCTGGTTAATGTTATAAACTGGCAACTTTTGGTACAAAATGGTCCATTTGTGTGGGAGGTACCAAAAGGGGCGTGCCAACTACGCCCACTTTTCTCTGGACGCTAGGTACTATGAAAGCATTACACTATACAAAATTTCAAGTATATGTATAAACTGATATAAATAAGCAGTTAACTTTTGGTGGAAAATGGTCCATTTGTGTGGGAGGTACCTGAAAGGGAGTGGCCACTTTGCCCATTTTCCTTGAGGTGCTAGTGACTAACTAACTAATACTATATAGAGTGTTAAAATATTATGGTTGTTCTTCTTGATGCTACTTTCATGTTTTACCACGTTTGCCATTTTGGTTTTCAAAATCAATTGATTTATAAATGCATTTTTTCCATTATACTATCTTATAATTAAATTAAAATGCTCAACAATGTTATTTAAAGACTTTATTTACAGATTTAAGTTGCAATTTATATTTGTTTTTAATTTGTCAAGCATAGTGCTTGGGCACATTGACTATTTATTCTTTTAAGATTTATGAGGGTATCTCTTAAATACCAGTGAATGCGTCCGACGCCTGTCAAACTCGATTTCAAATGTATTAAATTGTACTACAGCTACTCCGCAAATATCGATTTGAATTGTATTGAAATGTACTACATCTACCCCGTAAATACGTATTTGGACCGTCGGCGTTTACTGGTACCTGAGTATGAGATACCCTGAGTACGAACATTTGACATGTAAACAATGAGTTTGACAACCAAAATGCTGTCAAAGTGGCAACAAATTAAAATTGTAATCAGCTGTTCGCTTGAGACTACCTTTACAATTATTGAATCATGGTTGACAGGTAAATAATTACATTCATTCACAATAGTATACTTGTGTAGCTGTTGACATAATGTAACCAGCGTTACCGTTGTGCGACTAAAGTGGCATATTTGCCCCTTTTTTTCAGCCGTGCTACTTTTGCGCCCCTTTTTATTTTTTGATACTAAATGTGCCCCTTTTCGTTTTTTGTGCCACTTTTTAGCTTTTGTAAAAAATCTGCTTTTTATACTCTTATGACAACACTTTCGTACTAACGTACGGAAATGCCTAACGCGCTACGTTCGAATTAGGTTATTTAATTCGATATACGCATATGTTAAAACGATTTACATTTATCTTTTGTATGTGTAAGCATATGAGAATCTATTTCCACTGTTTCATCTTATTGGTGAAAATTCTGCGAATAGGTCGGCGTCTATGCAACAATACAATTAATTTGAGTGATTTCTTAATTGTAACAATATACGTGTTTATTAAAAAATCCAATTTATTTTTTATTTTTCATTAGGTTGATGTACATAAATATTATAAGCTTTATTGTGAGATCAAAAAAACTCAATACACATCTGTCCCAATCACAGATCTAATAAGAAAGTATAAAAAAATGAAGTTACACAAAAGTAACTATAAATAAAGAAATGTATGTGATAAAATATATTTAGTATACATCGTAAGAAGTTTTGTATAACATTGTATTTTTTGGTTAGTTTTAGTGTAAATGAATGCATTTTTTAATGTTACCTACTTATTTTTTATGTTCAGCTTTGTTTTTTTATTGTTTTCTTTAAATAAAAAGCTTAAAATTGATCCCCTTTTTTTAATGATCGGTTGCCCCTTTTTTCGAAAAAATCCCCTTTTTGTGCCCCTTTTTGAAATTTCCCAACGGTAACGCTGAATGTAACGGATCATTGCACATGTTCTTACAAAGACCGCGTTCGAATAGTTTCTCTTTCTATGATTATTAATAAAAAATTGCGAAATTGAGTAATTGAACGTAGTGTCGTTTAACATGAATTCTCCATTCTACGAGAATGTATCCAAACCGCTCCTGCAGTGGATACATTGCAATATATGCTACAAGCAATACATCCTGAAAGAAGCAAGATTCTACCTTATGGCTTGCCATCACGTCGTCTGTAACTCGTGCATAGTGGAAATCCTCCATAAGCCAGTAAATGGACCACTCGCTTACAAGTGTCCCGTTTGTAAGAAAATTACTAGAGCGTGTGAAATTACAAATACGATGCCCAAACACCTAAAGGAGCTTTTCCATCCAGAACCATATCTAGATGGTTTAAATACATTTCATATCATTACGTTTCAGGAGAAACATCGCAAAGGTTTCTTAGAATATATGGAGAGACAAGTAAGGGTGAACTGGACATTCATATGTTATATTGTAGCTGCACATACATAATTATTTTTAGATAAGAACATTTTAAAGCAATATCAAACACAAATTCAATAATTTTCATGGATTATATGCGATTGTATTTTAGGAGGCTCGCCAGGCACGGGAGCAAGAAGAAATTACAAAATCTATAGAAGTAGCTAGACGATTGTATCAGGAATACGAGCAGTTAAAGGCAGAACGTAGACATTGGGAAAATATGTATATGCTTCAAAGAAGACGGAATGTTGGGGAAAATCGGTAAGTTATCCTAAAATGAGGCAGACCTAGTCATTCAAAATAAATTTAATATTTGTAGTTTACTTATGGATTTTAATTATCTATTTAAATAACCTAAAAACATTTAAATTCTCAATTTTGCATAACAATTTTAAGTCATATTTTTTACAGATCAACTTCATCATCTTCTGGATATTCATCGGAAGGATCTTACTAGTTATTTTGCGTTTTAAAACTAATTTGGTGAATTTCATGTTTTTAAAAATGTTGAATTAATATTTTTGTTTTTAAATAAAAATTCGTCACATTTGTGCTTTAACTATAATAATATTTGGCTAATTTCAATTGAAGTTCTCACTAAAACGAGAGCACAGCGTTAAAAATGTATTGGGATTTTTTGGATTAAAATAAATATTAACAATAAATAAAAATTAGTAATCGAATGCAGCAAATACAACAAAACACTGTGAGCCTGCACGAACAAATACAAAATTCATGTGAGTAATACTTGAGATGAAGTTGTGCCTAGATTTGGTAAATAACTCCCCTTCTACAGATATTTTCTCATTATTTGGTTTCAAAATAATAATAGTAATAAAAGATGACCAATCTTGGACATACGAGCACATATGTACAACGTACGCAAAAGTCATATCCATATCATAAGATGCTTAACCGTTTGCAAATAGCGGTAAATATGTATATGAACCAAAAATGTACATACATCAAAAACAATGTTTTTCATTCATAAAAAAGATATGGCCAAAAACATCGGGTGACAAATTTGCGCCACCATGATCCATTTTGACATACCGTCGGCTTAATGCTATTTTGGTCCATACGCCATTTTTGTGTTTTTTGAGTTAGGAGTTGATAATATGGGTTCCTAGCATGCTCTTTCAGAATCTGCAATCATTTTTTTCCTATCTCGCCTAGTTTTCGAGATATTGGTAGGGTAAATTTGTTTTACTCTGAATAACGGGAAATAATTTCGATATTTTTGTTCTATGTCTCAATTTTTCTATCGCCCTATATTTTTCACTCAGTATTTTACGTTCTTTCGATCACAATATGTAAATTAGTGTCCTTCCATACCGACCCTTTTTGTGGTCCATGTAATACAAATACGAAAAAATATTAAAATAAAAGTGGATATGGATTAAAATGCCAGGTACAAAAATTGTTATAACTTGCTTATTTTTGGATGTAATGGCATAGAAATGCATGAGAATCATACAAACACTGTTGGGAACCCTATGAAATAAAAAGTGTGTAACTCTTCAGTCCCGTTTTTACTCAAACAATAAATTGCGTTTTTCTCCGATCATACAAAATGGCGTATGGAACAAAATAGCATTGAGCCGACGATACATTAAATACTTAAAACAGAATTGGTAGTCGGAATCTGTGTTATGCCCTCAACCTCTGACATTTACTTCTTAAAATAATGTCATTCAAATATTGATCGCGACAACGTTGCAGGTAACATTTTCGCTCACTCTTTCCATGGCCGATGAATCCACAGACCACACTAGTCACTTGGCGTAAGAGAGGATCCCATTACTATATAAAGCCCGCCAAAACAAGTAGATAATAGATTAATGAACATATCGGTAAATATATTTAAATTTCTAGACGGGTTTTGTTCAGTCTTCTCAAATGTTGCAAAAATACACTTATTCACAAAAATTAAAAACTCAGCTGAGGAAAAAGGTACAATGTAGAGAAAACATGTTCATTCTGTCCATATGTTTTTACCGTTAGACCGTTTCTTCAACATAAACGGTCAGTCTTTGTATTGTGAATGGATATTCTTCAGTTTCTGCATCTCCCCCGGGATAACTAATTAATTGACTAATTGAAACCCTTTTTAAAATATTTTTTTCTTAAAACCTTCTTAGAAATAAGAAAAATGTCACAGCCAAAACAAATAGCAGAAACTCCGTACACACATTGGATACACTGCAACACCTGCTATCAAATGTACATCAAAAAAGAGCGTCGATTCTATCTACTAGCCTGTCATCACATAACTTGCGAGTCATGCATAGTGAGTCGACTGGAGCAGGCTCTCAGTAGAGAACAGATTTTTAACTGCCCCGCGTGCCAGAAAATCACAAAAGCCTGCGAAATTAATAATACAATGCCGAAAAATCTAAAAGAGCTATTCCATCCGGAACCTTATAAGGATGGGCTAAATAATTATCAGATTTTGACGTTTCAAGTAAAACATAGAAACCGTTTCCTAGCTTACCATGATATGGTAGTGAGTACCACGAATTACTTAGTCCTGCTACTCACGAGGCAATTTTTCCCAAGCAAGTGTCAACGTTTGTAGAAGAGGGAGGCAGAGAGCTCTTTCCGCCTGCCTCTCTCTCCTACAAACTTTGACACTTGCTTGGAAAAAATTGCCTAATGTGAATCTGGACTTACAATTTCATTGCACTTCTTGTACATATTTTCAGAACGCTAAGAAAGAGGAATGTCGACATGAGATCGTTAGATTAAAAGAACAAGCTCAAACAACATATAAGGAATACGAAGCAAACAATGCCGAACGTAAACATTTGGAGAAGAGAGTTAGATTAATACGCAAGCAGAGGCGAGAGATCGACGATAATCGGTGAGTCTGTCGTAGACACAACAAATTGTTTATGTATAAATACGGGGAATGTGACAAAATTCAGATACTGATATCGGCAGGCCTGTAAAAATCCATTCAAACAAGTAAGAAAGTTCAGTCGGGTAAACCGACTTATGAATCCCCTCACCTTGAGTCCCAACAAAATATTCGTAAATTTATTTTTTTTTTGCAATAACTAAAATATTATCAATTTAAATTGCATTTAATAACTTTAATGTATGAACTGGTATTAAAGTTAAAAGCTGTTTACATTTGGTACAAAATGGTCCATTTGTGTGGTCACTTTTCTCTGGACTCTAGATACTATAAAAACATTGCACCGTACAAAATTTCAAGTATTTATATTCACTGGTGTTAAATTAAAATCTGTTAACTTTTGGTAAAAATGGTCCATTTGTGTGGGAGGTACCAAAGGGGCGTCCCAATAACGCCCACTTTTCAGTGGACTCTAGGTACTATAAAAGCATTACACTGTACAAAATTTCAAGTATTTATATACACTTGTATAAAAGTAATAAAATATTAACTGTGTAAAATGGTCCATTTATATGGGAGGTACCAAAAGGGGCGTGCCAATAACGGCCACGTTTCTCTATAATATAGGTACTATAAAAGGATTACACTATACTAAATTTCAAGTATATGTATGTACTGGTATTAAAGTTAAAAGCTGTTAACTTTTGGTACAAAATAGTCCATTTGTGTGGGAGGTACCAAAATGGGCGTGCCAATAACGCCCGCTTTTCTCTGGGCTCTAGCTACTATACAAGCATTACACTGTACACAATTTTAAGTATTAGTTATAAGCCGTTAACATTTGGTGCAAAATGGTCCATGGTCCACTCCTCCCATTTTTCTTGAGGTGTTAGCGACTAACAAACTAGTACTATCGGCCATGTGATGACAATCGCGTGAGTTGAAATAACAAAACGCCAAATTTGTTCCTTCAATTTTAATGATCTTTGAAATCTAATTATCATGAAATATGCATGTGGATGTAGTTATTATTTTCTATAATTAATAATTTGTACAAAAAAGTTCTACGGATCTATTTAGCGTTTTCAAAACGAAATCGCCAATTTTAGGCGAAATGCGATTGCCATCACATGGGCGTATATGTGAAATTTCAGAAGATTCGAGTAAATAGTATAGAAGGTATTAAAGAATCAATATTTCACTAAAAGTTAACCCTTTGTGGGGGAGGTACTAGAAGGAGTGGATCAATCCGAACTTAGCCGGAGATCGAGCAAAATATTACCGCATACTAAATTTGAAGTCAATCGTTTACTCCTTCCGAGAGTTATCCTGCGCACCAGCCAGCAGACAGACAGACGGACGGACATTGCTCAAACGACTTAAAATGACCCAAAACGGATTCCCGCCGAATATACTTAGGGTCTTAGTCACTCCTTCGATGTGTTACACTTTTCGCTCGTAGCAAATGATATATACCCTCCTCTCTAAGGTGAGGAGATAAAAATACTAAACTAATCGTAGTTTTTGTAATTTTTAATAGTTCATTACTATTCATCGATTGAAATGAAATTCTTAGTGTCGGCATTAAACTGAAAATTGTAGCGGTATAACATACTATCTTGGATAACATTTTAACTCTGTATCTGCATTATAATGTTAACACCCACCATACATTTCAGATCAGGGAAAACACAATCGTCCACATCTTCGGAACATTCATCATCATCAGGACCAAGATGCAGTCCCACAATGAGTGACAAGGGAATCACCTCGTTTTCAAATCTCACACATACACACTCATTTGTTTTATAAATCGCAATTCTGTTGAATTTTACAATGTACTTTATTGAATACATTTAGTATGTTTCATTTAAACTTCAATACATTTCTTGCTTTGTTGATTCTTTTAAACTAGTTAAAACTTTTTCAAAGTATTTATAATTCTAATGCAGATTTAGACGTTAGTAATAATTATAGTATTACAATTAAACAAAATAGGTGGATTCTAAACTAAAAAATAACTAAACAAACCACTATTATTAAATTCAGTGAACACTCTGTTTTGGGGTTTTTCTTTTTGTTTCACAAAAATTAAACTATATAAAGAAAGACTAATTCAATCATAGGAAAATTATTTTAACAACAAGCTTATGGGAAAAAAGAAAATTAGGCGGTTAGTAAAAACGTAAATAATGAATATGTATTCGATTAGTAAAAATTTATGTTATCAAAAGAAAAAAACTACATTTCTTTTTAAAATTAAGATGCGATGAAAGTAATAAGAAGCAATTACAAAATACAAAAGATGAATGTTGAAAGCCCTTGAGTGAACACATGGACCAGTGCTTTTTGCAGTTGTGTTAGACAATTTATGTTCAAAATAAATATTGCGTGCGTAGATGCAAAAATAATCGCTACTATGCTTTAATTATGGCGACCTCCTTTTCTCTCAACACAAGGTCTGGTCGGTCTAATTGATGGCATCGACACACTGTATCTGCCGTTTCAGTTCAGTTAACAGTCTTTTTTAGATTGTATGGCGCTATCATGACCTGCGGACTAACAACCCCTCCAGCCGCATTAATTTCCATATCGGTGTTAGGTAACGGAGGCGGTGGATGATGCATTGAAGGCGAACCCATAAAGTAGCCAGGATTTGGGGGTCTCTGATGCATATTCATAAAGCCGGGCGGGGGTTTTGTAGAGGCGAATGATGGCGGTACTGCGTAATTTGTGTCCGGCGGCATACCCGGAGGCGGCATATGAAACTGGGGATGCCTAATCCCCATACCCATCACTGCCATATTTGGTGGTAAGAACGGCGGTACCGAGCCACGCGTTAAAGGAGATGGGGGCAATCGTGTGAAATTATTGATGCGCATGCCAATGAATCCCATGGGTGGAGACGCATGTCGTATTGGAGGCGGGTGATTTTGCATCTGTGGGGAACCTGGGGGTCCGCTGAAATGCACATTGTTCTTGCTGAAATGACCATGATTTGGACTATCGCGTTTTTGGTCCGTCATCATTTTGGGTGAGTGCAAAGTCTGAGCTTCACTCCGTCCCGCTCTATTTAATGCAGCCATTGCGTTTAAGTCTTTCTTACCCATTGCGGTTGGCGAATTCACATTCGGCGATCGTTGCAATGGCGGCGGAGGTCCTTGAGGCGGTGCGCATTTTGGGTTTAACAGACGTGGTGGTATGGCCTTTTCCAGTTGCGATACATACATTGAATGTACGATTGAATCAAAATGGAAATAAACAAGCGGAACAGGAGATGGCGGCCTCAAATATAAGGGTTGTTCTAGGCGTTCTGGTAAAGGAGCGTGGGGAGGAGGTGGTGGCGGTAGTTTCTCCAAAGCTGGGTCAATCTTAATTTGTTGTTTGTTTTGGATGTCGCCCAATAATTCGCGCGTTGCGCCAATATCAATTCCACGTTTCTTACGTAGGCGTAAAACTTTACGTCGTATCTTGTCTTCCACCAACTTGCGATCCTCGTCATCGCTGTCCCGACTTGGGTAGATGCCATCTTCGAAATATACTTTTTTCTTTTCGATTTTCCTAAAATAAAATAAAAAACAATTAGACCATATTGGATAATGTACCGAATAGGGATAACTTACAGTGTTTTTCCCGCGTCAGATAACCGTTTTAATATGCTTCGCATGCTACACTCACTTTCCCGATTGAGACGCATGACAGCTGCTTTAACATGCCGGCTATTTACTTCATCCTTCCACGAAGTCGTTATGCCTTTAGCCTTTTTCACTGCAGTTGTATCGACTTCAGCAGTAGATGCTTTTGCTGTGGAAGTTGCCAATCGGGGGGACGCAGATGTTACCAAAGGGGTGGTGGTTGTGTGGACATTCGATGGCACAATCTCCAATACATTCCCTTTTTGCACGGCCACCGAGGAAACCTTCGGCAGTTCTTTAAGAACCGGGTTCATTTGCTGATGACCCATATTGAAATCATTGTAAAAGTACTGGTGCGGCTGATGCGCCGCAGGTGAATGTGTTACGTTACTGTTGTTGATAGTGGGTATAGCCGAATATGTCGATGGATGGGCCGCTGAATGATGCTGATGCTGTTGCAGATGAGGTGGTATGGGTGAATGGTGAGCTGGCATATGTTGTGGTGGTGGTAAGGATAAGTGATGACCATCTGCGTTTGGCGCCGGTGGCAACATCGAGACATACGGATTTTGATAATAACCTCCTGACGAAGCGCTGGGATCAGGCATTGGCTGTGGTGGTATGGACATGTAAGCAGCGCCACCATATTGTGCGTAGTTGGAGTAGTCTTCGTAGCCCGTAGGCGGTGTCTCACCCGGTCCATTTAGAACTATATTGATGCGAGCGTCCAACGAAATACGATTTGGCGACATATTGTAGTAATACGAAGGATTGTTTGAAGCTACACCACTGCCCCCGGAAATTGTATCTGGTCCATAATATTGACTATGTGGCGAAATCGAGGAGTGCCTCTCGAAACTGGAACCGCGTCGACGTCTGTGATCATCATACCGAGAACTATGTGGGGGCGAAACAGGAGATCGTGGCGATCTTGGTGACCGAGGAGATCGTGGAGACCTGGGTCTTCGGGGAGAAAGAGGAGAACGCGATCTTCTCGATTGTGAATGTGGAGAATTCAAAGGAGACAAGCTTCGACGCATGGGTGGTGACGGAGGCTTGAATGGCAACGGCGAATAGCGATCTGGACTATAAGAGCGTCTTCTTGGTGGTGGAGTTCGAGGTGATCTCGGTCTTTGTGGAGATCGGGGTGATCTTGAACGTGATCCTCTAGACCTGACGAACTTTTTATAATGCATTTGATTACCTCCCTCCTGGCCACGTTTTCTACCTCTGAGAGGGCTGACGTCTTTGCCTCTTCGGTTAGCGAATTGCCGCAATGGACTGCGACTACGTGACCTTGAGCGAGATCTTCTGCCGGAGACACGGAACCTCGATCCTGGAGGACCACCCGCCCTCCTTGGAGGAGTTGCATGTCGAACATTTCTTCTTGGAGGACTTATTGACAATGACCTACCTCTGCCACTCCTTCGCTGTGGGCTAAATCTTGTTCTGGAGGACGATCTACGATTTCGATCCCGGTAGTTAGGCGGTGAACGAGGTCGATCACGGCTTGATCCATAACCCGGAGAACGATGATGTCTCTGCGAATCTCTTGAACGAGACTCTTGGGATTCCTTTGTTTCCATCATCGGTTTAACAATGGCTACTTCTTTAGCTGGTTTTACTAATTTTTCCGTAAAGTCGACTTCTTCTTTGTCATCTCCTACTTTCTTCTCGGAGTCATCCATTAAGGACGACTGGAATATGGCTGGTTTTGAAGGTAATTTCATGGGAGAAATAGTCAATTTGATGGCTTCTCGATTTGTGTCGAAGATGTTGTTGGTTTCCAGCTTTACTTGTTCCGGAATAGGCAGTGGCGGTGGTGGTTGCGGAACCATTTGCAAATCATCGTGGAGATCAGACGGCAGTGCAGGCACAAAACTCGTATTCCCGATAGCTTCACTTGCAGATGGTTTCTCCGCTTGTACATTTTTCGCATACTTCTGCAATATCAATTTCTTCTCCTGCAAAAATAACATCTCCATTTTGTGCAATTCCTCACTGATTTCATCATTGGAATCATAGTTAGCTCGCATCATCTGTATGCGTGAAAGGTTAGCTTCCAGACTCTTGAGTTTTTTGAAATCTTTGGCAACCTCTGTTTTAGGCGTTTTCGACATCTGTAGTCCGGGTGTTGGTGGGGTATGCGCGAGAATCAGTGAATTTTGAAGGAGTGTGGGCGAAGGTGTACGAGGTTCTCTTTCGACTACTCTTTCCGGTGAATGAGCCGCTGCAGATTCTCTCTCCAATATATTAAGCGTGCTTTCATTGGAAAACACTTCCTCAGCTCTTTTATCGCCACTGTTTTCATCATCCACTTTAAGTTTCTTTGTGGGATTTTTGAGGGATTTAGTAAAACTGTCCATGTCATTACTCTCATCGGACGATGTGGCGCTAGACGTGGATGAAGACGACGTAGATGAGTTATCTTCCGAAGAAGATGAACTGGATGATGAAGTAGATGAGGTTGAAGTCGAAGAGGTTGACAAAAGTTCATCACCCGCTTTCGAGACTGTTAAACGTTCATCGCTGATATTTTCAGGTTGATTGGGCTCTTCGGTAGGGTTCTCATTTGCGGCATTCTTAATGTCAACTCCCGTGGCCTCCACACTTTTTATAAACTGGTCGTATAACTCCTGCATACCAAATAATTGTGTTTGCTTCTCAGAGGAACTTTCATTATCTACCGCTTTGTGTTTCCCTGTAGGTGTCTTTGCATGTAATAATTCCAAAGGTGGGGTTGCGGGATGCAAAGAAGTAGACTTCTCTGTATTATCTTCGGCAGGTTTTTCCGGTGCAACGTCGGATGGAGGCGAAGGATTAACAAATCTCGTAACAAATGAATCTTCTTCCAGCAGGTCTCGAGACACTAGTTTAGGAGTTGAACTTTCCTCGGGAGCATCTAAATCTACATCCTCATCGTTTTCCCAGTTATCTATGTAATCATCGGTATCAGGACTATTCTCCTTATCACTCGGTGATTTCGTTGGTGGCGATGAGTAATCCTGGGAATCGTCGTTAAGTTCAGAACCAGTTTCCTCTTTGGGGGAGAGAAATTCGCTTCGGGAAAATGACAAAGGTATCATTTTCGCTTTCTGTTCAGACTTCTTTGATGTTTTAGATTTTTCCTGTGCTTTTATTTCGGACTGACCTTTGGACTTTATGGGAGGCGGCGTCGTAGATTTGGTGGTCACTTCAGTTTTCCTATCATCATTCCTAGGTTTCATTTTAGTCTCAGAATGTTTTTCAGGCTTTCGGTTAGGAGATTTGGATGGTTTGGTGTGTGATTTAATGTCGGGCGATGGGTGCCTTTCTTTGTGAGATTTGTCTTTAATCGAAGAACTGGATTTGCAATCTCTGTCTCCCGATTTAGAACGATTCAAGAGACTGGATGTACCACTGCTGCCACTATGTCGACGCTTTGATGATAATTTTGCAAAGCTGTCATCTCTCTTGCGTTCACTGGAATATCTACGTTTGGTGGAAACATCTCTTTTTCCGGAACGCGAACGTCTACGAGCATCAGTTTTGTTGCTTGAGAAACGATCCCGCGATATAGAACGCTTAAATGGATTGCGGGATTTTATACTGGATTCCTTTCGATTTTTCTCTTTATCCTGATCATCTCTATTTCTTGATTTCTCTCTAGAGGTTTTCGAATCTCTATCTCTTTCGTCGCGATATTTATCCTTAACTGAATTTGAAGACGACGATGACTTATCTTTACTGTCATTGCCGGATATGACGTTTTGTTTCGAGGACTCTCGACGCCTATCTTCATCCTTGCATTTAGAGGTCTTGATTGGGTCATGTTTTTCCTTGTACGCCATTGGTTTCTCTTTGGCCGAAGGTGTGTCGGCTTTGTGCTGACTTCTGGTATCACCTTCTTCTTTTTTCACCTCTTTGTTTTCACGGTGCTCCTTCTGAGGTGTGTCGTCCTTCACTTTTGGTTTCGCCTCAGCAGTTGTGTGGTGTTTATCTTTTGTACTTTGATGTTTTTGAGTTTTACGCATCAACATCTCTTTGGCTGCTTCAATTGCCTCCAATTTGATATCGTCTTGTTGTAGTATCTTATCAATGCGTTTTTGTATTTCTCTGGCATCTTGTAAGGTGGATGGGGGTTTTTGGACTTTTGGCTCTGTTTTGATGGGCAATGGAGGTGTAACGCTGCCTTCCGGAATAGGGGAAGGCATTTCAGCTGCATTTGGAGGATTCGAAAATGGTTTTGAATTTTCCACCTTAAGATTAGGCAATTTTGGGACCTCGATTTGCTGATTTTCGTTTACTCGTTTTGATAGTGCAACTATATTTGGGTTAGGTGGTTGCGGCGGAGAATCGGCAAACATATCATACGATTTATCTGATATATTTTCAGAGATCGACTGTTCATCCTCTTTGTCAACCGGTTCTTGTTTTACCATTACCAGAGGTTTAACTTTCAATGTAATATCTTCAATTTTCAGCTCTGTGACCGTTTCAACTTTTTCCACTTTCATATTCTGTACCTTATTGCGTATTTCTTCCTCGTCGGGAATATATTCGTCCTTATCGTCAGATTCGGCTTGATGATCAGTCGAAGTCTCCGTTTCCTCTGAAGATTTTCGTGACTTGCCGTATGATTTTCTTATCTTTTCAATTTTACGCCTACTTGACTTTTTTGATTTTTTCTTTTTCGAAGACTTCGTAACCACCGCTAAGGGCAATGATGGAGATTTCCTTTTTCGTTTTTTGCTGTCTTTATCCTTATCTTTTGCCTTTTTCTTTTGCTTTTTGTCCTTGGAAGAGGATTTCCTTTTGTTTCCTTTACTCTTTGTAGTCTTCTCATTATCGTGCTCTTCTCCCATGTCGTTGTCATCCTGATCCCAATTTTCCTCATCGACTTCAGTCTCAATGTATGGTGGTTTCGATGTAGATGCTATGATGGTTTTTGTTTCAATTTGATGTTGTGGTGACGTCACTTCTGGGCATTCTCTGTCTACTTTTTGGGACTCCTTTCCCAATTTAAATGCATATGAAAGAGTAGGTTTACATTTAGTCCATCTGGAAAATCACAAAAGTAATAAAATTATATATAAAAATTCTGGATTGTTATTTCTCCAAAAGTAGAGTAGCAACCTGCAATTGTTATTATTACTTAATTTATAGTTATTAAGTTATACATATATCTAGAACTATTTACGTTGTTCCGCTGTAGTAGAAACTCAAATTAAATACCTAAACCAATTTTGCGTTGAAGAATATTGTAATTTACCTATACTTGGCCTACAGGCTTTAAATTACATTAATAAAAAATGAAATGAAAAAGAAAAGATAAAAATAAAGCCAATTTAGTAAATGACAGCTTCTGTAGATCGAAACGTTTTCTTGAACCCATGCTATTCTAATGAATCTACATTTGCCAAAATATCTATGTAATATCTGTTCCAATACAAAGTAGTATTGACTTGGAGCATATATCAGTTTTTAACATTGCAAATGGGCAAACCACACAGATAGTGATTAGTTATTAAGAAATGAGTTCCCCAACGTGGTAAATTATGCACTCACCAAATTTACAAAGATTTTTTTAGTTTTTTTTGGTGTAATTAGTTTTTCTTGATTGGTGCTTTTTTCATTAAACAAATTTTGTAACGAAAATAGTTCCCATCTCTGGATACAAATTTATTAATACTCACAACAAATTTGTCAGTGGTGGCAGTATTGGTGAATGTCCTCGGTTTGGTGGTGGTGTATGATGATGTCTATGTGGCGGTCCATGATGTCGCGGTGACGGACCTACAACACCGGCATTACCACCAGCACCAAAGAAAGGTGGTCTAAATCCAGCAAATGGCATACGTCCTCCTCGTATACCTCCGCGTCCGCGTGGAATAAAACCACCACGACTATGTGAAAAATCCATGCGTGCGCCACGCATAAAAGGATTCATGCCTCGATATCCCATAAATGCATCTGGCGGCAGGTGAGGTGGTTGCGGATGAGTCAGATGTGGAGGAAAACGTGTTGGTGTGTTGGTCGCAGCCACTACTACGGAAGAAACTTTTTCCATATACTTTTGTGTATCATCATTATCATTATCATCATCGGCTGAAGAACATAAGCCTTCGCTTTCTTCGGAATCTTTACGCTGGGATATTTTGCGTTTTTTGGCCGCAGACTTTTCCACATTTTCCTCTCTATATATGTCTTTTAAAGCTTTCTTGGCAGCTTTTTGTTCTAAAAACCAAAATAGACGAACAAAATTAAGTTATACTTGTGTCTAAGCGGGTACTAACTAACCTTTTTTAAGTTTCTTCAGCATTTTGCGTTCTTCCCTAGACTTCTTTTCCGTTCCCATTTTGCTGCAGTCCTCTTCTTTTTGACGGCGTTTCTCGCTCTGTAATTTTTCTTCCCTGCGTCGCTTGGCATCTAATTCTAAAATTAAACGTACCTTTTCCTCACATGCTTCGGCTTCCATTTGCGACACGGTTTTCAAGGCTTTGGCCAAAGATTCTCTGGCAAGTTGTTTGGCGGGCGTTTCTGGTTTTGTTGTACGTATCGGCGTCGAATCCTTTGTCGAAGCTGGACTTGAGCCAGGTGGTGGTGTTTTCACTTCACCAGGTTCGAGACTGCTGTCCTGCATATCGTCGAGGAAACCAAAAGTCAGCTTAGCAACACCCTCCTCTGACACTTTAATATCATTCTTCCCGTTATTCGCCATGCTCGATGTAGTGGACACCCCCGACCTTGTCGCTATAGACAACATCGCCATCGCCCCATCCGACAACTTGCCTTCCATTCTTCCCTCGCACGCACCGCGCACAGTCACAGTGTTAATCGATCAAGTATTTTAATGTTATATTTATAACTTTTACGCTACGATCAACTAATTCTTCCATACACTTGAATCATTGACACAAAATCCACACAATCCTTACCACATCAATTTAATCGAGTCACAAATGAAAAAAAATAATGAAGAATAATGTAATTGTAGTTGGTTGATTTAGTTGTACGTGAGTACGTGTGTGTGTTTGTCTGTGTGCTGTTACAAAAATCAATCAGCAATCATCAGCAGCGCTTGAAGAGTTTTTCTTTTGATGAATTTGCATCATAATTCACCGAATCCGTGACAAACTTCATATCTCACGTAAGCTCCACTAATTATATTTCACTTTTATATACAACATTTTACATTTTAGGGCTTTCTAGGTGTTAATTCTTATCGTATAATTTCAACCGTCTTCTCTTTGATTATTTTTTCCTTTTCAGAGTATTTTCTCTGTCAACGGCGCTTTTTTCGTCGACGGAATATGTTTTCGTCAACGCCGCGTCGCTTATGTTTGTCAACGGCGCGGTTGGGAACCATAGATTGAAAATATTAGCACAATTGTACAAATTTTGGTACAATCACATTTTGAGTGGCACCAATAGTATTTGTAAAATTTATTTATTTGAAATTGTACATTCGGTAATTTCTTAGTACAATTCTTTCATTTGTAGTTAAATAAATTGCTAAATGTAATAATACATTTAAAACACATTTAATTTTAACAAAACTTTAATGATTAGTTAAGTTTCAAATAAAGTGCTGAAGAAATCAAGTCAACGTGCTTTTAAAATATTAAAAAATGTGAGAAGTGCGCCTTCTAAGAACACCATTAAGCGTTTATACGAAAAATTTTCGACTGGTGAGGCTCTTTCTAATCCGAAGAGGCCAAATAAAAGTCGACCAAGGCGATCGGCCGAGAATATCGCTGCCGTACGAGCCAGTGTTGAGAGGTCCCCAAGAACATCCCAAAAACGCCGTTCTCAGCAGTTGGGCATGGCTCGGTCCACTTTACAACGGATTATTCGCGTTGATTTGCATTTGTTCCCGTACAAAATTCAATTGACGCAAAGATTGTTGCCTGCGGACAAGCCTCGTCGATTGGAATGGGCCCAACGAGTCCGTGGGTCCGTCGAATATGGGCAACCCTGTACTTGTCGTTCGATAATTCATACTGTCGACCTGTTGTTCAATTACAATGATATTAGGCATGTCTTCGTTACAAGCTAGCAATTTTAGTTTAGCACTTTGCAACGAAAACAACTGACTTCCACTAACTGGCACATAAGCAATAAGTGGCGGATTTTCACTATCTGGTAGAAATTGTGTCATGAGTTGCGAAGAAAGAACAGTGCGAAACAGACAAAAAAATCGTGAAAAGTATTTATAAAACATATATTTACTATTCTATGTTCAATTGTTTACACTCTTTTCGCAAATATTGAAATAATTTCTTCTTCCCGTTAATTCACAATAATTGATAAAATCTCTCCAAAAATGGGATGCCATATTGCTAAATGTAGGCAACATCATACTCGATTAAGACAGGAACACAAGCACCAAACTTCATCGGGAACTAATAGTGCTTAAAAGTGCTTAGCTCCCCATACAAATTAAGCACTTGTGGTGTAACGAAAACACGCCTATGGTGTAACGAAAACATGCCTATTGTGGAACAGTGGTGATAAGTCCTGCATCATACGAGGCAATTTTTTTTTCAAACCAGTGTCAAAGTTTGTTGGAGAGAGGCAAACTTCGACATTTAATTGGAAGAAATTGGCTCGTGTGAAGCAGGACTAATGAGCATAAAAAAGTAAAACTAAAAAATGAGGTTAAACACACACAATTAAGAAATTTCAGTCGGTTAAGGTGTACCCTCGCTTTGTGAGCAATGTAAATATGCACCGGTATATGTGCTAATATTATGAGCTATTTCATCTTGGTATGTCATGGCTCTTTTTGTATGGGAGGTACTAAAACGGGTGTAGTGATAACTTTCATTTTTAACAGGACTGTAGACATTTTAAAAACTTTACACTATTCACAAATATTGATTATTTATATGCATTTGTATTCACGATATCAGCTGTTAACTTATTGTACAAAATGGTATGTATGTCCAGATTTACACTAGGCAAGTTTTTTCAGCAGCTTATCATCAAATTATCTTTTGAAATTGCAGGAAGAACTCAAAACGTTCAGGGGGAGTTTTTCCCCCCTCTTGCCGACTGGCTCTCATTCCTACAAAACGCCGTTAATCTGCTGAACATTCAGCTAGTGTAAATCGGGGCTATGTGTTGGAGATACCATTTTTCGACAGACTGTAGGTACTATACAAACATTACATTATACAAAATTTGACGTATTTGTATGCAATAATATTAAAGTTGTCAAAGTTCCAAAAGGTTTTTTCCTTGCATATCATAAAATTACAATGTACCTCAAAACCAGGAATGTAAGTTTAGATTTACACTAGGCAAGTTTTTTCAGGAGCTTATCATCAATTTCTCTTTTGAACTTGCACGATGAACTCAAAACGCTCAGGGAGCATAAAAAAGTAAAACTAAAAAATGAGGTTAAACACACACAATTAAGAAATTTCAGTCGGTTAAGGTGTACCCTCGCTTTGTGAGCAATGTAAATATGCACCGGTATATGTATGTGCTAATATTATGAGCTATTTCATCTTGGTATGTCATGGCTCTTTTTGTATGGGAGGTACTCAAACGGGTGTAGTGATAACTTTCATTTTTAACAGGACTGTAGACATTTTAAAAACTTTACACTATTCACAAATATTGATTATTTATATGCATTTGTATTCACGATATCAGCTGTTAACTTATTGTACAAAATGGTATGTATGTTCAGATTTACACTAGGCATGTTTTTTCAGCAGCTTATCATCAAATTATCTTTTGAAATTGCAGGAAGAACTCAAAACGTTCAGGGGGAGTTTTTCCCCCCTCTTGCCGACTGGCTCTCATTCCTACAAAACGCCGTTAATCTGCTGAACATTCAGTTAGTGTAAATCGGGACTAACGAATATTCGCATATGCGAAAGCGAATTATTCGCATCATTTATAACATTTGCTTCCGCATTCGCAAAAACCAATATTCGAATATTCGCTTCGCAAAAATGTAATTCAGTATTCGCTTTCATTTGTTGTATAATTTGTAATTTCTTCTTTACCGCTTCACATATTTTGAAGTTATTAATGCAATGAAATCCGGAATTCAACAAAAATCTAAATATCTCGAAAAATTTAAATTTTTAGAGTAAATGTTAAATATATACTTAAGAAGCATTGCCTCTAATATATGCGAACGAAAAGTTAGGTATTATTTATATAAGAAGTTTCATTAAAATTTTTAAGTCACTCAATATACCTCAAGAAGCGTTTTTTGTGCCGTCCGTCACGCTGTCCATTTGTCAATTTTTATCAAAACTAAAAAAGTTATAAAAATTCTATAAATGCAGTGATATTTAACTCGATAGACTTTACAAATTTGCTAATAACAATAATAATTCTAAGATCAATATCGGCGAAGTTATGGGGAAAAGCAATGACATTCCTGCCGTCCGCAACGCAGGAAATGCCCATATACAAAGAATTTTAGATTCAACAGTTAGACTAGGGTAACTTCTAAACTGCTTTACCGATTGATGTTATTCTTACACATTAGGCGTGTTTTCGTTACACCATAAGTGCTTAATTTGTATGGGAAGCTAAGCACTTTTAAGCACTATTAGTTCCCGATGAAGTTTGGTGCTTGTGTTCATGTCTTAATCGAGTATGATGTTGCCAGATTGGGCACCCTATATTTAGCAATATGGCATCCCATTTTTGGAGAGATTTTATCAATTATTGTGAATTAACGGGAAGAAGAAGAACAAAAATGGGAAATTATTTTAATATTTGCAAAAGAGTGTAAACAATTGAACATAGAATAGTAAATATATGTTTTATAAATACTTTTCACGAATTTTTTGTCTGTTTCGCACTGTTCTTTCTTCTCAACTCATGACACCATTGCTACCAGATAGTGAAAATCCGCCACTTATTGCATATGTGCCAGTTAGTGGAAGTCAGTTGTTTTCGTTGCAAAGTGCTAAACTAAAAGTGCTAGCTTGTAACGAAAACATGCCTATTATATTTTTGTTATCAATTAGAGTATACGTCTCTGCATCAGGATCCGATAGGTGGCGCTATATTCGAGTTATTATCAAAGTTATCACATTATCAAGTTATCACAAACCCTTTGATCTTCAGCTCAACTTCACATTCAGACAATCACAAAATAACAGCAATAACAGATCTACCCTTCATAGGGAATCATCAAAATAAAATGACTCATATTCGCGGTATAGGTTGACGAAGAAGGGGTTTGAATTATCTGTACCACAAAAACTACAATGAATTTTGAAAAACTTAAAACGTCAAAAAAATGCTTCCAACTATGTTGAATTATCGTGCCAAATTTTATATATTTGTAAAATTTATATTTTTTGATACATTTGCATTGGAATTGCTTAACTGAAATACATACATACATTGAATTTAAAAGACTGAAAGTTGTAATGAACGTAAATTATTCGCATTCTCAAATCAATTAATATTCGCTTCGTATTCGCAAAAACAAAAAAAAGGATTATTCACTTTCGCAAAAATGCATATTAAACTATTCGCTTTCGCATTCGTAAGTCCAGATTCACACAAGACAATTTTTTCCAAGCAAGTGTCAAAGTTTGTGGGAGAGAGAGGCAGAGAGCTCTTTCCGCCTGTCTCTCTGTCCTACAAACTTTGACACTTGCTTGGAAAAAATTTTCTTGTGAGAATCTGGACCAAGAAATATGTTTCAATATTCGCTTTCGCTACAGCCACTTTCCTTACATCCCTACTCAAAACGCCAATCTACAATACATAAGAAAAAGAATAATGTAAAATACGAAATGTTATAAAAATAAAGAATTGAATTTATATTAAAGATATAAGCTGAAGCTTTTCGGACAAAATGGTACCGTTGTGTGGGAGTTACCAAAAGGGGAGCGACAACTTCGCCCATTTTTCACAAGGTTATGGCGACTAGTAAAGTAATACTATGTGTCAGATTTCTGTAGGTAGTATACATAGATGATATTAGAGAAGCAATATTTCACAAAATGTTAACCCTTTGCGGGGGATGTACTAGAAGGAGTGGACCAATATGGCCCATTTTCGGACTTAGCCTGAGATAGAAAAAATATTACCATATACTAAATTTGAAGTCAATCGGTTACTACTTTCGACATTGCTCATTCGACTTAAACTGACCCAAAACGGATATCCGCCGAACATACTTGGGGTCATAGGTCACTTCTTCGATGTGTTACACTTTTGGCCCGTAGCAAATGATATATACCCTCTTATCACTAAAGAGGGTATATGTCCATGTTGTATTTATTTGGCGGATTTCGTTATTTGGGTTCATAGCCAAAGGTGTTCACTATAATAAGGTGATTAGGGACGAGTTTTGCTCATTTGTTTTTATACCCTAAACCATAGGATGGTAAGGGTATATTTATTTTGTAACTCCGTTTGTAACACCTCGAAATATTGATCAGGGACCCCATAAAGTATATGTGCCGGGTTTTCCAATTTCGTATCTTTATGTCAACACACCCTCAAATATTTTTAATGATCTTTCAGGGTCAAAACGTTAGTCGAAATCAACATTTTCATTATGGTAATGTTCACTTACGTGCAACGTTTGGAAATCATTAAAAATTACTACCGAAATTCTGAGTCAGTGGTGGCATCTTTAAGAGCGCCTACTCGGAAAAATCATCTTCAGCGATGAAGCTCATTTCTGGCTGAGTGGTTTTGTCAATAAACAAAATATGCGTTATTGGACAGCAACAAACCCACATGTGCTTCAAGTGACACAATTGCATACTAAAAGAATTACTGTGTGGTGCGGTTTTCATGCCGGAGGTGTGATTGGGCCGTATTTTTTCGATGAAAACAATCGTCATGTTACCGTCAATGGAGAGCGGCCAGAATTGGATGAACTTGACATCGCCGATATGTGGTTTCAACAAGACGGTGCCACTAGCCACACAGTACGCGTTACAATCGATTTACTGAAGGGAAAATTCGGTGAACGTGTGATCTCGAGAAATGGTCCGGTCGAATGGCCACCTCGTTTATGTGATTTAACGCCATTGGATTTCTTTTTATGGGGCCACATCAAGTCATTAGTCTATGCCAACAATCCAAAAACTTTAGACGAGCTCAGAGACAACATTCAACTCGAAATTGACTCCGTCCTGCAAAGAATAGATCGCTGTTGACGGGCTCGTGGTGGTCATATGACCGAAATCGAATTTCATTCTCAAAATGTAAAATTTGCACTACACCTGGAATAAATTTGTACTCTACATCTTAAATTTTCTGTGTTTTATTAATATATACAATTGTTATGTCCTTAATGGAAAACCCTTTATTACTAGCTGACCCGGTCCACTTCGTTGCCCCAGATTTCAGATCCCGTTCATTTTTGGACCAATCACGTACACCCAGGAAAATAATTGGTTGGAATTCGATTGTAACAATAAAAAAATAGTACTAGCAACAAAAAGTATATTGCCTACACCGTCTGTCGGTTGTATTTATAAATAATTAGTTGAAACAACAATAATAACATGGATACGATCAAATGAAAATGATTGCAACTAAATCGATGGTTGTATCAATCGAATTAAGATTGTTTTTTCATTGACACTCGGTTAGTTGTGGTAACCGATTTTAAATTTTCATTATAGTACCATATGATCGATTTTTGGTTGTGACAACCAATGTTTTAATCTTGACAACAGAAATTGTATCAATATACCAAAAATTGTTATTGCAACGAATAATTGGTTACTACAACAGAAAAAATATTAATAAATAATCGATTATTTGTTATCCCAATCATTTCCAAATGTATTTTGGGAAATACAACCGAAAGATTGGTTGCTGTTCTTTTGCTGATACATGACACACAAAAAATAAAATTACTCGACATAAAAATCAACATTTTGTTCAAGAACGGTATAGGTAATCAAAAATAATCTCGTGTGGATAATAATGTATGGAATGCAGATTATGTTGTGCAAAATGTTTTACATAAATAAAAAATAAAAGCAAAAATCGTGAAATTTAAAGCACATGTTTAAGCGAAATTTGCATACAAGTTTTGTGTATTTTTCGTGTACTAAAATGTTTGTCAAATATTTCCACATCTCATATAGTGATGAATAGTGATGAATTTGTAATATGGGATTTTTAATTTTGTTATGAATTGTTTTGTTTTTTGTTCAATAAATAAAATAAAAATTAATGAAAACTGTTTTTAATTAATTGTCGGTAGTATATGACTGACAAATTTTCAGAACAACCAATTTTTTAAAACAGTTGGTTGTGGCAACTACAACATATAATTTAAGCCACCATTTTCGTAGTTGGCGCAACCAAATATGATTGTTGTCAACATGGAAACAGAAGTATACCACAATCAAAATATTGGCTGTCCTGATGGTATCGCATGATAGTAGACAGAACTACAAAATTCGGTTGGCAAATAATTCGGTTGAGGCAACCAAACTGTATTCTGTGTGTAGACTGCCACCAGATACATATACACAAAATTACAGCGGTCCCGCTAACAAATTGTGCAAGATTTCTCAATTTAAAAATTTGGCTTATATGGCCTGGGCCACGCCCCACTAGGCTATGCCACCCACTAGGCTAATCTGATGGTTCCCTAAAATGTCATCAAAAACGGTCCAGCCATTTTGGAGCCCATACTTAACACACACATACGCAGCCTTTTTTATATATTTTTATATGTATAATATATGCTTCCATGTTGACGACAATCATATTCGGTTGCGCTAAGTACGAAAATCGTAGCTAAAATTATCTTTTGTATGTTGCCACAACCAACTGTTTTTAAAAATTGGTTGTTCTGACAGTTTGTCAGTCACATACAAATTGTTATTTGAAAACAGTTTTCATTAATTTTTATTTTATTTATTGAACAAAAAACCAAACAATTCATAACAAAATAAAAAATTCCATATTACAAATTCATCACTATTATGAGATAAGGAAATATTTGACACAAATTTTTGTACACGAGAGTACAGTGCATAACAATACTTTTATGCAAATATCGCTTAACCATGTGCTTTCAATTTCATGATTGTTGCTTTTATTTTATATTCATGTAAAACTTTTTGCATAAGATATTCTGCATTCCACACAGAAAATTATTTTTGACTACATATACCGTTCTTGAACAAAATGTTGAAGATTTACCAAGCTTTTGGTTGTACAGGGTGGCGCAGATTGAGCTATGTATATGGTTTGAATTCTTTATAACTATTTTATTTATTATTCTTTCTTTGTTTTTTTCAGCATTTTGTGAAGGAGACTTGGGGAATTAATTATGAATCATTACACGATCGAACAACGTACAAAAATAATTGAAAATCCAGACTTTATTCACAATTTGGTAATGAGCGATGAAGCCCATTTCCTATTAAATGGGCATGTCAACAAGCAAAACTGAAGGATTTGGGCTACAGAAAATCCAAGAGCATTACATCAGCGACAATCACACCCACTTAAGTGTACTGGTTGGTGCGTTGTATCCTCCGAAAGGATAATTGGCCCATATTTTTTTGAAAATGAAAGTGGTGTCTATCTCTGTCAGCGGTGATGCATATCGGACGATGTTGTTAGGCCAGCTGTGGAAAACCATCCAAACTTGTCGTTTCAAGAAGATAGAGCCACAGCACATACTGCAGGTGTCTCAATGTCTTTGTTAAGGGACATATTCGGCGAACGCATTATTTCGCGCACAAGCGATTTTAACTGGCCTCCACGTTCACCAGATTTTACAGCTCCTGACAGTTTTGTTTGGGGATATTTAAAAGAAAGAGAGTACGTTAACAAACCAGGAACCATACTCCAACTAAAAACCAACATTCGAAAATATGCTAAAAAGAGCACGTAACGTCGCTTGGATGACCAACTGCAGTAACTGACATTTTCAAAATTGTTCAGGAGAGCAGTTTTTCTGTTTTTGAGACAATGTCCATTCTTCCCCACGGCGTAATATTTATTATATTTCCAGTTTGCTTTTCTTATTGTCTTTTATCCATCTTTTTCAATATTATTAACAAAAAAATTTATTTATAAAGCATGTTTTTCATAAACAATGCAGATACGTCACTTTGTGGGAAAAAAAGTTATACTTAATTTCAGTTACGACTGATCACCGCCCGGCCCAAATGGCTAAAGTTAGAGTAATGAAATATGGTAGGATGGTAGTCCTTGCTATATAGACGTGCAATATGGAAGGGTTTTTCGAAATTTTGGGCGCACAATGGGTCAAAAAATATGGTATTATTTATTAACATTTTTTGCTGTTATACTCGCGGTTACCAATTATTCGTTGCAATAATAAGTCTATTGATACAATTTCTGTTGTCAAGATTAAAACATTCTTTGCCACCAGTGTTACCGTTGGAAAATTTCAGAAAGGGGCACAAAAAGGGGATTTTTCCGAAAAACGGGGCACACGTTCATAAAATAAAGTGGCATGCTTTTTAAGGTTCTTATATAAGGCAAAATACAATAAAATCAAAACTTGTACACGTTTTCTACAAATTTGTAAAGAAATTTATAAAAAAACTATATGTGTACATGACATTACATTTTATGAGCCTAGTCACAGAGCTTATTATAATGAAATCCAAAGCGCTAAATTATTTTTATTGCTGAATTGCTGCAATTTTCCTGTGGACCTGATATATATAATTTTCTGCTTTTAACTACGAATTTCCGAACGGCATCTGTGATATGTACATATATCACTGGACTGGACGTGATCGGGTTATGCAATATGTTTCGATAATAGTACCTGTGTTTTATTCTAAAACAAATTTAAAAAAGCTACACAAAACTTTTTTGTGATGTACATACTATCTAAATAAATATATGAAATATCATATATTTTACATTTATTTTTTTATTTATCATTACTTTTTGGCAATTTATTGTCTTCATGCTGTTTAAATAGTGCAAAAATATAATTTTTTACAAAAGTGGCAGAAGTGTATAAAAGTGGCACCAAAAATGTGAAAAGTGGCACATTTAGTATCCCAAAAAAAAGGGGCGAAAAGTATCACGGCTGAAAAAAAGGGGCAAAACTGCCCCTTTAGTCGGACAACGGTAACACTGTTTGCCACTACCAAATATCGATCATATGGTACCATAATGATAATTTCAAAGTAGTTACCACAACTAACCGAGTCAATGAAAAAAACTATCTTACATCGATTGATATAACCATCGATTTAGTTGCAAGCATTTTTATTTGATCGTATCCATGTTATTATTGTTGTTTCAACTATTTATATATAAATACAACCGACACACGGTGTAGGCAATATTCTTTTTGTTGCTAGTACTATTTTTTTATTGTTACAATCTAATTCCAACCAATAATTTTCCTGGGTGTATAGTTTCTACAGCGCTTACATGTCAATTCGGGCGAAACATATATATGGGGGCTATATCTTAATCTGAACGGACTTTCTCCGAATTTGGCAGTGTTCATTCATGTAATAAGAAAATTCTCTCCGCCGAATTTTGTTCTTATCGGATATAAAATACGGTTTCTACAGCGCATACATCTCAAATTGGGTGTAACATATGTATGGGGACTAAATCTGAACCGATATCTGAACCGATTTTCTATCTATCTAAATCTGAACCGATTTTCCCCGAATTTGGCAGAGTTTATTCATGTAATAAGAGAACTCTCTCTGCCAAATTTCGTACTGATCTGATACAAAATACAGTTTCTACAGTTCTCGGGTGTAACATATATGGGGTCTGTGTCTAAATATGAACCGATATCCTCCAAATTTGACAGTGTTCATTCATGTAATAAGAAAACTCATTCTGCCAAATTTCGTACTGATCTGATACAAAATACAGTTTCTACAGCGCATACATGTCAAATCGGGTGTAACATATATATGGGGTCTATGTCTAAATATCAACCGATATCCTCCAAATTTGACAGTGTTTATTCATGTAATAAGAAACCTCTTTCTGCCGAATTTCGTACTGATCGGGTATAGAATACAGTTTTTACAGCGCTTACATGTCAAATCGGGGGTCACATATATATGGGGGCTATATCTAAATTTGAACCGATTTTCCCCAAATTTTGTATTGTGTCTAAGTGTTTCACGGGACTGCTCTATGCCAATGTTTTTACAAATCGGTTCAAAAATGTTGCTTATACAATGCATATATTCCAAATCAGAGGTACATATATATGGGAGCTATATGTAAATCTGAACCGATTTTAACCAAATTCAATAAGGATCTTCCTTGGGCCTAAAGAAAGATATGTAAAAGTTTCGTTGAGAGCGGAGCATAATTGCGACCTGTACTTTGATTACAAGAATGCATCTACAGGCAGACAGAGAGACGGGCAAAGCTAAATCGACTCAGAAAGTGATTACAAGTCGATCGGTATAATAAAGAATGGGTCTATCTCTTCTCCTTTGGGTGTTACAAACAAAGGCACAAAGTCATAATACCCTGTACCACAGTGTGGTGTAGGGTATAAAAAGGTAGGTTTGCAGCAGAGGAGATCAAAGTTTAATGAATTTTTCAAATTTGTGTGGAATTCTTTTATAATTCAATCGTGTGACCTGTACTGGTTTGTGAATAACTTTTGATAATTTAGATTATTTAAAAAATTAAAATGCAATCTCCCTAAAAACATGCTAAGTCGACTTAGCATGTTTTAGAATGGAGGTATCTATATGTATATATTATTCAATTAGGTTTACTCAACATAACATCATTACTGCGATGTCGCCTTATGTTTTTACTGCTATTGCAACATCAGTGAAAGTTTATTGGGAAATATCAACTGGAAGGAAAGTACAAAAAATAGGTGTTACAAAATCTAAATTGGACATTTCACACCTCCGACCGAAGGTTCGTTGGCCGACAACAATAACTCGAGGGACAGGCGTCGGCACAAAATACGAGTAATCTTCAATAATTCATGCAACAAAAGATTGCTAGAAAAGTACCTCCATGCAATCAGTCAGTCAGATAGATATCCACAAATACATTTGTATAGACAAATGTACACATATACATAATACATGAATGTATTTATGTATATAGATAAATATGTATTCATACTCATAAGTAGTAAGTACAAAATGCGAAAAAACGAAAACAATGCATCCACGTACTACATAGCAGCTCGTAATTGATGTAAGTATGAATTTGCAAGCAACAGTTACGGTATGCAAAGTAAAACAAATAAAAAAGGAGCAAATTCGGCTCTGGTCGACTATATAATATCCTACCCTACCTCCACGTTACTATAGAATAATTATGAAATAGTATTTCCAGCGGTATTAAAACAACTCGGGTGGTATCAATACAATGGGGTTGGCGCTCAAAGTGTTACCAACTTCACGCTACTGTAGCGTAGTTAAAAGCAGCACGCTCATTAATTGACAAGCGTCAGTCTCTTATGTTGCTTACAAGCCCGCAGAAGTTGAAGAAGTTATCGAAATTGTGTTCAAACACAACAATGTTACGTAGCATTGTATTTGAATGGAAAATCGTAATCAGCCATTGTTAATGAGCTATGGCATTATTATCCACGCTATAGGTGGCTATATAGAACAATACCATATTTTTATGTTTTCGAATTAAAAAATAAAAATTGTCAAAATTGCAGGCGACCCCTGCATATGAAGACTATGCATAAATCTGAAACAATGTGATCCATTTCAAAAACAAGTAAGAAAGTTTCAATCGGGTAAACCGACTAAGGTATACCCTCACTTTGTGAGTAATGTAATATGTACATATATATAACATTACACTAATAAATCTGTCAATTATTTTTTTTTTTTTTTAATTTAATTAATTTATTAACAAATTTCAGTTTATAGATAAGTATGCCTCAGCGTCAGATGACTTTATTGAGGCGAGTTGGCAGTAATTAAAGCTTTATAATAAATATAAATAAATCATATTAATTAATATAAAGATTGGTTAACAAATTATGTTAAAAATAAAAAGTACATTCATAACTTTAGAAAAAGTGAGATCATAGAATTCATTCTTACTAGAAGCTAGCCTAAAAGTGTAGCAAGATTACTTATGAAAAAGCTTCTTAAGTTCAATTTAAAAGCTGAAGCTCTGTCCAAATTTTTAATGTTTTCAGGCAGATTGTTAAATTCCAAGCACCCCATATACTCAATTCTCTGCTTCGTGACTTCCAGTCGGCATCGTTTTACTCTTAAATTTGAGTTATTTCTAGTCTGGATTGCACTCTGATTTTGTTCAAAGTTTATAGCAATGTGACCAATATTGTGGAGCATCTTAAAAATGAATAGCAGAATTTGCATCTTATATAACCCCTGAATAGGTAAAATATTCTTACATACATCTTTGTACAATGATAACGTTGGAAATAGAATTGGTAAGCTATACACCGACTTTAGAGCTTTGTTTTGCATCCTTTGCAAGGATT
The DNA here is from genome assembly GCA_963930755.1 of Eudasyphora cyanicolor. NCBI lineage: Eukaryota > Metazoa > Arthropoda > Insecta > Diptera > Muscidae > Eudasyphora > Eudasyphora cyanicolor. Next base: position 288,408,973 of record OZ005735.1, read on the forward strand.
TCAGTTTTTTACATCCGTAGACAGAGACTAAATAGTTTAGATGACTATGTACCAATGCATGATATAACAGTAATTTTGTTTCTTCGTTGAACTCGTTTTTGAACTTGTACATCAAACCAATTGCTGGGGATATTTTGTGGGGAATTTGTGTGGGAGGTACCGGAAGGGGTTTTTCCAAATACACCTATTTTTCGGTAAACAGTAGATTCTTAAGTACATTGCATCGTGCCGACCTATAAGCGTTTATGTGCACTGGTATATTAAAGTTACGAGCTATGTAATTTTGGTATGATTTAGTCATTTTGTGTGGGAGGTACAAAAAGGGGCGGGGTGATAACGCCCACTTTCTACAGGACTATAGGCACTATAACAGCATTACACTGTACAAAATTTAAAGTATGTATTTGTATGCACTGGTATTAAAGTTACAAGCCGTTAACTTTTGGTACGAAACGGTCCATTTGTGTGGGAGGTACTAAAAGGGGCTGTGCAATAATGCCCATTTTTACCGGACTATAGGCGCTACAAAAACATTATACTGTAGACAATTTCAAGCATTTTTATGCACTTGTATTAAAGTTATAAGCAATTAAATTTTGATGCAAAATGGTCCATTTGTGTGTGAGGTACCAAAAGGGGCATGCCAACTTCACCTATTTTTCTCGAGGTAATAGGACTAATATACTAATATTATGTGTAGAATTTCAGAAGATTCGAATAAGTAGTATAGAAGTTATTAAAGAATCAATATTTCACTAAATGTTAACCCTTTGTGTGGGAGGTACCAGAAGGTGTAGACCAATATGGCCCATCTTCGAACTAATCCGGAGATAGATAAAAATATTACCGCATACTAAATTTGAAGTCAATCGGTTACTCCTTTCGAGAGTTATCGTGCGCACCAGCCAGCAGACAGACAGACGGACGGACATTGCTCATTCGACTTAAAATGACCCAAAACGAATATCCGCCGATCATACTTGGGGTCTTAGACCACTCCTTCGATGTGTTACACTTTTTTCCGTAGCAAATGATATATACCCTCGTATCACTAAAGTGAAGGTATAAAAAGATTACTTTGGTGCAAAATAACTAACATATTCAATATTTCATATACGCTATCAGTACACGGGGCAAAATCGCCATTTTTGGTATGTTTGAATCGAAAGGAAATATATTTGTAACACAAATTTTTAATTATTATCTATTTCTGAGCAAATTAATGTTATTAGAAAATCAATAAAATATATTTGGATCGCATATATTAATATATTGCAACAGAATATATTTGCAAACTTATTTTCTCAAATAATATATGTGTTTAAATACAAATAAAATTATTGTTTAGGAATTTATCCAAATATATTTTTTTAAAGAAAGATTTTCAAATCTTTTGCTGACGTTTTAGAATTTCAGTTTAAATTTGTCCTTAGTATCGAATTGTACCTCCCAGTTACAATATCATATGCAGCATTAACTTCTGTTTAAAGCAATCATTTCAAATGTCTGAGTTAGTATTCCAAGTCATCATTTCTTTTCAATCCTCCAAGTAATTTATTTTGATCCAAGATGTTATTATTATCGTTACGAACATTAAAATTTCTAAAAACATGTAAGAAAGTTCAGTCGGGTAAACCGACTTATGAATCCCCTCACCTTGAGTCCGAAAAAAATATTCGTAAATTTATTTTTTTTGTTTTATTTAAATTATTATCAATTTAAATTGCATTTAACAACTTTAAAGTATGTACTGGTATTAAAGTTAAAAGCTGTTTACATTTGGTACAAAATTGTCCATTTGTGTGAGCGGTACCAAAAGGGGCGTCCCAATAATGGTCACTTTTCTCTGGACTCCAGGTACTATAAAAGCAGTACACTGCACAAAATTTCAAGTACTTATATTCACTGGTATTACACGGGGCAAAATCGCCTTTTTTGATATGTTTGAATCGAAAGGAAATATATTTGTAACACAAATTTTTAAATATTATATATTTCTGAGCAAATAACTTTTATTTGAAAATCAATAAAATATATTTGGAACGCATAAATTAATTTATTACAACAAAATATATTTGCAAACTATGTTTCTCAATAAAAAATGTGTTTAAATACAAATAAAATTATTGTTTAGGAATTTATCCAAATATATTTTATTTAAAAAATATTTTCAAGACTTTTGCTGACTTTTTAAAATTTCAGCTTACATTTTTCCTTAGTTTCGAATTGTACCTCCCAGTTACAATACCATATGCAGCATTAACTTCTGTTTAAATCACTCATTTCAAATTTCTGAGTCATCATTTCTTGTCAATCCTCCAAGTAATGTATTTTGATCCAAGATTATACGATTTCAATTATTATTATTTATTATTTTTACGAAAATTAAAAATGTCTAAAAAATAACTTGGAATTATTAAGAAATTTAACACAATTAACGTATTTCCTGAATTTTTAAGTGCAAATAAATATTTGTTTCAGAAATAATAGTTTCAAATAAAAACATATTGGAATGTAAACAAAGGTTTATATAGAATAACATTTTCCCGAATATACACTTTTTGTGTGTGTACCCAATATTATATGTTTAGAGTGTACCCAAAACATATATATGTTTCAAACCGAATATGTTTGGGGCAATATACTACAGAATCGATTTTTTTCAGCGTGTAAAGTTAAAAGCTGCTAACTTTTGGTACAAAAAGGTAAATTTGTGTGGGAGGTACCAAAAGGGGCGGACCAATAACGCCAATTTTTCTCTGGACTCTAGGTACTACAAAAGCATCACACTGTACAAAATTTCAAGTATGTATGTACTGGTATTAAAGTTATAAGCTGGTAACTTTTGGTACAAAATGGTACATTTGTGTGGGAGGTACCAAAAGGAGCGTGGCAATATTGCCCATTTATTAAACCATTACACTGTACAAAATTGCAAGACATTGTATGCACTGGTAATAAAGTTATAGGCTATTAACTTTTGGTTCAAAATTGTCCATTTGTGTGGGAGGTACCAAAAGCGGCGTGGCAACTTCGTCCATTTTTCTCGAGGTAATAATGACTACTAAACTAATACTATGTGTAGAATTTCAGAGGATTCAAATTCAATAGAAGTTATTAAATAATCAATATTTCACTAAATGTTAACCCTTTGTGGGGGAGGAACTTGAAGGAGTGGACCAATATGGCCCATCTTCGAACTTAGCCGGAGATAGAAGAAAATATTACCACATACCAAATTTGAAGTCAATCTATATTCGACAGTTATCGTGCGCACCAGCCAGCAGACAGACAGACAGACAAACAGACGGACGGACACTGCTCATTCGACTTAAAATGGCCCAAAGCCGATATCCGCCGAACATACTTAGGGTCTTAGGTCACTCCTTCGATGTGTTACACTTTTGGTTCGTAGCAAATGATATATACCCTCCTCTCTAAGATGAGGGGATAAAAATAACTTTGAATTAGTAAAAAATTTAACACAATTAACGTAATTTCTGAATTCTTAAGTGCAAATAAATATTTGTTTCGGAAATAATAGTCCCAAATAACAACATATTGGGATGTAAACAATGATTTGTTTAGAATAACATTTTCCCAAATATATATAGTTTTTGTGTGTACTCAATATTATATGTTATATAATAAAGGTCAAAAATAAATAATTAATATAAAATATATATTATTTAAAAAAAATCTTTCAATTCAAACATTCAAAATTACGATTTTTCTCCGTGTATGTTAACACTAAATTAATGACATAATCAAACAAATTTTATTTTTGTATAACATGTTGTAACAACTATGTTTTTATACAATTATAAAAATTAAAATAAAGCTGGATCAATTTCAACATTTTTTGGTTGGTGGACTGTGTCTAGGACTTACCCATATATCAAATTTCTTGAAGGTCGAATTGAGATTTCGGTATCCAGAAGTGTAAAAAACCTAATCGGCCGGTGTTTATGTATGTGGACCAAGCAAGATTTTCTGCATAGACTAAGACAAATATTTGATACTATGGCGCTACAAATTTGTCAGGATGTGTATTTTGAAGCTGTGAACTTTGGTTTTTTTGGCCCTTGTTTTTTTCTAATGACGATATATATGTACATTAGATATTACCGTATATGGCATGTAAAAATATGAAGAACTGCGCTTTTACTTTTTTAAAATTGCACAAAAACCTTCCGCTCCGAATGCAATTATTGATGCTCGAAACCGAATTTTTAGTTTTGAACTTTTTTCTGATTTTCAAATTTGAGAAAAAAAAATGTTTATTAAAAGTCTTCTAAGCCGCGGATCTTAATTCACATTGATATCGGGATCACGAATCTTTTTTTGATCTAAAATATTCGACCATGAAGAGATCAAAATCGGATCTGCTTCCTTTCGAAGAGTATCGCGAAATGAATATTTTTACCCAAAATATTCATAATTACTTTGTTTTGCAAAGAAAATAACAGAAATTTAGAACTGTAACATACTTCCTTCAAATATAAGCATTTGTAAGAAGTTTTGACTTTTTCCTAGGGCTGACCGTACGCGTGAAAATCGGATTGTATAATAAAATAGTTCTGAAATTAAATGTTTTTTGTTCCAAAATTATTTATCGCGGGTAATTTATCGCGATAAAATTGATAATGATTTATTCCTCAGAGATCATGGAATGCAAATATAACTTCTTTATTAAAACCGCTATGCAATTTTTGTAAACATTTGGCGGTGAAAATCGGATTTGTGGATTACAAAAAATATTGCAAATATTGCGGACGAAACAAAATATATTACGAATGCTCTTATTTAAAGCAAATTATGTTAAATTTAAATTTCTGAGGTTTTCTTTACAAAACAATGTAATGTACTAATGAAATTTGTCTCTTCGGAAGGAAGCAGATCCGATTTTTATCTTTTTATAGTCCAACAGAGAGGATGATTATACACAAAACTTCATTAGCCGTTTTTGGCGTCAATCAAGGCCAACTTTCACTTGAGGCACGCTGTACCTCACGCCATATCTCAAAATCTATATTATCAATTTTAGACCAAAAAGCAGATTCGTGATCACGATACCAAAGTGAATTAAGATCCTCGACATTGCAGACTTATTATAAATTTCTTTTTTTCAAATTTGAAAATCAACAAAAAATTCAAAACTAAAAATTCGGTTTCGAGCATCAGTAAATCAGCTTCGGTGCGGAAGGTTTTTGATCGCAAAGTAAAAAAATAGTTATTTGTAAATAGTTCAGCTGCCCCCACATCGTAGTTGGATGAGCATTTGCCGCAAAAAAGGTGACTAACCCTAAGGTACATACATATATAGTTCTGTCAATAAAAACAAATAAAAGCGTTAAGTTCGGCCATGCCGAATCTTACATACCCTCCACCATGGATAGCATGTGACCTCACAAAATAACTCAAACCTAAAGAAAATAACACCGAAAACACACAAAATATAGTAGATGAGAACAGTAGGAATTACAACAAGTTAGATGTTATATATGGGAGCTATATCTAAATAGGGACCGATATCGCCCATTTGCAATCCCAAACAACCTGCAACTATGAGAAATATTTATACCAAATTTTATCAACCTAGCTCTATTATTACGGACTGTAGCGTGATTACAACAGACGGACGGACGGATATGGCTATATCGTCTTAGAATTTTACGACGATTAAGAATATATATACTTTATGGGGTCTAAGATCAATATTTAGAGGTGTTACAAACGGAGTGACAAAATGAATATACCTCCATCCTATGGTGGAGGGTATAAAAACGCCAAAAAATTTTGTCGACGTAAACCGTCAAAAATTTAAACGCGACGAAGATTTTTGACTGAAATCAACAAAAAAGCTTTGAAAGAGAAGATGGGGAATTTTTAAAGTTTAGGGGTACTCTTCTCAACCCAAGACCCCTGAAAGAAAAAATTTAAATCGGCTTTTCGCACTACCTTTAATAGTTGTATAATGTTTTTTTCTCTTTTTAGGACACTACATTTATAAATGCAAAATATTCCAAATTATATTCAGCTAACATTTGATGTTTATCCTACAACACAGTCAAAAGTTATGCGTTAAACAATAAAGCGTGATCAAAAACCGCACCGGATAATCGGTTTCTCTTTAAAAACCGCCTATCAGTTTTCGATGTTTCTGATTTTTCGAATAACTCGAACTGTCGGTTTTTCAAGACTGTTTGTTTGACTTTTTCGGTTTTTTAAACCTTTATAAAAATATCGCTCACTTACTTCAAGACTGTCGTAACTCAAAACTGCAAATTTTTGTGGTTGTCTTAGAGAAATGAGATTTTTGTAAATATCCATAAATTAATCTCAACGAAATTTAGTTATATAAGTAAACAATCATGTTTCGGATTATTTCACCTTTTTTAAACTTCCTATTTCATCATATTTATCTGTTTATACGGACTTAAAGTTACACATCAACACATCGACAATTTTCAATTTTGAGTTATGACAGTCTTGAAGTAAGTGAGCGATATAAGAAAATATTATTTTTGAAACCAAAACCTACTTATGTTTTGAAATCATTAATATAAAAACCGTTGACTTCATTTGTGCATATCAACAACATTGATAACTTTTGTAAGTGAATATTGCGGTATAGTTATCAAGAATTAAGTTTAACACAATCGTTTCTATTGAATAGACTCGTTTAAATAAAAATACGTATTTTCAGTTTGATATTTCGAATAGTTTTAATCTATCCGTATGCACAAATCAGAACCCGTTGATACTAATTAATATCTTTGCTTTCTGGAATAACAGTGCATCTCAAAATATCAAAATGTTCAGGAGTGCCAAAGTACTTTTTCTCTCGCAGTACATTTGATACTAAATGTGCATAGTGGTGTTTTTGAAAGTCACCAAAACTTTGACATACCTAGGAGTGTAGTATATGGATCGATAGATAATGAATTTCTGAATACATTTATGCCAAAAATCGGAAAATTTCAGACATAGGCGGTTATTCTAGGAAACCGTAAGTGTATTACACATTAGCGGAGCTGAAAGCTAAGATGTAGCTGATCACACTATTAGTCAAGCTTTCCAAAAAATCACAATTAAATTTTTTTGGAAACAAATAATTTTAAACAAATAAAAGCGTTAAGTTCGGCCATGCCGAATCTTATATTCCCTCCACCATGGATAGCATGTGGCCTCACAAAATAACTCAAACCTAAAGAAAATAACACCGAAAACACACAAAAAATATAGTAGATGAGAACAGTAGGAAACATATAGTAGATGAGAACAGTAGGAACCACAATAAGTAAGATGCTATATATGGGAGCTATATCAAAACATTGACCGATATGGCCCATTTGAAATCCCAAACAACCTGCAACTATAAGAAGTGTTTGTACCAAATTTGATCAACCTAGCTCTATTATTGCGGACTGTAGCGTGATTACCACATACGGACGGACGGACAGACGGACGTGGCTAAATCGTCTTAGAATTTTACGACGATTAAGAATATATATACTTTATGGGGTCTCAGATCAATATTTAGAGGTGTTACAAACGGAGTGACAAAATGAATATACCCCCATCCTATGGTGGAGGGTATAAAAATGTACATTGTGTAAATATTTTGCTAAAGTAAAATCCTATTAACTTCTATCCATAAAAAATACGAACGGTTTCTTTAGAGAACATAAACGTTATTTTTTTTAGGGTATGTTTTCGCGAACGCTACCACTACGATAACGTACGTTTCTTCGAACACTATCACTACATCGCACAGTGTTACGGCCTAAATGGTATAAGTCAACCTGCAAATTTTGAGACAAACTCCAATTAGATAAAATATAAAGTTTTACTTTGATACGCCAACCAGTTTTTATGTTATTGTATCTCAAAGATTGATCTTAGCAATGTCATATTTTCTCTGTAAAGTGCTGAAATTTTAAGTTTTGGTTCTTGGGGTGAATTAAAATATTTGAAGTAACTGTTGGTATAAATTGAACTTGAATTATAACTTCGGTGAGTGCGCACGAAATATTGATTCTTTAATAGCTTCTATACTACTTATTCGAATCTTCTGAAATTTCACACATAGTATTAGTTTATTAGTCGCTAATATCTCAAGAAAAATGGGCGAAGTTGTCTCGTCTCTTTTGGTACCTCCCACACAAATGGAACATTTTGCACCAAAGTTAACTGCTTATAGCTTTAATATCAGTTCGTACAAATACTTGAATTTTTGTACAGTGTAATGCCTTTACAGTACCTAGAGTCCAGAGAAAAGTGGGCCCTACTGACAAGCCCCTTTTGGAATCTCACACATAAATTTGCACCAAAAGTTAACAGCTTATAACTTTAATAGCAGTGCATACTTTAAAGTTATTAAATGCAATTTAAATTGATAGAAACTTAACTAAAACGAAAAAAATAAATAAATTTACGAATATTTTTTGGGACTGAAGTTGGGGGGATTCTTAAGTCGGTTTACCCGACATATCAAAATCAGGAGGTGGTTATATTGCCAGTATGATTGCAGTACAACCAACTTAAGTATAAATTAACGATGGTATTATTAATTGCATATTGGAACTGCTTTATTTTTCACAAATTATATTGTTCCAAACATATTCTGTTTGAAATGAAGAGTTGTTTAGACCAACATCTACCCAAATATATAATATTTGTTGTGCCAAATATTATATATTTAGAGTGTATCCTAAACATATATACATACGTTTCAAGCAGATTATTTTTGGAACAATATACTTCACAAGGGTTTTTTTAGCGTGTATGTCAGAACTAACCAAAGCCCAAAACTTAACACAAATAACAAAAAACAGTCAAATTCCAGCAAAAACCCTATTTGCCCTGTTCGAGGCACTAGCTTGAATGAATTACATTACTTATACGACATGGTGTTCACAGCAGTACCGTTACCAGTAAAGAGGATTTTGAATACACGGGGCAACAAATATTTATTGGAAACAACATTTTCCCAAATATATAATATTTGTGTGTGCCAAATATAATATATTAAGAGTGTACCCTAAATATTTGTATATGTCAAGCAGAATATGTTTGCTGCAATACACTGTTTGTTTTTTGGTGCTTGTCTCAAATTTTGTATGGCCAATGTTTTTGTAGAACATTTCATCCCCGTTCTCCCCATTATCGGGGTGTTTTTTACGATTTATTAAATTAGATCCAAAATTACCGATATGTGAGGGAGCTAGAGGGTTAAAATGTTGCACGTAGTGTTTTAAGCAATATTGCTGAACATAGCCTATACAAAAAATGTAAGGATCACAAGGTTAACTATGCCGAATCATAATAAGAAAATAATAAAAATTTATGACTTTCATAAATGGCCATCATACGTCTTTTTCACTCCCTCTACCCGAAAAAAGTTTTATTTTATTCCACAGTTCCAAATAAAAAGTTCGAAAAATTAAGAAACATTTTGAAAATCGTTTTCGAATTAACTATTTTTTGAGATATTCTGAAAGCAATAATTTTATTTGTTTGCAAACATATATTTTATTTGAGAAAATTAGTTCTCAAATATATGTATGTATATTGTTCCAAATTTATTTTATTTATTTTCAAATATTAATTGTTTGTACAAAAATATATCTAAAAACTAAAAACTGTGTATACTATTTTTCAATCAAAAATGTGCCATATCGGATTAGTGGTCTCGACCCGCCTTTAGAAAACTTTATATCTAAAATGCTGGTGTATATCTTTCATTAAAAACATTGGTCTTGATCCATACTGATCAACATAACGTTGGCTTAGTGCTGTTTTGTTCCATACGCCATTTTGTATGAACGGAGAAAAACGCAATTTATTGTTTGAGTAAAAACGGGACTCAAGAGTTACACACTTTTTATACCATAGGGTTCCCCACATTGTTTAAGTGATTCACATTGATTTCTATGCCATTACACTCAAAAATAAGCAAGCTATAAAAATTTGTATACATGGCATTTTGGGCCATATCCACTTTTGTTTTAATATTTTTTCGTATTTGTACAGGATTTTCCAATAAGAGTGATATGATTTCTTTGAAAAAACACACCTATCGTTAAGGAAATTCAAAAGTTTTTTATTTAATGCGAAGTACAAATATAGCTCTTAACAATGGCAAAGAGATAGCTCTGCACAATTATCCACATACGAGTATAGCCAAAATTCCATTATATTAAAATTTGCCAAAATTATTTTGATTACAAAAAATCACTTATTTCTGTTATTATTGGTAAGTCCTTATTAATAAGCCGAGAGTAATGCATCGAATAATGAGATGTCATTATTTGGTAATGCAGGGAGTAATGACAGGTACTTACCAAGATTTTGCTGGGTTGTTCATGGATGTCAAGGTCGTAGGTTGACTGGAAAGTGTTTTTCTGGATTTTAAAAAAATGGACTTAGCGCACGAAAAGTTGGAATTGGAGAACGATTATTTTGATAATAAAACTGAATAATTTGTAAACGTTGTTCTTGCGTATATCTCTCCGTGATGAAATTATAAAAACTACTGAATACAATGAAAAACAAATGACAGATCATGACATATTACAAATTGCCGAAACGTCACTTCAAAATCATACTTTGAATATTTTAGCTCTCGCTAAGAGCTATCTTTTTGCCATTGACCGATTCCCGATCCGACGTACCGTTAAGGAGCTAGAGCAAAAATAAACTTTCCGTTCACATTTGAAAATAATGCTGTAAATTTTTTGTTGAAATCCAAAAAAACACTTTCCAGTCGACCTACGACCTTGACACCCATGAGCAATATTTTAGCTCTTGCTAAGAGATATCTTTTTGCCATTGGCCGATTGTGGCTACGTGCCACACAGCAAATGAAACAATTGAATTGTTGCGAGAAAAGTTTGGAGATTCGATTATTTCAAGAAATTGTGTTATTGAATGGCCTCCAATAAGTTTATAGATTTAACACCATTAGACTATTTCTTGTGGGGTTATTTGAAGTCATTGGTCTTTCGAAATAAACCAGACTCTCTTAAAGCTTCAAGTCAATATTGAACGTGCCATTCATGACATACGACTTGACTTAGTGGAAAAAGTGCTCGACAATTGGGTTCATCGAATTCGTACCTGCAGAAGAAGTGGTGGAGGCCATTAGAATGACGTTTTATTTAGAACTTAATTGTATCGATTGTCAGTAAATAAAAAAACTTTTGAATTTCCTTAATAATAAGTGTGTTTTTTTCAAAGAAATCAGTGATATGAGTTTTTTTAAACATTTTAATCATTTTAAATAAAAAGCCACATAAAACATCTAATAACGCACAATTGTTATATTTTTTTGATTTTATCGTAAAGTCTGATCGATCATGAATAAAATAACACCATTCCGAAGAAAATCGATGTATAATTTAAAAAGATGTAGCGTGGAACCAGCCTCTTCTCTTGAAATTCGGAAATTGGCTTTAATTTCTAGAAAATCAAACATTGACAAAAAAAAAATTTTTTCCTTTATTAGTAAAAAAAAGAAACCAAAATTTGACACTTACAAGCCAGACCCAAACATCCTGTCGACCAGTTTAGTCGCACACTATAAATATAATTGCTTTTATTTTCATTCGAACAAACGAGACAAGTCTGTTCCAATTTCCAATGATTATTGAAATCTTCAACGTGCGTTTTATGACGATTTTCCAATAGGATACAAAGACGTGATAGTAAAGAAAAATATAAACATATTTTTGTATGTACCCGTACATCGTCAATTTTTGAGCTTTCTAAGCAATCAAATTGGTTTAAAGAGATGTCCCTGTGGTAGCACAATGGGCTAATGAGTCTACATATGTGAGCCTGCCAAAGAAGCTGACACTTTGTACCTAAACCTAATTGAAAGAAAATATATTTGGAATAAAATTTTGTAAATATTATATATTTGTTGTTTATAGTTTGTCTGTTTTTTTTTTGTTATTCAGCTAGAATTGATTTTGGTTTGAGACCATATGTTTCAGTTACATTCTGGCCATTGATTTTTTTATCCCCTCACCTTAGAGAGGAGTGTATATATCGTTTGGTACGAGGCAAAAGTGTAACACATCGAAGGGGACCTAAGACCCCAATTAAGTTCGGCGGATATCCGTTTTTGGTAATTTTTAGTCGAATTTTCTGAAATTCCACCTAAGACCCCAATTATGTTCGGCGGATATCCGTTTTTGGTAATTTTAAGTCATTTGAGCAATGTCCGTCCGTCCGTCTGTCTGTCTGCTGGCTGGTGTGCACGATAACTCCCGAAAGGAGAACCCGTTTGACTTCAAATTTGGTATGCGATAATATTTTTCTCTATCTCCGACTAAGTTCGAAGATGGGTCATATTGGTCCACTCCTTCTAGTACCTCCCCCACAAAGGGTTAACATTTAGTGAAATATTGATTCTTTAACAACTTCTATACTACTTACTCGAATTTTCTGAAATTTCACACGTAGTGTTACCTTATTAGTCGCTACCATCATGAGAAAAATGGGCGAAGTTGCCACGCCCCTTTTGGTACCCCCACACAAATGGACAATTTTGCACCAAAACTTAACTGTTTATAGCTTTAATATCAGTCTATACAAACACTTGATATTTCTACAGTGTAATGCTTTTATAGTACCTACAGTCCAGAAAAAAGTGGGCATTACTGGCACACGTCATTTGAATTTCCATTTTGGTACCTCCCACACAAATGGACAATTTTGCACCAAAAGTTAACTGTTTATAGCTTTAATATCAGACCATACAAACACTTGAATTTTTACTACAGTGTAGTGCTTTTATAGTACCTACAATTCAGTTAAAAGACGGCGTCATTGACACGCACCTGTTGGTACCTCCCATACAAATGGACTATATTGCACCAAAAGTTAACTGCTTATAAATTTAATACCAATGCATACTTTAAAGATATTATATGCAATTATAGTTGTAATTTAAATATAAATTTATTAAAACAAAAAATTAATAAATTTACGAATATTTTTTGGCACTGTGAGGGGATGGGATTTTTAAGTCGGTTTGCCCAACTGAACTTTCTTACTTGTTTTGTATTTGTGTCCTTTACATTTTTGCAATAGACAGAATGTAGCTGAAACATATGGTCTTAAACCAAATCAAATTTCGAGATTAACATGTTTGGGACAATATAAATGGTGGTCCAACCATAATGCACGATGTTAATTGCGAGTCACACCTTAACGTCTAGTTTTTTCAGTGTTTGACAAATTCATCCCTTGAGAAGTAAACAATTGAGCAGCGCGTTAAGATTGTTGAAGCCTTTTACGAAAATGGGCGTTCAAATCAAAGTGCATTTTGTGCACTTCGTAATTTTTTTGGTCAGCATAATCGACCAATTGTGGCAACAATGGGGTGAATTGTGCGCAAAATGTGAAAACACCTATTCATGCTCGTCCAGTTCGTTATGCGGAAAACATTGATGCCGTTCGCGATAGTGTGGCAGAAGAGCCGTCAACCTCAACTCGCCGTCGTACCCAACAATCGCGAGATGATATCGGACTTTTGTGGACAGAAATTGACGATGGTGCCACTTGCCACAAAGCCAACGAAACAATGGATATTTTGCGCGAGAAATTCAATGGCCGTGTTATCTCTCGTCTTGGCGATGTTAATTGTGTGCCACGATATGGTGATTTGACACCGTTGGACTTGAGGGTATATTTTGGGGATATTTAAAAGAAAAGGCGTACGTCAATAAGCCAAGAACAATTAAAGAGCTAAAGGATGAGATTTTGTCTCAGATTCATTGCAAATATGGACCATCGGATAGAGGTATACCACCGAAGCCTTGGCGAGCATTAGGCCGATATTTTGTTTCACACATAATTGTCATAGATCATTCTATCATACTAAAAAATACTAAGATAATTCTCTGAAAACTTATTGTTTAATTTCCAATTAGCATCGTGCGGACGTTTAGGACCACCCTTTACTACAGAAGTGTTTTTTCACCGTGTTTATTTTTATATAGGATTAAAATATTCACATATGTATTAGTATTAGTAAAATTTATATATGATACTGCATATTGAATATTGAATAAATCAAAATATCAGCGTTAATTTTTTTTGTGTTTTATGAAGAGGCACATTATGACATAGTTCGTCAATTCAAGCGTTAATACATAGCACATAGCGTTTAGTTGATAGCCAGTCATTCGTCCATCGATCCAGCCATCCGCGGATATATCCAGCTATCGATCTTCATTAGCCATAATTACAACTACCTTTGCTTGGAATTCGGAAAAAAAACAAGTGAATTGAACTGAAAATGATTTAAAATTTTACGCTTCACCACATCTCATTAAAATACGAAAACGAGTGCTACTCAGCATTAAGTACTCGTACTCGTATTATAAAACAATAGGCTGGAATTGTTGTTGCTTCCAAGTTGGTTATTGCTAACTCGGTTATGTGGTTATTGCTTTGTTTTGTGATTTATCTTACTATTTTCAATGCATTTTATGGTTGATAGTTTTGTGTTTTCACAATGCATTTCTTTTGTGATTTATTCGAATATTGAAACCTGACGTTGTCGACTGTTTGATATTGTTTCTTTCGCTTTCTTGTCTTCATGTAAATCTTTCATTTTAATAATTAATGGATTTCTAGGTCAAAATTTAGCTTTCTTCACTTTTTTTAGAACAAAACCATTATGGGGAAAAAGTGTTTCTCTTCAAGAATGTATTCAATCATTAATACTAAATATAATTTATATTAGTACAACTGCATTCATACACACACACAGGCAATCATTGAAATGTAGGAATGTATTTACCCGTACGTACAACAAATTATGAGAAAAACCTAGTTGCTGTCCTAAGTCTTTTGTTTTTATACTGTAAATCAATAGTTTACAATTTGTAAAGTAATTCAATTAAGCGTAGAACTTACAAATCATTTATCGTTCGAGAATAGCTGACGTGCAATCTTGTTGCCAAAGTAGCGTTGAAATACCAGCTAGTTTTACTTATTCCACTATGAAACTCGATTTTTTTAAGCAGATCTGATATGCGTCAATTTCTGTACAAACAAAAAATAGAAAATACAAAAAAAATTTTGCATCGATTTGTGTTAAAAAATAGATTTTAAAATAGTAAATTTACCTTTTTAACATATAACCTCGATTTTATTTGAATTAATTTAGTTTAACGGGGTTTCCAATAGGGGTGATATGACGTGACGTTTCGGCCATTTGTAACATGTCATGATCTGTCATTTGTTTTTCATTGTATTGAGTAGTGTTTACAATTTCATCATGGAGAGATATACGCAAGAACAACGTTTACAAATTATTCAGTTTTATTATCAAAATAATCGTTCTCCAATTGCAACCTTTCGTGCGCTAAGTCCATTTTTTTTTAAACCAATAAAATTTCCAGTCGACCTACGACCTTGACACCCATGAGATATATTTTAGCTCTCGTTAAGAGCTATATTTTTGCCATTGACCGATTCCCGATCCGACGTACCGTCGGAGCTAGAGCAAAAATTAACTTTCCGTTCACATTTGAAAATGATGTCAATTTTTTTTTAAATCCAAAAAAGACACTTTCCAGTCGGCCTGCGACCTCGACAACTATGAGCAATACTTTAGCTCTCGTTAAGAGCTATCCTTTTGCCATTGACCGATTGTGGCTACGTGATACACAGCAAATGAAACAATTGAATTGTTGCGAGGAATGTTTGGAGATTCGATTTATTCAAGAAATTGTTATATAGACAGGTATCCATGAAGTCGTGGAGGACTTTTGAATGACGTTTTATTTAGAACTTAATTGTATCGATTGTACTTCACATTAAATAAAAATCTTTTGAATTTCCTTAACAATAACTTTGTTCTTTCGAAGAAATCATATCACTCTTATTGGAAACCCCGTTATATTTAATGAAATTTTCTAAAAAGATTTGTTTGCCACACATGTGACAAGAAATTTACACCCTATTTCCATGTCATTGAGATATTTTGAAAAATGTGAATAAAAGAAAAAATATTTTTACAGAATTTTATGACAAAATACTCAACCACATTTTGCAAACAAAGCCAACTCCAATTTACAAGTATTAGTAGGAATTTCCTCAATATACAATTGGAATAAACTCATAACTTTGGTTATACTCGCGATGGAAAATCGCCGTTTGTAAAATGTTTGAACTGAAAGATAATAATATCTAGAACCCAAATTTTTAAATATTATATATTTATTAACAAATAAATTGTATTTCAAAATCAAATAAAATTATTGTTTAGGAAAATCTCTAAATAGTTTTTATTTGAAAAATATTTTCAAACTTTGCTGAATGTTCCGAGCTTAAGTTTTACTATAACTTCCAGTTTAAAATTACATACATAGCAATAACTTATATTTTAAAGCATTTTTTATTTCTAACTATTCCAAGTCATCATTTGTGGTCAATCCTTCAAGCAATTTATTGTTAAATTTTACAAACATTAAAAATTTCTAAAAAAATGAAGTTCCAATTGTTGAAAACTTGAAACAATTAAGGTATCGATATATTTTGATGTTAATGTTTGGGAAATAATAGTTCCAAATTGGTAGCATAGGCTTGTTCAGAGCAACATCCTCCATCCTCATTTGTGTGTGGTACACGCTGAAAAAAAATCGCTTATGTAGTATATTGTCCTAAACATATTCGGCTTGAAACATATATATGTTTAGGGTACACTCTAAACATATAATATTTGGTACACACAAACATTTTGTATTTGGGAAGATGTGGTTCTAAACAATTATTTGCTTACATCCCAATGCGACTGTTATTTCTGAAACCAATATTTATTTGCATTTAAGTATTCATAAAATACATAAATTGTGTTAAATTTTTCAGTAGTTGTTAAATTTTTAGAAATTTTTAATGTTCGTAAAAATAATAAATAATAATAATTTAAATCGTATAATCTTGGAGCAATATAAAGTACTTAGAGGATTAACAGCTAATGATGGCTTGGAATACTCAGATATTTGAAATGATTGATTTAAAACAGAAGTTAATGCTGCATATGGTATCATAACTGGGAGGTACAATTCGAATCCAAGGAAAAATAAAAACTGAAATTGGAAAAAGTCGGCAAAACTTTTGGAAATCTTTTTTAAATAAAATAAATTTGGAAACATTCCGAAATAATAATTTTATTTGTATTTAAACACATATTTTATTTGAGAAAATTAGTTTGCAAATATAATTTGTTGTAATATATTAATATATGCTTTCCAAATATATTTTATTGATTTTCAAATAAAATTCATTTGCTAAGAAATATATAATATTTAAAAATTAGTGTTTCAAATATATTTTCTTTCGATTCAAACATATCAAAAAATGCGATTTTGCCCCGTGTAATATATGCCTGTAATATATAATGAAAAGTACCATATATAAGTTTCAAGCAGGATATGATTTGGACAATATACGATTACTACAGAAGCAATTTTTTCAGCGTGAACATTATAAATGCAATGTAAATGTTGCGGGAATTTAAAAAATAAAGCGGAAAATTTAAAATATTTTTTTAACTTTGTTTTCAAATAAACCGAAAACTTTTTTAATAATAAAATATTCATTTGATCATCAATTCTGTCAAAAAACATAAAGAAACTTAATTGAACTTGAGGAGAAGCGATTGAAAATTATTATTAACCTAATGGAATTTTGATATCTTTTAACAAAACATCGTCCTAATTTTTTTTTAAATTTCAATAGTCTTAGTATTCACATATCCCCAATCATAATTTCATGATGTATGTGATGTTATATCGAATATAAGTAGCCCAGACACAAACCATCGACGTTGGTAGAAAACTTTGAGTGACCTTTATGACTTGGACGCAGACTTCGAAAGTATATTTTAGTCGTGGAAAAAATATAGATTCGGAATGAGGGATATCATGGCTTCGTAGACTTTAAGCATTGTCAATCCATGTTTTTTTCATTTGCACGGGGCAAAATCGCCTTTTTTGATATGTTTGAATCGAAAGAAAATATATTTTGAACACAAATTTTTAAATATTATATATTTCTTAGCAAATAAATTTTATTTGAAAATCAATAAAATATATTTGGAACGCATATATTAATATATTACAACAAATTATATTTGCAAACTAAATTTCTCAAATAAAATATGTGTTTAAATACAAATAAAATTATTATTTAGGAATTTTTCCAAATATATTTTATTTAAAAAATATTTCAAAAACTTTTGCTGAGTTTTTCATATTTCAGTTTAAATTTTTCTTGGGTTTCGAATTGTACCTCCCAGTTATGATACCATATGCAGCATTACCTTCTGTTTTAAATCAATCATTTCAAATTTCTGAGTATTCCAAGCCATCATTAGTTGTCAATCCTCTAAGTACTTTATATTGATCCAAGATTATATGATTTCAATTATTATTTTTTACGAACATTAAAAATTTCTAAAAATTTAACTTTGAATTACTGAAAAATTTGAGACAATTTATGTATTTAATGAATACTGAAATGCAAATAAATATTTGTTTCTGAAATAATGGTCCCAAATAAAAACATATTGGAATGTAAACAAATATTTGTTTAGAACAACATCTTCCCAAATACACAATTTTTGTGTGTACCAAATATTACATGCTTAGAGTCTACCCCAAACATATATATGTTTCAAGCCGAATATGTTTGGGACAATATACTACAGAAGCGATTTTTTTTCAGCGTGTGGGCTCAATGAAAATATATATACATTTTTGTGAAGTATAGAGCCAGGATACGCGTTAAATTTAAGTAAATTATGAGGGCTATAAATGTTGGAAATGGAAATAATGGTTTAGTATTATTTTATAAAATAATATATCGTACGAACACGCTGAAAAAAAATCGCTTCTGTAGTATATTGTCCCAAACATATTCGGCTTGAAATAAACATATGTTTAGGGTACACTCCAAAGATATAATATTTTACACACACAAATATTATAT
Organism: Eudasyphora cyanicolor; assembly: GCA_963930755.1. NCBI lineage: Eukaryota > Metazoa > Arthropoda > Insecta > Diptera > Muscidae > Eudasyphora > Eudasyphora cyanicolor. The sequence continues at coordinate 288,427,990 of OZ005735.1, forward strand.
GTTTGTGTGGATATTGTTCTAAACAAAAATATGCTCCCATTCAAATATTTTTTATTTGGAACTAGTATTTCCGAAACAAGGATTCATTTGTAATTATTTATTTTGGTAATATATTAAATGTCTTAACTTAAAGACAAGTTTTCTGTTTTTCAGATTTTCAAAGAGCAATTTTTTTTATAAATTTTATATGTTTGTAAAATTTAATCAAAACTTAAATCGAACAATCTTTCGTAAATATAAACGACATTGATGGATTGACAAAAGTGATGAATAATAATATTTATAAATAAGAACATTTTTAGCTATAATGTGTAACACGAAAACTAGGAAAAGCTAACTAAATTTCGAATAAGTCAGTAATGTTTTAAAAATCTTTTAAAATAAAACATATTTGGAAATCTTCTTAAACAGTAACTTTGTTTGTGTGTAAACACATATTTTATTTGTGAAATTCAGTTTGCAAATAAATTATGTTCTAATATATTAATATATGCGTTCCAAACAAAATATCTTGATTTTCAAATAAAATTTATTTGTTAACAAATATATAATATTTAAAAAAATCGTTTCCAAGTATATTTTCTTTCGTTTCAAACATATCAAAAATGACGATTTTCCTCCGTGAATATATTATTTTATAAAATATTCCATTTTATAAAAGCTAGCGTGGGAACTAAGAAAACATTGCCTAATATCATATTTATTATGTTTGCTATTTTGTGTGGGATGTACCAAAAGGGGCGTGGCAATAACGCCCACAAAATCCTTGAACTGTACAAAATTTCAAGTATTAAATCAATTTTATAATACATTAATTTTTAGTGCAAAATGTTCCATTTGTGTGCGAGGTACCAAAAGTGGCGTGGCAATAACGACCATTTTTCTCAAGGGTATAGCGAATAATAAACTAATACCAAAGATATAGATACTAAGATTCAACAATGCATTGTTCACAATTTCCAAAAGATGTCGTATCACGTTATTAAAAATAGAATATAGATGTCGATTGGCACTTTGGCAAAACGTGGACTTAGCGCCTTTTCACTCTAAGATAGCGATATAATAGAGTGACTTCATTTGTGAGGACAAAAAAGTTCGCGTTGTTCAAAGCTTTTATGATATACATACATATATATTGCTTTGTTTTAAGTATACTCGCAAAATATTTCGATTCTGCGATCGCGAAATTAAGAGCTGCTTGCGGTTTAAATAACCTCTAAAAATCAGGTTTTCCCTTAATACAATTGTCAATTTTTATTACTTTCCAGATTGACGACTGGACATTAAAATCTGGACCATTACTTATAGGACAACGGGACTTTCTTTAAAACTTTGCAATATAAAGTCACCTTTTTCTCAATTTTAGTGCAATTTTTAGCGCATTTTTTAAAAAATCGGAAATAACATCTACAATTTTGGTCCGATTTTCTATTTTTATGGCTCGTTATAGAACTGCTGATCTCTAGACATATTTTTTTATAAAAAATTACCCCTTTCAAGACCGTAAACTTTTTATTTGATTATTGGTCCCAACTGGGTTAAAGCGAATTGATTGCAATAAAAATGATCCTACACGATTGCAATCGTATTTTTAAAGACACTGGTTTCATTTCTTTTTTTACAAAATATACTATATATATACATCAATTAATCGTGCGGTTATCTCACAAAATAATTGGTAAAAACATTGCCTTAACTAGAAAATGTCGAAAAAACTGGAAAAAAAAATGTTTGTAGGACAAAAACATATATTCCTAAATTTTTAAATAAACAACACATATATCGTTCGAAAGGTCCAAGTTTCTTCTTCCCAAACTCGTTTAGAGATTAAAAATGGGTTCATAATTAAAAAAGTTTATGTGCAAAAAGACAAGAAAATCGGGTTTTTAACCGTAAATCCGAATTTTGAAAAATAATATCGAGGTTTATGGTGGAGTGTCGGACTGTGTTATTGATTCTCTAATAACTTCTATACTACTTATTAGAAACTTCTGAAATTCCACACATAGTATTAGTTTATTACTCGTTATCACCTCGAGAAAAATGGGTGTAGTTGCACCAAAAGTTAACAGCTTATAATGCTTTTGTATTTCCTATAGTCCAGTGAAAAACGGGCGTCATTGCCACACCCCTATTGGTACCTCCCACACAAACGGATTATATTAATGCAATTTAAATTGATAATAATTTAATTAAAATAAATAAATTTACGAATATATTTGGACTGAAGGTGAGGGGATTAGTAAGTCGGTTTACCAAACTGAACTTTCTTACTTGTTTATTTACAATTACAATTCCGTACAGGGTAATGTATTGAAGTATATACTGTTCAGCTCAAGGATCTTGTGGTAGCCCTCAGAGACAGATTCATTAGAAAATCATCTCCCCACCACTTCTGCAGTATTCTTTTAAATGTTTTCATTTTCAGTATTTTAGAAAATGTTTTCCAATGACAATGACTATAGACTGACAAAGAATGAGATACATTTGTCCACCGTTCCAGCATCTTCCACACAAAGTACTACAACATAACCTTAATCGTTTTTTCAACTCACCTTTTTTTATTTTTTTTAAAAAAATTTTAAAAATTTATGAAAACTAAAAAACACATTTACAAAAAAATTGGAATGAGTGGGCCGATTTTCGCCGGTAATTCCGATTGTTTTTTTCTTCTCAATATTTTTTTGGTGCCTTGAGTTCAAGATTTGTTCTATAACAATAAGATGTATTTATTTATCGTATGAAAAGTTCACATGACTTAATTGGAAACTAAATGTAAAAATTCAGTTCTCTTTACTCAAGGTTATTTCAGAACAGTAGAGATATAAATATATTTGACCATTTTAGAGTAGTCAATTCTAAAAAATGTGCCCCGAAAATTCTCAAATATAATCTTCTCACATTCCATCACATTACCGAAATCTAAATTAAATGTTTAAATGGAAGTAATTTAAGTAATCGTAAATATCAATTTAACTTTGAAATTGGCGAAAAAAGATATTTTCCCATAAGAAGCGTCCGTTTTAAGAAATTTAAAATATTTACAAAGTAAATATAATTCATTGTCTCTCCCTCCCATCATAAACCCATTCAAGGTTTCAGTTCATTTGATGGATTTTTCCCAACGATTTTCCAAAGTTCGCCCAAAAGGTCATTCATATTGCAACTCTTCGCTGTAGATTCCTAAGAGAGTCTGTGAGTGTGTGTGGGTAGATAGGTATTTATGGATTTGATTAATCTGAGAAAATTGCGCGGTTTTATGATTTTTTAATTAAGTTTGTTAACATGATTGTGTAGATACTGCTTCTGCTACTGCTGCTTTGTCGCTATCTTCCACTTTTGTTGTTTTACTAATATTTATTGTGCAACATAAATCTCTTCCTCATGGCTTGATTTTCTGCTTTCCATCTCCTCCATCAGTTTTTGTTTGTCTTTTATTACGTATTTCTTTTGCACTAATGTCTATCATTTGGCTAGTAAATATAACCACTGGTATTTTTGATAATCCCCCAACAATGGCAAGTTTTGGATGTGATTTAGGGATTTCGACTTTAGATTTTTTCATTAATCTATTAACGTTTTCTACTTATAAGTTTCGCTGAGACTGTACAACTTTAACAATAAGAAATACTAAAACTTAGAGTTTATTATTTGGAAGATTTTGAAGAATTGTAACTTCAGTTTTTCTACTCGTACAGTAATATTGCTCTTCAAACAATTTATATTTCACTACTAAAATGGGTACGCCTTTGTAGCAATTTATCTTCAAAGAAGATTATTATGGGCATTAGATAAACATATATAGGGGAGTTTATGTTAAGTGAGGGAATTTTCAAAACCGATGTTTTCTGATCGCGATGAAACTTGCACCAAGTATAGTCCTATTGGATAGTAGTTATGTATCATCCAAAATTTCAATCAGATCCGTTAAGGACTGTCCTAGTTGGAGGGTGTTAAATATTGACATTTTGGTCAAACGGTCCTTTTTTCCCATCATAAACTTATTACCTATTGTATTTAAAAAATGTTCTTTAAAGTGTATTCTCCTTTTCTTCGACCTTCGAGAAAAATTATAAAAATTTGCAAAAACATTTTTGTACGAATTTTCAATCAATCAAACTTTGTTTTACATTTTAATATTCTCCATTAGTTATAAGTTATAATAAACTCAAACCCCTTCGGTCATTTTGGGCCACCCTGTATAAATGGTCTCTTTGTGTGGAAGGTACCGAAAGAGGCGTGGCAATAACTCAAATTTTTTACCGGACTGATGGTACAATAGAAGCATAACACTGCACAAAATTGCAAGTATTCATATGCACTTGTATTAAAGTTGTTGGCAGTTAACTTTTTTTTACAATGGTCCCTTTGTGTGGGAGGTACCAAGAGGGGCGGGCCACTTCGTCCATTTTTCTCAAGCTGATATATTATGTCCTGTGGTTCCTATAAGAGACGAAGGGCCACTACAAGTTCATTCCATTCAATTCTGTTTGATGATACATGTTTTTTTCCTCTTCAGCTTAGATAAGTTTGCGATGCTTCACACTCGAGTTGTCGTCTCCATTTGTGCAATTGTCGACCTCTTCTACGTGTCTTTCCCGGGGCGTCCAATCAATGGCTGATTTAGCTATGTCAACAGTTGGTCTGCGCAGCGTGTGTCCAATCCAGCGCCACGTGCGGTTGAGCATTTCATTTTGGATGGGTGTTTGATTAGTTCTTCTCCAGACCTGTATGTTCGATATAGTTTCGGGCCAGTATATTCGCAGAATTATATTAACGAACACCTGTACAGCGTGTCTATCACGTGGCAGTGCATTCAAAGACTCACTTCCATACAACCTAATAGCGACATAGACTAATACTATGTGTGGAATTACAGAAGTTTCGTATAATAAGTATAGAAGTTATTACAGAATCAATATTTCACTAAATCTTTGTGAGGTATGTACCGGGTGTTTTTTTTACAGCTTTGTTTTTCGAATAGAGATAAAACTGGCATTTTGTGGTCAAATATGGCAACTCTAATGTCATTTATGTTCAGTTTGGTTTGCCATTTCATCATGAACAGGTTGACAAAAGAACAACGCTTGCAAATCGTGCAAATTTATTTCGAAAATAATGGTTCAGTTCGCGAAGTTTACCGCAAGCTCCGTCCATTTTATGGTCGACATAATCGTCCATCAGAGCAATTAATTCGGTTAACCATGGATCGTTTTCGCACTACGTTTACTCTATGTGATAATACGCATCCGCAGAGACGTCGAACAGTGCGCACCGAAGAAACAATTGCCGCTGTAGAGCAAAGTGCTGAAGAGGACCCGAATGAGTCGATTCGTGCACAGCAATTGGAGCTGTGGAGAGCTAATGGAGACCGGTATAGAGCCATGATAACCGACTATTTTGTTCCCGAATTGGATGGCATGAATGTGGATGAGTTGTGGTTCCAACAAGACGGCGCTACATGCTACACAGCGCACGTCACAATCGATTTATTGAAGGAAACATTCGATGAGCGTATAATTTCGCGGAATGTACCTGTCAATTGGCCACCAAGATCGTGTGATTTGACACCATTGGATTATTTTCTTTGGGGATATGTGAAGTCGCTCGTCTACGCCAACAAACCAGAAACGTTATGGGAATTGGAAGCCAACATTCGTGGCGTTATTGCCGACATACGGCCACATATGCTCGAAAAAGTGGTTGAAAATTGGACCTGTAGAATTGGCTTTATTCGAGCCAATTCGAAAATTCGAAGTCATATTTAAACATTAATGGCATAAAATTATCCTTCCAATAAAGATGGACTTTAAAACGATTTTCTTGTGTTTTATTTCAATTCGAAGTTATATACCCCTAAAAAAACACGCGATACTAGAAGGAGCGGACCAATATGCCGACCTTCGAACATAGCCTTGGATAGAAACAAATATTGTCAGATGCCAAAATTGAAGTCAATCCGTTATTCCTTTCGAGAGTTATCATGCGCTCCAGCCAAATAGACGGACGGACATTGCTCAAATGACTTAAAATGTCCTAAAACGGATTTCCGCCGAACATACTTGGGGTCTTATGTCACTCCTTCGATGTGTTATACTTTTGGTCCGTAGCAATTGAAAAATACCCTTCTCCGCTAAAGTGAGGGTACACAAATAGAGGTTGAACCATATATTTCAGCATAACTCGAGAACCATTTATTGTAATTGGTTCAGAAAAGCTTTAAATAATACTTATATAATTCTTCTAATATAATTTTTTCATCCCATCAGCGGTTTCAAAAGTATAACGGGTGGCCCATTTTACGGTTGCTTTTTGAACTACGGCCGCCCGCAGCTGCGATTTAACTCCGTTCGACTATTTTTTGTGGGGAGCCGTTAAGGATAAGTGCTACGCCAACCATGAATCGTCTCTGATTCATGACTTGAAACACAAAATTGCCGCCTTAGAGGGCCACACAATTGAAAAATTGGGTCGACACAGGATGGGCTACTGCAAGGCCAGCCGCGGAGGCCATATAAATGAAGTGGTCTTCTATCATTAACCGGATTTCACCGCATTCGAATAAAGGCAAAATCATTGAAAATTATTTATTCGTCTTCTTTTATAACAATTTTAAAACTCAGCTTTTTCGTGAGACACCCATTATTACAAGATATTGCGAAAAATTTAATTTTTTGAAAATATTTTAATAATAATAATTTATGTTTCATCTCGATCAGAAGACATTGCTTTTAAATATTGACTCACTTAACATGAAATACCCCATATATATGTATAGCGCGATCCATTTCGAGGCTCCCCACTTTTTAAAGAAAAAAGCACAGAAAGTTCAAATTGAATGGGGAATGTTTATTATCATTTGAAAGAACATTCTTTGGCATTTATTTTTTGAAGATTATGTCTATCAAATGTTGGCCGCGGCTACGTCTCAGATGGTCCATCCGTTGAGTCCAATTTTCGATGACTCGTTCGAGCATTTCGACTGGTAACTGGCAAATGACACGCGTGATGTTTTGCTCCAAGGCCTGAATCGAAGCGGGTTTGCCCGCATACACTTTAGACTTTACATATCCCCACAGGAAAAAGTCAAACGGTGTGGTATCACACGATCTTGGTGGCCAATCGACCGGCCCAAAACGTGAAATGATCTGCTCACCGAAGTTTTCTCTCAATAAATCCATGCGATGTGTGGGAAGTGGCGCCGTCTTGTTGAATCCAAATGTTGCCGAGATCACGAGTTTCCATTTCAGGCATCAAATAGTCGGTTATCATGGCACGATAACGGTCGCCATTGACGGTTACGTTCTCACCGGCATGATTTTTGAAGAATTATGGACCGATGATTCCGGTACGTCGGATCGGATCGTAGTTCGACTGGAAAGTGTTTTTTTTTTTTAATTAAAAAAAATGAACTTATCGAAATTGGCGAACGATTATTTTGATAATAAAACTGAATAATTTGTAAACGTTGTCGGGCGTAAGTCTTTCCATGATGAAATGCCAAATAATACTTAACAAAAATAACATGACAGCATGACACGACTCACACGTGATCTGTCAAAAAAGGCTATTTAAAAAAGTATCTCTACTTAGATCACCCGTTATGTATAATAAAAAACATTAAATCGTTTAAGAAATCTTTTTTAACTAAATATATAATAATTTAAGATAAATAGTAGGTCACCGATGCCAATATTAGGGATACACTGCGTAAACTGAGTCAATCTTAATAAATATTTCCTATTGAAATTTAAACTATAATTTTAAACTTTTTATCAATATTCATTAGTTATCGTTTAGCTAAATGGTCATTCAAATTGTCATTCTTGTTAATTTGCATCAATTTTTATTTTATTAATAATATGACCCGACTTACCGTATTCGTTAGCAAAATTTCTGGAAAAAGATTTTATATTATTAGTATTTTTATACCCTCACTTTAGTGATAAGAGGGTTTAAATCATTTGCTACGACAAAAAGTGTAACACATCGAAGGAGTGATCTAACACCCTAAGTATGTTCGGCGGATATTCGTTTTGGGTCATTTTAAGTCGAATGAGAAATGTCTGTCTGTCTGCTGGCTGGTGCGCACGATAACTCTCGAAAGGAGTAACCGATTGACTTCAAATTTGGTAAGTGGTAATATTTTTTTCTATCTCCGGCTAAGTTCGAAGATGGGTCATATTGGTCCACTCCTTCTAGCACCTCCCCCACAAAGTGTTAAAATGTTGTGAAATATTAATTCTTTAATAACTGCTATACTACTTATTAGAATCTTCTGAAATTCCACATATAGTATTATTTTATTAGCTCGAGAAAAATGGGCGAAGTTGCCGCGCCCCTTTTGGTACCTCCCACACAAATGCACCATTTTGCACCAAAAGTTAAAAGCCTATAACATTAATACCAGTGCATAAAAATACTTGAAATTTTGTACAGTGTAATGCTTTTATAGTGCCTATAGTCCAGTGAAAAATGAGCGTTATTGCCACGTCCCTTTTGGTACCTCCCACACAAAGGTACCATTTTCCACCAAACGTTAACGGCTTATAACATTTATATCAGTGCATAAAAATACTTGAAATTTTGTACAGTGTAATGCTTTTGTAGTGCCTATAGCCCACTGTTTCTATTACTGGGAAATTTAGTATAACGGTACATTTTAAAGCTATAAATTTCGGACACATGATGCCATTTGTCATAGGTAAACGATTTTCCTCAACAAATTAAAAGTAAATCATGGTGGCGCTTACGTGTTTTTGGCGGTTAGGGGTCGTTATGTACGGGTTTTCCAACAAGAGGTGTTATTTTGATTCACCCGGTATTTCGGTATCTGTCACTTTTGAAGCTTTTATTCTTTGACATTTGACAAGTAGAAAGTACGCCATTACTAAAAATGGAACGATACACGATTCAACAACGCATTGAAATTATTAAAATTCACTACAAAAATGGTGAAAATCTTGCAGTCATAGTTCGCAAAACTTAAGCATTTTTGATGAGGCCCATTTCCACCTCGGTGGTTACGTCAACAAGCAAACTTGTCGCATCTGGGGCTCGGAAAACCCAAAAGTTATTGTTGAGAAGCCTCTCCATCCTCAACGTGTGACTGTTTGGTGCGGTTTATGGTCCGGCGGGGTCATTGGACCTTACTTTTTCGAAAATGAGTTGGATCAAAAGTTACGGTGAATGGATTGCGCTATCGAGAGATGATTAATCATTTTTTATGGTCGGAGTTGGATGGTATTGATCTGGACAACGTTTACTTTCAACAAGACGACGCTACGTGTCACACAAGCAACGAAGCCATTGCTCTGTTACGGGAAAAGTTTCCGGACCGTGTTATCTCTCGAAGAGGTGATCACAATTGGCCACCGAGATCTTGGTGATTTAACACCATGCGACTTCTTCCTTTGGGGCCACGTGAAAGATAAGGTCTACGTCAACAGCCCAGCGTCGATTCAAGAACTTAAAGATAGAATTCGTGAGGCTATCGAGGACATTGGGCAGCCACTTTGTGATTTGGTTATGGAAAATTTCATGAAAAGGATATGGTTCTGTAAGCGTTGTTTTTCATTATTAACGGCATACCTTCCTCTTTATTATGAAATAAACATCCGATCATTTATCTCAAAAAATTGCATTTTGCTTAGAATACCAAAATAACACCTCTTGTTGGAAAACCCTTATATTAGATTTATTAAATTCAATTTAAATTGATAATAATTAAATTAAAACAAAAAATGAATAACTTTACGAATATTATTTTGGAACTGAATGTGATGTGATTTTTAAGTCGGTTTACCCGACTGAACTTTCTTAATTATTTTAAGTAATTTAAGCTACGACCGTCCGTCTGACAACATGACTTCATATAAATGTGTAAATATTGCTGCCACACTTATGACGATTTCGTTTGTGGAATAAGCTCAGAATTTTCCTTGCCCTTTTCCTGAAAACTGTACTGTTCTAACACATTTTTGATGGGACTACATTATTTCGATTTAAAAGTTGAAAATATTTTCTAGTATTTCAGGGCAACATTTTTTACCACAAACAAAATCGCCATTGGTATCATAAAAGGGCAAAATCGGCTCCCACTTAATCCATCCGAGTTTCGTAGATAAAGACGTTTGGACATCCCTAATTCGTTTGTTGTTGTTTTTGTTGTGTGCGCTTGCGTGTGCTGCGGTTTATTTTATTATGCATAAGTTTGCAATAATGATTTTAATGAAATTATTACAAGTCATGTCAAAGGGCTATTTTGGGTATGATTTATGTAAGAAACCAACAGGCTAAACAAACGAATGCTGTAGCCAACGTATACTTTGGTGTGGAGATGAGGTGCGAAGCGATGTCAGAGATTTGAGAAGAAAAAGAAATTGAAACGATTAAAGCATCACCATCTTCATCATTATTGTCTCTATGAACAAATGATCATTTGTCTTTTGACAAGTTCACATGATTATTATACGAGAAAAAACACGTTAATACTCGTACCTTATACCGTGTACTATGGCAATACATTATGGATGAGCCGCAGCTATTTGCGATGCGATCCCCAACCCAACCCCACTCAAAACACACCACCGAATTTACTTTGCAAACGGTGATAAACAAGATAACTCTCAGGGAACTGGAAACAAATATATAGATTTAGAGGGGCAATAGGTATTTACAATTTGAAAGTTTGAATTAAGCTAAGGACAGAGTCGCATTAATTACTAATTAAATGTGTATTTAACCGGAACTACAACACGACACCAGAATTTCCCAATAATGTAAATTAGTTTTTGGAATAATTGATTAAAATTATATGTATATGTATAGTATTCGTAATTAGCTTAGATAATAATCAGTTTTTCTGTTTTTTTTTCACTTAGCAATTCTGGAAATTCTTCTAAATATAATAATAATAATATAACATTTAATATTCATCCAAAAAGTATCGAAATAAATTTAAAAACAATAAAAAAATTCAATGTCTACGCATATTTAAATATACTCGTATGTGCATGTATGTCATCAAGGTGTATAATATTTGTGGGTATTTTTAATTGCTAGAGCAAAGGTACACGTTACCACTTTAAAGTCCAATTATCTGCTAATGACCGGCCGTCTGAAATTGTTACAGTTTATAATTGCAAAATATGCGGTACTTTAGCGAATAACGAGTATTACTAAAGCTTTTAAGTGACCTTTGACAAATAATCCCTAAATTTCATAACATTCTGGTATAAATAACACAAAATATTCTACATAAGATGCTGTCATATAATTCTAAATACTGCAAGGGGAAAAATCGCCTTTTTTGATATGTTTGAATCCAAAAGATATGTATTTGGAACACAAATTTTTAAATATTATATATTTCTGAGCAAATAAAATTTATTTGAAAATCAATAAAATATATTTGGGACGCATATATTAAAATATACAAATAAATTTAGTGTTTAGTAATTTATCCAAATATATTTTGTTTAAAAAAGATTTTCAAATCTCTGCCATTTTCGAATTTAATTTTTAATTTTCTATTGATTTCGAGTTATATTAATTTATATAATAAAATTCTGCATTGTAAATTTTTAATTTAATCGGACCACCTCAATGAGCCCACATTTTTTTTAACTTTTTAGCAATATCAAATTGCTCCTGATATTATCGTGTAGGGCATGAAAAATATAAAGAACTGCGTTTTTACTTTTTCAAAATTGCACAAAAACCTTCCGCACCGAATGCAATTACTGATGCTCGAAGCCGAATTTTTAGTTTTGAATTTTTTCCTGATTTTCAAATTTGAGATAAGTCTGCAATGTCGCGAATCTTAAATCTCTATCTCTTCAAACATGATTTATTACTATTTTTAATAGCCTATGGTTTCAAATATATTTTTTTGACAATCGTATTTTACCCCCGGTTAAAGCAAATAAATAACTGGTGAAAATATTCCAGTTAAATTTAACGACTTATTACGGAGCTCGCTCAAACCTATTTTTTCTTAATGGGTCGTTAAGGTATCGGTTAATATTTAACGGAGCTACCTGAAAACGGCCCTACGAAAAATGGGGGAAGTGTCGTCATTTATTTATAATTGCTTATAAAGGGTCCGCTATCTAACGTTATTTTTTTCAACTACACTAAAAAAAAGCGTACTGAAAATCAATGAATTTTTCGTAAAGTTTAAGATTTCGGCAATGATTTCGAGCCAAAGACAATCGCTATAAAAATAAGAAGGTTTTATAGTTAATTTAAAGACATGAATAGTACTTGTTTTGAAGATTCATTTCATAGAATTAAGAATTTTTGGGTAATAAAACTAATTAAGTTTGGTCTTAAAATAAGCACATTTTTGCGTAAATTTAAGTATGGCGCGTGCTTATTTTTAGTAAAGTATCATATAATTTAAAACATTATCGTAATAAAAATTAAAATGTTTGTCCTTAATATTAATAGTAATTAATTTAAGGCATACATGAATTTTAATACAGTTTTTTTTTTAAATATGTATGGAAAATTCGTTACATTATATTGATTATAATGTTACTCTTTTAAATGAATCATTTTCTTTGAAATCATTTACTATTCATAGAAAATTCAATAACACAACACTTTATCTTTCTAAATAAATATTTTATTTCTTATATTTTATATTGGAAAGTACAAAAAAAATATATTACATATTACGGATAACCTTGAACATTTTATAATTTAAAACAATATATAATTGTATAAAGACAAATCGGCCAACACACTGTGAAGTTTGACTTTTATTCGAATATTGTATTGTTATGTATCGATTCTATACCGGGATTCGTTTCTCTATTTGTTGTCCATGAACAATTTTTATCGGAACCGACCTTAATGATTTTTAACTGGATTTTTAATTCTGGCTGGAATTTAAATAGAAATTATATAAAACAAATATTATATTATTATATCATATAGTTTGGATGATCACTCATTTCCAGCAATTTGTAAATTTTTAATTCCCCATTGCATTTTTCATATATCCAAATAAAGTTCAATTGCGTGAACTAAAATAAAAATAATTTGAATATAAATCAAACAGAATGATTTATATACGATAAAGTATTAAAATAAATTTTATCATATAACTGTCACAAAATGTTGAAAGATAAGTGATATATTAAAATCTTTGGAATATACTTACTTACACTGAAATATTTAGTCACTCTTCTACGACACAAATTCTCATAATAGATCCATACAAAATTTGCTGTACTAAAAGTTAAAAAAAATATTTATGTAAGATATTATTAATAATAGAAACTGATTGTTTTGAAAGTGGCGAAAGTGACATTTTTCATATAAATTGAGTTATCAAAAATAATATTCTCAAAAAAATCAAACGTGACTTAGATTTTAAAATCTTAAGTTTTGTTAGCAAACAAAACTACAAAAACTTATTAAAAATTACTTCTGTAAAACAAAAGCTAATGCTGCTTATGACATTCTTAACCCTGGTGTTAGATGAACAAATCTGTACGAATCCTAGATTAAGAGACCATTTGGTCAACATTACATTTTTCATATAAAATGAATATGGAGGACAATATTTTATATTTATTTTTATTCAATACTTCGTGAAAAGAAAGCAGCTTATTTACAATTATTTTTGAGCAAAAACGCTTATTATCTTGATTTTAGTAAAACAAAAATATCCCTTGGACCAAATTATAAGGCAATATTTATACATACATATATTACCGTTTATAAAGGAAACGATACAAAAATTAGACCAAACGGGCTTAATATAACAGCAGGTTTAATTATGAAGTACTTATGAAGCAATTATGAACACGAAATCAAGGAAAAATTTAAACTAAAATTCAAAAAAGGAAAACATCTATTTAAATAAATTATATTTGGAAAACTTTTTAACAATAACTTTGTGTGAAAACACGTATTTTATATGTGAACGTCAGTTCGCAAATATATTTTGTTCTAATACATTAATATATGCGTTCCAAATTAAATTTCTTGATTTTCAAATAAAATATATTTGTTCAGAAATGCATAATACTTACAAATATTGTTTCCAAATCTATTGTTCCCAAATCTCACTTATTTGTTGTAATTTATAAATGGCATTCAGCACTGCATTTTTCATATATCCATCATATTTATCTTCAAATGCGTGATCTAAAATTAAAATAATTAAATTTTTTCTGAAAATAAATCAAATAAAATTATCTATAAACAAAAAAATGCAAATAAATTTTATCATATCACAATTGGAAAACGCTGAAAACTAAGAGAAATATTTCAGCCGTTCATATATAATACTTACGTTGAAATATTTTGTAAAATTTGCCACTCTTCTCACAAAAGACCCATTCTAAAATTATTTTACTAAAAACGATAGTTATATGTATAACATATTATTAATAATAAATTTCTATATTGCCACAAATAATTTTACATTTCTGCATTATGCGCTGGTATTTTTAATAAATAAATACTTTCAATTAAAGTGTGTTTTGTTAATTTTGTAATTGCCAATAAGATGTTTATTTCAGGATAATAATATTATTTTTCACGTACCTATACATTTTCCCATTGTCTCTTTCAGTATTACAAAATCTATTACTCACATTTTTGTCATCCATTTGGCACAAATCTCTTCACAGGACTTACAAACAAGATCTCCTTCAAAAACGCATGTACATCGCCATAAATAACATACAGCAAAAATAACTATGCACACGCACTCCCTTATCACAGAGATCGATGGTGACGCCGACGGCATAACCACATGCATACACACATGTACACGACGGTTTCATTTGTTGTTGTTGCTATGCTTTAGCAAAAATAACTGTTAACAGCCCATATTAAAATTATTTTCGGTGCAATATGCACGTATGTATGCACGTATACTTACATATTCACAGCAACCACATTTTTTCACAATCCGCGTCCCGAAAACAGACAACCGCTTCCTTCCATCGCTTGTAAATAACTGACGATTTAAAAGAAAACGAACAACAGAACTGTTCTCTACACTGAAAGAAAAGTGTACTGAAAATCATTGAAATTTTCTTAACTTTTAAGATTTATTCTTTGATTTGGCTCCAAAGACAAAGACTTTTAAAATAAGTACATCTTGTACGACAATTAAAGTCATTAATCATCTTTAAATCTGGACATCAAACATCTTTGAAAGAATTACGCCGTATACTTCGATGAAAGACTTCACATTTTTAAATCTATTACGGCTAGTGCTTACATTAAATACATAAAATGACTAGATTGAGTACATTCTTTAATTAAACCAAACACATTATGTACTTTCCACAAGTGTAAAATAAGTTTCGTAAATTTTTTTTATTTATTTTTTTGTTTAAACATTCATGGTAATGATACCCTCACTTTAGTGTGACGAGGCTATATATCATTTTTATTATTTTCTATATTAAATTATTATTTTTTAAAACATTTGAATTCGATAAACAGTTTATTCAGTAGCCATTGTGTTTAGTCTAGTTTTCTTTATATTAGAGGGAATATGAGAATTTATTCTAATGGATAATTAAATATTTTGCAAAACTGATTCCAAAAAATTTCAAACAAACTTCATTGTAACTCTCACTATTATTCTCAATTTGCGAGATTTGAGACTAAATTGTCCTCCTGCAGATAAAAACGATCTCTTAATTTAAAAGATAACTAATCGTTAATTCAAAAATACCAAAAAACTGGACTGAAAATTAAGGGTATATTGTCTTTAAAAGCATGACATGAGAATTTCTACAATTTTAAGGGAAAAATCTTACAAACTATTAAAAAATCTTACAAACTATTAAAATTTATACTTGAGTTAATGGCAGTAATACTACAATCAATTATTATTTCTTTAATTTTATGACGTAACGTTAAAGTCAACATGACATAGTTTTATGGACATCTTATCATAGAAGTAAGGAATTTTACTTTAAACGAATAAAAATTTCTTTGAAATCAAGTAAATTTTCTCAAATTTAAAGAAATTAGTTATTCAAACAAAGACAAATTAAATCTATGATTTAAGGGCAAACTTGTTTTTAATTTCATGTCAAATTTTTTTCAGTGTATTTTCTCTTCTAACATTCCATTATTTATTCACACATTACCAAACAAAACTGATTCTCCGAGCGAGAGAGGGAGGGAGAGATTGTATAATTCTCTCGTATGTATTCTTAAAAATAATGACAATAGTCATAAAATTTATTACCAAGACAGCCTTTCCTTTAAGGGGAGCATAGCCTTAAATTTATTACTCAAATATCTCATACTGTTAATTAAGTCCGATTCGGCATTAAAACTATGACATGTCTACGTCATAGTGTTAATGTAGAAAATCCTTAAAAGTATTGAAATATTACTTAAAATAATGCGTATTGGCACAAAAATAATGATTTTTTTCTTTAATTTAAATGCGTACATTTAAAGAAGCGCGTATACAAAACTAATGATTAGATAGTCATTAATTCAAATTCAAAAAACTTTATATTAAGGAAAATTTCGTAAAAAACGTGTAAATTTTCATTATTTTAATGAAAATTGTCATTGAATTGATGCCGAGGTAGCATACTTAATATAAGAATGTGTCATCATTAGTTTTATTACTATTTTTTTTTTTTCAGTGTATGTAGTGCTTATTTCGTGAATGGTAACAATTAGCTCATGTCTGATTTGACAGATAATTAGTTTTATCCTTCCGCTGAACGAATATGGTTGTGTATACGCTTGAACAACGCTGGGAAATGCCGAAGAAGAAGATGCCGATTTTGCCAAAAAAATCATCTTTTCAGGTGAAGCTCATTTTGATCTTGGCGGGTATGTAAACAAGCAAAATTGTCGCATTTGGGGTACAGAAAACCCGCACGCATACATTGAAAAGCAGATACACCGAAAACGAGTCACTGTTTGGTGCGGATTTTGGTCCAGAGGCATAATTGGGCCATTTTTCTTCGAAAATGAGCAAGTGGCCGTTACAGTCAATGGCGATCGTTATCGGGATATGTTGAACGAATTTTTGTTCACAAAAATTGAAGAGGAGGATTTTGGCAACATTTGGTTTCAACAGGACGGCGCTACGTGCCGAAGCTACGCTCGATGTTTTGCGCGATGTTTTCAAAAAAAAAAGTTATTTGGCGGACCCTTTATATTAAATACCAGTGCATATATATCAAAGTGCGCATTATTGGTACGCCCCTTTTAGTACCTACCACACAAATAGACCATTTTGCACCAAAAGTTAAGTGCCAATAACGTTAATACCAGTGAAGAGAGAGAATTCTAGGACAGGGTCAGGAAAATTTTTTTCAAATGCAGATAGAAATCTAATAAAGCCGTAAAATATTAAAAATGAATATATTTCAATTAAATATTTTGTAATTTGTTGGTTCTGACATTACAAATTGAAACTAAACAAAAAAACACAAGTGGCTATCGTTAGAGCCCTCCAGCATTTAAATGTGAATAAATCTTTTGTTTCTCGTACCATTGCTCGTTACCGTGATACTGGCAGTGTTTCATCGCGTCCAAAAAGTGGACGAAAAAAAACGGTTACAACACCAGAAATGATCCGAAAAGTGAAGGCCATATTTGATCGAAATCCACGCCGCAGTGGTAGAATTTTTGGTAGAAAAAATTGCTCGTGAGCTGAACATATCGCGAGAACGGATACAACACATATTAAAAAATGAGCTTGGACTAAAGCCATTGAAGTTCCAAAAAGTGCAAGAGCTCACCGATGCACCAAAAAAGTTAAACTGGAAAGAGTTGCTTCGCTTGCATGAAAGTGGCCAGTTACCGAATTTGGTTTTCTCCGATGAGAAGCCATTCCAAATTGAGCAGTTCGTGAACAAACAAAATGATCGGGTTTACTTGCCAAAGAGGTCAGCTGAAAATTTACACCTTCGATTGGCCACAAGAACTCAAGCGCCGCCGATGGTAATGGTGTGGGCCGCCGTAACGGCCGATGGTCGCTCCCCGCTAGTGTTCATCGACCATGGGGTCAAAATAAATGCCGAATATTATCGGGAAAATGTCCTAAAGACAGTATTGAAGTCCTGGGTAGACAAACATTTCGGCCGCAGACCCTGGACATTCCAACAGGACGCAGCACCATCGCACTCAGCACGCGTCAACCAAGAATGGCTTAAAAAGGAGGTTCCTCGCTTCATTTCTACCGTTTGAAGGCCATAATTCGTGCCAAAGGTGGCCAATTCGAACAAATCTAAACTGTTTCTGAAATTTTATGTTATTTCCGACATTTTTTGCCTTTGGACAATAAAATTTAAAAAAAAAATAGCGCTTTACTTTGTTGCATTACATATCAGCCACCCTGTATGTATATATTCACAAAAACATGATTTATAAATGGTTTGTGAAAATTGAGTGAAATAGGAATTTTTAACTATGGAAATATAAATAACACTATGCAACAAAATTTTTGTCCAAGGGATGTAGATAACAGTTTCTGGTGCAATTAAGTGTGACAAACACGAAAAAAATATTATAAAAAAATTTACCATAAAAATTTTTTTATAAATTTTTTTTTAAATTCCAGCTTTCATGGAAAGTACATTCAGTATTTGGACCATAATTTTTCAAGTATAAGCCTGATTGAGCCGTGTTATGCCTCAAATGAAAGGGAATTAAAAAGCCAGCATGCTAACGAAGTAAACACTGTCTAAACAAAAGAAAACAAAATCTATGGATATATGTAAAAGTTATGAGCCATTTTGTAAATGTTAGGGAAATTCAAAAAAATCGTGTTTCATATTTTTTCGTTTTTAAATGATGTTTTTGCTTTTATTGAATTCGCCATATGTGAGAGAGACATTGCACTTGTATTTTTTTGTGAGGATTGATGTCAGACATTCTAAAATTATAGAGAGGACGAGGTTTTATGGCCATTCGTAACCCTCCATAAAACATGATATGCAATGTGAGAGCTATATTGGATGAGATCCGCTCAGATATAGGGTCATTCAACAAAATTTGTGGTTTTTTATTTATGAGGTTTCCATTCAGTTACGCCTTTTAGGGACATGGACATCCCAGTCGTATGTACAGGTAGTAAAATTATATGTACGCAACACAAAGTAGTACGCGGCAGTTTTGAAAATATTGGCTACAGGTACTGCAACTTATGAACCTTAAACCCGGAATTTATGAATGAAATTTCTTATTAATAAATTAGTGTAATTCAGCGCCTTAAAGAGAAGTCGATTTTCTGAAAAATATTACAAAGTTATATTTCGAAGTATGAGTAAAAGGCAAAGAACTTTTCAATGTGTAAATGATCCCGACAATTCCTGCTGCATCTGCGGAAAATATGTAATTAAAAAAATCGACGTGCGTTTAGTAAAATAATAGAAGAAATACATGTGTAATATTTTGGTATACGAGTTAAAAATATGAACGAACCGTTGACACCTAGTATTTTGTGTAATTCGTGCCATGTAAATCTTACTCGATGGACTAGTGGAAGAATGCGGTAAGTACTTTACAATTAATGTATTACAATGTTTTGTGGAATAAATCGTTTTAATTTTAGACTTCACGTGCAATTTGGAATGATTTGGAGACAACCATTCATTCACTATACGGACTGCTATTTTTGTCTAAGTTAATAGATTGGAGTAGGAAGTGTCCAAGTATAGCTAACAGCCTAATACGGAAACATCATCAAGTTCAACTGAGTACTCAACTCTGAGCGATTCAAGTTTGAGTCAGAGGTCATCGCTTTTAACTCAGTTTCAACTCATTGATCTAGTGAGAGATTTGGAACTGACCAAAGATAAGGTTTCACCAAGAATTGAAGTCCATCGAGCGGCGTTACCAAGGGCACTGGGATGAAAGAACGATGGGAGATTATATTTGGTGGCTCATTAGAGAAACCGATTCCGAAATCTACAAACGTCAACAAAGAACTCACAATTAATTCTAATAAAACTTGTTCATGTAAATAAACTCAAATGTACATAATATAAATAAAAGTAATAAATAAAATCGCTATTTAAACAGAAATTTATTATTTTCTTCGCTAGGAAGAAATCTTTTAAAAAATAAAATAATTTGTTTTTTTTCTATTTTTTATGTTTTTTTGTCCCAGAATTCTTTTTAAATCTACTTTTTCCAATTTGCTTAATGACTGTTACTAAATTACTGTTTCTAAGTGAAAGAGACATTGGTAGCCCACATTAATAGCTTCAATTTAACGTATAAGTCGACCTGATCGGGCATATACTCCAAAAATTATAGTGCAAATACTAAGGGTACCTTCGACGATAATAGTATTTTTAATAAAAAAAAATTTAAAAAAAAATTTATCCCTATAAAAATTGTTGGTTTTGATTTTAAATAACAGTATGCCACAATCTTTTCCAAAAAATAATTTTTAAAAAATTTTTTTGTTGCATAGTGTAATTAGTTGTTAGGCCCTTTTGAATTTCGTTAACAAATTCGCCATAATTGTTAGTAGGTCGCTAAAAATTTGTCAGGATGTTTACAGAAATGCGAATTTGGCAACTATCAGTAAATTAATCTCAGCGAAATTTAGTTTATAAGTAAACAACCATATTTCGGATTATCTCAGCGCTTTTAAATATCTTATTTCATGTTACTTATCTTTTTATATGTACTTAAAGTTACACATCTTGACAATTTTCAATTTTGAGTTATGTCACTCTTGAAGTAAGTGAGGGACATATACATGTGCCTTGTACTTGAATTCATCCCACAACAAATACATTTATTTAAATTAAGACTTTGGATTTGTTATGAATGTGACTGCCATTTCCGAAGATAAATGTGACACTAGAGTACTTTCTAATTTTGTTTAGTATCCATCACTAGTCTAAACGTGTTTATTGATTGGGTATTTTTAGAGATTTTTGCCGTTGTTTTGTTTAGCCAATACATACAAATTGAAGCGAAGTTGTTACTTTTGAGTTGGCCATATGCATATAAGCGTGTGTTTGTGATTTCTTCTGAAAATATCTGAAATTGTAAACAATTGAAAATTATTACTCTTCACCAAAACCGCTACCAAACAAAAAAAATAACTATTGTTTTCGTTGCCGCCGCCGCCGCCATATTCAAAATAATATCAATATACTGAGCAGATCTACACAAAAACAAAAAGAGATATTACAGTGAGTGAGTATTCAAGAAGAGAGTCATACCAGAAATGGTTTCGGAAAATTAAATATTATTAAGAAACAAACAAAACCCACCAACGTACATAGTTGTCCTTAACCAACAGTTGTACCAATAACCTTTTTCCGTAATTGAGCAATTTTATTTGCAGACCGTAATAGTTCAGTTCGAAGACTTCAGAGCGAAACCTTTCTTCTTCTCCGTCTCCATAAAACATTTGTATAATTTGTGTTATTACTCTTTTCTTGAATATGTGTGTGATAACTATGTAAACAGGCACAAATCCAATGGGGGCTACGGCATCCAGGCTTGACTTGACGGACTAAACAAAAATATAGTAATTGTTTTGTCTCGTAAGACTGAAACTTGAAATAAAGATGTGCATCACTTGAAGTGCAAATTATTTACTTTTTTTCATATTGTTTGTGTTATTTTTTCTCCACCTTTTTTTCTTCGTTTTTGTGTAAGCAATTCAATTTCTCAAATATACCTTCATATAACTTTTGTGTGATTTTATTACGAACACGGCATTCAGTTCTCACACAAACCTCCCTCCTCCCTCTACCGTTCACTCCGCAGACTCGAACACTCAGTTGGACGGGGAGAGGGGATTGTGCCATCAAACCTAATACATCAGAGAGTGCCATCAGTACCAGTTTGAACATGGCACAAAATAACTAAATTTGTTTGCAAAACAACAGCCACCACAACAACAAAAAATGAAAAAACACGAAAATCGATTCACAGCGGCTATAAAGAAAATGTGAAAATTCAAATTGATAAAAAATTTAATTGCAAAAGCTGTACCCATACATAAGACTTTAGTTTTTTATGAATAAGAAAAACATTAAAAATATCAGTTATTGAAAAATATCTTTTTCTTTATGTTAATTTTACTAAAACATTTTTTTTCCGAGAAATAAAAACTTTTTTGTATACTCGTAGATTGAGGTAACCAAACTATTTTTTTTTATTTTGGGCAATTTTGTTTGGGACGTACCAAAAAAGGGCCCATTTTTTAATGTACTACAGCTACTATAAAAACATTACACTGTACAGAAGCTTAAGTGTTTGTAGGTGCAGGAATCGAGGTTATAAACCGTTAATTTTTTGTGCAAAATGATCCATTTGTATGGGAGGTACCAAAAGGGGCGTGATAATAACGCCCATTTTGCACGGGACTATAGGTACTATACAGGCATTACACTCAACAAAATGTTAAGTATTTGTATTGCCTGTAACATTACAATACTATGTGTGCAATTGTGAAAGATTCTGAGTAGTAGTCTAGAAGTTATGAGATAATCAATATTTCCCTAAATATTGACCCTTCGTGGGGGAGGTACTTGAAGGAGTGGGCCAACATAGTCCATTTGTGACCTTGAGATAGAAAAAAAATATTTAAACATACCAAATTTTAAGTCGATCGGTTAATCCTGTCGAAAGTTATCGAGTTCACCAACCTCACAGACTGACGGACAGGCTGACGGACATTTTCCAAATGACTTAAAATGGCCCAAAACGGATTTCCGTCAATTAGTATAGCCCGCGAATTTTTAATTTCCGCGGGCTACGTGTATTTGATTTTTGATATTTTTGTAGCGTTATGTTGGTACTCATGTCCCTTACTTATGCTGACAAGGTCGGCCATTTTGAATGTTTAGTTAATTTTTACAGCTGTTGTGCTTGGATGTGTTTTAACTTGTCTTCGATTTTTATCTATTTCAGAAAATGGATCAAAGAATGTATATCAAATTTTGTGTGAAAAACAAGGTGCGCTGACGCATTCCGAATGTTGACTGTGGCATATGGTGAAGCTACATTGGACCAAAGCAATGTGTTTCGGTGGTACAAAATGTTCTTAGAGGGCCGAGAAGATGCGAAGGACGAACAGCGTGCCGGACGCCCGAGCACGTCAACAACAGACGAAAACATTGATAAAGTGAATAAAATAATGTTGGCCAATCTACGAATTACCATTAGATAAGTTGCTGAGGATCTAAACATATCGATTGGCTCGTGCCATTCGATTTTAACCAATGATTTGGGCATGAGTGGGTCGCCGCTAAATTCGTGCCAAAATTGCTCAATATGGACCAAAAACAGCATCGCGTTAACATTGCTCAGGAGATGTTGAACTCGGTCCGTGATGACCCAAATTTGCTCTAGAGGGTCATAACTGGTGACGAATCATGGGTTTATGGATACGACGTGGAAACTAAAGCTCAAGACCGAAAGAGCGCGCCAATTTCGGTCGAACGTAAAGGTTTTGCTCACAGTTTTCTTTGATTGCAGGGGCGTGGTGCGATATGAGTTCTTGCCACAGGGTAGTACGGTCAATAAAGAATATTACCTGTAAGTTATGCGCAAATTGCGCGAAGCAATCCGCAAAAAACGCCCGGATTTGTGGAAGAACAAAAACTGGCTTTTGCACCATGATAACGCCCCTGCACACACATCGTTGCTTGTGCACGAATATTTGGCCAAAAACAAAATAGTAAAGGTGCCGCAGCCACCGTATTACCCTGACCTAGCCCCCTGTGACTATTTTTTGTTCCAAAACTGAAAAGGCCCATGAAAGGACGACGCTACGCCACAATTGAGGATATAAAGACGGCATCGAAGGAGGAGCTGAACAAGATCACAAAAAATGATTATTTGAAGTGCTGCGAGGATTGGAAAAAACGTTGGCAGAAGTGTATTATATCCGAGGGGAATTACTTTGATGGGGACAAAATAGATATTCATGAATAATAAATACTTTTTGAAAAAATACAAAATTCGTATTGTATTGATAAATACAATAGTGGACTATAAAAACGGGATTACGTTCTACCAAAAGTGATATAATGTCTACATTTATCCATTAATTTTATTAAAATAGACATTGTTTTTTTCTTTAGGATGCTACCTTTTAAAAATTGGAACAAACTAAATTTTTGTAGTTTTTTTGATATTTTATGCTTTTTTTCGTGCCAACAAAAAACTTTCTAATATTTTTAACGACAGTTACTAAACTTCTGTTTCCACGTGAAAGTGTCATTACCAACTTTTGTAATTCTCATAGTTTCCTTTAATTTAAAGTTTATCCCGGCTTTAACGAGCATATAGAAATATGGTCCAAATACTAAAGGCACCCCCAAGAAAAAAGGAATTTTATATATAATTAAAGAACAAATTACCCTAAAAATGTTGTTATAATTTTTTTCGTGTTTACGACTTCATTACACCAGAAAATGTTATGCACAGCCCTTTGACAAAAATGCTGTTGCATTGTGAAATTAACGGTGATCTGCGTTTAATTTTTACGACCCATCTGAGTGAACATATATTAGGGAGGAATATATTGTTTTCGAGCAAAACGTACGTTATATCATTGTTTTAATAACCATATATTTCAAAAATATCAAAATGTTCAATAATATTTTAATTTTGTCGAATATACATACTCGTATATCGATACCTCAATTCCAAAGTAGGCTAAGTCGAAACCAGCTTTTCAGGAGAGACAATCAAAGTTTTATGACATTTGTAAAATTTGAATGTAATTCCTTTTGTGCATAACTTGTGACTGGGTTCAAGGATTAACACCAAATTTTGACCGAAGTCGAATTAGCATACTTTGGACTGCAAATATCGATATATTTATATATTGAGTGAGCAAAATAAACTACACTGGAAAAATCGCCGAAGTGCATATGTTAAATATTACAATAAAATATACAGGGTTTTCCAATAAGAGTGATATGATTTCATTGAAAAAAACCCACTTATTGTTAAGGAAATCCAAAAGTTTTTTATTTAATGTGAAGTACAATCGATACAATTAAGTTCTAAATAAAACGTCATTCAAATGGCCTCCACGACTTCTTCTGCAGGAAGGAATTCGAT
Source organism: Eudasyphora cyanicolor (assembly GCA_963930755.1). NCBI lineage: Eukaryota > Metazoa > Arthropoda > Insecta > Diptera > Muscidae > Eudasyphora > Eudasyphora cyanicolor. The sequence goes on from OZ005735.1 coordinate 288,453,055, forward strand.
GAATCCAATTTTTGAGCACTTTTTCCACTAAATCAAGTCGTATGTCATGAATGGCACGTTCAATATTGACTTGGTTGATTCCATCACACATAAAAAATAAATCAGATTTTTGAAAAAAAAATACCATAACGGACCTCACGAACAATTGAATTTTAGAAATTCATGAAGAGTTGATGAAATTTAGGAATATTTTTTTTCATAGCAATGAGTTTTCTATAGGTTATTATAAAATTGTTGGATGCACTAATTTTACTGTTGAACTGACATGAGCTATTTTTCGACATATTTTTTATTTTCTGAATTTTTTTTTTTTGACTACAAGAAAGTACGCATCCTAAAGCGTAGTTTAGTGCAAAATTCGTAACTTTTGGAAAATATTCAGTGCCGCAAACGGTTTTGTATCTTGGAGTGTTTTGTTTGTCACACCCGATACCGAAAATATACAAAAAGTTAAATTTAATACATTTTATGTAGATATGCATATATCATCTTTAGTGTAAGTTAGGTCAAGGTTATATAGTATAAAGTGAATCAAAATGTTTCAGTATCATTGCAATATTTACGGTAGAATTCGCATTCTAATATTTGTCACACCCGTTACGCAAAGAAATTGTTGATCATTTAGACGTCACTGCTCTTCTTTTACACATAACAACAAGAATTATAACAATATTTTCTTTAATTTGATATTATTTGTCATTGGGACAATTAATAAGTTGATAGATAATTATGATCTATGGAATAGTCCTTTTTCCTTTGCGATGTTTCTTGAAAAGGAAAAAGGACTATTTCTGAAATATCTCAAACAGTTCAAATATCTATTTTCTCCAGATATTGCTTATTTATTTAAATAAAGCAATTTTTATTTACTTCTATTTTCTTCTAATTTTTTTTTAAAAAAAAATTATTTATTTCCGACATTTTTAATGTTTCTATTATCGAAATGAAAAAATTTTCTGAAATTGTAGTAACATCTGTAGACCGTTTTTTATAACAAAATGTTTACAAAAACAAGTAAAAGCGTTAAGTTCGGCCATGCCGAATTTTATACACCCTCCACCATGGATAGCATGTGACCTCACAAAATAACTCAAACCTAAAGAAAATAACACCGAAAACACACAAAAAAATATAGTAGACTAGCTGACACGACAAACGTTGCTTTGCCTTCAAATTTTATTTTCATTGAAAGTCTGGTTCCGTTACAAAGTCGTGGTGGATTGATATTTCGAAGATCTCGATTTCGAACATCTCGACCAAACGAAAATATTTTTAAACAATTTTTTTTAAAACCATCCTCATTGCATGTTCTACAATACGTATTCAGCCATTTTTTATTTTATTCAGCCGTTCTCGAGTTTTGGAGTGACAATCAAAATGTACACTTCTTTTTATATATATTTAGATATAGATGAACAGTAGGAATCACAACAAGTTAGATACTATATATGGGAGTTATATCTAAATATGGACCGATATCGCCCATTTGCAATCCCAAAGAACCTGCAACGATATGAAATATTTATACCAAATTTTATCAACCTAGCTCTATTTTTACGGACTGTAGCGTTATTACAACAGACGGACGGACGGAAGGACAGACGGACATGGCTAAATCGTCTTAGAATTTTACGATGATTGAGAATATATACTTTATGGGGTCTCAGATCAATATTTAGAGGTGTTATAAACGGAGTGACAAAACCCATATACCACCATCCTATGGTGGAGGGTATAATAAGTTATCGAAAGAATTTAAAGAATTGAGTGATCCAATTAAGCTGTCTGATTGACATGTGACATTTCTGTTATCAGTGCGTATGATCAATGTTACAGCTTTGAGTGACGTTACTCATACGTCACATATATATGTGGGAATTTTTATGGGAATAAATTAAATGAATAAATATTAAGCATTTGCTTTTGTAATGACTATAGTCAGATAAAGAAGGGCTAATTATTCCCATTGGACAAATGAGAAGGGCCAATTATTCTCTTAAAGACAAAATAATTTTTTTTTTAAATTTACTCTTTTTTAAAAATCTTATAGTAATTAAGTTAGTATTTACAATCTGTCAACATTTTCTTATGTTTTTTCCCCTTATATGACGCATTTGGAGTCAAATCTCCAATCTTTACTGACTTATTATACAATTTTTTATGTTAAATAATGAGTTGTGTATTATCGGTCACGTCTGCACCGACAATAACTCGAAGACAAAAATATTAGAAAATATTAATTGATATTTTTTAGTTCTCAAATACTTTTGTGGGTTTGACCGCAGACCGATCATAAAATTACTATTTGTTTGCTTCAGCATAACGTCTACTGGGCTGAACATAGTTTCTTAAAACTTGGTGGGCAGGTACGACAATATTTTGAATGTAACATACTGTTATTTTCGATTTTCGCCAAGCGATTTTCGACAACTTGACCGATAATTGTACGCGTATAGAAAAGAGCGGTGTATATTTGCTAATTTAGATAGTCATTCAGTTCTGGTTGTATTATAAACATTAGTATTTTTTTATTTATGATTAGTTTTGTCACACTCTGATCATAAAAAAATGGTTTAATTTTCAGTCTACTTGAAAGTCTATCAAACTCCTGAAAATAATACCAGACGCTCTCAGAAACTCAAACGGTATGAACATATTTTTGATCGCGACTGCACTGACCACTAACTGGAAATTAGAATAAGTGAATGTAATCTGAAAGACAAAATTAAAACCTGCAACTTTAAATCGGTTTGTTCCCAGTCTCCTAAACACAAAAAAAAAAATGTTTATGGATTTTTTTTACAATTTTCATCGAAAATTTGAGATTTTTTTTTTAAGTATAAGCCTACACGCTGAAAAAAATCGCTTCTGTGGTATATTGTCCCAAACATATTCAGCTGGAAACATACATATATTTGGGGTACACTCCAAATACATAATATTTGATACACACAAATACGTTATATGTTTGGGAGGATGTTGTTCTAAACAAGAGATTGTTTTCATCCAAATATATTTTTATTTGGAACTAATATTTCCGAAACAAAGAATAATTTGTACACTGAAAAAAAAAATAGTAATAAAATTAATGACGACACATTCTTAAATTAAGTATGCGACCTCGGCATAAATTCAATCACAATTTTCATTAAAATAGTGAAAATTTACTTGTTTTTTACGAAATTTTCCTTAATCTAAAGTTTTTTGAATTTGAATTAATGACTATCTAATCATTAGTTTTATGTACGCCCTTCTTTAAATGTACGCCTTTAAATTAAAGAACAAAATCATTATTTTTGTGACATCCCGCATTATTTTATGTAATATTTCAACACTTTTAAAGATTTTCTACATTAAAACTATGACGTAGACATGTCATAGTTTTAATGTCGAATCGGACTTAATTGACAGTATGAGATATTTGAGTAATAAATTTAAGGCTATGCTCCCCTTTAAAGAAAAGTTGTCTTGGTAATAAATTTTATGATTATTGCCATTATTTTTAAGAATACGTACGAGAGAATTATTTTATCCCTCTCTCTCTCTCTCTTTCGGAGAATTAAAGTTGTTTGTTAATGTGTGGATAAATTATTGTTATGGAATGTTAGAAGAGCCCTCTGAGTATAGAGAATATTCTGTTGTTCGTTTTCTTTCAAATCAGTTACTTGGAAGCTATGGAGGGAAGTGGTTGTGTGTTTTGAGACGCGGATTGTAAAAAAATTAAATTGCGGTGAATATGTAAGTATACGTGCATGTTGCTTGGCACCATACCATAGCAACAACAAGAACTGAAACTCAAAATAACGGCAGTTGTGAATCACGAGGATTCGTGTAAATGTGCGTATGTATGTGGTTATGCCGTTGGCGTCTCCATCGGTTATAAGGGAGTGCGTGCATCGTAGTTATTTTTGCTGTATGTTTTATATGGTGATGTATGTACATACATTTATGAAGTGATCTTGTTAGAAAGTCCTGTGAAGAGATTTATGCGAACATTAAAAAATGGACAACAAAAATGCGGGTAATAGATTTTGTAATACTGGAAAAAGCAATAGGAAAATGTTTACACGAGTGAAATATAATATATTGTCCTGAAATAAACAACCTATTGGTAATTACAAAATTAACAAAACACATTTCAATTGGAAATTATATATTTATTAAAAATAACTGCTAACAGCGCATAAAGCAGAAATGTAAAATTATTTCTGGCAATATAGAAATTTGTTATTAATAGTATGTTATACAACTATCTTTTTATTTTTTAGTTAAACAATTTTAGAATGGTTCTTTTAGAAGTATTTCTGTCGTAGAAAAGTGACAAATTCTACGAAATATTTCAACGTAAGTATTATGTATGAACGATTGAAATATTTCTCTTAGTTTTCAGCGTTTTCCTATCGTGATATGATGACAATTTTTTGTATTTTCTTTAATCATTCTATTTGATTTCTCTTCAGAACAATTTTAATTTTATATCGCGAAATATCTAAAGATAATAGATAAATGTAATTATTTGTTGTAAATTACAACAAATAATTCATAAATTCAAACATCCCCCTACACAGGGGAACGAAAATAGGCTTGGAAACAAAATTTGTAAGTATTAAGTATTTGTGAACAAATTTTATTTGAGAATCAAGAAACTTAGTTGAAAAATTATGAAAATTTTAATATGGACCAAATAGTATTTTAATCTAGGATTCGTACATATTTTCTAATCTAACAGCAGAGTTAAGAATGTCATAAGCAGAATTTGTTTCTGGTTTACAGAGCTAATTTTTGATTAATAAATATACCACTTCGTGAATAATAGAATTTAAATATTTATATTCAGCTCATCGCAGGACTTCAAAGTACCGTATGGAGTAAAATTGTTCGCGTTTAAGTTCTATTAACTCGTTTTTTTCAATGGTAAATGTAATTAAGCCACATTCAAAACAAACTTTTTAAATTAAATACGTCAGTGAATCATTTTAAGTAACTTAGGAAAAGTTCCTGGTGGTTTGTTTCCCGCTTTTAATAAAATGTTCTTAAATAATATAAATATGCATCACCTACCTAAGAATGATCTTTAATAAGCAACCTCATGGAATAGTATAATATTATGATGTTTTCTTTTCTAAAAAAAATTATGGTGTCCTGTCAGAGAGCAGCATTTTAAACCCCTTTCGCATTGCAGTATTTTCTCATAAACGAAATCAAAATATCGTTTTAGGGCGAAAGGCAGAAACAATTTACCATTTTTGGCACAAAAGAAAATACCATTAATTTTTATTTAAATTAATGTTTATGAAAAAAAGTGTAGATACAATTCAATTTTAAATGAAAACCCTTTTTTAATTTTTTTTGCAGTTATATGTATTTTTAAGAAGAAGTTGCATTTTAATTCAGCTGAGTAATAATCAAAAGTGCATAAAATTGTAGTAGTATATTAACAATATTTTAATAATAAATTATATCTTCTGCTATTTTAAATATTCACCGTACCTAAAAAAAAAACGTTTTTGTGGTTTTGTTTGCTAACAAACTTAAGGTTTTAAAATCTAAGTCACGTTTGACTTTTTTGAGAAAATTATTTTTGATAAAATTATATGCGGCTAATCTGATGCCGAGTCCATCCCTAACTCAATTTATATGTAAAAAATGTCGCTGACGTCACTTTCAAAACACACAGTCCAAATAATTAATAAAATAATATATAAACATATTTTTAAAATTTTTAGTAAAGCAATTTTTGAATGGATCTATTATGAGTATTTGTGTCGTAGAAGAGTGACCAATTGTACCAAATATTTCACTGTAAGTATTACATGTCAAAGATTTAAATATACCTCTCATTTTTTACATTTTGTCACAGTGATATGATAAAATTTATTTTTATACTTTTTCGTATATAAATCATTCCCTTCGATTTCTTTTTAGATTATTTTAATTTTAGATCGTGTAATGAACTTTATTTGGATATATGAAAAATTCAGTGGGGAATGAAATTTACAAATTAAAGCAAATAAGTGAGCATACAAACTATATGATATGTAAAACTAATTATATAAGAATAATTTTATACAATTTCTATTTAAATTCCAGCCAAATTCCATGTTAAAAATTAATGTCAGTTCCAAGGAAAATTGTTCTTGGTCAACAAATGGAGAACGAATCCCACTATAGATTTTCAAATTGATACATACCAATAATAACAATATTACGATAGTGTGTTGGCCGGTTTGTCTTTATACAACTAAAATATTGTTTTAAATTGTAAAATGTTCATATATAAAATATAATAAATCCAATTTTTAGATAGAGAAAACGTTGTGTTTTGAATTTATAAGTTAACACTATAACTTGCATGAAGCATATTTTTTATGAATATTAAATGATTTCAAAGAAGACAACACATTAATGAGAGTAACATTATAATAAATACAATGTAACGAATTTGCCATACATATTTTAAAAAACTATATTTAAATCCATGTATGCCTTAAATTAATACCAGTATATTCTTATATCAAGGACAGACATTTTAAATTTTATTACGATAATGTTTTAAATTATATGATATTTTACTACAAATAAGCACGCGGCAAACTTAAATTTACGCCAAAATGTTCTTAGTTTAAGACCAAACATAATTATTTTTATTACCCAAAATTCTTAATTCTATGAAATGCATCATCATACCAAGTACTATTCACGTCTTTAAATTAACTATAAAACCTTCTTATTTTTATAGCGATTGTCTTTGGCTCGAAATCATTGCCGAAATCTTAAACTTTACGACAAATTCTTTGATTTTCAGCACGCTTTTTTTTTAGTGTATTTAAGTATTTTGGCAACGTATGAATGCCTTCAGGTTAGGGCAAGTTTTCTATTTTTCAGAAGTTAAAAGTGCAATTTTTTAGAAATTTTATAGGTTTGTAAAATTAAAAAAAAAATTAAATTGGGAAAAAATTCATTCGAAAAATTTTTAAATTAAAGTTAGCCCTGTAAAACCAAATGTAACGCTCAGCATGACATTTTTAATTGTAATGTATAACAGGAAATCTAAAAAAAATCAACTAAAATTCGAAAGTAAGCTAATTTTAAAAAATCGTTTTTTAAATAAAATATAATTGGAAAGCTTCTTAAACAATAACTTTGTTTGTGTGTAAACACATGTTCTATTTGTGAAAGTCAGTTCGAAAATATATTTTGTTCTAATATATTAAAATATGCGTTCCAAACAACATTTCTTGATTTTCGAATACAATTTATTTGTTAACAAATATTTAAAAATGTTGTTTCCAAATATATTTTTATCCAACTCAAACATATCAAAAATGGCGATTTTCCCACGTGTAATAGAGCCGGGATACGTGTTAAATTTAGTGAAATTATGAGAGCTATGTTGGATATGTGCGTCAGAATTTTTTTATTTTTGATAATTTTCAATGAAGTTATTCAACAACGCTACGACAAAATGTGTCCCATTTTATTTATAGCAGATATAAAAAATTTGAAGAAATACCAGTTGTGTTATAAAGTCGATGTAAAAGAACGCCATCTTTAAAAAAAATCGGCTCTAAGTGGGTTAAAAGCGATGCGCTATCAAAAATGCGTATGATTATTGCCACTGCATAGCTTAAGGTAATTCATACGCCACACAAATTCGACGGCATGCGATTCATTAATCAATATTAGGTAAATTTGGTCCACTTAATGCATATTTGGAACCAGTTTTTTTAATATACGAGGGTTGATATTTATATTTCGGTCCTGACAATGCTGGTGTTGCCAGATGAAAACTGGAACATCCATTGGAAAGTATGACATTTTTTTAGCATAACTTCACTCAGACCGTTTTGTCATTTGAGCGCGAATTGTTTTGGTTACAGTGTATTGAAAATTCACCTCCAAAACATGGTTTTAGAACGCTTCGACAGCTGCTTCAGGAGTCGAAAAACGTTGACCAAGCAGTTTTTTCTTGATGTGAGTGAATGAGAATAAGTCATTGGGTGACAATTCAGGGCTGTACGGCGGATGACCCATCAATTCGACGTTTTGGCCGGTCAAAATGGCGCTGGTTTGAGCCGATGTGTGAGAGCTCGCATTGTCATGGTGCACAATGTTTCGTCTTCTCTTGTTCGTTTTTCGAATTCATCCGAAGACTTCTGGCAAACAAATTGTGGTGTACCACTCAGGATTGACCGTCCTACGTTGCTCAAGCGGAGCAGTCGCCACATGACCAGTTTTGCCGAAGAAACAGGCGACCTTTTGCTTCGAAGTGCTTCTTCCAAGAACAACTTTCGTTGGATTTGGCTCGTCCTCGAAGACCCACACGGTCGATTGCTGTTTTGTTTCGGGCTCATACGCATAGATCCAAGATTCGTCACCTGTGACGATCTTATAAACGTCTTTTGAAGCACCGCGATCGTATTTTTTCAAAATTTCTTTGCGCCAATCGACACGAGCCTTTTTTTGAGCGATTGTCAAATTGTGCGGGATCCAACGGCCAGGTGTTCATGCAATATCCAATGTATGCTGGTGGTAGAAATGCCCAAGGATGCTTCTATCTCACGGTATGTCACATGACGATCTTGCATTATCAGTTCACGCACGGCATCAATGTTCTCTGGCACAACGCCCGTTTTTGGACGACCTTCGTCCTTGAGTGAGCGTCGGCCACGATTGAATTCATTAAACCAGTTTTTCACAGTGATAAAGGATGGTGCTTCATCGCCATACAAAGATTTAACGTGGATTATCGTCGAAAGTTGTGAAAAATGTTTACGAGTTAATTCCATTTTTTTGCCAAATTGATTTTTTCAAGTCACTGTAAACAACACAAATGATGGTCGTACGTCAAAACGTTCTGAGTACGTTTATGCTAAAAAATGTCAAACTTTCCAATGGAAATGTCAGATGGCGCCAGGCAACACTTAGTGATAGCAACCCTCGTATTATCCTAGAGTTTAAAATAAAGACATCTCATTTATACTGAAACTAACATGTTGAAAAAAGTAAAAACATTTTGGTTGGGAAACTATCTTTTCCTTAATATATTCCATACGGATAAAATGTGAGAAATATGTTTTTAAAATGTATTAAAAAATTAAAAATGTTCACAAAAATATATCTTATTCTGTAGTATATTGTCACAAACATATTCCGCTTGAAATATACATATTTGACAGACACAAAAATTTAATGTTTGGGTAGATGTCGTTCTAAACAAAACAATGTTTCTATCCTAATATTTTTTATTTTGAAAAAATATTTCGGACACAATGATTGGTTTGCATTGAAGTATTTTGGTAATGTATCGACACCCTAATTTAAAGGCAAGCTTTCAGTTTTTCCAAAATTCAACGTTAAATTTTTGAGAAGTTGCATATGTTTGTAAAATTCTATTAAAATTTAAATCGTATAATCTTGCGTAACGATAAATTGCATTGATGGATTGACAAAAAGTGATGTGTTGGAATATTTACAATTTAAAAATTATATAAATTATAAAGTATATATAAATAAGAAAACTAAAATTCGACAAGGTTAGCAAAGTTTTGTTTTTTTTTTAAATATTAAGTATTCGTATACAATAACTTTGTCTGTTTGTAAACACATCATTTATTTGTGAGAGTCAGTTCGCAAAAATATTTGGTGTAGTATATTAATATACTCGTCCTAAACAAAATTTCAAATATTTTAAAATAAATTGTATTTGTCCAAAAATATGTAATATTTAAACATTTCGGTTCCAAATATATTTACTTTGAAAGTATAGCAAAAATTGGGTTTTTCCCTTCGCTATTAAATTAGGCTTTATTGCTATTTAGGCGAATGATTAATGTTACTACTTTGAATAGCATTGCTCATACGTCACCAAAACATATTTTGATGTGAATACATAAAATGATTTTTTTTCATTAATTAAATTTTGTCATTAATTTACTGTTCTTGCAATAATGTCTACTACGTTTTTGTTTTTTTTATGTTGTTTGAACATTTTATTTAATTTACTTTTGAAACAACTACATTTGGAAAAATTATGGATTTTCATCAAATCGTTTTGAAATAAAACAAGTTTTATACTAAAAAATTGAAAAGAACGCGGATCAGATTGACTGCTATTAAAAGTACATTAAGGGATTTTTGTAAGCTTGGACGATTGGCAATATTGATTAAAATGATTTGTTTAATATGTTCTACCACAACAACTGAAGTAATTACGACAACATCTATAAACATCTATACCGAGTGTAGATTCCATGCAACCGAATAATAATAAGTTTTATAGATGCTATTAAACAGTATCAAAATGTATATCGGTACAAAATATAAAAAAACATGTTAATGTAACTGAAAAAAACGCACACATGCACTTGTCTTCCACATGCAAAAGTGTGTGTGAGTTTATTGGAGTGTAAGAAAATATAAGTACTTCTAAAGTTCAATAAATATTATCAATTCGATTACAAAAGCATGTACTTTTCGATTTTTTGGGTTATGTTTGTGTCGATAAATACCTTATATACGTATTCATATTTCTAAATTTAATACGATTTCACTAATAATAACTACGTGCGCATTTATATAATAACATTATTAAATATTATATTGATAATGGCAGATTTTGCAAAAAAGAACATGGGATAAATTACATGTAATTTCCACATAACAATCTCGGACACATGTCATCATCAATCGGCGTGATAAAAGATGAGCGAACGAACGAACCTATGAACTGAGAAATGCAAATGTAACATTTTCCTCTATTGCACACCGACAAAATGCAATATACTCGTATGTACTCGTACATACTTTGTGGATACTAAATGCTTAAGTAAATAATTCCATCAAGCAACCAATCCTTAGCTAAGCTAATCTTGGGAGGAATTTTAGCAGGTAAGTGCAAAAAATATAATTTGCTGATACGAAGATGATAGAGATGGCGTTGGTTGTGGCTGCGGCTGCGGCGATGACGGTGATGACGGTGATGAGTATTAAACGCCACACGCCGCCCAAAAAAGGTAACAGCTTGTGAAGGTTATTTCAATTTTAATTTGAACTCAAGGGAACACTTGCCATGGCGTTGTAGCTGAGCTCTGCGCGCTTAGCCAGATCCCAAATGATAATGACAAGACAACATGCCACCACCGCCGCCACCACCACAAGATCTTGTACTAGCTTGATGCTGTCTGCGTACTTGATTACTTCCCTTTCGAAACAGTCGCCGCCATTGTCGACAGTCGACTTTATATCGAATGTGTCTATCTATGGATGAGTTGAGATTCAACATATGAATCCAGTAGCGCAAACGCGGCAACAACAACAACTATTCTGTGAGTATCTGCAATTACATGTGAGTTACGGAACTAAAATGCACACACATAACAGACATCGTCAAGACGCGGCTTTATAGCCAGGAGCGAGGAATGAGGAGTGGAGTGAACCCACAGACACGCAATATTATATTTTATAGTTTCTTTTGCTTGAATGAAAGGCAGCAGTTTTACTGCAGAGCCCAAGACCGTAAGCATGAACACTGTCTGATAGATATTTGGTAGTTCAAATGGATAGGCTACTTTGAATTTCCAAAACAAAGTTTTCTGGTTAATCAAATAGTTTACTCATATTGGGGACAATTCGAAGGTATTAATCGGCTGAACCCAGTGGAATCAGCTCTTGTCTTCGCGATATTCGACCGCAAAGTTTGTTGGTAAATCAGATAGGTTAGTTATCTCGGTGATTTTGATGTGGAAGACTTCGGAATACACACTTCAGTCCAAAGAACAAAAAAAAAGCAACAAAAAAAGCGCACGATATCTCTTACCAGCAAAAATGTGGATGTACCTTCTAAGGAATCACTTTTAAAATACTTCCAAAGAAGAAGTTAGTGAATTTTTTCTCTCCCAAATAATTTCTTTTGCACAAGTTCCGAGTATATTTATAATTTATGAAAATCCAGTCAGAATTTATTTTGGTTTGAGACTATATGTTTCAGTTACTTTCTGTCTATTGCAAAAAAGTAATAGAAACAAATACAAAAATTGGTAGAGAGTTTTAATTGATTGGTAGAAATGACTGCAGTTTCGATAGACACCACTCTATCATCTTCAGAATTCAGTAACAATAGTGTATGTCTTTAACATAAATCAGCTGAAATACTTATGGAATCAGTACATTGAATTTAACAAGAACTGCTAACCAAACCCGTATTTTGCCGAACTAAGTCAACATACTAAGACCATACATACAACCAACAATAAATAACAACAACACATACAAACACATGAGGTACGATGACGTCGGCATTAGCCGTTGACAAAACTACATTTGTTTTCGAGGTTCGCGATGCGAACCCAAGCAAAAAAACAAAAATGTATTGGTATGAGAGTTTTAGTATGTTGACTTAGTTCGGCAAAATACGGGTTTAGTTAGTAGTTCTTGTTAAATTAAATTTACTGCTTCCATAAGTATTTCAGCTGATTTAAGTTAAAGACATACACTATTGCTCCCGAATTCTGAAGATGATAGAGTGGTATCTATCGAAACTGCAGTCAATTCTACCAAGAAATTAAAACTCTCTACCAATTTTTGTATTTGTTTCTATTACTTTTTTGCAATAGACAGAAAGTAACTGAAACATATGATCTCAAACCAAAATAAATTCTGACTGAATAACAAAAGCACAGACCAAGAATAAATAACAACAACATTTATGAAAATTATAAAATATTTACATTTTGTTTCGAACCCGGACAACTCATTTCATTTATTCCTACATAAAGGGAGCATCCAAAGAAGTGGAGTTCGATCAAAAATACTCATAGGCTCAAGTGTTCATATATATCTCTGGACAGGTGTAATTCAAACTCGTTCATGGCCGTTGGCGTTAACATTCGATGTTATGCTGGTGCAGCGCTAAGACCCAGGTTCAACTCACGGGAAGACCAAGAATTTCACTTTGAAAAATTTAATAAAAAAGTTTTCATAAAAAAAATTTAATAAGAAAGTTCAGTCGGGTAAACCGACGAAAAAGTCTGACAATGAATGGACATTTCTCGCATATGACAATTCTCGCAATGTAATGGTCCGCTCTCGTCGGCATACATGTTTTTGTATAACCTAGATTAATTTTCTTAATTGCATTAACAAAAATTGTTTAATTCAGTACAAAATTCAATCATATTTTTTGTCGATCTTATTTATTAATAAAATTATTGGAAATGTGGAAAATGTCAACAATTTTATTAATTGAACATCATGATAGTAACAGCTTTTTAATCCATATGTTTATTTCTTAATTGAAAATTTGTTCAGTTATATTTAGAAAAAACGTGTAACCAATAATATAATAACGACATTTTCAGTTAAAATTATAACTGATTAAATAGTTTTTTTCTATGTTACAAATGATGTCTCACACAGCTATGTTCGTTGTAGTTAGCATAGCTTAAACTATAAACAAAATTTGTATTTTTAACGCTAAAACGAATTCAAATAAAATAAACATCACAGCACAACAACAACAGAGCAGTGCAGAGCAACGCAGCGCAAAACAACAAATTGCAATAAAGATGAAGTAGAAAATATTATGTTTCTTAGTTTCGTTTATTTATCACATTTTTGAAAAATAACAAAAAGTATATAAACATTTTGAGGTGACGAGGAAATATTTCGGTTTTCTTTCGTTTTCGTGTTGAGTGTTTATGTGAAAAGCGTGTTTTATAAACGAAATTAACAGAAGCGAGTTGATGGTTATTCGTTTCGCTTTGTTGATTTAAAGGTATTTCTGCCGATGTAAGTATAACAGTCATTGACCTCAAACTATAATCGTTTCAATTTCACACCACTGAATTTCAAAGAGATCTATATTTGATTTTAAAGCGTCGTTTTTAATAGATAAATAAAATAAGTATTTTATTTTGCGTCAAAATATACGAGTTTACGAAATTAGACGTTATATCAGATCAGTTTCTTGGGAAAGATTATTTTTCTTTTGTTTTTGAAAAACTATAATAACACAAAATCAGCAAATTTTTCCTTAAACTTGTCATAGAAAAATAAGATTAATCAAATCAGTGCTCCAAATAAATGTTTCATTATTTTTAGCCAAATGAGCTCCTTTATACGGAAACAAATATTGCTCAATTTTAAGATTTTGGGGCAAAGTCATTCTAATCTGTATAACAACTGCATTTTTAAGAGAGACTACCTCATTAAAATCAAGCAAATTATAATAATTTTAATTACAAAACAAACTGATTCATTGGCGATAGCCTTTCAATGTATGACAAGTTTTTCCGTGTTTAACACCGTGCGACACGACTTTCCTCCTAAGAACGAGACTATATAGAAGTGAAACTATAGGCCGACAATAGATGAACTGTATACTCGTTTTTTTTTTATTTCGTGATCGTTTGTCCTTTTTACAGGCCTTTTGTTTTTGTAATTGCAAATATTTTTTTATTTGCACACTGAAAAAAAATTTGTCATAAAATTAAAGAAATGCTCCAAAGACGTCCTTAGTATTCAAAATAAGTACATTTTGTACTTAAAATTAAGAAAATGTACTTAAAATTAAGTAAATTACCTAATATTATTGAAATTATCTATATTTTAAGTACAAAATGTACTTATTTTGAAGACTAAGGACGTCTTTGGAGCATTTCTTTAATTTTATGACAATTTTTTTTTCAGTGCACTTATTACAATGTCAACTGATAAATATGCATATCAAATGAAAAAGGAGAATTCCTTCTATTCATTAACATTTTTTGAATAATTTAAGAAGGACGAAGGAAATAAAAAAATGTTCTTTAAACTTTTATCCTTTAATATCTTCAAAAGTTGTGGGTCTACAAATCTGAAAAAATACATTATATAGAACTCTTACCGACACAACACATATTAAAATTTCCGCCTTCTAGCATTAAAGGTTAAGGAATATTAATTATTTAAATTCCACAGTTTGCATAATATTAAGGACACTGAGCCAAAAATATAATTTCATTCCCTTCAAAGAAACAGACTGTATACAATTAAACATGTAGGCCACTAGTAGGAAAACAATTTACTAACTACTTAATTTAATGATCGTTTGTCCTTTTCACAGAACTTTTAAAATTACAAGCGTAATAATTTTGATATAATTTTCTTCACACATAATGTTATTTTAATAACATAAATATATATATTCTATATTCTATTTCGTCCTAATATTCCAAACATTTTAATGAACAGCAGGGTTCTCATTTCATTTAGAGTTTTTATTTCCCGGACTTTTTCATATCCCGGGAGAGCGGGATTTTTTAAACGTTCCCGGGATCCCGCTTAATGATGTTACGAAATGTGTATTTTATATATATATATATAAAATAACTTTAGGACATACGAGTACATTCAAAACAAACTAAAAACATAGAGAAAACCTATTTATTTTTTATTTAAATAGATATACGAGTATATGTTAAAATTTTTACACCTTTTTTACATTTCTAAATTCAATTGTGTTAAGATGAAAAACATATGTATGAAAAAATTCATTGAAATTAAGTAGTCTTAAATTTCTTCTAATATCATTTTTCAGCGGGTTTGACGATATATAGCGAACAAATTCTATTTTTTGAGACAATTTTAATATTTTTTTAATAAAAACATCGAAGAAGGCACAATTATAAATAACTCGTGAACATTTTCGTGCGATAATTTTTCACAACTTCCGATGTGGATTATCAGGACAAGATTTCATCGATGAACTTAAATCTTAGTATGGCGATGAAGCACCATCCTATAGCACTGTGAAAAACTGGTTTAATGAATTCAATCGTGGCCGACGGTCGCTCAAAGACGAAGGTCGTCCAAAAACGGCCGTTATGCCAGAGAACATTGATGCCGTGCGTGAACTGATAATGCAAGAGCGTCATGTGACATACCGTGAGATAGAGGCTTCCTTGGGCATTTCTTCCACCAGCATACATTGGATATTGCATGAACACCTGGCGTAGAAAAGGTTTGTTCTCGTTGGATCCCATACAATTTGACAATCGCCCAAAAAAACGCTCGTGTCGGTTGGTGCAAAGAAATTTTGAAAAAATACGATCGCTTCAAAAGACGTTTATAAGATCGTCACAGGTGACGAATCTTGGATCTATGCGTATAAGCCCAAAACAAAACAGCAATCGACCTTGTGGGTCTTCGAAGACGAGCCAAATCAAACGAAAGTTGTTCGTGGAAGAAACACTTCGAAGCAAATGGTCACCTGTTTCTTCGGCAAAACTGGTCATGTGGCGACTGCTCCGCTTGAGCAACGTAGTACGGTCAATTCTGAGTGGTACACCACAATTTGTTTGCCTGAAGTCTTCGGAGAAATTCGGAAAACGAAAAAGAGAAGACGAATCATTGTGAACCATGACAATGCGAGCTCTCACACATCAGCTCAAATCAGCGCCTTTTTGACCGGCCAAAACGTCGAATTGATGGGTCATCCGCCGTACAGCCCTGACTTGGCACCCAATGACTTCTTTTTATTCCCGCACATCAAGAAAAAAATCCGTGGTCAACGATTTTCGTCGCCAGAAGATGCTGTTGAAGCGTTTAAAAACCATGTTTTGGAGATGTCTCAATCGGAGTGGAAAAAGTGTTTTGACAATTGGTTTGAGCGCATGCAAAAGTATATAAATCATGCTGGAGAATACTTTGAAAAACAATAAAACCATTTTTGATGATAAATATTCGCATTTTCATTATTAGGCCAGAAATATATACAGCTGCCATATATATTATTTTATTATTTCGTAAATAAAATAAGACCATTCCGAAGAAAACCGATGAATAATTTAAAAAGTTATAACTAATTTAGTATGTTAAGTAGCGTAGATTTTAAAATACCTTCGGTATTATATTTTGATCATTAGTGGGGTGATAAAATTGGTTGTATTTGCGAAATTATTTGCATTATATCGATACATCCATTATAAAACAAGCTAAGGCGACTAAGCATGTTTTTATGGAGATTGCATTTTTAATCTCTAAATATTCCAAATTATATTCAGTCAAAATTTGGTGTTTATAGACCAACCCAATCAAAAGTTATTCACAAAACAGTGCAGGTCATTCGATTTGCATTATAAAGAAATTCCACACAAATTTCAAAAAATCATCAAACTTTAATCGCCTCTCCTTATTGCACTTAGCATAGTTTAGAATGGAGGTATCGATATATGCATATGCATAATTTTCTTCGGCTTGGTCTTATTTTATTCATAGCCTATCAGATTTTACAACAAAATAAACAAAAATATTATTGGTGTATATTTCGATGTTTTTATGAAGATTTTATTTAAAAAATATTAAAATTTTCTCAATAAATAGGATTTTTCGCAATATCATGCAAAATATCCTTGAAACCGCTGAACGGATGAAAAAATGATATTAGAAGAAAGGCTACATAATTTTGTTCATTTAACCAATACTGAACCAATTCTGGGGCGTGGTTCTAAATTTATGCTGAAATATATGGTTCAACCTCTATTTTTGCATATCACGGTTTATCACGAGAACTATATACATAGGTTGAGAAGTGTATTATCCCATTCATCCAAATCGATTACAAAACCCTGCGCCGCTGCAAAAATTTTTCTCCTCCTTAGAGAGGAGGGTATATATCATTTGCTACGAATGATATATACCCACATCGAAGGAGTGACAAGTATGTTCGGCAAAAATCCGTTTTGGGTAATTTTAAGTCATTTCAGCAATGTCCGTCCGTCTGGTTAACTTTTAGTGAAATATTGATACTTTAATACCTTCTATACTACATAGTCGAATCGTCTGAAATTTCACACATAGTATTAGTTTGTTAGTCGCTAAAACGTCAAGAAAAATGGGCGAAGTGGCCACTCCCTGTTATTAAAGTTAAAAGCTGTTAACTTTTGGTACAAAAAGGTCCATTTGTGTGGGAGGTAAAAAAGGGGCGTGTCAATAACGCCGATTTTTCTCTGGACTCTAGATACTATAAAATCGTTACACTATACAAAATTTCAAGTATTTGTATGCACTGGTATTAAAGTTATAAGCTGGTAACTTTTGGTACAAAACGGTCCATTTGTGTGGAAGGTACCAAAATGAGCATGGCAATAATGCCATGCTAATTTTTTTCACTGTATTGTAGGTACTTTTAAACCATTACACTCTACAAAATTTCAAGTCTTCGTATGCACTGGCAATAAAGTTATAAGCTATTAACTTTTGGTTCAAAATTGTCCATTTGTGTGGGAGGTACAAGAAGAGGCATGGCAACTTCGCCCATTTTTCTCTAGGTAATAGTGACTAATAAACTAATACTATGTGTAGAATTTCAGAGGATTTAAAAAAGTTGTATAGAAGTTATTAAATAATCAATATTTCACTAAATGTTAACCCTTTGTGGGGGAGGTACTAGAAGGAGTGGACCAATATGGGCCATCTTCGAACTTAGCGGGATATAGAAGAAAATATTACCACATACCAAATTTGAAGTCAATCGGTTACTCCTTTCGAGAGTTATCGTGCGCACCAGCCAGCAGACTGACAGACAGACGGACGGACATTGCTCATTCGACTTAAAATGACCCAAAACGGATATCCGCCGAACATACTTAGGGTTTAGGTCACTCCTTCGATGTGTTACACTTTTGGTTCGTAGCAAATGATATATACCCTCTTCTCTAAGGTGAGGGGATAAAAACATAAATTACATCTCCAAGGAATTAAAAAAAAACCTTAACATAAGACAAATTTAGTAAGTTTTCCTTAATGTTTTCATATCATATGAAATCGTCTTTTCAGGTCAAAAATCGTCATGTCGCATTTTTTGGCCCTAAAAATCGTCAAAATGACGATAAATCCTCATTTCTGGCAACACTGTTCATAACACATTTTCAAATAGTCGCATGCGAATGTTTTGGTTTTTTGTAATTATCTTGAAAACGAATAATTGGCCAAAATAAACCTTAGCACCAATTTTAGTGTTAATCAAGAGCTATAAGTTTCGCATTTTGTAAAAAACATTATGTTTTTGCATATGAGTGATTCCAACGGAACGGGTGTGACATTGTTACTGAGTATCTTTCTGATAATTTATAACGACAATTCACAAAGGGTGGTTTATGTAGATATACTTAAGTATTGCCTACTGACATTCAAGGAAATTAAATAATATTTTTAATAAAAAAATATGGTTGCTATATCACCGTATCTACCGTATCTTGATCAGCCGCTTTCTTTATTACATACTGTAAAATTTTCGGATGTAATGCCAACAAAAAAAAATTTTTTGTTGGAATCTCTACAGTGTAGGGTATATTGTAGACATCATTCCAAATAATTTAAATTATTATTCCATTTGTTGTAAATATATTAATATGTTACGGGTGTGACATGTCAATGTAACGGGTGTGGCATAGTCTCAATCTGGAGGAGTAATAATAGAACGAAATATTGTCTAGGACATATTAACCAACATGCATCTATTCAACTATTTTTTTCTGCGAAAAACAAAATCGAAGTCATTGTATGTATTCACTAAATCATATTCAAATTGCCGACTTTATTTATCACATAGAGTAAAAACTTACAAATACAAAATTCGTTGCCAAAAACAAGTTTTGACATGTTAAAACGCTTTCTCTTTCGTATCAATGTTTGTGACAATTCTATTTTTTAATTTTCTACAAAGAATTAATTTCCAAATTAGAATACGATGTGCGTCCCGATGGAATATTATTAGCAGAACTCCTTTCAAAATACTGTTTAGGTCGGTTATTCTTGTTTTTCTTTAGTTTTCCACCTATTTTCAAAAATATATTGAATAACTACACTTGAGAAATATACTTATTAGGGCGGGTTGATTTGTGTGGATGAAAAAAAAAATTAAAAATCGTATAGCAAAAACATAATCTACATTAAATTCTAAGAAAATTCTCCGAAGAAACCATGGGTCTAAAATCAAATCCTAATCCGCGCCTCTCGACTTGAAAATGTTTTTCCTCTTCTTTCGCTAAAATTATTTTCTTTTTTTTGAAATATATTATGTTTTATTATACCCTCACTTTAATGATTCGAGGGTATATATCATTTGCTACGGGCCAAAACTGTAACACATCGAAGGAGTGACATAAGACCCTAAGTAAGTTTGGCGGATATCCGTTTTAGGTCGTTTTTAGTCGAACGAGCAATGTCCGTTCGTCTGTCTGTCTTTATGCTAGCTGGTGCGCACGATGACTCTCGAAAGGAGTAACCGATTGACTTCAAATTTGGTATGTGGTAATATTTTTTTCTATCTCTGGCTAAGTTCGAAGATGGGCCATATTGGTCCTCTCCTTCTAGTACCTTCCCCACAAAGTGTTAATATTAAGTGAATTATTGATTATTTAATAACTTCTATACTACTTACTTGAATCGTCTGAAATTCTACACATAATATTATTTTATTAGTCTTTATCACCTCAAGAAAAATGGACGAATTTACCGCGCCCCTTTTGGTACCTTCCACACAAATGGACAATTTTGCTCCAAAATTTAACAGCTTATAACTTTAATACCTATGCACAAAAAGACTTAAAATTTTGTGCAGTGTAATGGCTTCATAGTACCTACAATCCAGTGAAAAATGGGCGATGTTGCCACGCCCCTTTTGGTATCTCCCACACAAAATGGCCAAATCATACCAAAATTGAATAGATCATAACTTTAATATACCAGTGCAAATAAACGCTTACAATTCGCTACAATATATTTGAAGTTTACTGTTTAGCGAAAAGTAGGAGTATTTGTTAATCCCCCTCTGGTATCTCCTATACAAATTGACAGATTGATTCGTGTATTTCATATTACAGTACTCACAAAGTGAGGTATACCTTGGTCGGTTTACCCGACTGAAACTTTCTTACTTGTTATATTATAGTTTATGCAATACAGGTTTTGTCTTGAGACTAATCAAAATATTCAATTATCAAAAAAACAGTTAAACCCCAATTTGCATCTCCTCTGATTTGCGTTCTATAAAAAAATATTTAGAACACGTTCTTATTTACATTATAAAACAATAATTGTTTATCGAAACTAAAGAATGTTATTTTATAAATACTGAAAACAATTTTGAGTGCAATATTTTTTTTGTATTTCCAATCTTTTTTATTAAATTATGAAAGAAAATTTTTTTTATCTACATATGTTCCTTATAAAAATATTAAATATAAAATTATATAGAAAAAATATAAAGTGCAAAAAAACTACCTTAAACAATTTTATTCAGAAAATTCGATTTTTTGTTTTTGGAAAAAGCTTTTTTTTCTAGCATTTATTTTTTTGTGGCAAAGGCGGGCATATACATTTTCAAGTCGAGAGGCGCGGATTAGGATTTTATTTTAGGTACATGGTTTCTTCGGAGAATTTTCTTAGAATTTTATGTAGTTTACGTTTTTGCTATACGATTTGAAAGAAAAAAATCAACCCGCCCTAATACTTATTCCTTTTATTCCAGAACCAATCAACACCTTGTAACAACGAATAGGCTGATTTAAAATTACCTTATGGACCTTCATCGTTCTCTTAATGATTGCCCCATACCATCTATTTATTTTTTCAATTTATACCGAAATTTCTGCTTTCTATTATTTAATTTCATACTTGAAATAAAATTAAAAAATAGACAATATTTTTAAATTGATTAAAAATTATTTACGTTCTTTACGTAACGGGTGTGACAATTCTTAGAATGCAAATTCTGGCGTAAATATTGCAATGACACTGAAACATTATGATTTACTTTAAACTATATAACCTTGACCTAACTTACACAAAAGATGATATATGCATGTCTAGATAAAATGTATTAAATTTAACTTTTTGTATATTTTCCGTATCGGGTGTGACAAACAAAACACTCCAAGGTACAAAACCATTTGCAGGCACTGAATATTTTCCAAGAGTTACGAGTTTTACACTAAACTACACTTAAGGTTGTGTACTTTTTTGTATTAAAAAGACCAATTCAGAAAATACAAAATTATGTCGGAAAAATTTTTCATTTCAGTTCAACAGTAAAAGTAGTGCATCCAACAATTTTATAATAACCTGTAGAAACCCATTGGTAGGAGAAAAACTTTTCCTAAATTTCATCAACTTTTCATGAATTTCTAAAATTCAATTGTTCGTGATGTCGCTTATGGTATTTTTTTTTTGCAAAAATTTGATTTATTTATTTTTGTGTGATGGAGTCAGTTTACGTGGACACACCCATATGTTTGTTTTCACTTTGAATGCGTACGAATGTCGCATTCGACATTGGAGAAATGCCCATATATGTTTCAAGCCGAATATGTTTGGGACAATATACAACTGAAGCAACTTTTTTTAAGCGTGTACCTTCCTTATTACTTTGCTCACAAAGTGAGGGTATACCCTACCCTGGTAGGTTTACTAAACTGAAATGTTCTTACATGTTTTATATATAAAAACGGGCTATGTTACATATTTTCCCCGGCGACTAGTCACACTTTTTGACGTGCAACATGCTTGCAACATGTTGAAACACAGTGGTCGGCGCTCGAACTGTTACCATCTTCACAAGCGGCAATCCGTTGCATTGTTTACAATCCTACGGAAACATATCATTTCACATCACTGTTAGAAATATTATCTTTCGCTCAAAATAACTGTCAATTCCCTCAGTATAAAACCATTTTCTTCAATATATGCAGAGTACTCGTATATACATATAGGGTATTCCATTTCGAGATTCCCTACTTTTTTGAAGAAAAAAACACAGAAAATTCAAATTGAATGGGGAATTTTTATTATTATTTGAAAGAACTCGTATGTCTATCAAATGTTAGCCGCGGCTACGTCTCAGCTGGTCCATCCGTTAAGTCCAATTTTCGATGACTCCTTCGAGCAATTCGACTGGTAACTGGCGAATGACACGCGTAAACGTTGTTCAGGCGTAAGTCTTTCCATGATAAATTGCCAAACAATACTTAACAGAAATAGCATGACACGACTCACACGTGATCTATCAAAAAAAGGCTATTGAAAAAAGTATCTCTACCTGGATCACACGTTATATGTACACTGAAAAAAAATTTGTCATAAAATTAAATAATTGCTCCAAAGACGTACTTAGTCTTCAAGATAAGTAGATTTAGTACTTAAAATTAAGAAAATTTACATAAAATTAAGTAAATTACTTAATATTAATGAAATTAGCTATATTTTAAGTACAAAATGTACTAATTTTAAAAACTAATGACTTCTTTGGAGCCATTCTTGAGTTTTATGACAATTTTTTTTTTCAGTGTACCTCAGTTTCCAGACTCATTGCAATGGGAAGACTAAAGGGACGTTTTTAAAAATGTTTTAATTTGCGAAAAAGAAAAACGAAGATCAAAACTTCATGATCAGTTTTCCTCTGGATTTGTCTGTGAAACCGCAACAAATGTTACATAAATTGTGGTTTGTTTAGACATTTTTATAGTCTTAATGACGCCGTTGACCTTATGCCAAAGGCACTTAACGATTTTAAAGACTTGAGCTGCTCAGCTCAGCTCCGACAACGGCCAAATGTTATTCACTCACAAAGACATTAAGTCAACGCGTCGTCCAAATGCAGCTGTGCCACATAACAGAGAAGTGGAAAAGTGGAAAAGTACAAAACAAGCGAAGAAACTTCAAAACAAAACAAATCAAACTAAACCGAACCAAACCAAAAAACAATAACAATTCACTATACTTTTATTAGCATTCAATCAGAGATTCTGATACAAGCCAAGTACGAATTTATAGATGAAATTACAAAAATTCTCGCATTTGAATGGAGTTTTCGACGTTCTTAAAACCGAAACAAGATTTCTCTAAAGCCGCAGAACATGAGGGAGCGGTCATTGGCAGGGAGAATACCGCGGCGGGGGGTGTATAATTAACATCAACACATTAAAAATTTCCAAAATATTCGACGCTTTGTAAATGTGAATATAAGGAAAACATGTTTGTTTTTGTTGGTCCCAATGAATAGACGATAAAAGATTGTAAAGTAATTTGAAAAATAAACCACACTGAATGAATTATGAGCAATTAATAGAAAATGTGCAAAACTATTGAGTAAATAATGTGGTCAGAGGCAATAGATAGTTTTTAAAGAACTTATTTGTTGCTTAAATTTCATTGTATATTCTTGTCTCATTAATATACACGCAAAGAAAAATTTTTCTGAAACGAAATAGTGGGGAAGTACACTCCACGTTTCCGATAGACGAAATTTTCGTTTTTGCCATGAACATAATTTTTCTCAAACAAATTTGTATTACTAACAGAATAAATTTGTTTTCCCAGAAATATGCATAGTTTTTAAAGAACTTATTTGTTGCTTAAAATTCATTGTATATACTTGTCTCATTAATATACACGCAAAGAAAAATTTTTCTGAAACGAAATAGTGGGGAAGTACACTCCACGTTTCCGGTAGACGAAATTTTCGTTGTTGCCATGAACATAATTTTTCTCAAACAAATTTGTATTACTAACAGAATAAATTTGTTTTCCCAGAAATATGCAGTGGACTCGTCTAAAATTTCTTTTATAAAATCAGGACAGAGGTGTTTTCTTTGCTTGTGGATTCAGTGTTGCTTGTAGGATATTTACCACTCGATTTCTCTATACAAGAAACATATCGTCATCAGAAATGAAAAAGGGCAAATAAATAAATCCAAAATTCTTATAATACAAGTTATAAATCAAGTTTTTGCGAATTTATTTATACATAATAATTTCTGAAAACCACGCTTTCCCATTCACTTTTTTGCTTCCCTGAAAAATGTCTATCCCGATTCTATTTACAATAAAGCGTGAAATCAGCATGAAATAATATCTCAAAAACGCGAATATACGAGTATATTGCATTTTTGATGTTATATTCGGATTTGGAACATCAAATCATGTTAGGAAGATGTATTTTTTGGCACACTTCATACCCATAGTACTTCGGCAACTTCACCATATTCTGACGCGATCGGAATAAAATTTAACAAGTAAAAGTGTTAACTTCGGCTATGCCGAATCTTATATACCCTCCACCATGGATTTCATTCAATTTTATTACTGGAAAAATCTTTGGATATGAAGCAAATCATGAAACGATCCTTTTTGTTTAAGTAAATTATTAAAAAAAACGAACTCTGCAATTTTTAGGCCGCAAATTCATTAGCCAAACTTTACCTGAAAAATGTGTTGTGTGTGGCTTCAAATACAGGGTCTCCCATATTCGACGGACCCATCTGGCAACGCCATAACTTTTAACAGAGATGTCAGATCACTTAATGACATACCGCGTTTGAAGCGTCAGTCCAAGCAGATTTTTACCATGGAACAATACACGCCACGCGAGCGCTCTGAAATAGTTGAAATTTACATTCAACAGAAGAAGTCAAGTCAACGTGCTTTTAAAATATTAAAAAATGTAAGAAGTGCGCCTTCTAAGAACACCATTAAGCGTTTATACGAAAATTTTTCGACTGGTGAGGCTCTTTCTAATCCGAAGAGGCCAAATTAAAGTCGACCAAGGCGATCGGCCGAGAATATCGCTGCCGTACGAGCCAGTGTTGAGAGGTCCCCAAGAACATCCCAAAAACGCCGTTCTCAGCAGTTGGGCATGGCTCGGTCCACTTTACAACGGATTATTCGCGTTGATTTACATTTGTTCCCGTACAAAATTCAATTGACGCAAAGATTGTTGCCTGCGGACAAGCCTCGTCGATTGGAATGGGCCCAACGAGTCCGTGGGTCCGTCGAATATGGGCAACCCTGTAGCTTTTTTGAGAGCTACATCTACACGAGGACTAAAACAAAATAAAATGTTATTTGTATAAATTTTATTGAGATAAATTCTTGCCAAAATAGAATACAAACTTCAAAGTTTCTTTTTGGGAGCGACATCTATAGGTGGACTATAATAAAATATGAACTGATTTAAAAAAATGTGACGAATTCTTGTCGTAATTAAATACAAACTGCAAAGATTCAGTTAAAATGCTTCGAAAATATGGTATTTATGGCTTAAATACATATATTTTGGATCGACCTCTATAGGGTGACTATAACAATATATGAACCGATTTGTAAAATTTTTTGCTTTGATGAATTCTTGTCAAAATATAATACTAACTGCAAAGTTCCTGCTAAATTGCTTTAAAAATTTGGTGTCTATGGCTCAAAAACCGTATTTTGAAGCGACATGACCCATTTTCTACCAAATTTTATCAACCTAGCTCTATTATGACAGACTGTAGCGTGACTGCAACAGACGGACGGACATGGCTAAATCGTCTTAGAATTTTACGACGATTGAGAATATATATAAAGGGTCCACCATCTAACGTTTTTTTTCAACTAGTGCTTATTTCGTGAATGGTAACACTTAGCTCATGTCTGATTTGACAGATAATTAGTTTTATCCTTCCGCTGAACGCTTAAAAACGCTGGGAAATATTGCGACATTACTTTGAAAATCATGGTAATGTTGCAGAATGTGTGCGAAAATTGAGTACGGATTTTGGAAGAAGAGAAGCACCGTCAGCTCCGTATGTTCGTTATCTTGTGAAAAAAGTGAAAGAACCTGGCATCCTCATCGATAAACCAAAGCGTGAAAAGCCAAAAACAGTGCGTACACCCGAGAATATTGCTGCTGTGGCAGAAAGTGTGCGTGAAGCGCCATCAACATCAATTCACCGCCGTTCTCAACAATTGAACATTTCGGAGACATCATTGAGACGAATTTTGCATAAAGGCCTTGGTATGACGCCATACAAAGTCCAATTGGTTCAGGAGTTGAAGCCAACTGACCATCCATTTAGTACCTACACGCTGAGAAATATCGCTTCTGTAGTATATTGTCCCAAACATATTCGGCTTGAATTATACATATGTATGTTTAGGGCAGGGACGTATCCAGAGGGGGGTTAAAAAAACAATACAAAAGCGTATAAATGCATATATTTTCTTTGGAATGGTCTCAATTTATTCATAACCTTTCAGAGTTTACGATAAAATCACAAAAATATGACAATTATGCGTTCCTAGATGTTTTTATGAGGCTTTTATTTAAAAATTATTAAAATTTTCTCAAAAATATGATTTTTTGCAATACTTTGTAAGATATCGTCGAAACCGCTGAACGGATGGAAAATTGAATTGTGCGAAGCTTACATGAACCAATTCGGATGAATGGTTCTCTAGTTATGCCAAATATGTGGTTCAACCTCTCTTTTTTCTTAGCCTAAAGGGTTGTCTCTTTAAATTCTCGCGATAAGCTGTGATATGGAAAGAAATTAGTGCTTGAACCACATATAGTGGCATAACTCGAGAACATATAGTGGCATTTATCCGATTTGGTTGAGGAAAGTTTTAAGGAATTAAATATTAAGTAGCCTTCAACTTCATATAATACCATTTTCCATCCGTTCAGCGGTTTCGACGATATACGAGTATTACAAAATATTGCAAAAAATGTAGTTTTTTTGATAAAATTTTAATATTTTTAAAATAAAACTCCCATAAAACAATCTAAAAATGAAAAGAATGTTATATTTTTATGATTTTGTTGTAAAGTCTGTTCGGTCATGAATTAAACGAGCCCATTCCGAAGAAAATCGATGCATTATTTAAAAACTTATAGCTAATTTAGTAAGGTTTTAACTATAAAACTTTCTTATCGATGTAAAATTAAAAAAAAAAACTTTAAAAGCTAAGATTGGAGATTTTGACGTTTTTTTGACGTCTAGAATCAGAATCTATGCATTAAAACAGAAACCCAAGAAAAAATGTTGTTTTTATCGACCGGTGTAATTATTGGTTGGCTTTAAATTTATGATAATCAGATATGGCGAAAATTAAGTTAAAATTACATTTATGATTTCTTATCTATCTACCTTTTTAACATGTACACTGAAAAAAAAATTGCCATAAAATTAAAGAAATGCTCCAAAGACGTCCTTAGTCTTCAAAATAAGTACATTTTGTACTTAAAATTAAGAAAATTGACTTAAAATTAAATAAATTACTTAATATTATTGAAATTATCTATATTTTAAGTACAAAATGTACTTATTTTAAAAGCTAATGACGTCTTTGGAGCATTTCTTTAATTTTATGACAATTTTTTTTTCAGTGTAGGTTGCAGTGATGGAATGAGTTTGCACAACCGTGTATGTAAATTTGGGTGTGGTAATATTTATATTGACCATTATACAGAACTTATCACGGTATTTGCAAACGATTAACCTAGATATAATAAAGGCTTACGAAATCATAAAATTGGCAACGACTAAATTAAGTGACATGCGTAGAAATTCAGATGCGGAGTTTGATAAACTGTTTGAAGAATCCACACAACTTGAAAAAATTTTGGAATAGAAGCTGCACTACCTAGAAGAGTAGGCACTCACAAGTATAGGGCTAATATTCCTGGTTCAGATGCCAAGGCGTATTTTAGGACAACATTGTTCATACCATATCTGGACGAAGTAATATCACATTTAAATAATAGATTTTCCGAACATGAAGCTATAATTACAAGTATTTTTAATATCGTTCCGATACGAGTTGTAAATCTAATAAAGGAAGATTTCGAAGAAGGCACACTTCTTTACAAGAACGATTTAAAAAATTCAGCAAAATCTGTTTTAGCTGAAATAAGTATATGAATTGATTATTGGAAGCAGAAGAATGGTAAGCCATCAAATACATTAGATGCAATTTCAGTTTGTGATGAGGACATGTTCCCAAGCGTTTTTACCCTTTTGCAGATACTGCCCACAATACCTGTGACAATAAAAACTTACCTCCGGAGCAGAATGGAAGGAGAAAAGCTATCGTATCTGGCTTTGCCTATATATAAAGATGAAGTCAAAATCGATGAAATAATTGATATATTTTTAACTCTTACGTATTTTATTATAAAAAGTTTTACTGATCTCGTACTAAAGTACACATTTATATTTAGGAATAAAATTCGAATAAAAAACTAAGGAACTTAACTTCCATTACCTACATAATAAACGCAATTTTTTAATTGTTTATCTTTGTTATGGAAAAAAGTTTAAAGAATTATTTTTAAATAACATCTTAAACAATAACTTTGTTTGTGGGTAAACACATATTTTATTTGTGAAAGTTAGTGCGCAAATATATATTGTTCTAATATATTAATATATGCGTTCCAAACAAAGTTTCATGATTTTCAAATAAAATTTGTTTGTTAACAGATATATAATATTTAAAAAATTCGTTTCCAAATATATTATCTTTCAATTTAAACATATCAAAAATGGCGATTTTCCTCCGTGTAGAGTCTAGAGAAAAGTGGCCGTAATTGGCACGCCCCTTTTGGTACCTCCCCCACAAATGGACCATTTTACACCAACATTTAACAGTTTATAACTTTAATACTAGTGCATACACGCTGAAAAAAATCGCTTCTGTAGTATATTGTCTCAAACATATTCGGCTTGAAATATACAAATGTTTAGGGTACAATTCAAATATGTAATATTTGACACACACAAATATTATATGTTTAGGAGGATATTGTTCTAAACAAAAATATGATCCCATTCAAATATTTTTTATTTCGGACTAGTAACTATTTTCGAAACAAAGATTAATTTGTAATTATTTATTTTGGCAATGTATCAATGCCTTAACTTATATGTTTATAAAATTTAATTAAAACTCAAATAGAATAATCTTTCGTAAATATAAATTGCATTCATGGATTGACAAAAAGTGATGAATTGGAATATTTATAAATTAAGAAAGTTTTAGCTCTAAAGTTTAACACGAAATCTAGGAAAAACTAACTAAAATTCGAATAAGTCAGCGAAGTTTTAAAAATCTTTTTAAATAAAATATATTTGGAAAACTTCTTAAACAATAACTTTGTTTGTGTGTAAACATATATTTTATTTGTGAAATTCAGTTTGCAAATAAATTATGTTCTAATATATTAATATATGCGTCCCAAACAAAATTTCTTGATTTTCAAATAAAATTTATTTGTTAACAAATATAAAATATTTAAAAAAATCATTTCCAAGTATATTTTCTTTCAATTCAAACATATCAAAAATGACGATTTTCCTCCGTGTATAAATACTTGATATTGAATTTTGTACAGTGCAATACTTTAATAGTATAGTCAGTGTTACGAGACGAATTTGACCGAAAATCGTCAAAATGGGGGCACAAAAATCGTCAAATCGTCAAACTAAGTTTTCGAAATCGTCAAAAAAATCGTCAACACAAAAATATACCGGTTACATACAGATTTTGTGTTTTTTCTCAGTCGAAGGACATGTTTCAGAGACAGATATGTGTTTACGAGTATACGTACTCTCAAATGATTATGCGGATCCTCAAAGTTAGCTTAAACAAATTTGTGATTCGAGCTCATATTCTTGAACTGCATATTCTTGAGAAATATCGCAGTCGATTTTTATTTACGTCATAGAAGCGACACACCAATCGGATGAAGGTACGAAATTTCACAAACTGAATAGAACCATTCACACCAAAATGGGTCCGACGTAGATCCATGGTTCTGTAGACCCAAACATCTTGTTATAGCACCCACCCGATTTTATTTTTCAGCGCCGTAGGAACCACTATCACCTATCGATTGAGTTTAGCCAGAACCTTTTTATGGAGCAAGCCCCTTTTAACTCGACTTTTAGGATCAAAAATAAAATAGTTCAATTTGCGTTGAAAGAATTATTATTTGAAAGAATTATTGGAACTGAAACTATTCCGTGGAATAAATACTAAGTCCAAGTTTTGGTATAGCCTTTACTTTCCATAAAATGTTCACTGCAATTTCACAACCGATTTTGCAACTTAATAAAATTCCAGAAACTTTTCCTGTTATGTCATTGAATGTGATCGAATCTACCACTTTTAATGATTGATTTTGATTGTTTCAATGATCAGCCATAATATTTGAGACTTTTCTAACATTTCCAATTTTAATTTTAAAAAGATAAATGGGAGTGTAAATTATATCTGGAAGTAATTATGAAAAATCCTTTGTATTTATAAGAAACATTTTTTAAGTTTTCCTTACATCTTTTATATCACAAAAAATAAAAATTTCGGAGCAAAAATCGTCAATCGTCATGTCCTATTTTTTGGCTCTAAAAATCGTCAAACTGACGATAAATCGTCATTTCTGGCAACACTGAGTATAGTCGTTATTGGCACGCCCCTTTTGGTACCTCCCACACAAATGGACCATTTTGTACCAAATGTAAACAGCTTTTAAATTTAATGTCAGTATACGAGTATACTTTAAAGTTATTAAATTATAATAATTTAATTTTAAAAAAAATAATAATATATTTTGGGACTCAAGGTAAGGGGATTCATAAGTCGGTTTACCCGACTGAACTTTCTTACTTGTTTACAATATATTTTTATTAACTTTCTAGTCAAGCATAAATCTCAGCTATTCGTAATGTAAAAGCCTATTTACATTCTATACTCATCCATTAAAGGGTATATTCCCAGATTATCATTCGACTACTATCGGTTCTGGTAAAAAACGATCAAAACATTCGCTTGAGTAGACATTAAATTCAATTTTCTATTTAGTTGGTTTTATCATTGCAATCAGCAGCGGCAAAGCAAAGTCGAATTTTCCGTTGAAAAGCATCAAATGTCATTTTCACCCTTTATTATTGCCACGAACAACTACACCGACGACGACGCCGACAACGCCGTCTCCAATAATAATGATGATCATGTGCCTCAAATGGCAAAACTCATTGACTTCATAGCGATGGGAAATTGAGCTTTTAAGCTTGCATTTGTGTTGTCGTCTGGTTTAAGCTTTCGTTTTCATTATATGTACGAACGAATATCCGACATCTGTATGTAAGTGAATGAGTGTGCATGTCAGCGACTGATACACAAACACACGCACGAATGTACTCCCGAGTTTTTTTGTTTTTGTTTTATATGATCAGCATGGTAAAGTGTGTGTGTTTGTGTCTCTTCGAGTTGTTTGTTTTTATTTTATTTTACGGCTTTTGCTTTATTAACAATTTTCGTCTACTGTTTTTATTTTCCTTCTTGTATTTTTGTTGTTGTTTTTGTGCTTTGACGTTGTTGGATGATGGACTGACGCGGACTGAGTCCGTATGATTTACAGGGCAAGAGAGAGGTGCAACAAATGACGGATGGACCGACCGACAGACTTTTTTCGTGCTTCGTTCACTTCGTTTAGGTGTTTTCGTAATGGTGTTGGTTGGCTGGGTTGTTTTTGAAGTTGTTGGCCGACTCGATCCGCACTGAGCACAACAATACCGACAACAACAAGAAAAAACACAATTTAACAAATCTGTAGAAAAATCTGAAACTCAATGCCCGAGCAATTGCAGACGTCGAGTGGCAGTCGTTGTATTAAGACGTGTTTTACGGATCCAAACCATAACCAATCAACCAATCCAAGCCAAGTTTTTGTTCAGTAATAATTGTACCTCTCTAAAACTAGTTTTATACCTATTTCTTCTTCTTTTGCAAGCAAAAAGCAATAATTACAAATCAGCAAATAAAAAAAATATATAAAGAAAATTCCTTTTACTTTTTCTTCGTCTCAATTGCCAAGAAAAGTTGTTCAGATTCGAAGAAAGAACTTGTTTTTTAAAGAAAAAACTCTTTTATAGAAACTGCAAGAGCAAAAACTGTGATAGGAGTATATTGTGAATTTTGTTTTTTTTTTTTCGTTTTGTTTTAGTTACAAAAAAATAATACAATTTGATTTTGAAAAGTGTTGCGCAAAAAAGAAAGCCGGATACAAGGAAGTTATAAATGACCGAAAAGGATACCGCTTCAATGACAACCGTCCAAATGAAGGCCGACTACGCCGCTAGCGAGGTGTATAGCACCGCTAGCGAGCCACCACCGGTAAGAATATGATCACAAATACTTTTTTTAACCCAAAAAATGCACTAAACTACTAGTTTAACACTTCATATGTTTTCATATAAGTAAATCCACAATTTCATTGTTCATAGTCGCCAAGTCAGTCCGTTTTATATTCTGTAAAATGTCTAGAATAAACGATGTGTTAATGAAATGTCTGGTCAACGAAAAACTTAATCAGAATCTTATAAGTGTCAAGGGAGCAAACTTATGTAACTTATAAAATTCCTTATTTCCAATTCGATTCTGAAATAAACGACTTCTATATTCGTGAAACCGTTCAGTATATCGATACCTCCATTCTAAACTATGCTAAGTGCAAAAACGTAGTTTTTCAGGAGAGACGATCAAAGTTTGATGAATTTTTTTAATTTGTGTGGAATTCCTTTATAATGAAAAACGAGTCATGCCATCTCCCTAAAAACATGCTAAGTCGACTTAGCATGTTTTAGAATGAAGGTATCGAGGTGTCTTAATTTTAAAATTTTAGTGGTTTCGACTTTTGTTACATCTGTTATTAAAAGCGGAATCAACTCCACTAATAAATTTAACAATAAAAACTAAAAAACGCCAATGTAAATTTACACTTAATTACTTTACTTAGAACAATGAACTTGCTACACTATCATAACAAATAACACATAAATTCATCAAGAAAGTGGTATTTTTACCATAACTTGTTTTTTTGATCAAAATACACACACATAAATAATTGGGTTCAAGGTTTTTCCTAATCTAAAATATTCCAAAACCAATTTGTCGAAATCTATACACTCCCTTGGAACATTATCTTCCATCCCATGTTAGCGCAATATTATCTTCAAAAAATGTAGTTGTCATAAATATCGTTCCCGTGGAAATCGTATTTTTCTCTGCGTGTAGAACTTTTAATATTCATTCAAATTTGCTTAGGCCGCAATTTCGATAAGTGTAAACCCAATATAAAATAATTACTTTAATTGACATAAAATAAAATGTAAGACACTTGTCCCCCGATCATAAATTATTCAAAAACATGCTTGATCAATATTTGAACCGTCAAGCTAAATTAGACAATTTAAGGGCCACGTCAGTGCTTTCCGGTTCATTTGACCAATATATGTATATAATATTGAAACCCAAAGTGACAAAACCCATGTTTTTATGGAATAATTTAAAAATCTTTCGTTTTATACCAAATTTATGAATTTGGGCAGAATCAAATTCCAATACCATTGTAACTAACTGTGATGTACAATACGAATACAAATTTTAATAATTATTTGCACTTTATGTGTGGCTTTTTGTGGTTACGTCATTTAGAATATTTGTTGTAAAATCTTGGGAAGACGTGTAATTTGAATTTCATATGACGATATATATTCCTGAATTTGATTTTAAAAAAATAATCGATTTTGGGTAAAATAGCTTAGATCAGGTTCTACCAAAAGTAATGTTCCGGTAATCATATTATGTAAACCGAGAACGAATATATGTATGTATGTGTTACATTTTTGGCCCGTAGCAAATGGTCCATGACATTTTTTTTTAATGAAAATTTTGATGATTGATTTCAATGAAATTATGTTTGAATCAAAGAAATTATTTTTGCTGTAATGCTTCGTTGTAAATTATATTGTGTACATGTTGGTTTTGAAGATATTTCTTTGAATTATTGAAAATAATATTGATCTAAGGACAAATATTATTTATTTAAGTAAACATTTCAATAATTTTAATGAAATATTACTTGGAATTATATACACATATCATACTTTTAAAAACCAAATGCCTTTAATTTTCGGTACGATATTTTCATATCGCACCTATACTGTCTTAGAAAAATGTCATAAATGTCATAAACTTAAAGAACGGTTCAGTTATAATCTGGCCACATGTTACAGTCGATTGCAGAGCCCCTAGTGGATGAAATGAAAAGTTTTTTGGCATGTTGTTATTTAATTACATGACATTACTCCACGTGGATTTCATGTAATTCTGTAAATATTTGTCGATTTAATTAAACATGGAAGAAGAAATTCGGAAAAAATTGTGCACAAGTACTTAGAAAATCCAAGCTGGTCAGGACGTAAGATAGCTAGGGACTTGGAAATGCCAAAATCAACCGTAAATAATGTTCTTAATCGGTATAAGGATACTTTAAGCATCGAACGAAAAACTAAAACTGTTAAAGCAAAGGGAACCAGAGACCAAGAATTGCGGGAAAAGGTATTAAGGTCTATAAAGGTAAATCCTGGACTTTCTGATAATGATCGGGCAAAAAGATAAGGAACTAGCAAAAGTACCATTCGAAGTATCCGCATATATGCAAAGCTGACATCATATAGAACAATTAAATATCCACACCGATCCGAAAAACAGCAATCAATAGCAAAAAAACGAGCACGTCGTCTGTATGAACAAGTTTTGACAAAATTTAACGGCTGCATTATAATGGATGATGAAACATACGTAAAAATGGATGTAAAACAGCTACCAGGTCGAACTTTTAATGTTGCAAAAATGCGGGGTGCTGTCGACGATAGGTACAAATACATAAAATTGGATAAATTTAGTAAAAAAATATTGATTTGGCAGGCAATTTGCAGCTGTGGCTTGAAAAGTCGCCCGTTTTTAACATTTTCAACGATGACCAGTGAAATATATCGAGAGGA
The DNA here is from genome assembly GCA_963930755.1 of Eudasyphora cyanicolor. Taxonomy (NCBI): domain Eukaryota; kingdom Metazoa; phylum Arthropoda; class Insecta; order Diptera; family Muscidae; genus Eudasyphora; species Eudasyphora cyanicolor. The sequence goes on from OZ005735.1 coordinate 288,488,703, forward strand.
ATGCCTAGAAAAGCGACTACTGCATTTCATTCGATGCCACCGATCGCCTGTGAAGTTTTGGCCAGATTTGGCTCCCTGTCATTACTTCAAAACTACAGTGGAGTGGTATAGTGCAAACTCAGTTGACATCGTACCAAAGGATATGAACCCACCAAATTGCCCTGAACTCAGACCAATTGAACAATTTTGGGCAATTACCAAACAAAAATTAAAAAAACATGGCAGATCTTCAAATTCGAAACAAAATATGGAAATAAAGTGGAACAAAGTATGTGCAGAACTGCCAAGAAAAGTTGTGCAAAACCTGATGCATGGTGTTAAAAAGAAAGTCAGAAATTTTTATCGAAACATTGTAATTTAATGTATGTTATGATTTATCGCAAACATGAATATATAAGCTTTAATTTCCCATATCAACTTAAAATATCGGACTTTTTTTCAAAAGATATTCCCAATTTTATCTGGCCAGATTATAACTGAACCGTTTTTTATATACAAATGACTTTATTTTAAAGATTTTTTTTGTTTTGGTCTCAACTGTCCGATAGCCATAAAACTATCCAATGATACTCGTACAAAATTTCAGTTTTCTCTTCAAGGAGATTTATTGATTTTTCAACATGTTTTCAAATAATACGTGCAGATTTGAACTGAAATACCATAAATATTTACGTATATCGTATGATGTTAAACCATTGTCACATGGGGGTTTGGATTCAGAAATTCGAATCTGGCATGAGGAAATTGTTTGTTTCGAGAAACATGCGCGACAATATGCAAAAAATGGGCAGTTCTACATATCTACCATATCTACTACTTATTTTATAACATATTGGTAATGCATTATTCTAGTACTTAAAATCGTGAAAATATAAGCACATATTTATGTGGTATGCATATGTTACAAATAAGTACTTATTATCCTACTTTATTGTATGCTTTTGGGAAGTACTTTCCTCCAATGACATCCCCATGTTAAAATAATGAGAAAAGTGGCTAAATAATACTTACCATTATCGAACTTTGCTTACTCGTCGGATTATTTGGTAATGAAAAATTTTGCTGGGCAGTGATTCTAAGTCTTGGACGTGGATCTAAATACTAATATCTAAATACAACACATACTTAACTTAAATACAACATTTGATTGATTTAAGAACATTTCATGTCTTTAATTTAAGGATTAAAACTTTAGGAGATGTTATTAGCAAATGAAATGCTATTTTGGAAGGCAATGTTTATGGTAGGTTGCACCGGTTTGGTGACCATATATAAAGCCAAATTGTAGCACCAAATACTGTTTTTAATCGCAAAGATTTATTTTCGAAATACATTGATGTCTTAAAAGGAACATTTGCCCACACAATAGTTCGGCTACTAAAGTTAAAGAAAAATAATCGTCAATGCATGACTAAGAGGTTCATTACAATTATAATGTGGCCGTAAGTAATATACGGATACATAATATGATACTCCTTTAACCGCATACTTTTAGATACTTTGTTTTCCATTTAACATATATTGCAGTGCATTGAAGAGAAGCCCACAGAATAGTTCGACATTTAAATTTCAATTACTATATTGTACCATCAGAACAAAAAAATTAATAAATAATACAATTCATGACTTACATACAACTGTATGACTAGTATTCGACTAAATTCGAACAGAGTTTCCATTTTAATTACTCTCAATCTTCACAAAATGTAGTAAAACAAAAAGACCTTTTAAAAAAGAGGTTTTACTTTTTTTGCGCTGTAAGAAAAAACCTTGAATCTGGGTTACTAATGCTTTAGTTATTGCCACTTTTTTTATACGCTTTGTTGCTTAATTCAACTCAACCAGATTCAACTTATGCCGGATCGGATTCTCGACTCAATTTTTGATTGCATACTAACTAAATTTTGTACGAACGTTCGTTCATTCGTTCGTATTTACGCTAATATATGCCAACGATGTAAGACGACGAAGTGGCAGAAATTAAAAGAAGAAAAAAAAAACAAAATGTTGGTGTTTTTCTCAAGTTAAGCGGTACGATGGCATTGTTTAATTTTCTTCTTAAAGATTGTGTTTAAAGTTTTTTTCTCAAAAGCTGCGTGCCAGTTTCGATTTCTGAAAAAAATGCCACGGCCATTTTATTATGGTAGGAAATTAAGTTTTCTGTTTTTCTTCATTCTTCACTTCTCATTAGAGCTACACTAAGAACAAAATCGTCGAAGAAACGGAGTTGATTCGGGGGTAATCAGTCACGTTCATGATGACTTGGTGATGGCCAAGATATCCACCGTTCGTTCAGCATGATTGGCATGTAATGTTTTTATTTAAAAGTCTTCAAAATCACAAAAAAAATTAGAGTAATAGAGAATTTTTATATCAATGGAAAAAATATCAAAGAAAACAAGAGTGAAATACAAATTTAAATGCATTTGTTTATAACAACGTGCAGTAGTTTGGGGTAAATAGAAATTTTATAAATCGCAGTGCAGTAAAAAATACTTCATATTAAAAATTTTGTGCCAAAAACAAGGACATTTCATGGTTAAAATTATGTCTTTGGAAAAATATTGTTAATGTAAATCGACCTTCAAGTAGAATCCACAATTCGATACCTCCATTCTAAACTATGCTACGTGCAAAAAGGTAGTTTTTCAGGAGAGGCGTTCAAAGTATGATGAATCTTTTTAAATTTGTGTGGAATTCCTTTATGTTGGAAATCGAATGACCTGTACTGTTTTGTGAATACCTTTTGATTAGGTTGACGGATAAACACCAAATTGAATATAATTTGAAATATTTAGAAATTAAAAATGCAATCTCCCTAAAAACATGCTAAGTCGACTTAGCATGTTTTAGAATGAAGGTATCGAATTGTACTCTTGTCTTGTTTGAACGTTGAATTTATGATGTTCATGTTCGAGAAAAAATAAAGAGGGTCATTGAACATATTATTGTTAATTTATTCGTCCCGCCAACTCGCTAGACTACCACTAACAAATCGACCTAATTGCCAATTATTTCATGAACATTTTTGGTTAACTAATTTCCAAAAAAATGTTCCAACAGGAATATTGCCACATGGAAAAACATATTATTTTCTTATTATTATTAATAATTCTACCAAGCAATTAAAACTCTACCAGTTTTTGTATTTGTTTCTATTACTGTTTTGCAATAGACAGAAAGTAACTGAATCATACTCCTATGGTCTCAAACCAAAATAAATTCTGACTGAATAACAAAAGCACAGACCGACAATAAATAACAACAACACATTCAAATTATTGTTAAAGAATATCTCCAAATATACATTATTTAAAAAAGCAAATCTACAAACGTAGAATAATCGGTTTAGCAGTGCGATGTTATGTTATTTAACGTAATGTTTTGTTACATTTGGTATCTTTTTGGTAAATTTGCTAAATTAGCTATAACTTTTCAAATTATGCATCTATTTTCTTCGGTATGGTATCATTTTATTCATGACCGATCAGACTTTACGATAAAGTAATAAAAACAACATAACATGGGTGCTATATAAATTATGGACCGATATGCCAAATTTTCAATAGGGACCGTTCCTATTGTCCCCATTTTCATTTAGATTGCTTCATATTTGCGACCTGCGGTGCCAAATATATAGGGTGATCTAAGTAGAGTTACTTTTTTCAATAGCCTTTTTTTTGACAGATCACGTGTGAGTCGTGTCATGCTGTCATGTTATTTTTGTTAAGTATTGGTTGGCATTTCATCATGGAAAAACTTACGCCTGAACAATGTTTACAAATTATTCAGTTTTATTATCAAAATATTCGTTCGCCAATTGCGCTAAGTCCATTTTTTTTAAATCCAAAAAAAAACTTTCCGGTCGAACCACGACCTTGACACCCATGAGCAATATTTTAGCTCTCGTTAAGAGCTATACTTTTGCCATTGACCGATTCCCGATCCGACGTACCGAATCATCTGTCCATATTTCTTCCAAAATGATACCGGCGAGAACGTAACCGTCAATGGCGACCGTTATCGTGCCATGATAACCGACTATTTGATGCCTGAAATTGAAGCTCGTGATCTCGGCGATATTTGGTTTCAACAAAACTGCGCCACGTCCCACACATCGCATCAATCAATGGATTTATTGAGAGAACACTTCGGTGAGCAGATAATTTCACGTTTTGCGCCGGTTGATTGGCCACCAAGATCGTGTGATATCACACCGTTAGACCCGTAAGAACACCAACACTACGACTACGATTTATTTCCCTTTTTTAATTCCTCCCAATGTGTGACGTACCACAAGAGACAGAGCAACAATTTGGCCCAGCTTAGAACTAAAACTAATGGCGATATCGTTTCTGAAAAATTTCGTTACAAATCGCATTTATCCCAAACATACATACATAGAGTCATAGGAAACTTTTTCGATGTCTTAAACACTTCTAAAGATTTAAGATTCTAAACGATACCACCACTTGAAACAGGTAATAACAACAATTACTGCTGTGGAGTTTTAGATATTTAGAACCATAATCGCGAATGACGTTGTAAACGACAAAATTACATCTTCAAATTTTTCTTTTTTTACTATTTATAGACATATCTGCCTTAAAAAAATCATAAATTGTATGTTTTAAATAAATTACTAATTATTTCTGTTCAGACGGCGTTAATTCGCGGCTATGCTTCAATTATTGCTGTAGAGTTTTATATATTTCGATTGGTAGTGTTGCAATCATTCTACAACAATCATACTTCATTTGTTGTGACTAATTACATTACGTCAGTAATATAACATCTGACCCGGACATTTTTTAAAGAGAAATAAACCAAATTTCAGTTCATTTTTTTTGTTAACAAAAGATAGGCATTTTCTTATTATTTATCACGTACTTATTGATAATAAACTTATCGAAACCAATTTGTATGATGCTATACAGATATTTGAGGAATTTTTTAATCATTGTCAATTAATACGTGCTAAAAATGTCGAGGTAAAAATTGCATAAAAGATATTTCAGGAGCACCATTATATATAGTTAAAGAAATGTGTTAGTAGACACATATAAGTATATTGTAATTATGCTACAACAATTGATTCTCTGCCAAAAAAAACGGTGGAAACAGTCGGGTCGAATAGCTTTGCAATAATCCTACGACAACAATTTTATTTATTATATTTCCACAGCTAGTTGAGGTAGTACGACTCAATGTTGAAATTTGTTTTGAAAATAATTTATATTTCTATATAAACAATTAGTCAAATATTTATGCAAACATGTCAAACTAATTTATTGTCCTCGCGTTATCTTCAATTTAATTGTTACTCTCGGTGTGACGTCCGTAGTGGATTTGGCTAGGGCGCTTCTTAGGTAGACAGTAGGTCGTCAAACACTGTCGCAGTCGCCAACAGTGGTCTTGTAATCTTTTTATTTATTACGTGAAATACAACAATATGAAAAATACATAACTGTTACTGTTTTTTATAAATTGATCTAAATTTGTATTTATTCTCGGTATAACTAATGTAGCCATCACAGAGCACACGTAACTATAATTTATAATTATATTTTTTAAATACAATGTGAATCACATCAAAGCACAGCAAATCAGATAAGTTATACAATAAATGGGCAATTTTCTCAGATTATTATAATAAATTACGATAATTTATAAGATCTTTGTGCCAGCTTTAAGAAGTTTATTACGATATACATATTAAGCGGCAAAAACTCGTTAATCGTTAATCTAACAAACCGCAACAACAGTTTATTTTTTCTGTGTTCCATATCAAAAAAACAAAACACAAATGTACAAATATATGGATATATTTTAAGTCGTTTGAGCGATGTGCGTCCGAGCGTCTGGCTGGTGCGCACGATAACTCTCGAAAGGAGTAGCGTATTGGTACACTCCTTCTAGTATCTCCCACACAAAGGGCCTCCCTCCTTGTGATACCTTCCACACAAAGGGACCGTTTTGTGTAATAAATTAACTGCTTTTCACTTAAATACCAACGCATATAAATTCTCCAAATTTTGTGCAGTTTAATTATTTTATAGTACCTACAGTCTGGAGAAAAATGGGCGTTATTACCACGCCCTTTTGGTACCTCCCACACAGAATGGCCAAATCACACCACGATTGAATAGCTCATATTTTCTTCTCAAACTTTAGTATTAAATCAAATGTTTCAGCCCAATGATCAAATATTTGATAAAATGGAGGAATGATGAAAAAAATCTTATTATTTTTCTATTTAAGTAAGTCACACTTTCTTGAAAGCCTTGAATTCAAATTATATACCCGCTATAACCACCACCTCGTTCATTTCGCACTAATTTTCTTCACACATGACATAAAAGACACAGCAACACCTTCGTAAAATGCATATCACTTGTAATTTTGTATTCTCGAATAATTCTCTGCCCTTTTTTTATTATACGACTCTAGAGATTTGCAAAAAATGAATTGCAAAATAAAGTGCGATCGCAGATGAAATAAAGTCTCTTGTGGAAAAAAGTCATGCAAAATTAAACAAATGACAAAACCAAAAACGTGACATTTTCTTTAATTGAATTGATAAAAAACAAACACAAAATAAATTTAAACAAATGCGACAGCAAATAAGAAGGAAAAAAAAACAATACTTACAAAACCTCTTAGCGAATCTAAAAGTACCAACTAAAGTACAAACCGGAGACACAATCGCAATCGGAGTCCCCCTTCAGTCGGCGAAACAATCAACGGCTTAAACTTGTCGTTGGGGGACTTGAACATGATTTGCATTTCAATGATATTTAATGAGAAATTTCGAGAGGAGTATTATGTGGACGCGGATAAAACTGAAAAATGATTTCGTCTTGATAAAGACCAACAACCATCCAGACACGCCGAACACAGCACCACGAGAAAATGGATTCAGCAATATCATCTTTCTAATGAGTACCCACTGTGCATCACGGGTTTTCGCTCTGTAACTCACAAAAAAAAACTTTATAGAAGGGGACTATTTTTTAGCAAAAAAAAGTGATGATCATAAAACATCACCTGTTTTGTGAAAAATTATTATCATTATTATTATAGATAGACTCTTGCGGACGGGACGGAACTGAGCCGAAAAGCGACATACTTACTCTGTGCAATCTCAAATGTAAATTTGCAAAATTGTCCAATGCATTGCTGTGACGATGATGATGGTGTGCAAAAACAACATTTTATTATTACGATTAGTATTCGTATTACTTAAATGCACAACAAATGCAAAAGATGTTTATTATCGTCATTATTTATCAAAAGTTTGTAATGGGCTTTGCATTCACAATTCACAATTCGCCGTTTCGATCTGTTGCAGTAATGCATGAGAATCCGTTCCGTCTGTCTGTCTGTCTGTCTATCCAGCAATCCGTCCGGCCTTTCATTTGTCGGTGCGAATGACGCACTTTTTGTTGCGTTGCGACATCCACAAAAGGCCTATGACTTCCATCAACTGCTATGCTGGCGATGATGATGGCAATGGTGCTGTACTGTGCCGTACCACACTGTGACATGCTGTACTGGGCTGTTAAGTGAAGTGTGGATGGAGGTACTCATGGCTATGCATATCAAATAGTCTTGTGGTACTTTTTTATTTGTTGTCAGAATTATGTTTATATGTTATTTTTAACATGAACGTCATCACTTCACTTTTAGCCATTCCATTCCAATGCTGGCGATACACTGAGAATAATTTTGAATATTAATAAGGTTAAAATTTAATGGATCTTATATAGTCAGATCCAAATCAGGTAGCAGCCTTATGAATGAGGCTTTATGGTAACTTACCGCGATAAGTTGTATATAAGGCTAAAAATCACAAATTGCTGAATTTCAACATGTTCGCTTAAAAAATTTAATTTCTAAAAAGTTAATAATTTGAATTATATAGATAAATCTGAAATATTAGACCGATGTGACCCTATTTTTACAGGAATTGGTGTCGCGACGAATAAAATGTAAACTAAAAAAATTCAGACAAATCAGTTGAAAATCTTGGCTTCTACAGTGTCAAAAGCCGAATCAAAGAGAACCTCTAAATTGAGGGGACTGTATAAAGACATGTAAAGTTAAGGGTTGCATGTCATAACATCCATGGACGTTATGACAAAAAAGAAGTGACACTTTCGAAAGGGTCATAGCGTCATGGACCTTATGACAATTTGGTCCGCATAGCTGGCTTTGGACATTCCCGAGAAGATATAATCTTTAATCACGACCGATGGCCCGCCTTGCAGATACACTTTATCCGCGTAGTCATAACGTAGTCATAACTTTTTATAGTGTCATAACGTCCAGGGTCTTAGTATCCATTGACGTTATGACACCAAGTTAAGGCCCATGATGCTTTTAGGCAAAATAAAGTACAAATACAGGGTTTTCCAACATGAGGTGTTATTTTGAATCACCCGGTATTTCGGTAGCTGTCACTTTTGAAGCTTTTATTCTTTTCGGTGGCTACGTCAACAAGCAAAATTGTCGCATCTGGGGCTCGGAAAACCCAAGAGTTATTGTTGAGAAGCCTCTCCATCCTAAACGTGTGACTGTTTGGTGCGGTTTATGGTCCGGCGGGATCGTTGGACCTTACTTTTTCGATCAACAGTTACGGTGAATGGATTGCGCTATCGAGAGATGATTAATGATTTTTTATGGTCGGAGTTGGATGGCATTGATCTGGACAACGTTTACTTTCAACAAGACGGCGCTACGTGCCACACAAGCAACTGTTACGGGAAAAGTTTCCGGACCGTGTTATCTCTCGAAGAGGTGATCACAATTGGCCACCGAGATTTTGTGATTTAACACCTTGCGACTTCTTCCATTGGGCCCACGTGAATGATAAGGTCTACGCCAACAGCCCAGCGTCGATTCAAGACCTCAAAGATTGATTTCGTGAGGCTATCGAGGACATAGGGCAGCCACTTTGAGATTTGGTTATGGAAAATTTCATGAAAAGGATATGGTCCTGTAAGCGTGGTCGTGGTGGCCATTTGGCTGATGTTGTTTTTTTATTATTAACGGCATAGCTTCCTCTTTATTATGAAATAAACATCCGATCATTTATCTCAAAAAATTGCATTTTTCTTTGAATACCAAAATAAGACCTCTTGTTGAAAAAAAATGCGAATTTTAGAGCGTCACATTTAAAGGATCTTTAAATATCGGTAATGTAAGAAAATTGGAACCATGTGTCCCATCTTCTTCTTAAATTGTTTTAGCCGAAATATAACTCAAACTGCCATATTTCCGAAAGGTACCAGAAGTAAAATAAGACAAATCTAAAGGGACTTCTATTTGTGGGTTATATCAAAACTTGAACCGATATTGACTATTTTTAATAGGATTGGCTTGAAAATATTACTTAATTGGCGTCGTTGTTCTTAATTTGAAGAAAGCCTTTGCGACAACTTGTCTTAGACCGACTCATATTTGCGAGCTTATCTTTGATAACAATTACACATGATCAGACGGACTCCCATTATTTCCCCATAACTTCTGCTACTATCTTGAGAAAAATGGGAGAAGTGGTCCCGCCACTTATGGCAACTCCCACACAAAGGACAATGACAAATTCATTCGAACACAACTCAGTGATCATCTAAATGCTTTCATATTCTGTATTTTAGACTACATTTCCAACGAATATAGTCTAACAAACAAGTTAGAAAGTGCAGTCGGGTAAGCCGATTTACGAATCCTCCTGTCTTAAGTCCCAAAAATATTCCTAAATTTATTTATTTTTTGTTTTAATTTAAATATTATCGATTTAAATTGCATTAATAACTTTAAAGTATGCACATGTATTAAAATTATAAGCTGTTAATTTTGGAGCAAAATGGTCCATTTGTGTGGGAGGTACCAAAAGGGGGGTATTTCAGTATTTTAACCCTTTGTGGGGGAGGTACTAGAAGGAGTGGACCAATATGACCCACCTTCGAACTTAGCCTGAGATCGGGGAAAATAGTACCGCATACCAAATTTGAAGTCAATCGGTTACTCCTTTCGAGTTATCTTGCGCACCGTCAGACAGGCAGACCGACAGACGGACGGATATTGTACAGAGGGCTTAAAATGAGTGAGGTACTGGAAGGAGACGACCAATATGTGACATCTTTGAACTGGGGACTGGGATAGAAAAAATAATATTTTAACGTATCAATTTTGAAGTTAATCCGTTACTTCTTTCGAGAGTTATTTTGCGATCCAGGTAGACATAGATAGACAGAAAGACGGACATTGCTCAAATGACTTAAAATGTCTTAAAACGGATTTTAGGTCACTCCTTCGATGTGTGGAACTTTTGGCCCGTAAAAAATTATATATATATGCATACCCTCCCCCACAAAAGGGTGGTATAAAAATTAGCAAAATGTTTCTACCGTTCTGGCATGTGCCACACAAAGTTTAACATTCAATATTATATTTCTCACAGCATAACCTCACTGTGATAAATATAATATTGAATTTGAATTCAGCGATTAAAGCAACTGTATTTTTATTACTTGTTTTTTATGTGTCGCCATTTCCAATTTCAGATGTAAATTTTTTCGAGTGTAAAACCTCTTTAAAATGCCTAACACATTGAATAGCTTCTGGTTGTTTTTAGTTGAGCAACTGAAAATGTTTTTTTATGAACCGGCATTGGCTTTTTGATTAATATCTGGATATTCATAGCCATTATATGGAATAAATATACCACAAAAACACATCATTTACTTCGTTTTTGGCTTTAAAGCGTGTTCGGGGTTGTTTGATATTCCAAAATGGTGATCTTATTCAACAACTACGAAAAATCGAAAACAATCAGTTCCGGCACCGAACTAAATCTGTGCACTTAATGCGTCATTAAAAAGTTATTTTCGATTTGATATTATTGTCCGCGAGATAACCAAACTAAAGCAGAAAAACATCTAGAATTAAAACCAGACTTTTGAAAGTCACAAAAACAAACATACCGCATTAGAATAACTGCCCATAAAAAAGTTCTAACAAAACCATCCTTTTTGCCAAACCATTAAATACAAAATGTATATGTATTCTTATTGAAAATACATCCGTTTCCCTAATTACTGATTACAATGGAAAAGTCACGTTTCACTTCATTTTGAAACAGAAAAAAAACACAAATAAATATATAAATAAAGAGATATTTCTCATCAGTTAAAATTTAACATTCTTACATGTTCACGAATAATTTTTTTACTTTTGAGTTTGTGTGCGGTTTTTTTCAATAATTATTTTTATTTTACATCGGTTGTTGTTTGCATGCAACTTGATTTATGTAAATTTTTTGTGAGTGTAAAAACTTCGCAATTACTTTAGAAATCGTTTGAAAAATTAAAACGGCGGTGCTGTGGTTTTTCCAAAACACTTCTCTTCGTGTCTGATGCATTGCAAGTGTTGTCGTTGTTGCTGGTGTTGTAAAATATTGTTCGTGATTTACTGAGCAATATTTTCGATGTTGTTATTAAACAGCAAAATGCTCTAGGAAATTGCATTGATTTCTATATGAATTATTAGACGATTATTGAAACATTTACGATTACCTTTTTTTATTTCGTTAAATGTCTGTAATTACTGCAAAATGAAAAACCAGTTTTATTCGCCTATTAGGAGTAGGCAAACTCGATTACAACGAGTTTGCCAACATTTAATGTTAGTTAGTTGTACGAGTATGTATGTATTTGAATACGAGCTTAAGAAACCCATAGAGTACTTTAAAATGGTGACTGGGGACTATTCGCAAAGAAGAGTTAAATGGAATACCTAATGTACGTACACTGTTGCTACATGGTCGTTAAAGGTCATTTAGAATTTACAGTTCATGATTACATATAGCGAATAGTTAGTCCCAGCAAACCAAGTGGGACTGTCTGTTCCCACTACGCAGTAACCGACCCTATTTTTCCAAGTTTTATGATTCTCCCCCTCAAAGGGCTACAATTTACTGGATTATTCAAACTCATATAGGGTTTTCCAATAAGAGTGATATGATTTCTTTGAAAAAAACAAACTTATTGTTATTGACATTTAAAAGTTTTTTATTTAATGTGAAGTACAATCGATACAATTAAGTTCTAAATAAAACGTCATTCAAATGGCCTCCACGACTTCTTCTGCAGGAACGAATTCGATGTATACGTTCTGCAGGAACGAATTCGATGAATACGTTCTGCAGGAACGAATTCGAGCACTTTTTCCACTAAATCAAGTCGTATGTCATGAATGGCACGTTCAATATTGACTTGTAAAGCGTGAAGAGAGTCTGGTTTATTTCCATTCAATATCACAATTTCTTGAAATAAGCGAATCTTTAAACTTTTCTCGCAACAATTCAATTGTTTCATTTGCTGTGTGGCACGTAGCCACAATCGGTCAATGGCAAAAAGAGAGCTAATAGAACAGTTGAATTATACTCCTTACCAGTTGGTTTATATACTTCCCATTTGACGAGCAGTTGGATTATCTACTTCCTGTAGCGTGCCAGTTGGGTTATCTGCTACATAGTTCACGACCATTTGCCTTATCTACTTCCTAGCAAAGGACCAGTTGGGTTATCTACTAAATAGTTGATGACCAGTTCGGTTATCTATTCCGTAGTAGAGAACCAGTTGGATTATCTACTCTCTAGTAGAAAACCAGTTGGGTTATCTGCTACATAGTTGGGTCATCTACTTCCTAATAATGCAAGTTAGTTTATCTGCTCCTTAGTAGAGTACTAGTTGGTTTATCTCCTACATAGCTGACGACCTGTTGGGGCATCTACGGCCTAGTAGATGACCAGAGGGGTTATCTACTCCACAATAGTGTACCAGTTGGGTTATTTACTACATAGTTGACGACCAGTTGGGCATCTACTCCCTAGTAGAGTATCAGTTGAGTTATCTACTCCCTAGTAGAGCACCAGTTGGGTTATCTACCACATAGTTGACGATGTTCATCTACTCCTTGGTTGAAGAACCAGTTGCTGACCAGTTGTCTTATCTACTTCTTAGTGAAGTAGATAAGACCAGTGAAGTTATCTACTACATGATAAAATAACACTTAGTTTATCTACTCCTCAGTTGGCGACCAGTCGATTATCAACTCCTTAGTTGACGATCCGTTGAGTTATTTAATCCTCAATATACGACATTTTTGGTCGTAGAGTAGAGGACCAGTTGGATTCAGTTTTCGAAGTTTAACGAAAACTATTTAATTAGATTCAAATGTGACTTTGCTTTGCTGTCACTGACATTGAAAGGTCTGCTACTGTATGTATTCTTATAGACCAATACTTGGATGAGTCACAAGGTGGCAATTCACAATGTCCAACGAAACGATCACTGTTCTTAATTAACCTACATATCACGCGTTTTGTTTTGTACCGGTCCAATTTTCCGTACACGATGAAAAAAAATCGCATCTGTAGTATATTCAAATATAAAAAATTACTTGAAGGATAGACAACAAACGACGACTTGAAGTATTCAGAAATATAAAGTGAGTTCTTTGCAACAGAAGGAATAAAGGGTTTTCCAATAAGAGTGATACGATTTCTATGAAAAAAAAATACACTTATTGTTAAGGAAATTCAAAAGTTTTTTATTTAATGTGAAGTACAATCGATACAATTAAGTTCTAAATAAAACGTCATTCAAATGGCCTCCACGGGTTCTTCTGCAGGATCGAATTCGATGAACCCAATTTTCGAGCACTTTTTCCACTAAATCATGAATGGCACGTTCAATATTTACTAGTAAAACTTGAAGAGAGTCTGCTTTATTTCGAAAGACCAATGACTTCAAATAACCCCACAAGAAATAGTCTAATGGTGTTAAATCACAACATATTGGAGGCCGTTCAATATCACAATTTCTTGAAATAATCGAATCTCCAAACTTTTCTCGCAACAATTCAGTTGTTTTATTTGGGTCGACTGGAAAGTGTTTTTTTTGGATTTAACAAAAGGACTTACCATCATTTTCAAATGTGAACGGAACTTTTTTTTTGCCCTAGCTCCTTAACCGTACGTCGGATCGGAAATCGGTCAATGGAAAAAATATAGCTCTTAACGAGAGTTAAAATATTGATCATGGGTGTCAAGGTCGTAGGTCAAAAATGGACTTAGCGCACGAAAAGTTGCAATTGGAGAACGATTATTTTGATAATAAAACTGAATAATTTGTAAACGTTGTTCTTGCGTATATCTCTCCATGATAAAATTGTAAACACTACTGAATACAATGAAAAAGAAATGACAGATCATGACATATTACAAATGGCCGAAACGTCACTTCAAAATCATATCATCCCTATTGGAAAACCCGTTTGTTCGAAACCTAGGAAAAATTAAAACTAATGTTCGAAAAAGTCAGCAAAGTTTTAAAAATATTTTTTAATAAAATATGTTTGGAGAAATTCCTAAAATTTAATTTTATTTGTTTTTAAAAACATATTTTATTCGAGAATATTAGCTTGCAAATATATGTTGTTGTTGATGATATATAGTAGTAAATGCGTTCTAAACAAATTTAATTGATTTTTAAATAAAATGTATGTGCTCAAATATGTATAATATTTAAAAATGTGTGTTCCAAATATATTTTCTTTCGATTCAAACATATCAAAAAAGGCGACTTTGCCCCGTGTAAGGATTAAGGACAAAGACAAATAGAATATAAGAAGACATTCCTTCTCGTAGCGAGTAAATGTCAGTGACGAACGAATAGAAATTTGATTCCAACGAGTGAGGTTTTTCGCGGATTTTCCGACCGATTTTCCCGAATTTTTTGTAATTGTCACAATTAAAAAATTAATATTAATCGTGCAAAAAACGTTCAATCAATGTTCGCGGAATACTGTTTTTTCGCGTGTTACATTTCATTCCTATTCGATCGTAACTGATAGATTTTGACGTTTCGGCCTGAAGGAATGTCTTCTTATATTCTATTTGTCTTTGATTAAGGACTTTGTATTATGTAGTAACATTGGTTTTAGCGCAAGAAAAAGTTCTGGTTTCAAATCACACTTGCAAATGTTGTGGACTGACTTGTTTTCCATAAGTATTAAAGCTACACTGCGTATACGAAATATACTTTTGAAGTGTCACCTTTATTTCATTCTGTGACATGAAACATCTATGCCGATACCTTCTATACTAAAATTGTGCCTGAATTTGTTATTATAATGGTAAATTCAGGCATAATTTTAGATAATTAATTTTTGTTTACCCAAGAGACGCTGTGGCTGGAAAAAACCGTTCGATTTAGTGAAATTATAATCCCGAAATAATAATTATGCGGGGTTAGTTGTTTTCATCATGAATACATTTTGGTACACACACAGTGTAATTGGCCTAAATTCACTGCTACATGAAAACCAAAATTGTGTTTCAAATTTCAATTGCCCAGTGCTCACTAGTTTCATATTTGTCATTCATACGACACATTTGCAAAATAGTTCACAATTTTGTAACACAATTATGTATATCGTTCATATTGTTCATAAAAAAACACAGTCAAAGGTCAGAGGTATGCAAAATTATGACATTTATAAGTCTACTAAATATTTAAAAACATATATTTGATGCAATGCATAATCATTTCTAAAAAAAACCCTTTTACAATTTTCTTTCTATTTTGTTTCATTTTTTTCAATTTCTATATATGTGTGTGTGTTGGCAAATGTTTTGTTGTACCACCACCACGATCACCATCACTACGACTCATAAACCCATTTATCCAACAAACTCCTATCCCACACCAATCAACCAACCGCAATGTGATGGTAATTTGGATCCAAAATAAATCTCCCTTCACTCATGCAAAAACCAACAAAACCAAACCGACCAACCAACTCTAAACCAACCGAACATTTGAAATGCCCTCAAAATCACAAAACAATTGCAGCTGGGATTTTTTAATTTTAATCCTCAACAGGTTTGTTGCTTAAGTCTTTCGTTTCTTTCGTACAGCACTAACCAACCAACCAACCACTCATTTTGTTTGTTTTCTGTCTTCTTCTTCTTCTCTGTATTTACTACTTTTGCACTCAACATTTTCTTTTTGAAAAATAAAAAAAAAAATTTCGCAATTGCACTTTTTCTCGAGCACCAGCATAAAACATAATTAAAATGTCATTTTTTTTCTGTCTGCAATTCACTCGCTTTTCTTTCCACATTTATTCATAAAATTTTGAGGCAAAGCCTCTGTAGTTATTTTTTGGTAGTTGTAAAACAAAGCATAATTTATTGTTGTAGAAGGCAATTATTATTGTCATAAGATTCATCTCTCGTCTCTAAACAATAAATTAAAGTACAATTTACTTACTAATGAAGCCACAGTACAGTGAGGAGTACTCTGAAGCAGTACTTGTGGCAAATTTGAAATGTACTCGGATATAATTATGAGAAAGGCTATAAAATAGATGCCGATTTCAGACATTCACTTTTTCGTGTAGTTACTTTTATTGTTATTACAACTGCGTTATGGCATGTGAGTGAGTGTGTGTGTGTGTGAAGATGTTGTAAACAATTTTTTATCTATAATTAATTACTGACACTCGCTCTATCTAAGTTTGTACAGACACAAGTACATATGTAGAAATGTAGATGGATTATTATTCATTAATTTAGATATTGTACTTACTAGCTAACAACAACTAAAACAATGGAATAGATGGAGAGATAGATATATGGACAGATAGATACGATGACTCTGTGTCGGCGTTCCATTATTAGACATGCAATATTTGTTCACACCTTATGTGCATTTTCAGTTTCGAACTATTGTCGGCTAATAAATGTTCAAGTGTATAATTTCGTTGTATGTATTTTCAGTGTAAATAACAATAACAACAACAGCAACAGCAAAAATGCAAACATCTTTGCTTAGCTAAGTTAACAACAATAATCTTTTGAATATGTTAATTTCTATGACCTTAAATAGGAGTGCCACCGCCAATCTTAATAAAGAAAACCACAAATAAAACCCACTAATGTTAGCAAAAATCCATGTAAATGTTAACAACCATATGTGTTAGTTTAGTTATGCAAATATACAAACATGAATTTTTGTATTACTGCAAGTGTTAATAGTTTAACAAAATATTTAAATGAAAAAAATCTACTCTTTACAGACCTTCCCTTATAACACTAGGAAACAATAACAACAACAAAATTTTGAATAAAACAAAAATACGTGGCATTTTCAAATCGATCTGTGTACTGTATACTATCGTTCCGATATCAATTATATATAGCGTGATCCATTTCGAGGTTCCCTACTTTTTTAAAGAAAAAAACACAGAAAATTCAAATTGAATGGGGAATGTTTATTATCATATGAAAGAACATTCTTTGGCATTTATTTTTTTTTTTTGATTATGTCTATCAAATGTTGGTCGCGTCTCAGATGGTCCATCCGTTGAGTCCAATATTCGATGACTCGTTCGAGCATTTCGACTGGTACCTAGCGAATGACACGCGTGATGTTTTGCTCCATGGCCTGAATCGAAGCGGGTTTGTCCGCATGAACTTTACACTTTACATATCCCCACAGGAAAAAGTCTAACGGTGTGATATCACACGATCTTGGCGGCCAATCAACCGGCCCAAAACGTTAAATTACCTGCTCTCCGAAGTGTTCTCTCAATAAATCCATTGATTGATGCGATGTGTGGGAAGTGGCGCCGTCTTGTTGAAACCAAATGTCGCCGAGATCACGAGCTTCAATTTCAGGCATCAAATAGTCGGTTATCATGGCACGATAACGGTCGCCATTGACGGTTACGTTCTCACCGGCATCATTTTTGAAGAAATATGGACCGATGATTCCGGTACGTCGGATCGGGAATCGGTCAATGGCAAAAATATAGCTTTTAACGAGAGCTAAAATATTGCTCATGGGTGTCAAGGTCGTGGGTCGACTGGAAAGTGTTTTTTTTTTTTGATTTAAAAAAAAATGGACTTTGCGCAATTGGCGAACGTTTACATAGTGCGACAAAATAAACTCAAGTTGAGATGCAAATGACGCGATACTATTTTTCCTGTAGGTCTTGTCGAGTACAACAAGAATCTTTTTTTGGAATTCCCCGGACACCCCCAAAATCCGGATTTACCGGCCAAAAAAAACCGATTTGCTTGCCTTTTTTCACTTTAATGCCTATAACTTTGTGAGTTATCAACCGATTTTATCTTACAATATATGTAATTGGTAAAAACATTACCTAATCTAGAAAATGACGCACAAAAATGAAAAAAATGTGTTTGTAGGACAAATAAACCTATATTCCTACAGCTTCAAATAAACAAAATATACATCGTTCGAAAGGTCTCATTCTTTTCTTTCCAAATTATTTTAGAGATTCTTAATCGGTTTTTTGCCCGTAAATCCTGATTTTGGGGGTGTCCGGTAAATTTCGTAGAACAGACGTTGTTCCACTCGTCAAGACCTACAAGACAAATATTATCGCGGTCTTTGGTTTTTGGACTGTCGCACTGTGTTATTTTGATAATAAAACTGAATAATATGTAAACGTTGTTCAGGCGTAAGTCTTTCCATGATGAAATGCCAAACAATACTTAACAAAAATAAAATGACAGCATGACACAACTCACACGTGATCTGTCAAAAAAGGGCTATTGAAAAAAGTATACATACTTAGATCACCCCTTTGGTATCTCCCATACAAATTTAAAAAAGTCATACAAAAAAACGTCTGCAGCAATCATATAGATGTCTTCTCATATTTTCTATTTCAAACTTCCTTTCGAATGACTATAGTCTGAAAAAGAATGAATAACATTTTTCCATCCTTCTGACAAATACCACAGAAAGTACCAACTTCTTTTTACTACTTATTTCACAAAGTGCTGTTAAAGGTGTACTCGGCCGATTTTTTTTTAATTTTTATGACTTTTTAATCTAAAAATTTAATTTTAATCTTTGAAACAGCTCAATAAATGATTAACTATATAACATAACATTATATATATTCCCTTAAAAAAACTTTACGAAAAAATCTAGATAAATTATACAACCATTTTATTCCAAATAGCTTTAAAATTGATACTACTTGAACGCATAAATGCAAATTGCTTGAACAGACATGTAAATACTTTGTCATGTCTGTACACAAATACTCTTGAACTTGTCGGTTTTACAATACTTTTATTTTCAACCAACTCAATTATTACTCAACACAACGTCGCCATTTATCGCGATTTTAATTACAAAATAAAGCAAATTGATTTACACCGGTCAGCTGATACTTCATTTTTGTTTGTTTGTTTTTATTATTGAAAAATAAGCTAAAGATCAACTTATTTGCAAATTCAATTAAGACTTTTATAAATCAGCCACAGAGACACAAAAAACAATTCAGTAATTTTAAATACGCCATTATTGTTTTCTCTTATCAAACGAACTAACAGACTTCAATTACTCGAACCCGTGGAGATAAGTATCGAATTTTTTTGCCAACATTTTGAACTTGAAATCGAATGCCCAACGAAAACAGATGCTATGATACTTATGACAGTGCAAACATTCCGGATTCGCAAATGACTCAAATCACTCAAGTTGCACAAAAAAAATAAATAATGCAATTCATGTAGAACTTAACATTAGCAAGTGCTAATGAAAAAATCCAATAAATACAGTATGTGTTTTCGTAATCCATTCAAAAGATTTATTCTTACTCAATCAGAAAACAATGTATTTGACTAAAAGTAAAAAGTGTAATGTTAGCATAGCAAACCAAAATGCTTTGGAGGAGATCTAATAAGTAAAAATATTTTTAAGAACCAAACACAATTTAAATAAATCTAACATTTCTTTGAGCTAAAATAGTTCTCTAATTATTTAAAGAAAATGTTTGCTCACGACGTTGGTAGACGTAGGGTGTAGAATAACTTGCGGGGTAGACAAAGGTCACGAATCAAAATTTAGGCGACAACTTGTGGTTCCCTATATAAGCGAGTGAATACGAAAAAAAGAGTAGAAAAATAAATATGGGTAAAGGAATACGAAATATAACTTTGAAAGTGAAAGCTCAAAGGGCAGATAATTAGAGCTACATATGAGACTGACATTTTGCACTCAAAATTTTAGCCATTTAAATTGAGATAAACTTGGCCTTGATGTGATTGTAATTAAAATAGCTCAAAAAGTTAAATTTTAAAAATTAAACTAGCTAGCTCTGCAGACTTTATTTAGCCCTTTCCGTTACGGTATAACAATTTGTGTTTGTGAATAAATATGAAGAGAATATATGGGTCAGAACTTTTAATATAACACTATGAAATTTATTTTTGCCTAGAAAATTCATTAAAAGTTGCTAAATGGGAAAAAATCAAAATCTTATGGGAATAAAAATTTATACAAATACATTTTTGGATTTTATCAAATTTTTAAGTGATCTTGAACGATTGAACCATTTTTTACAAAGTTTGAAAAAGAACATAAAGAGCTTTTTTTGTGGATTTTATAAAAAGTTTTATTTAAAAAATTGCTACCCCTTTTGATTTTTTTTAAATTTACACAGAATATGCAACATACTCTCACAAAGTCAAATCAGTTATTGGATTTTTGGGGACTCAATATTTGTAAATGTTATGGATTCATAACTTATTTAGTTATCTCGTCCATAACTTTTACAAATATTGAGAATTTTTTTTAAACTAAAGTTTTAAAAACAAACTGCAAAAAAAAATTACAAAAACATTATACTGTACAAAATTTCAAGTATTTTTATGCACTTGTATTAAAGTTATAAGCTGTTTAATTTTGATGACAAATGGTCCATTTGTGTGGGAGGTACCAAAAGGGGCGTGGCAACTTTGACAATTTTTCTCGAAGTGATAGCGACTAATAAAATAATACAATGTATGGAATTTCAGGAGATTCTAATAAGTAGTGTAGATGTTATTAAAGAATAAAAATTGCATTAAATGTTAACTCTTTGTGTGGGAGGTACCAGAACAGGTGGACCAATAGGGCCCATCTTCGAACTTAGCCGGAGATGGAAAAAAAATATTACCATATACCAAATTTGAAGTCAATCGGTTACTCATTTCGAGAGTTATTGCGCGCACCAGCCAGCAGACGGACAGACAGACGGACGGACGGACATTTCTCATTCGACTTAAAATGACCCAAAACGAATATCCGCCGAAGATACTTAGGGTCTTAAATCACACCTTCGATGTGTTACAAGTGAGGGTATAATAAAAATACTTTTAAACAAGTAAGAAAGTTCAGTCGGGTAAACCGTATTATGTATCCCCTCACCTTGAGTCCCTTTGCTTTAATTAAATTTTTATCAATTTAAATTGCATTTAATAACTTCAACGGTACTAATGTTAAGAGCTGTTTACATTTGTGTGGGGGGTACCAAAGGGGGCGTGTCAATAACGTCCATTTTTTTCTGGGCTCTAGGTACTACTGTACAAAATTTCAAGTATTTATATTCACTGGTGTTAATGATAAAATGTGTTAACTTTTGGTACTAAAAGGTCCATTTGTGTGGGAGGTACCAAAAGGGGCGTGCCAATAATGCCCATTTTTTCTGGGCTCTAGGTACTATAAAAGCATTATACTGTAGAAAATTTCAAGTATTTGTATGCACTGGTATTAAAGTTATAAGCTGTTAACTTTTGGTGCAAAATGGTCCATTTGTGTGGGAGGTACTAAACTAATACTATGTGTGAAATTTCTGAAGTTTCGATTAAGTAGTATAGAAGGTATTAAAGAATCAATATATCCCTAAAAGTTAACCCTTTGTGTGGGAGGTACCAGAACGAGTGGACCAATAGGGCCCATCTTCGAACTTAGCCGGAGAAAGAAAAAAATATTACCTTATACCAAATTTGAAGTTAATCGGTTACTTCTTTGGAGAGTTATCGTGCGCACCAGCCAGCAGACAGACACACAGACAGACAGACGGACGGACAGACATTGCTCAAATGACCCAAAACGGATTTCCGCCGAGCATACTTAGGATCTTAGGCCACTCCTTCTATGTGTTACACTTTTGGCTGTTAGCAAATGATATATACCCTCCTCTCTAAGGTGAGGGTATAAAAATAGATAAACATTTCCTGGAGCTTGATATATATAACGATTGTTAGGAAGAGCAATAAACGAAATCGAAGAGCATAATTTGCATTTTAAGTTACTTATGCATTAACTTAATCATTCAAAATGCAGCACCCTTTTGTTAATATTGTCACTCTTACTTCATTCACTTCATCCACTCACTTTAAAAAGCTACCAAAATGTACACTTTCTATAATTCTTCATCACATTGACAAAAAATGTGTGATTAAGAAAAATTTATGAGCACCATTCTTATCTGATTGCAAAAATGTGCAAATTTGCATTAAAATGTATACAATAAACAATAAAAACAAGTAAGAAAGTTTCAGTCGGGTAAACCGACTAAGGTATACCCTCACTTTGTGAGTAATGTAATATATAACATTACACCAATAAATCTGTCAATTTGTGTGGGAGGTACCAGAAGGGGTTTTCCAAATACACATATTTTTCGGTAAACAGTACATTCTTAAATACATTGCATTTTGCTGAACTATAAGCGTTTATGTGCACTGGTATATTAAAGTTACGAGCTATGTAATTTTGGTATGATTTGGTCATTTTGTGTGGGAGGTACAAAAAGGGGCGGGGTGATAACGCCCACTTTTTACAGGACTATAGGCACTATAACAGCATTACACTGTACAAAATTTCAAGTATTTGTATGCACTGGTATTAAAGTTACAAGCCGTTTACTTTTGGTACGGAACGGTCCATTTGTGTGGGATGTACCAAAAGGGGCTGTACAATAATGCCCATTTTTTACCGGACTATAGGCGCTACAAAAACATTATACTGTAGAAAATTTCAAGCATTTTTATGCACTTGTATTAACGTTATAAGCAGTTAAATTTTGATGCAAAATGGTCCATTTGTGTGGGAGGTACCAAAAGGGGCATGCCAACTTCACTCATTTTTCTCGAGTTAATAGCGACTAATATACTAATATTATGTGCAGAATTTCAAAAGATTCGAATAAGTAGTATAGAAGTTATTAAAGAATCAATATTTCACTAAATTTTAACCCTTTGTGTGGGAGGTACCAGAAGGAGTAGACCAATATGGCCCATCTTCGAACTCATCCGGAGATAGATCAAAATATTACCACATACCAAATTTGAAGTCAATCGGTTAATCCTTTCGAGAGTTATCGTGCGCACCAGCCAGCAGACACACAGACAGACAGACAGACAGGCAGACAGACAGACAGACAGACAGACAGACAGACGGACGGACATTGCTCATTCGACTTAAAATGACCCAAAACGGATTTCCTCCGAACATACTTAGGGTCTTAGATCACTCCTTCGATGTGTTACACTTTTTTCCGTAGCAAATGATATATACCCTCGTCACACTAAAGTGAGGGTATAACGAGTGTTAACACATCATGTGGAAGTACCCGCGATCGGACGGGTATTCAGGCAAAAATCTGTATGACTGTACAATGGTGAAAGTAGACAATTTTTATTTTTATTTTAAGATTATATTGTTACCAAGACTTAAGGAAGATGTGGGATGTCTGAAACGGGTTTATTGCAAAAGATTTATAAATGAAAAATAAAAGGAAATAAAATATTGCTTAAAAATGTGTATATTAAGGTAGTTTATATTTGAGTGTTGCACCCTAGTTTAGTTTAATTAAATTTAAATTCATCAAAACCATTTGTAGTCATTTAGTTTTTTTTTTTTGACATGTTTCTAATTTTTTGTCATTTAACTTTATCAATTAACTTTGTAATTATTTAAATTATTTAATTTTCCCTTTTTTTAATTTTAGGCTTACAAGCGTCAATCGAATTCGGTGAAAATTGCTAAAATCACTGCATTTACCATTATCGTCTCGTCATTCATTTTGGGCGCTTTCATTTTGGCTTCGTCATATTTGCAAGCCAAAGCCTCATGTGACCAAGTCCAAGCACTTGATTCGGTTTTGGAAAAGGAGCTAATGTTGGAAACTTTGCAACAAGTCAACAAGGTAAGTTAAACATACGATATATATATCCACACAATTGGGTCTGTTTTGTAGATACTAACGAAGGGTTTCTGTGTAATAAAGACAACTGTGGAATAATGAAAAGTTTCTTTGGCAGAAAATCTATTGAAACATTTCTCTGAATCAAAGATGTTTTTGTTTGTTTTAATGAACAGAATTTTTGCATTCCAATATATAGCGTGATCCATTTCGAGGTTCCCTAGAAAAAAAAAACACAGACAATTCAAATTGAATGGGGAATGTTTATTATCATTTGAAAGAACATTCTTTGGCATTTATTTTTTGAAGATTATGTCTATCAAATGTTGGCCGCGGCTACGTCTCAGATGGTCCATCCGTTGAGTCCAATTTTCGATGACTCGTTCGAGCATTTCGACTGGTAACTGGCGAATGACACGCGTACACGTTGTTCAGGCGTAAATCTTTCCATGATGAAATGCCAAACAATACTTAACAAAAATAACATGACAGCATGACACGACTCACACGTGATCTTTCAAAAAAAGCTATTGACAAAAGTACCTCTACTATGATCACCCTATATAATGACTATTATTTCCATTCGATTTGGTTCTAATGCCGCTTTTACTACAAAGGCAATTATATTTATTGTGATAATTAATTAAAAAATCAAAACTCGTTTTTAACTGCGTAAATGTGCCAAACGTCAGTAAAAGCAATAATTTTTAGTAAAATAAGATAATTTAATTAAATTGTTTACATAAAGCTCGAGCTCGAAGATAATGAAATAAGAATGATTTATTTCTTAAATTCTACAAAATTGAGAAAACAAATTGAACGAATATAATGCCTGAATTTGAAGAAAAGTTTAAAAGGGAACATCATTATTTAAAAAATATTAAATTGTGGCGCCCATGATGTCCTTAGTCCTAAAAATAAGTACAATTTGTACTACAAATATAGATAATTTCATTAATATGAATTACATTTTTTTTAATTTAAGTACAAAACGTCTTTGGCTCCAATCTTAAATTTTATGATAAATTTTGTTTCTGTCTACAATATTTATTCTTATATTCTTCTTAAAAAGGATAAAATGTGAAAATTAGTTAAACCTTTCAAGAACATTAAGCAATTTCCTTAAACCCAAAAAGATTATTTTTAAATTAATAAACTATTACTAATAGCTATATCTTTTCACGCAAATCTTAGGTTAAAATAAAAAAATCAGACATGGTTTTTTCTATGTGGTTTTCGTTCACATTAAGAACATTTTGGCAAACATTTCAGTCATCACGCAGAAATTTATTTTAATATAATTATAAAACAATTTTGACGTTAATGCATTTTTATATCTATGAATGACCATCGTTTGCAATTAAGTCTTCAAACGTTGGACGAGTATAATGCGAATATAATATTGCAAAACTCTGCATCGAAATGATGATAGAGAACACTTAAATACCGATTTGTTTCACAATTACCAAATTGTAAAGTCAAGTATTTACCTATCATACCTCAATGTCCGTCCGTGAGCCCGTCTGTCCATCTGTCCCGTCCGGTACGATCCAATCCGATCCGTACCATGGCACTGATTAGAGTTGTGTTTCGTGTGTTTTCGTTTGTTTTGTTTTGTACGAATATCTGCCATTTATAATCATCAAGGTTTATCATAATTTTATTTTGCACAGCAGCAGCAACTGAAAATCACAAATTATTTCGTATGGAAACAATAGATTTTCCGCATGCAAATGGAAACCACGATAGCGCGACGATAGCAAACTAAGGCTGCACTGCATACCAACAATCCAAACGAGAGGCAATCGTCATTGTCGAGACATGGTTGCCTCGTTTACGTACATATTTACGTACGTACGTGTACTTCGATAAATTGCAAAATAATGGCGAAAATCTTTCATACTCATTCATTTGAAATGGAAGTAGTTTTTCACGTTTCCATTCACCGATCATTGGACACGCGAAATGTTTTCTGTGCTGCGCCACGAGCGAGTTGCCAACGCCAGCATTACGACAACATCACAACAACATCATCATCGTCATCGACACCACAACGATGATGATGGTGATTGTGATGATGTTCATCGTGGAAAAGATCAACGGCAGATGTCTATAATTATAATTACCGGATAATATTGGTCTATTGTTTGCGAATGTTTTTGCTATTTTTTTTTTTTCATTTCATAAATGACCGGGTATTAAACGAAATTAATTTCATGCTTTATTAGTTTCTACTTTTGTAAAATGGAAAAGCGGCAATGACTTAATGGACTTTAAGCCGCAATTATTGTGACAGTGAGATCTATCTATCCAACGACATGCGCGACATACTCTCGTAGCTTTTAAACCAGTTCCACAGGCAATTTTACAAGAGTTAAATGGAAAATGGTGTAAATGAACTTTTCTTTAATATACCATAAAGTCCATCGATTGGGCAAATGAATGAAGTACAAAGGTTTACCTACAGTCCATACTAGGGAAGTGCATTATGTGACACTATGTAATGCTTCAATGCGGATGTCAGATGGCGTGACAATGTCACTGCGGGTATTTGAAATTGCGATAAATTTGAATTTGTTTATCCACCTAAGGTCAGATTACACAAGTTAGAAAATTTCAGTTGAGTAAATCGACACTTTGGGAGTAATGTTATATGGAATATGTGGGAGTCAGAAAGGTGGAAACATTTTGCTCAGTCAATAATAGTCATTGCAACAATTGTCTAAAATATATAATTTAAACATATTAATATGATTGCTTCAGAAGTTATGGGTAAGTTGTGTTCTAACCAAATATTTTATTTGAGAATATTATTTTATATGTAATATGTTAACATATCGTTGGCTAATATCCAAAAGAAAATTTTACATGAGAGCAAAAAACTATTGAATTCTATTATTTCGCGATAATTGTATATGATATGAATTATGTATACAAACGTATATAATATATAAATATTTATTTATTTATATGAATTACAATACAAAGTAACTTTATATTCTAATTTTACGATCCAGGGAAAATACGAGTGACAAAGACCATGTTGCTTGTTATATATTTGTAGCGACAGACCAGAGCGTCTGGTGAGAATCGAACCCACAACCCTCAAACTCATAGACGAGCACGCTACCAACTCACCTACTGGGACGCTCAATATATAAATATATACTATATTTGTTTATGCCCAATTAAAATTATTGTTTAGGAATTTATACAAAAATATTTTATTCAAAAAATACTTTCAAGACATTACCGACTTTCGAATTTCAGTTTTATTCTTCCCTATTGTAAAGTTATAAAGGCTCCGCCGTGCAACTAGTGCTTATTTCGTGAATGGTAACACTTAGCTCATGTCTGATTTGACAGATAATTAGTTATATCCTTCCGCTGAACGAATATGGTTGTGTATACGCTTGAACAACGCTGGGAGCGATCGACTTACAGAAGATGCCGATTTTTCCAAAAAAATCATCTTTTCAGATGATGCTCATTTTGATCTTGGCGGGTATGTAAACAAGCAAAATTGTCGCATTTGGGGCACAGAAAACCCGCACGCATACATTGAAAAGCCGATACACCGAAAACGAGTCACTGTTTGGTGCGGATTTTGGTCCAGAGGCATAATTGGGCCATTTTTCTTCGAAAATGAGCAAGTGGCCGTTACAGTCAATGGCGAACGTTATCGGGCCATGTTGAACGAATTTTTGTTCACAAAAATTGAAGAGGAGGATATTGGCAACATTTGGTTTCAACAGGACGGCGCTACGTGCCATACAGCCGAAGCTAAACTCGATGTTTTGCGCTATGTTTTCAAAAAAAAAAGTTATTTGGCGGACCCTTTACCTTGCTGTTCAAAATGACATATCGATACCTTCATTCCAAAACATGCAAAGTCGACAATATTCAGTCCAAATTTTGTATTTTTCCGCCTATCCAATCATAGTTACGTTATAAGGAAATTCCCTACATATTTAAAAATTTTATGAAACTTCGATCGACTCTCTTGAAAAACTACCTATTTCCACTTATCATACTTTGGAATGGAGGTATCGAAATGTATAATAAACATTTGTTTTAGCGCTCATTTTTTAATTCCTAACAATTTCAATTCACTCATCCATATAACTAACTAGCCAATTTGGTATTTTATGTTTCAACTTTTAAAACTATGCATCTAATTTCTTCAGAATGGTCTCATTTTATTCATGACCGACCACACTTGAAGATAAAGTAATAAAAATAAATTAATTGCAAATTTTACGATGTTTTTAAGAGAGAAGTTGTTTTCGCAATATCTTGTAAGATATCTTTAAAACCGCTGATGGGATGAAGAAATTTAATTAAAATAAAATGAAGGCTACTTAATTTAGGATTATTTAAAGCTCTTATAAACCAATTACTACAAATGATTCTCCGGTTATGCTAAAATATATGATTGAACCACGATTTGTTATGCGTTTATCCCTATTAAACAGGTCCTATCCCACTAAAAGGCCACAAAGCAAAGGACCGTTTGACCAAAATGTCAATATTCAAACCCTCCAACTCGGACAGTCCTTAACCAATCTCGTTGAAATTCTGTGTTATTACTACTACTATATGTATATATAGGACTATATATAGGACAAGTGTCATCCCGATCAGGAGACATCGATTTTAAAAATTGAACCACTTGACATGAAATCCGCCATATATTACAACTCTTAACGAAGAATATAAAAAAATAGGAGAAATTTATTTCTCAATTTTTTAAAAAAAATATTAAAGTTAATCAAAAAAATCTTTTTTTAAATTATATTTTATGTATGTTAGGCAATACTTATATTTATGCAAGCAAAATCGGCACTTTCCTTGAAATTCAAAAATTTGCTGTCATATCTACAAAGACAAACGTTGATTTAAAAAAATTTCACTTTATTACTAACAGAAAATACACCAAAATTGGACACTTAAAAGTCAGACCCAAAAATTGTGTCGACCGGTGTAATAGAACATGTTTTCCACGGTAATCAGCTAATGCACATTAATTATAACCGGCCAATGTTTTAGATTGACTCAAACACAAACGCTTCAATAGCTCTTAAGAAATAAATAAAGGGTGGTTAAACTTTAAGGGCCGATGTTGATTTTGAATAAAACACAAATTGTTTAGGAAATTATTGTCATTTCTTTTTATTATGATAATATTGGTATGGTTCAATTATGTATGGAACAAAATATCGGCCAAAGGGCCGCCGCGACCTCTTCGGCACACCTCCATCCGATGGTCCAAATTTTCGATGACGCTGAGGCATAATTGAGGTTCTATGCCGTTAATGTGCCGAATTATCTCATCATTCAGCTCTTGAATTGTTGCTGGCTTATCGACGTACACCTTTTCTTTCAAATAACCCCAAAGAAAGAAGTCCAACGGTGTCAAATCACATGATCTTGGCGTCCAATTGACATCGCCACGACGTGAGATTACACGGCCGATGAATTTGTTGCGCAAAAGAGCCATTGTTTCGTTAGCTGTGTGGCAAGTGGCACCGTCCTGTTGAAACCACATATTGTCCACATCCATATCTTCCAATTCGGGCCATAAAAAGTTCGTTGTCATCTCACGATAGCGAACACCATTCACAGTAACTGCCTGACCGGCTTCATTTCGAACAAGCCGCACCAAACGAACTGGGCGAGCATGCACAGGTGTTTTCACATCTCCTACAGACCCGGTTTGCTGAAATTCTCCCGATTGTGACACGATTATGCTGATTAAAAAAACATCACGAAATGCATGAAATGCATTTTGATTTGAAAGCCCATTTTCGTAAAAGGCTTAACAAACTTTAACGCGTTGCTCGATTGTGTATCTTTCCATGGTTCAAATTGAGTTGATCTGAAATTGAGAAATGTCAAATGAAATGCAATGTTGAATGTGGTTCACATTCAACATCGGCCCTTACAATTTAACTACCCTTTATTTGAACTCTTAACGAAGAATATAAAAAAAATATGGAGAAATTTATTTCTCAATTTTTTAAAAAAAAAAATATTAAAATTATTCAAAAAATCTTCTTTTTTTTACTTATATTTTATGTATGTAAGGCAATACTTATAGTTATGCAAGCAAAACCGGCACTTTCCCTGGAATTACAAAAACTTCAATAGCTCAAAAGAAATAAATTGAACCACTATCAACGGCTCATAAATATTATACGACTTTTAGTGATGTACTAATACATCGAACCTATTTCTTCTAAGAAATTGAGATTTGTTAATGTTACAGTTAACATTTTAATCGAATATCATTCAAAGTTTGCTTCTGACGAATCACCATAATCGAAAATGAACTTTATTATTATCGGACAAAAGAGAATTGTGAATTTTATTTCAATAGACTGAAAATATTTTTAAAATATTTTTTTTAAGTCGCCTACATAAATTCGTATTAACAGTCTTACAGCGAATTTTTTTGTTATTAAACTAAAGTTAATAGAAAGTAAATATTTCCGAAAGCTTTTTGTTCAATTTCGTAAACAATTTAAAGCAATATTGTTTTATGGTTGTTAAGTGGACATAATTTGCCCACCTTCGGAGGGAGAGAGAGAGCGAGAGGTAAAAGAAAGATGTCAACATCGGTTTCCCAACAAAATCCCACATAATTTCAAAAATCCTAAAAAAGCAAACCATTTGTTTCCATATACGATATAATCATAAACAACAACTCTTTAGGCAATACGGTTCATGGCAATTGACAACAACAACAAAAACTCAAACAAACCTTTCCATGACATAAACTAGTATAACTAAACCCAACAGGTACAAAATTGCTATGAATGTACATTTTTGTTCAAATCTAGACCCATAAATTAAATGAGAATTCATGCAGACATTTACATAAACATACATACATATATACACATCCATGGTTCGTTGAATATCCGTCTGTATGTAGGAATATGCAACTGAAGGTAACTAACTAGACACCAGCAACAATTGCATTATAGATCTAGCAAAAATAGCAATAATGAAATCAATGAAGCAAATTTCCATAAAACATGCAACAATTGATTTCAACAATAAATACAATTACAACTACAGCAATGGCGACGATAGCGTCAGTGGCGACTTCAGCGTCAATACTTATTGCTGATGACGTCGTCCACAACTATTACAATTTCAAATCCAATGGATTGGTAAACAAAACGACTAACTATTAAAAATGCAAATTCACTTTTTAAATAGAAAAAAGTGAAGTTGCAAATGCGTGACCATCGTCATTATTAGTTTTTTTTTTTTTAAATTCAATTAATCGATATTGTAAAGAAAATTACATTTAAATATGAAATGACAGAGCCAACAACAGAAGGATGCCGCACAGAGCACCAGTGAACTGCAGTTGCCGATCATGATGTGGATAAAGTGAAAGCATCTCGTGAATGTGTCTGCCAGCGATGTTTATACAATTTCTAAAGAAATAAAAGTAAGACAAAATTGAACTGCATCTCCACAAATGCCAAAGTTTATTATGAATACGAAAAAAAACAACTGCACCAACTGCAGATGCCACGTTGTGTGTAACGACGATCACCAGGTACAAACTGCAACTCATCTCTATATAAGGTGAGAGATGTTGTCTCTGTTGCAGCACCAGCGGCAGCAGCAGTAGAAATCTGTTTACAGATATATTTACACAAAATCCCACCAGAGAAAAAAATGTAATTTCTTGTTGTCTGAATTGTTGTTGCTGCGATTCGTTGGTGCATGGCACCATTTGCACATTACTTTTTCTTAATGTAGTTTCTGTGGTTTCATTATGTATGAATTCACGGGGCTACAAACGGACAGACGCACGGACGGACGGCTACACTCTGCCGTTGGATGATGTATGCACCTAAGAAAATAAACTTTGTTAAGCTTCTCTATATATGAAAACAAGCTTAAAACATTTTCTTATTCAGAAAACAATAACAACAACAAATAGCAGAAAACAGCAGCAATTGAATTTTGCTGCTGCTGCAGCTTTATCTGAGTGGGGCTATTCAAACAATCGAGTTTGTGTCTTAAGTCTTTCGTTTTCTTGGTAAACACTCACGTTGCCAGATGATAAGTTTAAACTTATTTGTCAAGTTTTTCAAATGGAAAATAGCACTTTTAAGTTTTTTCTTCCAGAAAGAAGTTTTTTTTTTAAATACTGTAAAAATGTAATATTATATTTTCTTAGAAAAACACAAAACCTTTCCCAAACCGCTTCATTTTAGGTTTGATTTTAAATTAATATTAAATTTTGAAAACACTATTAATCACTTAAATAAATTGCTATAAAATGAAAATTTAACGAAACAAAAAAAATTATCTTAATTGTTGTTAGATGATATGGACAAAATTTAGAAATCGAAATTAAAGAAAACTTCAAAGACTCCTATTTTCCAATTTACGGGCGTAATGCGCATTGGAGTTTTTTCCTCAGGAATAATTTATATTTTCTAGCTATATCGCCCAGATTTTATAATTATTCATTATATTCCAATATGTGCGGCTACGTGATTCGAGAAATATGGCCCATCGCCAATTGTTTAATTTACATTTATTGTAATATTTGTCTAATAACCATTTAAAACCTAAACTGTTTTAAAAATTTCAAAGAATGAAGCATTTTAGCAATTTAAGATTGATGCTACTATTTTATGCATTTTTTTAAAAAATAGAAATAATAAGTTTTTTTGTTAATTATTTATTGTTGACCTTTATTATATTAAGAAGTTATTGATGGTTTGGCTTGAGGTCATGTATTATTTAAAAAAACGATGGATTTGTTTTTTTAAATAGTTTCAATTTTATTTGTTTCCAATATTTCGTCTGTCTTCGACAGTCATCCTCAGGGAAATTCACTTTAAAATACAAAACAAAACAAATTATACAAACATGTTTAAAAGACAAAAATAATAACATTTAGAACAGAAACTATTTTTGTTGCAAAATTTAAAGTTTTTTTTTCAAAAAATACCTGGCAACGCTGTAAACACTTCACATGAACAAACAGCTCTCACACACATTCTCTTTGGCTTTGAATGCGCGCGTGTGTGTACGAGATTGTTTTGTTTCGAATATTCAATTTCTGGCGCAGTGTTTGTTTGTTTCTAAAATGAAATGTTGTTTGGTCTTCTGATTGTTTCCAGAGTGTTATTACGATGTGTGTGTGTGCGAGTCTATTTCGAAAAGTAGTTTTTTGTTTTCGTAAAATTATGTAATAAGCCACTTTTTTGTCGCCATCTTCTATCATACGCCGCATTCACACACATTTGTACATATCCGACTTTAAAATCTCTTATTTATTTTGGGGCTTTGCTTCATTATCCGGCATTTATAGTTTGTCTTTGTTTAGGTTTTTTTTGCTAATTATACATTTTTGTTATTTTTTTCTCATTCTCTTCATTCTAGTTTTTAAGTCTATTATGTATTATTATTTTTAATAGTGTCTTCTTCTTCTTCATTTTTGCTAGTGTCTAGCACTATTTGAGTTATAGCTAGAATATACTAGAGAACATTTTGCGTGTTAGTAGTTGTCAACACAAGTTTCAAATTCGCTTGCATGTCACTCCACAAAAAGGAAAAAAAAATAACGAAAATGTCTCTGAAATGTTTTATTTTGGTTTTACCCAATTATTGATGGTTGTTAAGATATCAAACCAGTTTTGTTTTTTCCAATTTCCAACACGAGAATGTCGCAGTTTACGATTTTAGATTTTTTCTATTGTGCTATTCCTAGACTTTATGTGAAGGAAAAAAGTTATAATCATTAATTAAAATCTCTGTAGAGACATCAATTATTTTTAATTAGTAAAATAACAATTAAAAAAGACTGGTCGGTAATTAAGTGTTCTTGAGGATACTGACGTGCAATAAATGTGTCATTAGGTATGTGTGTGTGCGAGAAAACATTTACAAATAGGTAAACACAATGGAACGTAATTTGACGTTGTAAATTATTCTCCGTTGAAAAATGCAAACTTTTATTGTAAAGAGAATTAAATGCAGCTCCTTTCTTTGACCTATTTGCAATGGCTAAAAAGTCTAATACATAGAAATGATGATGGTAATTTTTAGCTCTTTATATATAAAAAAAAATTATACATGTTCGTCATCTTGGCTTTGGTTTAACAAATCTGTGGTTTTCTGATATAACAGCACATCTCAAAAGATCAAAATGTTCAGTAGGGCCAAACTATTTTTTCTCTCAAAATATTTTTTCTCTCACATTTGAAACTAAATGTGCATAGTTGAGTCTTGAAAAAGTCCCCCAAAATTGGACTTTCCTAGGAATATCATATATCGATCTATAGATAAAGTTTAGCTGAAATCTTGAATTTCTGACACAGGTTGTTATTCCAGAAAACCATCGATATATCCCAATCAAGGATATATTGATAAAGTAGAATATTTGACAAAATGTTTAATTCTAAATTTATTTTTTCTAAATTTAAGGATGCTGACGAAATAATCCAATCCTTAAAAATGTTTTTAAACAAATATTTTTAAAATTTTGAATTTTTGAAATAACTCGAAAGTTCTATTTTGAAATTTGTATTCCGTAAGCTTGCAGAAACGCAGGAAAAAAGTGATAATCATTAATTAAAATCTTTGTAAAGACATCAATTACTTTTAATTAGTAAAATAACAATGAAAAAGGACTGGTCGGTAATTAAGTGTTCTTGGGGATGCAAAAAATGTGTCATTATGTATGTATGTGTGCGAGACAAAAACAATGGAACGTAATTTGACGTTGTAATTATTCTCCGTTGAAAAGGGCAAACTTTTATAGTAAAGAGAATTAAATCGATAATTCGATTAATTTGTAAAAGCGATGTCTTCTGATCGCGATTAAACTTGCGTCAAATTTAGTCCTATTGAATATTAGTTATGACACACACAATTTCAACGAGATCGGTTAAGGACTGTCCGAGTTGGAAGGTTTTGAATATTGAAATTTTGTTCATTAGCTATTGTATTTAGAAAATTTTTGCCAAAGTGTTTTTGATGGCTTTTTTAGATTTAGTTTTATTTTTGATTTTTTTGTTGCTCAAAAGTAAGGTTAGGGAATTTCCTTTAATTGCTTTGTGGTCCTTTAGTGAGATGGGACCTGTTTATCTATCCAAATAATGATAAACTCCTAAAAATGGAGATTAGCTAAAATAACTACAACTTTTTAAATAATGCATCGATTTTCTCATTTTATTTTATCCGACGGTCTAACTTTATTCATGGCAGACTTAACGATAAAATAATAAATACGAGTATATATTTTAATTGAGAATTTTTTCATGGGAGGTTTTAATAAAAAAAATTTTAAAACATTCTCAAAAAAGGCTACTTAATTTAGGATAACTTAAAGCTTTCCTGAAAAAAATACGAAAAATTTGTCTCCAGTTATGCTAACATACGAGGGTTGCTATTTATATTTCGGTCCTGGCAATGCTGGTGTTGCCAGATGAAAACTGGAGCTTCCATTGGAAAGTATGACATTTTTTAGCATAACTTCACTCAGACCATTTTGTCATTTGAGCGCGAATTGTTTTGGTTACAGTGTGTTGAAAATGCACCTCCAAAACATGGTTTTAGAACGCTTCGACAGCTGCTTCAGGCGTCGAAAACCGTTGACCAAGCAGTTTTTGCTTGATGTGAGTGAATAAGAATAAGTCATTGGGTGTCAAATCAGGGCTATACGGCGGATGACACATCAATTCGACGTTTTGGCCGGTCAAAAAGGCGCTGGCTTGAGCCGATGTGTGAAAGCTCGCACTGTCATGGTGCACAATGATTCGTCTTCTCTTGTTCGTTTTTCGAATTTCTCCGAAGACTTCAGGCAAACAAATTGTGGTGTACCACCCAGAATTTATCGTTATACGTTGCTCAAGCGGAACAATCGCCACATGACCAGTTTTGCCGAAGAAGCAGGCGACCATTTGCTTCAAAGTGCTTCTTCCACGAACAACTTTCATTGGATTTAGGTCGTCTTCGAAGACCCACACGGTCGATTGCTGTTTTGTTTCGGGCTCATACGCATAAATCCAAGATTCGTCACCTGTGACGATCCTTAAAACGTCTTTTATAAATGTCTTTTGAAGCACCGCGATCGTATTTTTTCAAAATTTCTTTGCACCAATCGACACGTGCCTTATTTGAGCGATTGTCAAATTGTGCGGGATCCAACGAGAACAAACCTTTTTTACGGCCAGGTGTTCATGCAATATCGAATGTATGCTGGTGGAAGAAATGCCCAAGGATGCCTCTATCTCACGGTATGTCACATGACGATCTTGCATTATCAGTTCACGCACGTCATCAATGTTCTCTGGCACGTCGCCAGGCAACACTTAGTGTTGCCTAGGCCAGAAATATATATGGGTATTTCCAGGATGCCGAACGCGACATTCGTACGCCTTTAAAGTGAAACAAAATAAAGAAATCTAACTTAAATTTTTTTTTTGTTGTATACATTTTTCGATAGCATTTTAGTAGCACTATATTTAGGGCAAAAGGCAGGTTTGCTCGATTAGTTGCTTTCTGATATATTGGCAAAAAACATGGGATCCCGAACGCGACAAAAAATAGAACTCGTTTTCGACTGCATCTAGAAATATTCAAAAATCTGCGAATTGAAACAGAATTTTGTAATGCAATTTTTTTTAAACTAAAATAGACTAATATAGTTTTTAATTAGAGGTTGTCATGTTAAAATATATATATTGGATTTTTTTTTGCCGCTCTTAGTGTAAATTCCGCACGCGACATTCCTAACGCGACATTATTTCTCTCACGTAATAATTGCATTTAGAAAAACAAAAGTATAACTTCTACACTTACAAATGTAAGAATAATAATAATAATAATAATAAGGAACACATGTTTGTTAATTTTTTAATTTTAAATTTAATTTTTGTTAATTTAATTTAATTTATTTTTTTTAATTTAATTTTTTTAATTTAATTTCTTTCTGTTTTAATGTTTTCCAAATGCCGTCGTGATGCTTCTTTATTGTTATTTTTACTCATCCGCACAAAAAGTAAGCAAATATGAAAAAAAAAAATTTTTTTGTTCTAATATGTCTAACTAAGATGGCGAACGCGACAAACTTTTGATTAAAATTAAAGTTTTCTTAGAAGCAACAGCAAACAATTTTTGTTTTTTATTAATTAAGCACAATTAACTTTGTTTGAATATAAATTTTCAATTACTTGCTTCGACTGGATGAGCAGTTCTGATACAAAACTGCGTTTTGTTATCGCGAACGTGACACCAAAATAGAAGGTGAAAGAAACTTACAAATTTACCGTTAGTCGATGCTTGCTTTATCTCTGTTTCTATTTTCCTAATAGTTTGTTGTTGGTACAAAGATCTTTAACGAAGATTGCAACCATAAAACGAATATATAACAAATAACAGTGAAATGCAAAACCAGCACTTAAAGGGGCCAAAAATGAAAAAAAAATATTTGTGACTTTCTGTTCAAATATTTCACAACAAAAATAAAAATATGCTGTAAACTCATTATATTCTTTAAATTCAAATATTTCTTTAACAATATAAAAGAAAAAAAAATTAGTTTATCATCTTTTATTTTTCTCATCGTGGTGGACCTTTCTCTGGAAATGCCCATATAGCAACCGTATGTGATTGAACCTCAATTTTTTTTAGAGGTTTATGTTTATTTTGATAGATAAACAAGTTCCATTCCACTAACAGACCACAAAGTAATAACCAAATATTTCTTTCGTGCAAAAAAAAATAAAAAATAAAAATATGGGTTTTTTTTGTCAAAAAAGGTTTTATTTCAAAAAAAAAATATTTTTGTTAATTTTTTTAGAGATTGGAGAAAAAGCTATCGAAAATACTTTGTGCAACATTTTCTAAATACAGACAGTCCTTAACCGATTTCGTTGAAATTTTGTGTCATAACTAATATCCAATAGGACTCAATTTGATGCAAGTTTAATCCCGATCCGAAGACATCGCTATTAAAAATTGACTCACTTGGCATAAAATCCACCATATACATATAGTCTGAAAGGGTCCAAGTTTTGTAGATGCTGATTAAGTGATATTATGTTCAAAATATTAGACTCTAAACTTCATTACTACGTCCTTTAGAATAAACATTGAAACAATGTGCCGATTAACCACCATATTTCGCATACTTGAAAATTTTACAGGAGAAGCAAAAAACTAAATGAAATGAAAAATGTTGTCTTTAGAAAAACTGGATTCTCAGGATAATACATAAACATAATGATGTGAAAATTGCGTGAAATAAACATTTTTAACTATAAAAGAGAAATCATCATGAATTTCGTTAATAAATTCGCCAGGATGTGTATTTTGATACTGAACTGAAATTCTATTTTTCTTGTTGTTATGCCTTTTTCGTTTCTGATGACGATATGTAAATAACATATTAAATAATAGATATTTTTATTTTTGTCGTCCATATCAATAATCACAGCTAGAATTCCTTGCATTGCGATATTTCGAGTCATACAAATCGCAATAAGAAATATTTGCTGTCATTGACTTTTATCATGTCTTTAAAAAATTGCAAAACTTGTCTCGAGCTATAAAATCGTAAATAATACAGTTACTTAACTTGTTGGATGTTTTTATTAATAAACAGAAAGGTCGAATATTAAAAACAACAATAACAACTAAATACAGTTACATTTTATATTTTCCGAATTTAAAAATACGTTTGTCCTAAGCTATTTGTCCAAGCTTTTCACAAGATTCGAGAAATATTCTCGAATGCCATCTACGGATAGCTTTACGTATTGTTATTTTGACTCTGATACAGTGTCTATACTTTCAATTGTCTTTGACAATATGTTTTACAAATTAAGCCATCGACTTTTAAAAACTGATATAGAACAACTCTTTCAAATATGACTTGTAGCTTTCAGTTTTCTGTGGTTAACCACTGTCTGTGTGTTAAAGTGTTAATTGAAACTAATTTCATGAAAGCACATTTTCCACATTAGGTAGGAATACTCCGAGACAATGTGGAACAATTTGTATGTTCTATTTTATTGTAGTCTATTTTTTGTCTGGTTTCTGGTATTTTCCCTTTTAATTAACGTCACCGTGCTAATGTGTTCTATTTAGTAAAAATTTACTTTTATAAAACTGAAAAAAAAGAAAGAGGCAACATTTTATGGCGACAAAGTAAAATAAAGAACGTTGGTTGCTCAGAGCATGATTAAAACCGTGCAATAATATACGATTGCTGGATTGCTTTTTTTTCCAAAATCAAGTTTTGAAGACTTGTTGGTTGAGTCACTAATTTATAGAAATTCTGCTTTGTTACCATTTTTATGGACTTGAAATGGAATGCTGCCTAATATATCAATAATTAACGATTCACGGAAGTAGTGATGAAGCAACAATATCGAAAATAAAATGGAGAGCTTAGAGTCTCGGTACTTTCAAAATATTTGTAAAATCTCATTAAATTTATTTAAATTAATTGATTTGAATCTGTTCTAACAAACAAAACACTATTATGAATTTAGGACAGGAAATCACAGCAATTAGTTTTTAGATCATAAGTTGTAAATGTTTTAAAATTTTCACATACGAGTACATAGGTACATATGTATAAATTTAATTTAGATAAACAAACTAAAACCGTTAATTTTCTCTTTGGCACTTGACCATAACCCACATTCGGTCAAAAATATGACTTGGATTAATTTGGCTTTTATTTCGAATAAAAAAACAAAGAGAAACAATGGTTAATTTATTTAAATTAATTTCTCAAGCTGGTTACGATTTTGTATGGGCCATCCATCCATCCAAACAACAAACTAAAAACACTTTGCACATGCGCGCGTACCAAAACAATCATAATTAATCGTGATTTATTTTCAGATTTAAATTCAGCCATAACAAATATAATTTACATTATATATTATTACAATGTTGTTGATTTTTTTTTTGTTTTTTGTTGTTTTAATTTTTCAACTATCATGCATTTGTTTTTCTTAATAAGTAATAAAATTTTTTAATGTGAAAACCCAAAAAGCATAAACTATGAAATTGTAATTTTTGGGGTAATGAGATCAAATCGAGGTACCTTAATAAAGGGTTTTCCAACAAGGGGTGTTATTTTGGTATTCAAAGAAAAATGCAATTTTTTGAGATAAATGATCGGATGTTTATTTCATAATACTCTTTATGCCGTTAATAATGAAAAACAACATCAGCCAAATGGCCACCACGACCACGCTTACAGGACCATATCCTTTTCATGACATTTTTCATAACCAAATTGCAAAGTGGCTGCCCTTTGACGGGTTGAATCGACGCTGGGCTGTTGGCGTAGACCTTATCTTTCACGTGGCCCCAAAGGAAGATGTCGCATGGTGTTAAATCACAAGATCTCGGTGGCCAATTGTGATCACCTCTTCGAGGGATAACACGGTCCGGAAACTTTTCCCGTAACAGAGCAATGGTTTCGTTGCTTCTGTGGCACGTAGCGCCGTCTTGTTGAAAGCAAACGTTGTCCAGATAAATACCATCCAAGTCCGACCCTAAAAAATCATTAATCATTAATCATTAATTGTGCCAATTCGGAAGAATAAAGATAGTAGTGATCTTAGGCCAATTTCTATTATGCCAATTTTGTCAAAAATGGCTGAACACATAATGAAAATGCAGATGATCAGATATTTAGATGGTATGTCACTATTGCATGACAGTCAGTCTGGTTTCAGACGAAATCGTAGCACGACTTCTCTACTTCTTGGTTTGACTGATAATGTTAGGAAGAGAGTGAGTGAGGGTGGCTGTTGTGTGCTGTTGTCACTGGATCTTGAAAAAGCCTTTGACAGAGTTGATCATAGTATATTAGTTGAAAAGCTTTACTGCCACTTTGGCTTTTCCTCAACAGCTTGCAGATTAATGTATTCGTATTTGTCTGGTAGGAAACAGTATGTGTCTGGTAAGAATTGTTCGTCTAGTGTCCTTCCGGTGAGTAGTGGAGTTCCACAGGGATCAGTTTTGGGTCCCTTGTTATTTATTATGTATGTTAATGACTTGTTCAATCGTATAGTTGGTAGAAATAGTATTGCATATGCATTTGCTGATGATTTGCAGATCTTGTTTAATGGTGATTTTGTGTTTTTAGATGTTTTGCAGAGTACAATTGACTTCAATGTTAATTTGTTAGTTAATTGGATGAACAATAATGGCCTGTCAATTAATGCCTCTAAACCCAAGGTAATGTTTTTCGGCAATATACCTACAGATGCTATTTCTGTTTCCATCTGTAGCACAGCTATAGATGTTGTAAGCAATTTTAAGTGTCTGGGTGTAATCCTTGATAATAATTTATCTTTTGAGTTGCATGTAAACTCATTAATTTCCAGAGTTAACTTTCTTTTACGAAAATTATACAACCTGGATTTGGTCATGCCGCGTAGTATTAAGATTCGTGTTGTTCATGCGTTGATAATGCCTATTTTTATACCCTCACTTTAGTGTGACGAGGGTATATATCATTTGCTACGGAAGAAAGTGTAACACATCGAAGGAGTGATCTAAGACCCTAAGTATGTTCGGAGGAAATCCGTTTTGGGTCATTTTAAGTCGAATGAGCAATGTCCGTCCGTCTGTCTGTCTGTCTGTGTGTCTGCTGGCTGGTGCGCACGATAACTCTCGAAAGGAGTAACCGATTGACTTCAAATTTGGTATGTGGTAATATTTTGATCTATCTCCGGATGAGTTCGAAGATGGGCCATATTGGTCTACTCCTTCTGGTACCTCCCACACAAAGGGTTAAAATTTAGTGAAATATTGATTCTTTAATAACTTCTATACTACTTACTCGAATCTTTTGAAATTCTGCACATAATATTAGTATATTAGTCGCTATTAACTCGAGAAAAATGGGTGAAGTTGGCATGCCCCTTTTGGTACCTCCCACACAAATGGACCATTTTGCATCAAAATTTAACTGCTTATAACTTTAACACAAGTGCATAAAAATGCTTGAAATTTTCTACAGTATAATGTTTTTGTAGCGCCTATAGTCCGGTAAAAAATGGGCATTATTGTACAGCCCCTTTTGGTACCTCCCACACAAATGGACCATTTCGTAACAAAAGTAAACGGCTTGTAACTTTAATACCAGTGCATACAAATACTTGAAATTTTGTACAGTGTAATGCTGTTATAGTGCCTATAGTCCTGTAAAAAGTGGGCGTTATCACCCCGCCCCTTTTTGTACCTCCCACACAAAATGGCCAAATCATACCAAAATTACATAGCTCGTAACTTTAATATACCAGTGCACATAAACGCTTATAGTTCAGCACAATGGAATGTATTTACCGAAAAATACGATGGTTCCGAACGCCTTCAAAGGTTTACCCGACTGGTATTTTCTTTCTTCAAAATTAAAAATATTATATATATTACTTAAATTAATTACGAATTTTGTTGTATCACCGTCAGCATTTTTACAGCAACGTAAGGTTTATTTGCTGCAATCATTACTGCAGCGATGGTTTTTGTTTTCTTTATGTGATAATTTATTAGTAGAAAATACAAAACTGTAAATTTCCGTTTTTTATTAATATTCACATTTTGTCTTTGACCCATTATTTTACCTGTCGACGAAGCAAAATTTGGTAATAATAACATTTTGGCCCCTCAATGTTGCATAAAACCCGATCCAATGTCAAAACAAATCCTCCCCTCTCCACTATTCCATAAATAAAAAAACTAACGAAATGTTGTATAAATTATAAACAAATAAAATTTCCGTTGGCTTAGTTTAAAGGTCAGAATTTGTAAAACTCACGGCATACAAATTAGTTTGTCAATCTTTATCTATGAAAATATGGTCTAATTACAGGAAATTTTCATCATCATCTCGATTGTGAGCGACAGAAATTGAGTTATGTCACACCAGTGGTACACCCTTTTCTTTGAGCAAAACAAATGGCTTTTGTCAAGTTTGTTTTGCTTTTAGTTTATTGCACAACTATTAAAAAGCCAAGCAGACCACGCGACCATATTTATTTATTAACCACACACTATTTGGGTTATTTTTGGGTTAACCAACAGCAACAAATCAACTATCAATTTTAAAGTCAATAAACTCTTGGAGCAACACAGCACAACACAATAAAGACTGACCGTTCAAGCGTTCGACCATTCGTTCATTGTGTATTCGATGATACGAGTATTAACTATACTCGTCATATCATCAGACACCAAAAACCAAAGGCATAATTTTTTTTGTTTCCAGATTCAAAAAGTTGCGAAAAAATTGCCGTTTTCGTCGTCATAGTCATAGTCGTCGTCGTAACTAAGTATCGGTAGTATGCTGCGGCCAGTGCAAATCTGTCAAAAGAAAAACTGGTTTTTCTTCTTCCTAAACTTGGCGAAAAACTCCGCTAATGATGTGAAGATGAAATATAGTCGGTCGAGCTGAAGAAGCAGCAGATGAATGTTTTTCATAATGTCTAACAAAATGTTTATTTTTTTTTGCTGCCCAAGTGTTTATGGCGTGTGTGTGTTTTTAAAGGAAGTGACCCTATAATGCACATAATAACAACTACAACTCTACTCAACGTCAATTCACTTCGCTTGGTGGAAAAACTCCACTGTAAGTAGTATTTTCTTCTCGATGTTACTGGTTACGTATCAGCACAAGAGACCCCCGACCACCGCGGAATCTAGCAACTGTGGGTAGAGTTGGCTTGCATAATAAAAATGCTGTTGTTTCGCCGAACTGCTAAAGTATTGTTCATAGAGGAGGCAAATTATTTAAGCATAACTTGAACATAGCATAAGGCAAAAATACCCGTAGATGATGATGATACGATAGTTCGTTTGGCGGCGGTGACGGCAGTGGATGCACATAACTACAGACGGACTTAGTGCATTTGTACATGCTCGGATGGTTTTTTTATAAAATAGTTCCGTGTTTTGTGCGGTGCCTTTTTCATAAGACTGACATCTCCTTGTCATAGTGTGTGTGGGTTGGGAGTGTATTCTATAAGACATAAATTCCTCTTCTATGATCCATCAATCCATTTATCCATTAATATGTCTTATGTCTAAAATAGATTACATCAATTTCTACCAAATACTCCCACGCATATGCAATTGTATCATGAGAAACATGATAAAATTACAAGGTACTGACACTTATCCAACAACACAAAAAAGCATATTCGCATTGTTAATTTTTACTGTTCCTATATATATAGAACCAGTAAAAAAAAGTCGGGCGGGGCCGACATATAATACCCTACAGCATTCTAGTAAAATGGAATAACACTGAAATATCCAGGTTAATTTCAGGTAAAAATTTTTAACATACTTTGGTACATTCAAAATGATCAGATGTAAAATGCAGCTTCTATAGCGCTGAAAAACCAAATCGGAAGGAAC
Source organism: Eudasyphora cyanicolor (assembly GCA_963930755.1). Classification (NCBI taxonomy): domain Eukaryota; kingdom Metazoa; phylum Arthropoda; class Insecta; order Diptera; family Muscidae; genus Eudasyphora; species Eudasyphora cyanicolor. Next base: position 288,533,226 of record OZ005735.1, read on the forward strand.
ATACGAATATATGGAGGCTACAACTGAATCTGAACTGATTTTTCTCAAATTCGGTAATGTTAATCCTTGGATAAAGAAACTCTACCCTACTAAATCTCAAAATGATTGCATGTAAAATGCAGCTACTGCAGCGCTAAAAGCGCTGAATCGATTTGCTTCAAACTCGGTAATGTGGATCACTGTATGAAGAAACTCCTCCATGCTAAATTTCAAAATGATTGAATGTGAAATACAGCTTCTATAGGCCAAATCGAAAGGAACACATACATATCGATACCTCCATTCCAAACAATGCTAAGTGCAAGAAGGTAGTTTTTCAGGAGAGGCGATCAAAGTTTGATGATTTTTTTTAATTTGTATCAAATTCCTTCATAATGCAAATCGAATGACCTGTACTGTTTTGTGAATACCTTTTGATTGGGTTGACGGATAAACACCAAATTTTGACAGAATATAATTTGGAATATTTAGAAATTAAAAATGCAATTTCCCTAAAAACATGCTAAGTCGATTTAGCAATCTGGACTGATTTTGACCAATCTTAAGCTCTAATTCTTATTCCAAACGAATAAGAATTATTCCTCACTTCCGTTATATCAAAGCCCTCTTTACTGATTGGCCCTAATATTTGGTACAATATTCCTGAACACACCCTACATCTCAGATGTAAAGAACACATAGTTTATTATACCAATATGCTGCACGAACAGGCCAAAGGGGAAACTTTATCACAAATAAAATATATATATTTTTTTTCAGAAATATATAATATTCCAAAATTGATATCCAAATATATTTTATTCCAATTCAAACATATCAAAACTTACGATTTCCCCCGTGTAGCGATTTCTATGAAAATCATCCTTCAAACAGTCAAGAGATTTTTTGGGAGTTTTCCAACACAACATTTATTGAAATAAAAAAATGAATAAATTCAATTTGTTATTACAAACAGTATTATTCCTCTATATGATCATTCGCTATGGATACCCCTTGAATAAATATTAATTATTTCCTCTTTATTTGACATCATTGCAGGAACTTCCACGCGCTGAAGCCTTATTGGGTCGTGAAAATGTCAACGATGATGACTTACAAAGTCTCAATAGAGTGGAAACGGTTAAAAAGGCTGAGAGTAAACCTGAGAAAGCCGCTCCCTCGGAAGAAGAATTCAATATGAACAAACTCAGCAGTGACAGCGAAGAGGCTGAGGTTATGCAAAAGTATCCCGGCAAAATTCCCTTGGAATTGGACTTGAGCGATTTGGCCGCTGCCCTATTGCAAAGCAATAAAAAGTGAGTAGAGATACAACGTTTAAAATTGCCAACCCATGTAAATCGAATTATTTGAACAACTTGTGTAGATCCCGCATGAACTGTGTTGTCGAACGCAAACATGCCGAGGAACTGGTTGACTCACCATCGAAGACGGTTGCGCTGCCCTTCGGCATGAACTTGACCACTGAACCCAAGAAGGCTCGCATCACCGGTGAACGTATCTCGATTTTCTGCGAAGGTGGCAACGAAAGCAAGGAACAAGACTCATCCAAGAGTTCTCGCAGTGAAGATGACGAAGATACCGACGAAGAGGTTGAGGTTCGCCCCATGTTCTTCCCCTACCAACGTGTGCCAATTCCATTCGGACCCATTCCCAACCGTTTCCCATTGACGCATATGCCACAACGTATGGAACCAATGATGCCACGCCACCAGCCAGAACAGTTGCCCGGTTTCTTGCGTCAAATGCCCCCACCACCACCACCATTCCAACAATTGCCCATGCGTCCTCCTATGCCACCACAAGTGATGCAAGCTCCCCATCCCGAACCCCAACGCATTTTGCGCATTCAGGTTCATCAGATTCCCTTGAGAGAATTGATTCATGTAGCTGATGATGTTCCTCAGCAAATCCAAGCTCAACAACCACCTCAGCAAGCTCCTCTGCCACAACAACAACAACCTCAGCAACAACAGGTAGGCATCGATAATTTTACTATGTACATACATATTCGTATGTCGAAAAACAAATATTGCGTTTTTACGCATCTCATAAATGAAAGCTTGTTTTGTTTAGTGAATATCCTCAAACTATGGCTATATCTTGGTCCGCCTGTGAGATATAGGGATGTTATATAACCTCTAAATTCTGGAATATCTTCGGTTCTATCAAAACTAGAATCACGAGCAGAATGGAGAACTCTAGCTGTATAATATGAGCTTTAGTAGAAGATATCTGAGATTAGAAAGAAAATCTTGAATTTTAGAGGTTATGTATTATCGTCTAGCTCACTGGTGGATCGAGGTGTAGCCTAAATATTTCGAGAATATTCACTAAGCTAAACAAAACAAGCTTTAATTTGAGATGCGGACAACCGAAATATTTTTTCTGCTGTTGGTTTTATTTATTTATTTTCTAATTTTTTTAATGTTTGTTTTTTTGCAGATGTCACAAAATCAAATCCAACAATCGCAACAACAGCAGCAACCTCAACGTCCAGAAATGCCATTCTTCCAAGTAATATATTTAATTTGAGTCTGTCCTGAGGTAATTTGTTTACTGACTTTTTTCGTTGTACTTTTGTCCTTAGATCCAACGTATGCCTTTAGATTTGGCTTTGGAACGTGCCGGTATTACCGCTGAAGATTTGGCCAATATCCAACGCATGACCGAAGACCGCATCAACGAAGAATTCCGCCGTTTGGCCATCGACTCCGATGAGGAGGACAACAGCAACAGCTCCGAAGATGACGATGAACCTCAGGCGCCAATGAACGCCAACAGCAACAGCGAACAGGAAAAATCCCAGCAGCAAGAGAGTCAACAATCCGAACAAGATTCTGAGCAACAACAGCGTCAAGCTCGCATGCAAGCTATGCCCATCCAAAGACTCATCCTGCAACCATTGCCTGAACAGCCCCGTGACACTATGACTCCTCCCATGCCCGATCGTCGTATGCCCATCGGTCATCCCGGTTGGGGCCGTAGCTTAGCTCAACCTGTTAGCATTCCCGTGCCCATGATGGATGCTCAAACCGATATGTCCGGTCAGGACGATCAATCGTCTTCCTCCTCGGCTGCCGATGAGTCGGAAAGACCACATTGTAAGTATTAACAAAGGGGGAAATAGGAGAGAATTGTAAAAAGTACAACGCGAGTCGTTGAAAATTGCGACATTTTCAATAATCGCTCAGTATTCAATTTCAATTTGCAATTCTGCTGAATGAATTTTGATGGATCCTTATTAAACGATCTCGTTTATTTTTTAGAATTTTTTTCTTTTTATCTCTTCTTACAGTTGTCCACCCACGTTCCGTCTAAGAATCTGATTGTATTAAATCATCTGTGATGTTTTGCTGCTAATTTCAATAAAGAGAATCTCCAACACACAATAATAGTAAAAATAACAAGTGGCAGCTGTGTTTTTTTCAGAGTGTATAAAAGTAAAGTTTAATTTGTTTGTTTCTGGTTAATTGTAAGAAAAGAATAATTGGTCCATTCCAACAACAAAAAATACTATCTATAAACCAGCATTCGCGTAAATACGATATGTAAAATCTATATTATTTATGTATGTTTTATGTTCTCTGCTATGATGTTTTAATGATGATGTCTTTGTAATTGTATTAAATGTATGTATGTCTCTGTTATTATGTATATTTCTTTATAAATTTTTTGTTCTCTCCCTCAAATCTGTAATAATTGTTGTTAATTTTTAGATTTTTTAAAGGAATTTTATTTCGAATAATTAGAAATGCAAAAAAGTAAATTTTTGTAAGGAAATTTAAAAAATAAAAACATTATATTTGTAAATAAGAAAAACCAAAACTGCATTTATGACTTCATTTAAACGAAAATGATAAAGGGGAGAATCGTCCTCTACAGATTAGTACCAACGAAGCATTTTATTAGAGATGAGATCTTTAGTAAACTTGATATAAATGTAAACGGAAATTCCCCAAAAAAAAGACACGAACATATATCAAATTGGACCTGTGTACCAATGATATGAAGATTTGTTTTATTTTATAATTCACATATTTGAAATTTATCCGTTCGCCGAAATGCATATTGCCTAACTTTTTCAAAACTGAAATTGTACTAGAAAGCGTGAAAACTGAACTTCCAAGTAATCTACCAAAATGTTGCCCCGATAATTTTCGAAGACGAAACCAAAGACAATTCATATTGTAGAAGTGAATTTGGTCGTTATAAACAATTGAACGAACACACATTTTACGGGATCGGCGGTCGAAGTGTTACCAATTAATAATGGTGTAATTGTATATCGTGAAAACATTTCAAATATTAAGAAAAATATATTATTGTTTTATGTAGCCACATTTAACGTGGATAATAGCAGGGCCGTGCCCAAGATTTTGTTTTGGGGGGGGGGGGGGGGGGGGGGTTTCACATATGGTACCCATTTTTTAAATAAAAGTAGATAGTGGCCTTTTTTAGTGCATATGTTGGTGGACACTTATAAAGGGTCCGCCAAATAACTTTTTTTTTTTGAAAATGCTATAAAAAAAACTACTGAATATTTTCTCAAATTTCTTTTTTTATTTGAAAGTACAATCCTTCCGGTTAATAATGGAAAATAATTTCATTCAAGTGGCTGCCTCGGCTGACCATGCAGTAGCCTACACGATCGGTCCAATTTTTAAGCACATTATCGATTGTGTGCAGCTGTATTTCACCAATGGCTTTACGAATATTGTCCTTTAAAGCGTCAATTGTCTCTGGCTTGTCGGCGTAACACTTATCTTTGAGGGCACCCCACAAATAATAGTTCAACGGTGTCAAATCGCAGCATCGAGGTGGCCAAACGACATCAGCTCTGCGGCTGATAATGCGATCTTCAAAAACAGGGCGCAAAACATCGAGTGTAGCTTCGGCTGTGTGGCACGTAGCGCCGTCCTGTTGAAACCAAATGTTGCCAATATCCTCCTCTTCAATTTTTGTGAACAAAAATTCGTTTAACATGGCCCGATAACGATCGACATTGACTGTAACGGCCATTGAAAATGGCCCAATTATGCCTCTGGACCAAAATCCGCACCAAACAGTGACTCGTTTTGGGTGTATCGGCTTTTCAATGTGTGCGTGCGGGTTTTCTGTGCCCCAAATGCGACAATTTTGCTTGTTAAATCTGAAAATATGATTTTTTTTGGCAAAATCGGCATATTTCCCAGCGTTGTTCAAGCGTATACACAACCATATTCGTTCAGCGGAAGGATAAAACTAATTATCTGTCAAATCAGACATGAGCTAGGTGTTACCATTCACGAAATAAGCACTAGTTGAAAAAAAACGTTAGATAGCGGACCCTTTACATATTTTTATAGTTATTAACATTAAAAATACATAGATAATATTTTCATTGGGGTGCATATAACAAAATTGTTTCATTAGTGCTGCAAGTAATACCTTTAACCAAATATTCATTAATATAAATCCATACACTGAGAAAAAATATATATCAAAAATGAGCTAATGGCAGAAAAGAGAAAAAAATCTTTCAATTAAACGTTTTTTTAAACAAAGTCGACATTTTACTAGTTTTAGGGAAATGTTCTATATTTATAATGCAGAATATATTTATTTGAACGATTTTCTATATTTAGCGCCAAATTAAAGACATTGTTCTTAATTTACTGTATATTGTTTTTTCAGTGTATGGCACAAAGACTACACGCAAAAAATAGCTTCTGCTTCGGCTTGAAACATATATATGTTTAGGATACATTCGTTGCCCCAGATTTCAGATTTCCGACAGTAGGAATCTCGTTCATCTATTAGTAGGAACGGACAGTAGGAAATTTTAGCTCCAAATTGGCTTAAATGGGCGATCATAAATCACGAACGCGCGGACCGATTAGATAAACCATCTACACGACCATATGAACAAACCCTAAAAATTTAATCGAATTCGGTTTGACCATTCGTGAGTTATAAAGTCACAACACACTTGCAACAATTTGTTATATATCCGATATCTGGGCAGATGTTGGTCTAAACAAATTGCATTGTTTGCATCCAAATATGTTTTTATCCAGGAATATTATTTCCGAAACAAAGATTCATTTGCAATTAAGTATTCAGAAAATATACCGATACCTTAATTGTGTTAAGTTTTGTAGCAATTCAAAGTTATTTTTTAAGAAATTTTTAATGTTTCTACCAATATTTTGTAATGGAAATCGTATAATCTTGGAGAACAATATATTAATAGAGCACGTTGAAAAAAATCGCTTGTCTAGTATATTGTCCCAAACATATTCTGTTAGAAATAAACATATGTTTAGGGTGCACTCCAAATATATAATATTTGACACACATAAATATATTGTATGTTTGGGAGGATATTGTTCTAAATAACACTATGATCAATCAGTATTTAAGTATTTTGGCAATGTATAAATGCCTTAACTTAAAGGAAAGTTTTTTGTTTTTCAGAATTTTCAGTAAGTTTTTTTAGAAATTTTATATGTTTGGAAAATTCATTTAACTTAAATTGTATAATCGTTCGTAAGTGATGAACATTGCATTGATGTATTGACAAAAAGTGATGAATTTCAATATTTTTTTTAATTTAAAAAAAAATAATGATTTAAACCAAAAGCTAATGCTGCTTGTTTTGAACTATAAAGAATAACACGAAATATAGGAAAAACTAACTAAAATTCGAAAAAGTTAACAAAGTCTGAAATTTATTTTTTAAATAAAATATATTAGGAAAACTTCTTAAATAATAAATTTGTTTGTCTGTAAACACATATTTTATTTGTGAAAGTCAGTTCGTCAGTTTATATTTTTTCTAATATATTATTGATTTTCAAATAAAATTTATTTGTTAAAAAATTTGTTATATATTATATAAAAAATTTGATTCCAAATATATTTTCTTTCAATTCAACCATATCAAAAATGGCGATTTTCCCCGTGAAGGATTTACAACTAATGATGATTAAGAATATTTAGAAATTTAAAATTAGTGCTTTAAAACAGAATTTATTGCTTCATATTCTCTTCAACCTAACCTAACATGTCTCTTCTCTTCAACCTAATGCTTCATATACCATTTTTAATTGGCAGGTATAATTTGAAATTAGGGAAATATTAACACTGAAACTCGAAAATCCAGCAAAATTTTGAAAATATTTTTTAAATAAAATGTATTTGGAGAAATTCCTAACAACAATTTTATTTGTATTTAAACACATAGGTACTATATTTGAGAAAATTAGTGCAAATATATTTAATTGTAATATATTAATAAATGAGTGCAAATAAATTTGTTTGCTTAAAAATATGTAATATTTACAAATTTGTGCCCCAAATATATTTTTTTTCTACTCAAACATATCTAAAAAGGCGATTTTGCCCAGTGTTCCTACATATCCTGCATCATTAATCAATCAATGTGGTACTACCTATTCTTAATGTCTTAAACGCTGCCCTAATTGTATATTTTCTACAAAAACGGAAAAATCTAAATAATATTAGCTCGAATAATAAATTTTAAATATTGTAATTATACCCTCACTTTAGAGATACGAGGCTGTCTGTCTGCTGGCTGGTGCGCACGATAACTCTCGAAAGGAGTAACCGATTGACTTCAAATTTGGTCAGTGTTGCCATAAATGACGATTTATCGACATTTTGACGATTTTTATGGCCAAAAAATTTGATATGACGATTTGGAGGTGGGTTATGTTGCAGAATCGGTAGAGGTAATTGCAGTACACATTTTTAAGTATGTGCTATGTCAAAAGTTGGACCTAGGAGGTCATTGTTCCAACGAATGGTTTCAGTTAAAATAAATCGTTTGTAATTATTTGTACCGTCCAAGTGATAGAAAGTTGTTTTTTCTTTTAGGTTACAAAGTCAACTTGCGTGTGGCTAAGTCAAAATATGGGCCACTGAGGCCACTTGGTCATGGATAAAATAAAATACAAATTGCCGAATTTTAGCCATTGAGGTCAATACTCGTATGTATGATTTTGGGTAAATTTTAACGCAAATCGCAAAATTTTACAAAGTTCGCCAATAATTCTGCGAATCGATCTAGGTAAAATTAAATTCAGACTAATCAGTTGGCACTTGTGGTTTCAAATGCGACAAGAAGTAGAATGTACACCAAAAGTTAACAGCCTAAAACATGAATACCAGTATATAAAAATACTTGAAATGTTGTACAGTGTAATGCATTTATAGTGCCTATAGCCCTGTGAAAAATGGACGTTATCACCTCGCCTCTTTTTGTACCTCCCACACAAAATGGCCAAATAATACCACAGTTTAATATCTCATAGCGTTAATATACCACTGCACATAAACGCTTATAATTCGGCACAGTGCAATGTATTTAAAGTATCTACTGTTCAGCGAAAAATAAGTGTATTTGTTAAACCCGATCTGGTACCTCTCATACACACAAAGTGAGAGTATACCTCAGTCTCAGTTTACCCGACTGAAACTTTCTTACTTGTTTTATTCAATGATTCAATATTTTGGTGCTTTTTAACTAAAATGCCTTGTTCATTATTATTAATTCCATTATCTAAACTGTCGTTAAAAATGTTCTGAATATTTGGGTCGAAAAATAAATGTATATATTATTGAATAATATAAACAAAATGTTTATCAAACATATTCGTAGGATGAACTTCGAAATGGAATCCACATATAAATTATTCCATGAGATACAAAATATAATATTTTGCGTAAATGATATTTGTCATCATATTCTACTTATACAAATATATTACAATTTTCTGAAGTGTACAGTTTTTTGAATGCCAGAAGAGTGTTAAAGTCACAAGTGTGTAGCACTTTTGGGATTTCTAAGGTATACAACTTTTTTCATTAAAGAAGTACATTTTTGAAATAAAGCTCACATTTGCACTTTTTTAGGTGTACAACTTTTTAATTTAACAGGAGGTAATTTTTAAGATAAAGCTCTTAAACAATACAGTCAAATTTTCTGATAGTAGAGGGACTTACTTTAAATAAATTATATCTGTCATCATATGCTGCAATTTACTACATTTTAGACATAAACCTTTAAAGTAAACAACGCACGTTGGGCGGAAATTGTGGCCAAAATTCAAATTTTATGGCACATGTAATATTGAAAAAATTGTTATGCCAATCACATATTCAGTATATTGCATCCGAAATATAAAAATATCTTAATATTTAAATGATATAATGCCTGTCCAAAGTTATTTGAATCTGTATTTATTGTATAGTTTACTGAAGTTGGAAATGTAGAGAAGATAGAAATGAAAAACAAATAGGACCAAAATGTCAAACTGCATACATCGATCGTTGGTAAAAATTGGTATAAAATATATAGAAAATCCAGAAAACAGAACAACATAATAAAAAACATTTATCCATTTAAACGGGACAAAGGTTGACATGTGCAGAGGACCTTCTACTTCGAAGGCACTCTCTTGTCATTTTTCTGATGGCGGAGAGCCGTGAGATAGGTGACAAGAGTTTTGCTGTCTCGTGCAGCGGAACGTGAGGAGAGCAGTATATATACAGCTTAGAAAAGCAAGTAGGGGACGAAATGTGTACTCGATTGTGGTGGCGGTGCCCACCGGCATCTTAGTAGAAACTACGTTCCCAGGCGAAACGCAAGTGTAGTAGCTTCAGATCGCGTATGCTACTCGTTTAGGAAACGTCACAGCGTTGGGTGCTATCTTGCATGTAGCTAGCATGGCGGTCATACAGGCCGAGTAGGCCGCCTCGCACCCCAGAGTGGCAGTGAACCATTGTATAGGCATTCTGCAAACTCACTCTCTTCAATTCATCTCGGCCACACTTCATCCGTAGTTACTTTGGTTTTACCAAAATGCCTACACCGCGAGCTATATTTAGGTTAGATTTTTACAAACACGAGAAAAAATTTGTAATGTTGAAAATATGACAAAAAAATATAACTACCATTTAGTTTCACGTTTTATTTCTTTAAATAAAATATACAGCAACCACAAATAAATGGTTGCCCCATTTAACAAGATATTTAACGGGCCAAAAATAAATTGGGTTTTCTGTCCATTGAGCGGTCACCTAGAAACCCATCAATAATAACATTTGACAGATTTTTTTATTCCACTCAAACAGAATGGATTAGGGTATCGTATAGTCGTTATACTACGACTTTAGCGTCTCTTTACATGTTTACTATGATTTACAGAAAACAAGCGGACCAATCGAACTTCGTTCCATCCACGGCCCTTTGACCAATCATAAATTTTCCTCCACAGTATCCTTGAGCCAATATGAATCTATCAAGCCCAAAATCGTGAAAATCGAACAATCCGTTCTCAGTGATTTGTTGCGCTAAAAGACGGTATTCTATTTTACTGATGTATATACATAGATATTTACAAATTGTTGATATACATTTTTGTGATGTATTTTATTTGTTTTGAATTTGTTTCACTATTGTTTACATAATATAAATGAAATAGTACCTACATATAAATTTAAAAATACATATTAATGATAACTGGAGTATAGTAAGTAGTATGTATTTACATATGATTGAACGATTACAAATTAACACAGAAACATAAAAAATCTTATTGGGTACTATAATTTCATCCTTGTTTCAAATTGTTTACTATTTAATAATTTATTTTAATTTCGTTACATTAGAACAACCAATCTTGCTTAGTTTTTCGTTTGTTTCAGTTAAAAGAATTTTGTGGTGTACCTAAGGTCATTACCAGGCATTTTGCATCTTGGTTTATAAATATTTGTTGATAATACTTGTGTAATATGTGTTTTTCTGTATTATATTCAATGTAAATGTGGAGGTAAAAAAGCAGCGTTAAAAACAGACTTTTTGTTAAAACGAAACGAAAGCCAGCCAAAATCTCATCATAGGAAGAAGACTTCAGACATTGTGGAGAGAATGGGGAAGGACATGAATCTTATCTAAAAAAAAAGAAAATAAAATGATTTAATTATTTTGATGTCCATTTGAGTGGGTTACTGCCACAGTGGGTAATCCCATAGCGAGAACAACATGATATGATTTGTTTGAGTTCTTAATGAAATAACAATTTATTTAATGTATTTACCAAAAATCTGATATTTCATCGAGTAATATTTCCGTGTGAGAACACTTTTCACTTTTAAGCCATAAAATATTTTGTGATGTCATTTACTAACCTTTTGATTAAATACCACAAAATACCACTAACTGTGAAACTGTAATTTAGGCCACAAGAGTTATCAAATCCATCATTAACTCGATTTTTATAAAAATGTGGGATGGAACACAATGGCATTAAGCGCTTCATTTGTGATAATTTTGAAATTATTTTCACATGCAATATTTATGTTTATACATACTTACATAATTGTGTTTTTCTAGACAAGTACAAACTAATTGAGTGAAAATCGTGCTTTAGAATGAACAATTTCTTATTCACAAAATTGATTTTAAAAATATGGTTGCAACATAAAAGCACACACAACTGCATTTGCTGTTATATATCTTTGGCGAATAATTGCTATAAACGTCATAAATAATGTTTAAGGCGAAATTGATTTTTAATGCATGCATATCATTGTGTATTATATGCATAAGTTAAATAAAGTTAAGTGTTAAGTGTTTAAGTTAAATCAAATCAAGGTTCTTCAGTAAAATTATTTTTTTTAATTCATAAACTTATTTGTTATTTATTTTTCGAAATATTTAAAGGTTTTATGGGTAAATCTATTTCGACCATGCTGAATTCAGTTGCGGTAAATATTCTATTTTTTTCGAGATATTCATATACAAAGTTTGCTGAGAAATCTGAAAGGTTAGTTATCATGAAGGGGGATTTTAAGCTGAAGACTTCGGAATATACGCTTTAATCCCAGAACGTTATAAAGAGGACCCTTTTAGACTTCGAAATCGTTCATTTCATGCAAGAGCGTCACATTAAAAGTTTCGATTTATTTATGTAATATCAAATGGTAGACGCGCTTCACTATGAAGCCATAAAGTTTTTCCGGGGAGCAAACACAATTGTATTTAATAACATTTAGGGATTATTTCTTGTGTATAACTTGACCACAATTTCTTTTTGAAAATTACCTATTAATACAAACCACCTTAGTTTACTAATCGAAGCATATTTTACATAATCAGTGCTTACTTTCAATATTTGTCGATAGAGTTGTCCAACTCGTGTTGGACAATGAGTATGTTTCTATCATTTTCGACCTACAGAAAGAGTTCAACTGGTTAAATACAAATTATTTATCACCAATCGGTAATACTAATGAAGTCCCTGCGAATTTTGATATTTCCGTCAGAATTCGACATGGATTCTATGAGAAAGCATTGTCAAATAGGCACCGGGGGTAGTACGAAATGCTTATGAATTTTAATTTTATTTTTTCTTAACTCTTTTCTTTGTTTTTCCCTTTTTATTTATTAGATTTTAATATTAAATGAGAATTTTATACTCTCAAGCCACTGTAGTCCCGGGATCAAGAACATTTATTCACACTATTATTAATAATTGAAGACTTTCATTCATTATATCTGTACTATTTATAAAGCAAGGAGCTGTTTTTCATATTTGTTTTAGTAATTTAAGATATTACATTATAATCTTAAGTTATCATTAAATCTATGTAGCTTATAATAATGTAGTAATTATAAAAATTTAAAAAAAGGCTCAATAAATAAAAAACCTTAACCTTTTCTATCATTTTCTTCCTTCTATCAAATCTATCCAACTATATACAACAATGTTGAAGGCTTAAGTGTAATATCGGAAACTCCTTTTTCAATACAAACTTCTACATTGAATCTTTGATTTATTTCAGATTTTCCCTTATACGATTATTTTTACTGGGAGACTATCATTTATCGAACATTTTACTTTTATCATACGATATTGCATTCATAGGGATTTTACGTGTAGTGTAATTGATTGATATGATAACCCAATCCAATGATTCAATAAATGTCCGCGAACAAACCGCATGCTATGAAAGATTAGGACAGTACGTGTAAATATTTGTCCACGTCTAAGTATATATGGGTAGATATAATTTAATATGTTCATGTATGTATATACTCTAAAGCTAAATAATTGCTAATAGTAGAAAAGATTATATACGTAATGCACCAGAGATTTTAAAATCTTAAGCGACGATGTCTCAGTACGAGCTATTTTTAACATAACAGACATGCAAATGAGGTACGACCAAATATACATAGATATATGGAAAGAAAATAAGTGTTGATAATCAATTTACCTTAAAATTTAAAACGTTGTCTCAGCTAAACACCGGTGCCTGGTAGAACTTTGGTAATATTACAAAGTTTTCGTCAAGATTCCTTCTCCTCTTCGTATATATCACAATTAGGGGGTACTTCTTAGCCATTTTCACATTGATTGCCGTCACAACTTCCCCAAAAAATACAGTTTCCAAAGCCGCTGTAGCAGATGAGGTAGACCGCTGTTAGAAACACAAGGCTACATATAGTACATGGCTTTCTCTCCAAGAAAAAACCAATCAAGTAAAGGACAATGAACATCACATGCGTTTCTATCAATGCGTCGTTGGGTTTTGGAAGTAATAAAACAGGCAGCAAACATTGTAAACAGTACATGTTTAATAATAGCTCGCCGACGGCACTTGTGATCGGCCGTAATCTTTCCCTGCTATCGATACGATTATACTTTCATGGAATAGCCGTCGGCGTTATAGTTCCACGTTAATATTTTCAAAAATTTCTTCAGATTTCCATCAGAACAAAGTTACAGAACTGATAAAGAAACACGTTCGACTTCCCCTTCCACAGCGTGGATTTTAAGATTAGTCTCTCTTCTGATAGCTATCTCGGGATTGACAAGGACCATCCAAAATCACAAGACAACTTACAAAATTTTAGACAATGGTTTTTTTTATCCCGAACAGCCAGTGTCACGACAATTCACGAATTTTTATACATATATTTATTTATTATCTTCTTTTAGCCGAAAATTTTCTATAAACAATTCGCCATCTTGAAAACAATCAGATGTTTATGACAAATACATTTTTGGTCAAGTATGGTAACACCAGCAACATATGTTTTTTAAACTGCTACTTAAATAACCGATGTCGGTGACCGATGTCTGTCAAAGTGTTGTTCTGTGCAAATAAAACAATCAGGGTTGTTGTGGATTCCGATTGTTGTCGGAATCGGAATTGAAACCGACAAAAATATTCACTTTGGTGTTACAGAAACCGACATTTCATGTTCGAATCGGAATTGTTGTCGGAATTTGGACGTTATCCATGGACGTTATGACACTTTCAATAGTGCCCAAGGACCTATAGCTGCCATTGTAGTGAAAAAACGTTCGGTTTTTAGTTAAACAACTATTTAATGCTATTTATTATTTACAAAAACTAGTTTAAAAATCTGACGAAGTACTATTACGAGTAAAAATGCTTCAGCTGTAGAGCGAAAATTTCTTGCGGAATGAGTTATCGTTTCCTTCTTCTTTAGTTCTGTGGCAGCACCAAGACTTCCTGCTTCGAATCACAGACAATCTGGCAACTTGGTAACGAACCAACGAAGAAGGAAATAACAACTCATTCCTAAGTCTTCGCTCTCAGCTGCAACATTTTTAGTAATACTTCGTAAATTTAAACAGCTGTTTTAAGTTAAAACAAAACGTCTTATCATTACAACGGCAATTCGTTACCATGTCACCACATCATCTGTCATTCGAACCCGGCACCCGGAAAGTGACAAGTGTCACTTTTATATGTACGTATGTGTGTATGTGCATGTGCATTTTTTCTTTTTGCTAACATTCTTGAAAAGAGACAAAAGATAAAATTCGAATCAATAAACAATTAATTGGAGTAATGCCGAGAAAATAGGTTATTTAAACGTCAGAAAGGAAAAAATAAATTTAAAAAAATAAAAAATAAATCATTGTGCTAATGTTATACATAAATTATTTGTTGCGGTGGCGATGTTCGTGAGGCATCAGAAGCGAGGGTAGTACAATGTTATAAATAACAAAATAATTTCCTACTGTTGTACGAATATAAACAAATAAAATGATGTTTTGATGAACCAAAAAATATGTTTTATTATTATATTTAAGGATTTACATTATATTTGTTGACATATATAAATTATATTTCCATTCATAAACGGAATATCTTCTTCCAACTTCTGTGGCAGGCAAGAACGAACTATGTATGTTCTTTACAAGCATTTCCAAATCGAGATCACAGGCACTGTCCAATTCCATTGTTATACTGCTTTGGAATCGTTAGCTGTCCATAATGTTTCTCCAGGCTTTTGCACACAATTGTTCTAAATATACAAACATAAATGTACATATCTAATTACAAGACAAATTCCACATTATTACATTCAGTTACATGCCCTTCCAGTGTTTTGCACATTTTGTACTGCAATCCAATTGGAATTTCGCTCTTCTGGTTTATTCCATCAACATAATTATTTTGCCTTTCACATCTTTGCATTCTTTTTCTTTATATCGGAAGATAATTTAATTTATTATTCTTTATTAGGAAATTTTATTTCTAATATTTACAACAGTTGAGTTTCTTGCGGACAAAAATAAATATAATGTTAGGGCGTTCAATTTGTAACGGCGTTAAATTTGTGGTGGCGCAAAATGTTACTTTTTCGCGTTGAAATAATAAAATTTCGCTGTTTTTTTCGCGACTTTGTTTTTATATGGGATTTCAACGCGGAAAATTAACATAGTACCACGCTTAAAGCCGGCAACGTAAAAACATTTTGGTCAATGGACATTATCAGCCTGTTCAGCTAAATGTACCAAACGCAGATGTGCGATAGCTATCCAAGCAATAATTTTCCACTTCCTATTCTCACCCATGCGATCAACTCTTTTTTTTAATTGTACTTGGTAACAAGAATACATTTACAAACAGACGGACGGACAAAGCCAAAACAATTCAGAAATAGATTCTAGATCGATAGGTGTAATAAACGATTGTTTGTGTCACCTAATTTAATGTATTATGAAAAAATGTAAAAAGCAACAGTGTGATTGTAGGATTTCAAAACATTTTATACAAACTAAAAAAAGATTTTTTTGAAATTATGGTGGATACTTCAGCAAAAGATACATGTATATTTTGTTTAGTTCATTTATCCATTTTTTATTAATTTACCCAACAATATTCACTTATCTTTCAAAAGGGGTAAACATAACCGACACGAATGAATTTTTCTGATCGTGTAATTTGACATTTCATTTTGTTCGTTGTTGTCTTATAAGAACCAAATGTTGGCGATAATTGAAAGCTTCTTTGTTTACATCCAAAACAAAGTGTGCAAAAACCAAAAATTTCATTCGCTTGCCATTTGACGTGCGAAGTGGCAAAAAAAGAAGTTACAAAAACAGGCCCTATGACCTTGGACAATGTGACATGCCACCCTCTGGAGGTGTCCCTATCTAGTGAACTGGGTGATACACTAAACGGCCTGTATGCATAATTTTTGTAGAAGTAGTTTCCCCATCTGTGTTTTTCTTTGACACCAGTTTTAGGTTTTACCCACTGAGAACTACTGAGAACACTGTATTTCTGACAAAACTCACAGAACGACCTTTAGTAAAACCCTTCTCTTAAAAATCGCAATGCCGCATCCAACAATAGTTTAGAACATCTTTATTTAATCGGTATAGGGATTACAACTTATTAAATATTGCTTCTCTTCTATATTTTTTTCCTTTATTCCGCGTATAGGACTTCACCAAAGTTTTTGAAATAAATTCTATCTTGAGCAATTCTTTTAATTTAATCCCACGTTTTTCCAATGGTTTGTATTTCTTTCTTCACAGTTCGTCTCCACGTCTTTTTTGGGCGTTCGGGGCGTCTTGAGGATTCCCTTCTAGGGTAATTCTGGCAATAGATTCTGGTGGCTTTCTTAGCACGTGTCCTTTGTATCTCCACATTATCCCTAATATTTGGCTGTATATCGGCTCCGAGTTAGTGACTTTCCAAAGTTCGTAGTTACTGAAGTGGTTTGCCCAAAATATAGGGTGATCCATTTCGAGGTTCCCTACTTTTTTAAAGAAAAAACACAGAAATTTCAAATTGAATGGGGAATGTTTATTATCATTTGAAAGAACATTTTTTGGCATTTATTTTTTGAAGATTATGTCTATCAAATGTTTGCCGCGGCTACGTCTCAGATGGTCTATCCGTTGAGTCCAATTTTCGATGACTCGATCACGTTGACCATAAGTTGAGAACGTGAATTTTCGTAATAAAGTTGAACGATTTGTAAACGTTGTTCAGGCGTAAGTCTTTCCATGATGAAATGCCAAACAATACTCAACAAAAATAACATGACAGTATGACACGATTCACACGTGATCGTAGGACCCGATTATGTTGACCATAAGTTGAGCGAAGTGCACGAAACACATCCCTCACAGATTTGTAAACGTTGTTCAGGCAAAGATATAAATACCAAGATACAACGGTATCCATTCACAACGAATTCTTTTCAAATAGTTTGTAGATGGCGTTCTGAAGGTTGGAACTAGTTTGCAGATGGCGTAAATAAACAATAGGGTAGCCATTTACACATTAATTCAAATATTTGGTGTTGCCGATTATCATATTTGAAAATTTTACTAGAAAAAATGATATGTAAGTAATATATAAAAAGTTTGTATACAGAAAAATTATGTTTTGTCGTGGCTCAAGACAAACCTGCTTCTATACAGTGATAGAAAGCTAGTATTTTACATGGCAAAAAGAATGTAATAAACTTGGATTTTTTGGACTCACAGCAAACATAGTCTTAAATATATCTTAAGCTAATTCCAAACTTGGTATCTTTGGTTCAGGCGTAAGACTTTCCATGATAAATTGCCAAACACTACTTAACAATAATAACATGACAGCATGGCACGACTCACACGTGATCGGTCAAAAATAGCTATTGAAAAAAGTATCTCTGCTTGGATCACCCGTTATAATACATATGATGCGCAGCCACTTAAGCTATGTACACACGATTTCCAGATCGGACAACGTTATCAACCCAGTTAAATTGCTGCAATGTAGGGACAATGGCAGATGGTTAGGCAAAGGTGAGTTTACTATTCAGACGATTGCAAGAAAACCTTACAATTTCATATAAATATAAATTACAATAGGCATGTTTTCGTTACAAGCTAGCGATTTTAGTTTAGTACTTTGCATCGAAAACAACTGACTTCCACTAACTGGCGCATAAGCAGTAAGGGGCGAATTTCACTATCTGGTAGCAATGGTGTCATGAGTTGCGAAGAAAGAACAGTGCGAAACGGACAAAAAATTGTATATATTTATAAAACATAAATTAACAATTCTATGTTCAATTGTTTACACTCTTTTTGCAAATATTAAAATAATTTTCCATTATTGTTCTTCTTCTTCCGTTTAATTCACAACTGACGCCCTTGACACATGCATAACCTTCACACATCTAACAATCTGCAAATTGTCTCACAATGACTTTCTGCCAACGTTGCACGACAAAAATTGCTGCAAAGATTAGACCCTTATACACTAACGACATCTGTTTCTCGAGGAAAATATTGGACGCCAATGAGACAGCGCCATCTTAGGTATATTGTGTGCAAACCATCTGCCGCATCTTTAGTATTTTTGTCTTTGACGGCTGTACCAAAGATAAATACCAAGATACAACAATTGTTTACAATATCCAAAAGATGTCGTAGCACGTTGTTAAAAATGAATAATAGATGCCGATATGCACCCTTTCTGTGTCTCCCTGTTAACCAGAGTTGCCGTTGGACAATTTTATATTTCACACCCAAAATTATCTCAGAAACCGCCCATTTATTGGAACATTTTATGTATAATAATTCTAGTTTTTTTAAAAGAGTGCACTGCATTTACATTATTTTCTGAATCTTATAATTTCTTTTTTATATTTCAGTGAAGAAAGTATTTTTAATTTTTTTAATAAAATGATCTATTTCAGAAATTCCAACGTAACTAAAAATCTAATATGTCCAAGCCTGATGAAGGAAATCGAAAAACCGTTAAAGTTTGGAACGATATAAAAGCAACTGCAAATGATGGAACATCCTGGAAGATGTTTGTATAGGCCCTATGCTACACAAGGAGTGAGTGAGATTCTTAGAATATTTATTTTTTTTAATTGTAAATTATATATTGAGATTTGCGATTGTTTGGAATTATCTAATGGTATATTTAAGACTATGTTGGCTATTAGTCCAAAAAATCAAAATTTATTACTTTCAATTTGATGTATCGGTCATCAAGATAACTCCAAAATCGTATGCGCTCTGGCTTTTAAAAGTGCATTGTTTTGTTTTCATCGGAGTTTTTCATCAGATGTTTGCATTAGGGTATTGAAATCCAACCCGCGCAACGCAACGGGTATTGAAATTATTGATTATTGCTACTGCTCCCAATTGGCAGAGGACCACCATTTGAAAAATGTATTAATTTTCAAATAAAAGGTATTTTTCAAACATATATAATATCTAAAACATTCCATACGAATCAAAAAAGTCGACCTTTCTGCAAAACATTATTTTTCTGTATACAAACTTTTTTCATTTTACACATTTCATTTTCTCCAGTAAAATGTTCAATTTTGATAATCGGCAACATCAAATATTTGAATTCATGTGTAAATGACTACCCTATTGTTTATTTACGCCATCTGAATGCAAACTAAATGCAACCTTCAGAACGCCATCTACAAACTAGTTGTGAAGAATTCGTTGTGAATGGATACCGTTGTATCTTGGTATTTATATCGTTGGTGAAACCATCGCCGATATGCGCTGCCTGTAATGCTGTAGAATTACCATCCCACATTTTATTTCTTGAGAAACTACGGATTTGTCAACCTCCCCATCTTGGGAGAATTTTTGAATTCGATCTATGTGAAATTGTGAATCAGAACAGGACTAGATCCTCTCTTCGTCTTGGCGTTTTATTAGGACTGGTCAAATAATTCTTCTCGCGCAACTGCGTTGGAGTAACCCTAAAACCAAAAAAAAAGTTGGTACATATTAGGCATGTTTTCGTTACAAGCTAGCAATTTTAGTTAGCACTTTGCAACGAAAACAACGGACTTCCAATATGTCTGTATTCACACATGCAATTTTTCCCCGCTGAATTGCAGTGCTTGTGGGAGAGGGACGCAGTCGGTAAGGGGGGAGAAAAAAGTCTTCCGTACTTGCCAATTTTTTGCAATGCGTTTTGTGTTTTCTTTCGCTGTGAAGTGGTGATTTTTTTTTGGCATTTCCGCATTCCTTTTTATCTAATATTCGTAGTTTTGTGCTCGGTTTAACATACATATGTAAATTTGTGCGACATACATTTTAATGAAATTTAATGAATTTAATAAATTTTAATGAACGACGAAAATCAAATTGTCGAAACATAATACGTTGTCTGAACGCAAATGCAACTTCAAAAGTGAATTGCAGAAAAAAATTGCAAATGTGTGAATCTAGACTAACTGGCGCATAAGAGGTAGGTGGCGGATTTCACCTATCTGGTTACAATGATGTCAGGGCGAAAATTCGTGGAATGTATTTATAAAACATAAATTTACTATTCTATGTTCAATTGTTTACACTCTTTTCGCAAATATTGAAATAATTTTCCATTTCTGTTCTTCTTCCCGTTAATTCACAATAATTGACAACATTCTCTCCAAAAATGAGATGTCATACTGCGAAATATAGGATGCCCAATCTGGCAACACAATACTCGAATAAGACAAGCACCGACCTTCATCGGGAACTAATAATGCTTAAAAGTGCTTAGCTCACCATACAAATTAAGCACCTATGGTGTAACGAAAAGACGCCTATTTTAAAGTTTTGCAGCCGTATTCATAAAAACTTAAAACAGCTTCACAAACCTTTATTAAGCAAAATTGTTAAAACTGTATTCATAAGCGATTATTAGCCTAAAACACCTTTTGTAAACCATTGTTAAATGCGTGAATTTTAATATTGGTTCGACCCTACTTTAAGCGTTTGTTAAAGTGACATTTGTCTTTTCTTTGTATGCATTTGCAATACATTTTTATGGAATTTTTTAATTAAAAGAAAAAAATATTATAAGACTGATTTTGAACATATTTTCTAGAAATGGTTTAAGGTGGGTACTATGTTTCTTCGCCTTGAAAAATTCCACAAAATATTATTTCAAGTTGAAAAATGGAACGCTTTTTTTTGTAATGTTGCGTTGCATTTTTGAAGTGTGTGTGTCGAAATGACAGTCTTATATGAATGTGTGTGTGTATAAACATGTCCATGTTTTCCTTTTCTTTAAAACAAACACGAGTTTAAATACTAATCAATAATCAATTAAATGGAATAATGCCGACTTAGAAAAAATTAATTTAAGTTACAGAAAGGAAATATTTTTGAAGATCATTGTGCTAATGTTATACATAAATTATTTATTTTGTGTTGACACGATGGCGATGCTTGTGAGGCATCAGAAGACAGGGTTATACAATGTTACAAATAACAAAATAATTTCCCATTGTTGTACGAATATAAATAATAAAATGATGTTTTGATGAACCGAAAAAGATGTTTTATTATTATTTTTAAGGATTTACATTATATTTGTTGACATATATAAATTATACTTCCATCCATAAACGGAATTTCTTGTTCCAACTCCAATGGCTGGCAAGAACTCACTATTTTCTTTATAACAATTTAAAAACGAGATCACAGGCACAGCCCAATTCCACTGTCCTACAGCTTCGGTAGCGTTAGCTTCTGGACGGCTTTTCGGCACGATTGTCCTTACATACAAACGTAAATGTACATAAGTATTTACAAGACAAATTCCACATGTTGCTTTGCTATCTAATCGGAATGTCGTTCTTCTCGTTTATTCCATATACATAATTATTTTCCGTTCCAAATCATTACATTATTTTCTTTATTACGGATAATTTAATTTAGTATTCTTTATTAGGAAATTTTATTGCTAATATTTACAACAGTTGAATTTCTCGCGGACATATATGAATATAAATAAATAGGAGTACAATGCTGGCGGCTTCAATTTGTGGCGGCGCAAAATGTCAATTTCTCACGTTGAAAAAACACAGTACCACAAATGAAAAAATTTCACTCATATTTTCACAACTTTTTTTTTTGTATGGGATTTCAGCGTGAAACCGGAACATAGTACCGTGCTTTAGGTTAAAATAAGGAAAACAGAATAAAATACGAACTGTGCCTTCTAGAACGTGTTTATGTCAAAACGGAATGTACCATTCAATGGGGCGTATATCAAAACGTGGACCGATTTGTCGCATTTTTCCAGGAAGAGTTAAAGGCATTGTGCAACATAAGCTGCTCCTTATCCCAAGAATTTCGTAAGGATTGTTTCCTATTTTCGAGCAGTACTTTGATTGTCACAGACGGACGGACATGGCTAAATCGACTCAGGGAATGATTCTGCGTCCATCGGTATATAAAATGCATTTTTGCATTCTTCTTTTTCCCCATATTGAAAATCGGTACAATTAATGAATTTTCGCATTCTTTTTCCCTATATTGTTGCAAAACCACAACACAAGAATTGAAAATTGTACAAAATTCACTAGTGATATGTAAACAATCAACATGTGTTAAATATTATTCGTTATCCGAATACCTTTTTGTATGTAATAAAAAAATTATCTGAATTCATTTATTTGATCTTTAGTTGTTTTTTATTTATTGGACAAGTGAGCATACATTTTTGTTAATTAATACAGTTGTTTTTAAAATAAGCAATAAAATAATTGATCATTGATCATCGTATTAATGCATCATTAACAGAGAAAAAGGTGTGTGAAAAAGATGGTGTTGCCAGCATTACATTGACGATGTCATTAAAATGTTTATTACTTAAAATGCTGTTTATGAATCCGATTTTTTAATAATCTTTTATAAGGCCAAAAATGTTTGTTAATTAATGTGCCCTTTAAATCATAATTAGGATTTTTTTTATGAATACGGCTGTTAGCATTTACTTGGTCCTGATTCACAAGAGGCAATTTTTGCAGAAAAAATTGCTTTGTGTGAAACAGAACTTGGTGTTGACAACTCTAGAGAAATTGCTTTCCATGTGCCCTCCTTGATTTTTACACCCTTGCAGAGCGACTCCTTCTCTTTTGTATTCCATAAGTGGGCTGTGGTCCCATCTATTTCAATCAATTTTCGCTGTTAACATGAAAATCACATTTTTTTTGTTATTATTTTTGGTATTCGACCTTTGTACTTTATTAAGTTTTTGTAAAAAAGTTTAAGTAATTGAGCTCGAGGTCTATTTTAATTTCATTTTAATGTAAATTATAATAGTAAAATATTAAATTCTTACCCGTTTGTATTTAGCATTGCCAGCAAATTCAACATTTAATATTTTTCTACTTAAATATCGCTTGTCATCTATCTGTTTGTGTTTTTGTTGTAGGCTCTGTCAATTTGTGGTGCTACACACGAGGCAATTTTTTCGAAGCAATTGTCAAAGTTTATAGGAGAGAGCTCTTTCCGACTGCATATCTCTCCTTGACACTTGCTTGGAAAAATTGCCTTGTGTGAATCTCAGGGTATCTCTTAAATACCGGTGAATGCGTCTGTCAAACTCGATTTCAAATGTATGAAACTGTACTAAAGCTACCCAAATACGCACACGGATACGCCGCATAATTTCCAAAAATCCGAATTTGACAGTGCGCTTACAACTACAACGAAAGAAAACAAAACAACAACAAAAGAAAACATAAACACAAACAGATGACAAGCAGCATTTCATTTTTTTTTTGGAACAGTGCACGAAGTAGAAAAATATTTAATGTTGAATGTGCTGGAAGTACTAAATACAAACCGGTACGAATTTAATATTTTACTTTTATGATTTATATTAAAAATTGTTTTTCAGATTAACAGCGACCACTTATGGAATACAAAGGAGTCTCTCCATAAATGTGTAAAAATCAAGAAGGGCACAAGGCAAACAATTTCTCTGGAGTTGTCAACACCAAGTAAATTCCAATACTTTAAAATATGTACCAGCATTTTTGTCTTAATGTTTATTCATTCAACAGAAACGTGGGGAACCTATTCATGCTGCTTGGACGCAAGGAATCCATTTTCAAGAACACATGTAGATTCCGGTCGGATCGATGCCAAGAAAATCGTTAACCCAGTTGTTTGTTCTTCCTACAATGAAGCATGTGACGCGAGCTTGTTCCGAACAGTTTTTATTTCCATAGCTTTACGATGCAGCAACGCATTTGAATTCTATGTTCAACGAGGACATTTGGAAATATCAATTGAAACTGGCCAATAAACAATTCTCTACTTTGAAGCATGATTAAAAGATCGAATTTGATTTAATAGCGATACTGCCATTTGAAATAGAACACGATTTAGTCGCAACATGGGAAGTGCCAAAAGGGAACCGAAAGATTTGGATGGTGTTTACAAACTCAGGAGGAGAATTACAAGTCTTTACATTTTGCACAACCAATAAAGAGTTTAAGAAACAATTTGATTTCGGTGGACAAAACCAACTTCTTCAGATACTCCACGATTACTAATATTTCCGTTCTTCTCTAATGAAAAACAGAATCTTGCATAACAAACAAATTAAAACATATCTACCATGCTATGGAAATTTTGTAGTTAAAAAACCTTGTGTCATATTACACAATAATACTGCTCAAACGCAAACTATTAAAATGCTTCAGTGCAGTCCGGTTTCTACAATCTTTCCGTACGAAAACATAGTTAGAAAGTTGAGAAGGCGAAGAAAAATGAATTGCTCTGTCTGAAAAATGTTTAAAATACGAATTGTTTGTGGTCTGTCCAGAATATTTTCAAAAGTATAAATCATCCATAATATCAATATTGCTCTGAATATTCACTCCAAATGTATAAAAACAAAATTTTTCTGGAATGGGGATGAAAAGTCAGCTGTTTTTTGTTTACTGCGTATTTGGGTACAGCGAGCGTTAAAAATTATCCGTAGTGCGTTTTTTTTGACAGACGCTGACGCATTCACTGGTATTTAAGGGCATCTCCTAAATACCGGTGAATGCGTCCTGCGTCTGTCAAAAAAACGCATGATGGATAATTTTTAACGCGCGCTGTACTGAAATACGCAGTAAACAAAAAACAGCTGATTTATCATCCCCATTTCAGAAAAATTTTGTTTTTCTACATTTGGAGTGGATATTCAGAGCAATATCTATATTATGGATGATTTAGTATATGGTTTGAAAATATTCTGGACAAACCACAAAGAAGAAGGAATTTAAATATATTCCAAAACCAGGAGGCATTCGAACAGCAATTAATCATTTTCAGACAGCAATTAATTTTCAACCTTCTAACTAAGTTTTCTTAAGGAAAGATTGTAGAAGCTGCACTGAAGCAATTTGATAGTTTGCATTCGAGCAGTATTATTGTGTATACACCCCAATGACACAACGTTTTTTAACTACAAAATTTCCATAGCATTGTAGTTATATGTTTTAATTTGTTTGTTATGCAAGATGCTGTCTTTCATTAGAGACGAACGGAAACATTGCTAATATATCGTGGAGTATCTAAAGATGTTGATTTTGTCCACCGAAGTCAAATTATGTTTCTTAAACTCTTTATTGGTTGTGCAAAATGTAAAGACCTGTAATTCTCTTCCTGACTTTGTAAACGACAACCAAATCTATCGAAGCTGTCGGCACTTGCCATGTTGGGACTAAATTGTGTTTTATATCACATGACAGTGTCGCTATTAAATCAAATTCTATCTTATAATCATGCTTCAAAGTAGAGAATTGTTTATTGGCCAGTTTCAATTGATATTTCCAAATGTCCTGGTTGAACATTGAATTCAATTGCAGCATCGTAAAGCTATGGAAATAAAAACTATTCGGAACAAGCTCGTGTCACATGCTTCATTGTAGGAAGAACAAACACCTGGACTAACGATTTTCTTAGGTTAGATCCGACCGGAATCAAAATGTGTTCTTGAAATGGATTCCTTGCGTCCAAGCAGCATGAAAAGGTTCCCCACGTTTCTGTTGAATTAATAAACATTAATGCAAAAATGCTGGTACATATTTTAAAGTTTTGGAATTTACTTGGTGTTGACAACTCCAGAGAAATTGCTTGCCTTGTGCCCTTCTTGATTTTTAGACATTTGTGGAGAGGCTCCTTTGTATTCCATAAGTGGGCAGTGTCCCATTTCATGCTATTTCAATCATTTCTTCGCTGTTAATCTGAAAAACACATTTTGATATAAATTATAACAGTAAAATATTAAATTCTTACCAGTTTGTATTTGGTATTTCCAGCAAATTCAATATTTAAAATTTTTCTACTTCGTGTTCCAAGATAAAAAATAAAATGCTGCTTGTCATCTGTTTGTGTTTATGTTTTCTTTTGTTGTT
The DNA here is from genome assembly GCA_963930755.1 of Eudasyphora cyanicolor. Lineage (NCBI taxonomy): Eukaryota > Metazoa > Arthropoda > Insecta > Diptera > Muscidae > Eudasyphora > Eudasyphora cyanicolor. The sequence continues at coordinate 288,559,738 of OZ005735.1, forward strand.
GTTTTGTTTTCTTTCCTTGTATGTGTAAGCGCACTGTCAAATTCGGATTTTTTGAAATTATCCGGCGTATCCGTGTGCGTATTTCGGTAGCTGTAGTACATTTTCATATATTTGAAATCGAGTTTGACAGACGCAGGACGCATTCACCGGTATTTAGGAGATGCCCTAAGAGACACCCTCAATATTCGGATTTTTGGAAATTATCCGCCGTATCTGTGTGCGTATTCGGGGGTAGCTGAGTACATTTCCATTCATTTGAAATCGAGTTTGACAGACGCCGGACGAATTCACTGGTATTTAAGAGACACCCTCCATATTTTGTTTTACACTGACGAACAGCTGTTATTGTATACAACAGATGTCAGAAGCAAATAAAACTTGATTTAAATTAAAAACAACCAACCAACTTAATAGTTGTTCCTATTAGCATATTTTGTGATCTTCGATTTTGAACCGCACTCGTTTAAACAAGACACGTTTTCAAAAACAAAAGTTATATCGGAAATAGTGGAATTAACTAACTTTAAAATTTTCCTGCTATAGCGGGTGCAAAGTTAGTCGAAGGAGTTTTATGAACCCTCTATTTACTCTTATCTTCTTCCCAGTATGTGGACAATAACCATAACGAAGAAGAGATGGAAACAATTTGCCATCGGAGCAGGAATTATGGTCTTCCTCTTCTTTCTCTTTAAAATGCTTGATATATCCGATATATCTGAAAATCTCAGCGCCGGAAAGTCTGCGTCGAATCATGAACTAATGTATGAACGAAAACAGATACTTTTAGAGGAACAGCTGCAACGCACTAAAGAGGAGTTGACACGTCTCCAGGATGACCTTCGAGCTTTGCAATCAAATACACCTCGCAAATATCCAAAAGTTAAGTATTTGAATTACAAAAATCGCAAACGAATCCTTATAACTGGAGGAGCCGGTTTTGTTGGTTCTCATTTGGTTGATAATTTGATGTTAGCTGGACATGAAGTAGTTGTAGTTGATAACTTTTTTACTGGTCGAAAGCGTAACGTTGCTCATTGGTTGGGCCATGAAAACTTTGAGCTGATACATCATGACATTGTAAATTCTTTGTTTATTGAGGTTGATGAGATCTATCATCTGGCATCGCCCGCCTCACCACCGCACTACATGCTGAATCCTGTAAAGACTATAAAAACCAATACTATGGGAACAATAAATGTTTTGGGATTGGCCAAACGTGTTATGGCGAAGGTGTTAATAGCAAGCACATCGGAGGTGTATGGGGATCCAACAGTTCACCCACAACCTGAAACCTATTGGGGCCATGTGAATCCAATAGGACCTCGAGCTTGCTACGATGAGGGAAAGCGAGTTTCGGAGACATTAAGTTACGCGTATGCAAAACAGGTGAGTTATTATAAGTACGAATTTTTGAAAGCAGATGGTCCAATGGTAGAATACTCTTCTACTTTGGCGTATAATCAATATTTTAAAAAACCGTCATGGTATGTCAACAAATCCAGAACAACCATTGCAATTTTTTTCTTGGAACAATTTTCGAACAAAGGACATTAATTTTGAAGCTCGTTTTCTCCATCCGCCGAATCGCTATGCTATTGTGGGCATAAAATTAAATTGCACCACAAATAATTCATATTCAGCAAATCTTAATTGCGCCCTCGGTTTCAGTGGGAAGATGAACGTTCCATAAAAAATATTGTCATGCATTCTGAATAATCTGTTTTATCGCTCGTTATATCAAGAAATCATGAATGCTGGTTGACGTTATCATTGGTTTTTATAATACGTATGTAAGTGTATAAACAAATAATACACTACACTGCAAAACAAACAATAACAAAAACTACGAGTATATAACACTTCAATTAAACGCGTTAAATTAAAAGAACATGTATGTAATTTCCTATTTTTGCTTGTATAACATTGCCTGTTTATCCTTGCTTTTATTCCAGGAAAAAGTTCAAGTTCGAGTAGCAAGAATATTTAATACATATGGACCACGAATGCATATGAATGATGGTCGGGTTGTTTCAAATTTCATACTGCAAGCACTGCGAAATGAAACAATAACCGTGTATGGCAATGGCAAACAGACACGTTCATTCCAGTACGTTGATGATCTGGTGGATGGGCTCATGGCTCTTATGGAGTCAAATTACACACAACCCGTTAATTTGGGCAATCCCGTCGAGCATACCATCGAAGAGTTTGCTTTTATAATAAAAGAACTTGTCGGGGGACATAGTAAAGTAGAGCGTACTGATGCAATGGAAGACGACCCGCAAAGAAGAAAACCCGACATAAGTAGAGCTAAGAAATATCTTAATTGGGAACCAAAAGTTCCACTAAAAATGGGTCTCCTCCGAACCATAGACTATTTTCGCAAGGAACTGGAAAGATCCGATCGATATGCAGCCAATTCAAAGAAATATTTTGAATCACACGATTTACAAAGGAGTCCTAACAATATTCAGTTTGATCCTGGTAATGGTTAGTGCTTAAGAAATGAGGGACTCGGGGAAAGAGTACTTAGCATAGATTGTTTCCTTAACTCTCTCTAAGAAGAAGAAAAAGTGAACCTCCATATAATTTTACAAAATCAAAACACTTGAATCTAGTCTGTAATGTAAATATAACAAATATGAATACACCGCAATTAGTTGTTATTGATTATAATAATGTATCTAGTAGTTCCAAATAGGTTTGTAAATTTTCACGACCACAAAAACTTTGTGCAAAATTAGTTATACGATTTTAAACATCTCCTCACCATTTACTACCGTCATTCTTATTGTCTTTTTCTTATTTGTTTTGGATTTTCCAAAATACATACATATGTCTCCAACATGATTTGCCTTTTAAGCCAATATATAGAATGTATTTTTATATAAGATTATTTATAAGAAAATATACACAAAATAAAATCTTTATTAAAAAATAAATTCATACAATATTTTAATTGGAAAAAATGACGTTTACACTCATCGATATCACATGCGAGTGAGTATCTATGTAGTCTAGCCTAAGTCGTAACATTGAAGAATCTTAACCAAATCGAATCATGATTTAAGAAACGGCTATAACGAATAGCGAACCTTTCATTTCATTTCATTTATTTCGTACAAACTTGTAATTCAAAGCCGTCTGGCCAATTAAACATTAATTACAATATGCATTTAACTAAGCTTTTTAACCAAGGGTAAAAAACTACTCAGTGGTATATGATTTGTTTAAACCTAAGTAAAATAATAAGGAATAAATAATAAGGAATACATAATATGAGTACAGATTGGGTATACGGAAAAGTATTTAGGATAATTAAATAACTACTCATAAATGGAAATAATCAAAATAGAGACAGAATTTATAAGAAATTTATTGAAGATGTTGAAGAAGCCGATTAGAGTAAGATGTAATTGATAAACTAAAGTTTTTTAATTCAGCAGGTAAAGCATTGTATAATCGTGCTACTCTTACAAGAAATGCATCATCCAAAAGGTGAAATACCCTAGGTATTAATATCTGATTTCTTCTAGTTGAGTGACAAAACTCAAATGATCTCACCAGGAAACTCGGACACTGATTCCTAATCAGCTTGTAGAAGAAAATTAATAACCGGGAATTCAAAAAAGTGGAGAAACTACACCCTAGAAATTTTTCAACATAAGGGGTTATATGAACTCGTCGATTTAATCGGTACACATAACGCACAGCTCTGTTTATAGCCAGATGTATCAGACTTATGTTTCTCTGTGTAGTCCCAGAATATATCTCCAAACAATACAAAACAGTTGGCATAACCAGGGCATGCACAAGCCGCTCCCTAACAAAAAGTGGCAGAGATAAATCTGTACCATACAGGTTTTTTAAGGTCAGATTCACCCTCGAAACTACCATATTAATGTGGTGTTCAAAACAAAGCTTATCGTCTAACTGAACTCCGAGGCATTCCATGCGACGGACAAATTCAATTTGAGTGTTATTATATATTAACTGAATATTATTGTAGCAAACGGAAGAAAAATATAGTGCCTTGGTTTTTAACTGATTTATGCAAAGCTTATTATGCAACATCCAAACACTTAATGTTTCGAAAACAAGATCAATTTTAGACTGAAGAGTCCCCGCAAAATGATGGTGGCCTTTAAACAGCAACTGAATGTCATCTGCAAAAGCATAAGGAACACACCAATTTTGTAAACGGGGGAAAAGGTCGTTTATGTATATTATAAATAGCAACGGCCCCAACACTGATCCCTGCGGAACACCACTTTTAACAGGAAGAATATTACTGTACCTACTATCAACATATACCAATTGACGCCTATTAGAAAGATAAGAGCACAGCATGGTACATGCACTACTCGAAAAACCATATGTATCATATAACTTATACAACAAAGTGGAATAATCCACTCTGTCGAAAGCTTTTTCCAAGTCCAATGACACAAGTATACAAAATTTCTCATTGCCATAATTACCGCGAATGGAATCAGTTAGACCTAACAATAAAGCAGTTGTACTCCTGCTGTTTCTAAACCCACACTGGGCATCATTATTTTCCATATATGTCAACATTTGCGATTTCATTACATGTTCCACAACTTTGGAACAAATTGGTAGAATTGAAATAGGACGGAAATCATTCATTGAGTGTGAGGCTCCCTTCTTCTTAACGGGAACAATTTTAGACGTCTTCCAGTCAGATGGGAATACAGATGACAGTAAAATCGTGTTTACAAAATGCAAAAAATGGAAACAAATAAATGGGTATATGATTTTTAAAAATTTTAAGGTAAACCCATCTAAGCCAGCAGCATTAGATTTTATAGCGAAAAACGCCTTATCCAAATCTTCAATGCCCACACACTGAAAAGAAAAACCATAATCTCTATACGGCCAGCTCTGCAAATCGTCAACCATGCAAGGTGAATTTAACTGATTTTCAACGAATACTTGATTCAGGCTGTCAACATTCAAATTGCAATTATAGGATTTCGATTGTGATAGTCCATTGGTTTTGATAAGGTTCCAGAAATCCCGACCACTGGAGGCATTATTAAATAGAGAAGCATGTGCATCCCTCTTAAATTTCCTTACAACGGACTTTGCCTTGTTTCTGGCCTTACAAAAGACTTTCCAGTTCGTGCTACATTTATTATCGATGTACGCCTTAAAGGCCAGGTCTCGTAAGGAAATGTAGTACGATATCTGAGGGGAATTAAACCAATTTTCATTACAATTATAAACTCTTCTTCTTCTCAACGGAAAAATAGAATGTAGTGAACTAAAATGTCTTTCCAGCATTTCCCACTGGAAATCAACGTTATTTGTGGAATATAGGTCGGAGAAATCCATAGATGAAACATGGTCCTGTAAACAATCATGATTTACTGCATCATAATCTGTAAATTCATAAAATTGCTGCTCTGTACAAATTTCAAAGCGCAGGGATATAAAAATAAAAAAATGCTCAGAAACGCCTGGGCAAATAAACTGGTCTACCAATTGAATAGACTCCACCGAAGAAACCAGAAAGTAGTCTAGAAGAGAAGTTGAATTATGAGTCACACTGTAGTGAGTAGGACGGGAGTTATGAACAAGGGTGACATTTAACCTTCTACATGCTTCTCTAATACTATTAGAAGAAGCAATATTAAAAAGATCTGTATTAAAATCTCCTAACATCACGACCTCCGAGTATTGAACCAGCAAATCAGTTATGTCATCTTCAAAAGACCGAAGATTCCCATGTGGCAGATAGACGGCAGATAGACCACACCAACAAGAATTTTGCGCCGCCCTACTAGCAACTCTACAAACAAACTTTCTGAAATACCATATAGACTACTCATATCTAACTCTATATAAATGTGCAAACAGAATTATCAGTTTCTGTAAAAATATTTCAAATTCAAACATTTCTTGGACTCTTCGATTAATATTATTGTTCTAATTGTGATATTGGTCGGAAAATACGTGAAACCCCGTTTTAATCAAAATTCTATTCGTTCGTCACTGACAGTAGTGAATAACTCGGATGGGACATCTACTTACTCTATGATTTTTGACCCGAGCATTGGAAAAGATAATTATTTAAATTTATCCAACAAGATTATATGACTCAGCGGAACTAACAAATATCGATAACTCCATTCTAAAACATGCTAAGTGGACTTGGCATAGTTTTAGGGAGATTGCATTTTTAATTTCTAAATATTTCAAATTATATTCAGTCAAAATTTGGTGTTTATCCGTCAACCCAATCAAAAGTTATTTACAAAACACTACAGGTCACTCGATTTGCATTATAAAGGAATTCCAAACAAATTTAAAAAAATCAAACTTTAATCGCCTCTCCTGAAAAACTACCTTTGTGCACTTAGCATAGTTTAGAATGGAGGTATCGAATGTTTGTTTCTTCAACGAATAAATGTTTTTGAATTTCGGACATCATGTAAATATATTTATTTGTTCTATATTTCGATGCCTATTTAAAAAAAATGCCATGTTTTTTTAATTTTAACTGTTTTCTATATATGATTTCGCATGAAGAATTGATATTTTTGTTAAATGGAATCTAATTTTATTTCTAAATTTACAAATGACAACATACATCCAAATTAAAGCATTAATTCGAAGGGAGAGTGTCGAAAAGAACAATAGTAAAAGACCATCGAGATGAATTAACAATATTTTAAATAAAACATAAGATTGGAACACGACTAAACTTACTCGTCCATTAAACTTATATTTGCTATTGAAACAAGTTTGTTGTATATTTTATTTCTTAGTAATATTAGCTATATTTACAAAAGTTTAATACATAATATATGTATAGAAATTAACTTAATTATGTATAGTTAAGTTGTTGTGAGCTTTCTTCTAGACAAAAACCCAATTCTTTTGTTTATAATGTTAATAAAAATCTTTGGAATTAATAGCTAGAAAAAATCTTAAGGTTACAACAAAAACAAATCAAAAATAAGAAAAATACACGTTTGAACGAGGTAATCTAACCACTGCCACATGCCTGACTAATCAATCCATATATTTTATAAGTATAATTTCTTTCTAACTGAGGATAATAACAAACTGATTTTGTTTAATTATAAGCCCTAATTATGTTGTTATGTTAACGAAACAAATGCTAGAGTTGTGATGTTGTAAACTTTAAGCCTCACCGTGATACCGTTTCTAACATTTCCAGAAAGAGCTTCTTCAACGATACCAATCCTTCGGTGTTGACATTGCGCCAAAAACGACGCAGAATATTGTCAGCCTGTCTCAAGGAGGGCAGTAAGAGTAGCAGTTGTTGTTGGTGTGAAACAGCGGAACTGTGGCGTAAAAGATAAACGACGTCATTGAGAGAGTTAAGAATCGAATCACGAAAGGCTCTCAAAGAAGATTGATCGTCTAAAAGAATATCACAATTGGCTAAAATCAGAGCTTTCAGCAAATAGTATTCCTCCCGACGCGGCGATATACGCTCCAAACGCTGAGCTACCTGAACGCAATGATAGTAAAATTCTGTGTAGCCACATTCCTTAGCTAATAATTCGTCCATCCACACGTCCGAGGCGAAACATAGTTTACCATTAAATGGCAGTGAACGAAATATCAATTGGAGCGTTAAGATTTCGGCCCATGAAACTTGAAGCAGTTTCATTTGATCATTTAAAGGCAGCTCCGTAAATCCGGGTATTTGTTTGGCCCAGCCGATCACATAGACCAATTCCTTATCGTAGAGATCACTTAAGACACACAGGATATCGTGAGCATCTGAATTGTTGTTGGTCAAGGAGTTCAACTGGAAAATGCAAGCGGTGGTGGTTGTTGGTGTTGACGTCGACGACGTGGGCGTTGAGGGTGGTGTAGCCTCGGCGACATCCGAATTTGTTACAATATTATTTTGTTCACTCTTTATGTTCGTCCCCGAGGATGTGGTTGAAGGTGTTGATGCATTTCCAGACTCATCGTCAATCAGAGACGAGGACGAGTTGGCACTGTTTACTTGATTTGACTGTGATGTAGGTGTTTGTACGGAAAGTATGTCGGGCTCGTAATTGCTGAGGGCGTCGAGTATTTTAACGTCGCCCAAAGATGTAATGCTCGATTGGTACAACAATTGCATTGTCTGATACGAATTTGAAACGGGATTTCGACGATATTTCTGTCGTCCTCCACGGACACGATCCAGACGCACGCCTTCCTGGAAAACAAAAATGAAGAAGTAATTAGATTTGAATGCAAATCAAGGTAAACGTTGATTTTCGTTCGTTTTGTTTACATTTGTATGAGACGAACGAATTGAAGTCGTTCTTATGTGCTTGTTATTGAAAAATTTTAACCAACGAAGCTAATAAGAATTGTTTTATACAAAATATATACATATGTATATATTATAAATTTGTCTTCAATTTATATTTTTGTTATTCCAAAGAATAAACGAGCCATATGACCTTATATAGTATATTTTGTCCAAAGATACTTTATTTTTGAAGATGGACTATATTGCAAGGCTGTAGGTTCTCATTGGAATCAGAATTCTAAATTCTGTCAAAAATATATGTATATCGATGTGAATTTTCAGGAGAGCGAAGAAAACTGTCTAAATACATTATCGATGGTTTTTATAGCTTCTTCAATAGTACAAACATAAAATTCGTAGATTTCCAATGTTTGTTCCTAAGTTAGTATAGGCCGCTTTTTAAACAAAATTTTAATTTTAAACAAAAATATTATTGACTATTTCAATTTTCAAAAAACCGCAATTTCTGCTGTGTAAAACGTTTTTAAAATTCCCCATTTTTCACTTTATGACAACTTTTAGATAATATTATAGTTTCTCGAATTCTCCAGAAAAAACATTAAGTTTTCGCTATGAGTACGTAACTACTTTAAATAGATTTGCAATTTATTTTATGAAGTACAATCTAATCTAAATGTAAGACCTATTTGTTAATCAATTGTGAATAAATAAAGATTAAAATTACATACATATGTTTGCCGGAGTCAAAGAAAAGTTTTCTGAAATTTAAGTTGGAGTCTGGAGCAGTTCAAGTTGTTGATACCCCAACTGTATTACTTTTAAATTCAGCTATATATAAAATCTCTTCCTCATCTATGTTACTCTAATTATCTTTCACACATAGTGATATTTCGTGTCATCGCCTCTATTTACTCAAGGAAAATAGACACAATTGCCAAACACATTTTAATCTTCCCACGCAAGCGGATCAACTCGTACTAAGAATTAATAGCTTTAACTTTAATAATATTGGACATAGCCACTTTTAGCTCGGTAGAGTATAATGTTTTTGAAGTGAAGTGAGATTATCAAATTAGGTATTTTAAATTAACTTCGTTTGTACTTGCAAAAGTAATCTAAAATACGAAAAAAGTTTGGAAGTCTAAATTTCCAATCGGTTTATATTTATAATATTAAAAATAAATTCTTCACGTTTGTGTATTCTTACAGAAATAATGTGCATGAAATATGGTCAGCAGCTTTTTTTCCTTAGAAAGGAAGTGCTAATTCCCAAGCCTTCGCCCTTAACATGGAAGTAATTTTTATTGTCTTAGCATACTGTGAGCAAAAAAAAACTTTATTAATACAATTTAATTTTTTACATCATTTTAAAAGTGCGCTTACATCCCTATTACTGAAAAGGATGATATAATTGAGAGATTTATTTAACGACCGTTAAGCGACAACAAATATTATATGCAAATATATTATTTTTATATTCCGATAAAATAAAATCCAAATATCATAATAGTAGTTTTTACATTAATGTACCAATTACCTTCAACATTCCCATTAGGAGACATTTTTGAAATCGACATGCCTGACATGCCTTACGCCTTCTCTTGTTGATTTCACACTCATTATTGGCCGGACAGGTGTATTCGATATTACCCTGAATAGTACGCTTGAAGAATGCCTTACATGCCTCGCAACTAGCAACCCCATAATGGAAACCTGATGCAACATCACCACACACTAGGCACAAACGTCTTAATTCATCGCGTATTGAAGTACCCCCAGAACCTTGTGCAGTGTTAGATACAACACTACTTCCTCCGCCTCCTGAGCCAACATTAGAAAGGTTGCCATCATTATCTGTGGCCGTATAGGAACCATTACTGTTGAGACTTAACGTTGTCGTCGAGCTGCACATTTGTCTTTCAGGTGAAACTGAAGGTGAAGATTTCATGCCATTGGATGCCGCACTATTACGTCTGTTACATGTATTGGCGCTACCATTGCTGGTTGTTGTTGCTGCCGCAGTGGTTGTGGAAGGGCTGTAGCAACTGATATTGTTGACATTCGAGTTGGGTTCTTGTATTTCCTGCTTTATATTAAGAACACTCATTCCGTCTGTCATTTTTATTCCTTGACTTATTTATCTCTGCACTTTTTCGTTGCCTGCAAGTAGTAAAAGATTAATAAACTTTAGTTAAATGTCAAAAGTACACCATCATATACAATAACAATAAAAACTTTGCGTATTTGATTTACAGTTTTTTTCCTTTAGTTTTGATTGAATTTGAATTTCTAGTATTCTCAATGAAATGCAATGCACCACCTATGTGTAACCTCCACACAACAACACTACTATCATGTCCATTGTATTGTAATCACTGTCGGCGTAATACAGAGGCACATTTCCTCTTTTTTGGGGAGAATGCATGTGCCCAGACTAGCAAGCATAAAGAGTGGTGATGGAGGGCTGCAAATAATGCGACAAGCATGTGGGGGAAACTAGAAAGTGCATTTAATCAAAACGAAACGGAATGTTTTTATAAATGCAAAAAAAGTAATGACATTTTATGAGTGTCATATTCATTCAACGAGTATCTTTCTCAGGGAAATATTTCGGGGAAGTGCCCTTCAATAAAATATTTGACCTGTTTAAAACATGCAGTTTTTTTTAAATATGAAATAAATGTAGTATAAAACGAATTTGAATGCTAATAAAACTGAATCAACACATTGCAATTACGTCAATATTTAATAAGACATCGAAATGAGACTTTCATATCCAAAAACGAAAATAAATTAAATGAAATAAAAAATAGAGTCTTGAAGATATATTCTTTCGGTGTTCTCGGCCTGTCATCTCGTCCCGTTATCGCTAGAATCATAGAAATCGTGACAATATTCTAATTTTGTATATTAAAGGGTGGTTAAATTGTAAGGGCCGATGTTGAATGTGAACCACACCTTAACGTCAAGTTTAGGTGTGGTTTCATTTGACATTTCTCAATTTTAGACTAACTCAATTTGAAACATGAAAGATACACAACGCGTTGAAGTTTTTTAAGCCTTTTACGAAAATGGGCGTTCAAATCAAAATGCATTTCGTGCACTTTGTGATGTTTTTTGATCAGCATAATCGACCAAATGTGACCACAATCGAGAGAATTGTGCGGAAATTTCAGCAAACCGGGCCTGTAGGAGATGTGAAAACACCTGTGCATGCTCGTCCGGTTCGTTTGGTGCGCTTGTGGGCTGGCGACGTCATCGGGCCATACTTCTTTGAAATGAGGCCGGTCAGGCACTTACTGTGAATGGTGTTCGCTATCGTGATATGATAACGAACTTTTTATGGCCCGAATTGGAAGATATGGATGTGGACAATATGTGGTTTCAACAGGACGGTGCCACTTGCCACACAGCTAACGAAACAATGGCTCTTTTGCGCAACAAATTCAATGGCCGTGTTATCTCACGTCGTGGCGATGACAATTGGCCGCCAAGATCATGTGATTTGACACCGTTGGACTTCTTTCTATGGGGTTATTTAAAGAAAAGGTGTACGTCGATAAGCCAGCGACGTTATTTTGATTAATCGCTACAAAAAGTCGCTTTTTTAGTCTCAAAATCGAACGTTGACTTTAGTCGATTTCGAATTACCATTCTATACCTAGGATGCCCAAGGCGTAAACATATACCTTAGGTAAAATTGTATATCGGAGAAACTGGCTTCACTGGCTGGTGTATAAATGTAAATATCGAATTCTTTCATGTGGGTTTACTTCCCAACAACCAGAGAATATGTTAGTTAACGGCACTGCAATTATTGTAATAAATGTTCATAACAAAAACAACAAATATGAACAATTACTGCCGAATGGGCATATAAAAGATAACAAATATAAACAATAGATAACAATATGAGAATGATTTTGCAAAAAGAAATCTAGCGTTATTCTAAAACTAAATAATGGAACTCACCAAAAAAAATATTTGCAACTCCTGTGTTATCAAGAAGAATTCATTTCCTCTCAATTAGAAAAATTATAAAAACTGTAAATCTCCGTTGTTCTTCTCCTTTGTTGTTTTTCCAACGTCGTTACCCAAGTAACAACAATTAGCGGTGGGGGTAAGGTGGTCAGGTTGTAAACAAAAAAGCAATGAAAACACTTCCAATTGCAAAAATTGAACCTTTAGTTCCAATGTTTTAGTTGTTTGGCTAGGGATCGCAGACAAGTATTTTTGGTCATTTCATTTTTAATTATGCGTCTATCTTTTAATTTCTCATAATCGATTTTTTCACTACTTTTTTCGACCATCAATCATCCCCATTATCACATCGCCTCGTTTTGATTTCTCCACATGGAATATTTTCGTATTTTACTTTATTAAAATTTCAACAATTATCTTCGGTTGTTATTAACAAATAATTTAATTTTCTTACTATTTCTTTATTTTTTATTTAATACCAATGCAAACGTCAAATCAAATTCATAGTCTTATAGTGTAGGAAAAATACAGATTATTTGAGTATTTGGTAGTCAAACTGGAACGTTTATTTAAAAGAAATTGGTACAATGATAAGGTAAAGTGATTTACTCAAAACATGAACGGTGGGTCCTTTGTCATATTTTCACTTAACAATATTTTATGTCAAAATTGTTCCATTCTTGAAAATGATTTGCGGTTGCTAACAAAATTTGAAATCAGCTGATGGTTGTATATTAGACCTTGGTATATCCATATTCACACAAAATTTTTTTGCAAATTTTTCTTTAATTTTTTTATGCAATTCTCTTTTGAAGTTGCATTTGCGTTCAGACAACGTATTCTGTTTCGAAAATTTTTTCATCGTTTATTAAAATTCATTAAAATGTATGTCCACAAATTTACATATGTTGAATCGAGCACAAAACTACGAATATTAAATATAGTACCACTTTAAGGTGGGTACTATGTTTTTTCGGCACGAAAAACTTTCGCAGAATGTTATTTCGAGTTGAAAAAATGGAACGCTTTTTTACAAAGTCGCATTGCAATTTGGAAGTGTGTATGTCAAAGTGTCACTTTTATATGTATGTATGTGTGTATATGCATGTGCATTTTTTCTTTTTGCTAACATTCTTGAAAACAAACAAAAGATAAAATTCGAAAAATCGGACAACATTGCCAGAAAAATGGCGGAAAAATGCAACCCTGTGAATTTACAACCATGTGAACATACAATTTTTGTTTTGCAACGTTAGCAGAAAAGTCATTGCGAGATAATTTGCTGATTGTTATATGTTCGAAGTTTATGCATGTGACAACGGCGCCATTGCCAGAAAATCATTTTATTTGCAACACTGTCTATAATGTATTTTTATTGGCAATCCTGCATATAAATATTTACAAAATATATTGTAAATATATGAAATTGTAATGTTTTCTTGCAATCGTCTGAACTGTCAATTCACATTTGCCTAACAATCTCACATTGCCCGTATATTTGCAGCACTTTAACAGGGTTGATAACGTTTGCCGATCTGGCAATCGTCTATACTCAGCTTTAGACATGAAAAGTCAGGGTAGTACAATGTTATAAATTGCGTTAGCCGTCCATAATGTTTCTTCTGGCTTTTGCACACAATTGTTCTAAACATACAAACATAAATGTACATATCTAATTACAAGTCAAATTCCACATTATTACATTTAGTTACATGTCCTTCCATTGTTTTGCACATTTTGTTTGCTTTTGTACTGCAATCCAATTGGAATTTCACTCTTCTGGTTTATTCCATAAACATAATTATTTTTCCTACCACATCTTTGCATTATTTTTCTTTATTTCGGAAGATAATTTAATTTATTATTCTTTATTAGGAAATTTTATTTATAATATTTACAGCACTTGAGTTTCTTGCGGACAAAAATAAATATAAACAAATGGGAGTGTGACGGTGGCGACATTAAATTTGTAACGGCGTTAAATTTGTGGTAGCGCAAAATGTTACTTTTTCGCGTTGAAATAAACAGAGTACCTCAAACCAAAAAATTTCGCAGTTTTTTTCGCGAGTTTGTTTTTATATGGGATTTCAACGCGAAAAATGTTTTCAAGAATGTTAGCAAAAAGAAAAAATGCACATGCATATACTCGTACACACATACATACATACACTTCCAAGCTGCAATGCAACTTTGTTAAAAAAAACGTTCCATTTTTCAACTCGAAATAAAATTTTGCGAATTTTGTTCGTGTCGAAAAAACATAGTACCCACCTTAATAACGAAGTCGCGAAAAAAGTGCGAAATTTTTTCGTTTGTGGTACTATGTTTATTTCAACGTGAAAAATTAAGATTTTGTGCCGCTACAAATTGAGCGCCACATCAAATTGAATGCTGCAACCATCGCATTCCCATTTGTTTATATTTATTTTTGTCTGCAAGAAATTCAACTGTAGTAAATATAAGAAATAAAATTTCCTAATAAAGAATAATTAATTAAATTATCTTCCGAAATAAAGAAAAATAATGCAATGTGAATGGGAAAATAATTATGTTTATGGAATAAACCAGAAGAGCGAAATTCAAGTTGGATTGCAGTACAAAAGCAAACAAAATGTGCAAAACACTGGAAGGACAGGTAACTAAATGTAATAATATGGAATTTGTCTTGTAATTAGATATGTACATTTATGTTTATATGTTTAGAGCAATTGTGTGCAAAAGCCAGGAGAAACATTATGGACGGCTAACGCTACTAAAGCAGTAGAACAATGGAATTGGACAGTGCCTGTGATATGGATTTGGAAATGGTTGTAAAGAACATACATATTTAGTTCTTGCCAGCCATAGAAGTTGGAACAAGATATTCCGTTTATGGATGGAAGTATAATATATATGTCAACAAATATAATGTAAATCCTTAAATATAATAATAAAACATATTTTTGATTAATCAAAACATCATTTTATTTATTTATATTCGTGGGAAATTATTATTATATACAGTAGGAAATTATTTCGTTATTTATAACATTGTACTACCCTGGCTTTCCATGTCTCACAAACATCGCCACCGCAACAACACAAAATAAATAATTTATGTATAACATTAGCACAATGATCTTCACCAATATTTCCTTTCTGACATTTAAATTAACTATTTTCTAAGTCGGCATTATTCCAATTAATTGTTTATTGATTCGAATTTAAAATAGAATGGAAATATTGTTGGAGATCATTGTGCTAATGTTATACATAAATTATTTATTTTGTGTTGTTGCGGTGGCGATGTTTGTGAGACATGACAAGTCAGGGTAGTACAATGTTATAAATAAGGAAATAATTTCCTACTGTTGTACGAATATAAATAAATAAAATGATGTTTTGATTAATCGAAAAATATGTTTTATTATTATATTTAAGCATTTACATTATATTTGTTGACATATATAAATTATACTTCCATCCATAAACGGAATATCTTCTTCCAACTTCTGTGGCTGACAAGAACTAAATATGTATGTTCTTTACAACCATTTCCAAATCCAGATCACAGGCACTCTCCAATTCCTTTGTCCTACTCCTTTAGTAGCGTAAGCCGTCCATAATGTTTCTCCTGGCTTTTGCACACAATTGTTCTAAACATACAAACATAAATGTACATATCTAATTACAAGACAAATTCCACATTATTACATTTAGTTACATGTCCTTTCAGTGTTTTGCACATTTTGTTTGCTTTTGTACTGCAATCCAATTGGAATTTCACTCTTCTGGTTTATTCCATAAACATAATTATTTTGCCTTTCACATCTTTGCATTCTTTTTTCTTTCTTTATTTCTAATATTTACAACAGTTGAGTTTCTTGCGAACAAAAATAAATATAAAGAAATTGGAGTGCGACGGTGGCGGCATTAAATTTGTTGCGGCGTTCAATTTGTAACGGCGTTCAATTTGTGGTGGCGCAAAATGTTAATTTTTCGCGTTGAAATAAACATAGTACCACAAACGAAAAAATTTCGCAGTTTTTTTCGCGACTTTGTTTTTATATGGGATTTCAACGCGAAAAATGAACATAGTACCACGCATTCCAGCGAAAGAAAACGCATTGCAAAATATTGCAAGTACGGAAGACTTCCCCCTTACAGACTGCGTCCCTCTCCCACAGACACTGCCATTCTGCGGGGGAAAATTGCAAGTGTGAATACGTACAACAGTGTGAAGACAATTTTTGTCTTGCAACGTTGGCAGAAAAGTCATTGTAAGACAATAATATTGGTAGACATCTGACAATCGTGTAAACATACAACGTCGCCATTGTGCGAAGATTATGCATGTTACAATGGCGGCATTGTCAGAGAAACATTTAATTGGAAACTCTTGCAATCGTCTGAAGTAACAATTTACCTTTGCCTAACAATCATTGTCTGCACATTTGCAGCACTTTAACAGGGTTGATAACGTTGTCCGATCTGACAATCATCTTTACATAGGAGAGAGAGAGGCAGAGAGCTCATTCCGCCTGCCTCTCTCCTACAAACTTTAACAATTGCTTGGAAAAAATTTAAAGCAAGACATGCTTCACAATAAATCCAAATGGTACATATTGAAACCAGATTCAATCAATAAATAATAATTGAAAAAGGACATAAAATAATACTGTATTACAAGAGGAGAATGTAGTTTATGGAAACCATGTCACATATAATGAAATGTATTAATTTGTACACTTTTGTACTCAATATATTAAAAATTGTTAAACATTTACTAAACAAGTAAGAAAGAAAGTTTCCCTTGAGGACCAAAAGATATTCGTAACTTTATTTATCTTTTTTTGTATTAACTAAATTATTATCAATTTGAATTGCATTTAATAATTTTAAAGTATGTACTGGTATTAACTTTTGATCCAAAATGGAGTGGAGTGGAGTGAAATTTTGTACACTGTACAAAATTTCAAGTATTTGTATGAGCTGATATTAAAGCTACAAGCAGTTAACTTTTGGTACAAATGGTCCATTTGTGTGGGAGGTACCGAAGGGGGTGGCAACTTCTCTAATTTTTTCTTGAGGTGTTCGCTACTAATAAAACTAACACTATGTGCGGAATTTCAGAAGATTCTAGTAAGTAGTATAGAAGTTATTAAAGAAACAATATTTCACTAAATGTCAACCCTTTGTGGGGGAGGTACTAGAAGGAGTATACCAATATGACCCATCTTCGAACTCAGCCGGAGATATTTGCGCACACCAAATTTTAAGAGTTATCGTGCGCACCTGCCAGCGACCGACGGACGGACATATCACAATTTTGATATTTTAATAATTTGTATGAAGAGATCGTTGTATTATGATTGTAAACAATTTATTATCGACAATACAACAATAATGGAAACAAAGAGGATACATCAATCATATAAAATCGATGCCTAACTCAATGTTTTCAAAAATGAGTTATAGGCCGAACCAATAATAAAGCTACTATAGGCGTGTTTTCGTTACACCATTGGTGCTTAGTTTGTATGGGGAGCTAAGCACTTTTAAGGTAAGTACAGACGATTTGCAGATGGGACAACATTGCCAGAAAAATGGCGGAAAAATGCAACCCTGTGAATTTACAACCGTGTGAACATACAATTTTTGTTTTGCAACGTTAAGGTGGGTACTATGTTTTTTCAGCTTGAAAAAATTCCACAAAATGTTATTTCAAGTTGAAAAATGGAACGTTTTTTTACTAAAGCGTGGTACTATGTTCATTTTTCGCGTTGAAATCCCATATAAAAACAAAGTCGCGAAAAAAACTGCGAAATTTTTTCGTTTGTGGTACTATGTTTATTTCAACGCGAAAACTTAATATTTTGCGCCACCTCAAATTTAACGCCGTTACAAATTGAACGCCGCAACAAATTTAATGCCGCCACCGTCGCACTCCCATTTGTTTATATTTATTTTTGTCCGCAAGAGACTCAACTGTTGTAAATATTAGATATAAAATTTCCTAATAAAGAATAATAAATTAAGTTATCTTCCGAAATAAAGAAAAAAAGAATGCAAAGATGTGAAAGGCAAAATAATTATGTTTATGGAATAAACCAGAAGAGTGAAATTCCAATTGGATTGCAGTACACAAGCAAACAAAATGTGCAAAACACTGAAAGGACATGTAACTAAATGCAATAATGTGGAATTTGTCTTGTAATTAGATATGTACATTTATGTTTGTATGTTTAGAACAATTGTGTGCAAAAGCCAGGAAAAAGATTATGGACGGCTAACGCTACTAAAGCAGTAGGACAATTAAATTGGACAGTGCCTGTGATCTCGATTTGGAAATGGTTGTAAAGAACATACATAGTTAGTTTTTGCCAGCCATAGATGTTGTTTATATATGTCAACAAATATAATGTAAATGCTTAAATATAATAATAAAACATATTTTTCGATTAATCAAAACATCATTTTATTTATTTATATTCGTACAACAGTAGGAAATTATTTCGTTATTTATAACATTGTACTACCCGGACTTTTAATGTCTCACAAACAGCGCCACCGCAACAACACAAAATAAATAATTTATGTATAACATTAGCACAATGATCTCCAACAATATTTCCATTCTGACATTTAAATTAACTATTTTCTAAGTCGGCATTATTGCAATTGTTTATTGATTCGAATTTTGTCTTTTGTTTGTTTTCAAGAATGTTAGCAAAAAGAAAAAATGCACATGCATATACCCACATGCATATACACACATACATACATATAAAAGTGACACTTTGACACACACACTTCCAAATTGCAATGCGACTTTGTAAAAAAGCGTTCCATTTTTCAACTCGAAATAACATTTTGCGAAATTTTTTCGTGCCGAAAAAACATAGTACCCACCTTAAGGTCGCATTACATTTTTGAAGTGTGTGTGTGTCGAAATGTCATGTGCATTTTTTTCCTTTTTGCTTTTCTTGAAAACAAACACGAGTTTAAATTATAAACAATCAACAAATAATTAAATGAAATAATGCCGACTTAGAAAATATTTCATTTAAATTGCAGAAAGGAAATATTTTTGAAGATAATTGTGCTAATGTTATACATATGATGGCGATGCTTGTGAGGCATCAGAAGCCAGCGTATACAATGTTGCTAATAACAAAATAATTTCCTACTGTTGTACGAATATAAATAAATTAAATGATGTCTTGATGAACCGAAAAAGATGTTTTATTATTATTTTTAAGGATTTGCATTATATTTGTTGACTTATACAAATTATACTTCCATCCATAAACGGAATTTCTTCTTCCAACTTCTATGGTTGGCAAGAACTCACTATGTTCTTTATAACCATTTAAAAACGTGATCACAGGCACTACCCAATTCCATTTTCTTACTGGTTCGGCAGCGATAGACGTCCACAATATTTTTCCAGGCTTTTCGTCACGATTGTTCTAAACATACAAACGTAAATGTACATAATTACAAGACAAATTTCACATTATTACATATAGTTACATGTCCGTCCAGTGTTTTGCAAATTTTTTGCTTTGCTATCCAATCGGAATGTCGCTCTTCTCGTTTATTCCATATACACATAATTATTATCCGTTCCAAAGCTTTTCATTAGTCTACAAATATAAATATAAATAAATAGGAGTACAATGCTGGCGGCTTAAATTTGTTGCGGCGTTCAATTAATTTGCAGCGGCGCAAAATGTCAATTTCTCACGTTGAAATAAACACAGTACCACAAATGAAAAAATTTCACTCATTTTTTCACAACTTTGGTTTTTGTATGGGATTTCACCGTGAAACGGGAACATAGTACCGTGCTTTAGCAGAAAAGTCATTGCGAGATAATTTGCTGATTGTTATATGTGCGAAGTTTATGCATGTGACAACGGCGCCATTGCCAGAAAATCATTTTATTTGCAACACTGTCTATAATGTATTTTTAATGGCAATCCTGCATATACAGGATTGCCATCTTAATGTTAACTTTAGTTTGATTAGACTAATTCAAAGTCTGCTCAAAAGAAGACGCATAACAGCATGTCTTGGGTCCACAACATTAACAAGGTTTGTAAACAGAGGGACCCCACAAGGAGGAGTACTGTCTCCACTAATTTGGAACCTAGCGTTGAATGAAATTCTGCTCGATCTAGAACGTTGTGGCTGCAAGGTCGTGGCATATGCGGACGACGTTGCAATCGCAGTGAGTGGCAAATTCGAAAACGTCCTCCGAGACATTCTACAGGTAGCTCTGAACAAATTGGCTAGATGGGCCAGAAGCAGCGGTTTGGGCATAAACCCAAACAAGACAGAATTGGTTCTCTTTACTAGGATGAATAAAGTCCCACATGTGGACCCTCCACCTCGGATAAATGGAACAGATCTAGTCTTTTCTGAAAGTGCAAAATTTTTAGGAATAATTCTAGATAGAAAACTGTTATTTAGACTTAATGTATTGGAACGTGTAAGGAAGGCTAACGTCGCCTTATATTCCTGCAAAAAGGCTGTAGGGTCGCGGTGGGGCCTCTCTCCTAAAATCGTCCACTGGATATATATAGCAGTAGTTCGTCCTATACTGCTATACGGCATTGTGGTATGGTGGACGGCAACTGACAAACTAACCATCACCAACCTACTAACAAAGGTTCAGAGAACTGCCTGCCTGAGCATAAGCGGAGCCTTAAGGACTACAGCGACCGAGTCTCTACAAGCCCTACTCCATATACTGCCGATTAATATTGTGGCGAGAGAAGTTGCAACCAAAGCGGCAATAAGATTAAACTGCCTATCAATGTGGAGGTACAAAACCTACGGTCACATGAGAATATCAAAGTGTAGTGCTATGGTAACCGACCGAGTGGACTATATACCAACGGTGTACACCTTCGAGAGAAATTACATCACTACGATTCCCGCGAGAGATGAATGGGTTGGAAGAAAACCAGGTAATAGAAACCATCTCCAATTTTACACGGATGGTTCGAAGCTTGATGAAAAGGTTGGCTTCGGAGTACACTGTGCAGAGCTTAGATTGGATATAGCTCACAGACTACCAGATACCTGCAGTGTCTATCAAGCCGAAATAATGGCAATATGGGAAGTAGCCAAGTGGCTGAGTCGCAACATAGTAACCAACACTGGCATTGTCATTTACTCGGACAGCCAGGCTGCCATCAATTCTCTGGAGGCAACATCCCTAAATTCACAAACAGCCCTCGACTGCCGCAGATCTCTTAACGAGATGGCTGAGCAGTTTAACATACACCTCATATGGGTGCCTGGGCATAGGGATATCCCGGGGAACTGCAAAGCCGATGAACTTGCTAGGAAAGGGACGACATTACAAATTCTCGAAGAATTTGCATATATTGGTGCGCCACTATCCACGTGCAAGCTTTGGCTTAGGCAAGAGGCAATCAGGCAGTCCAACGAAAGATGGACAGAAATCGGCACCTGCAGGGTAGCTAGACAAATCTGGCCAAGGTATGACCTGAGAAGATCAAAATATCTCCTCGCACTAGAGAGGCAAAGATTGTCTACGTTAGTATCAGTTCTGACGGGACACTGCTTGATCGGCGAACACGCCAAAAGATTGGGTATTGACTCTAATGACTTCTGCAGAAGCTGTGGAGATGAGGAAGAAGTGGAGAGCATTGAGCACTTGCTATGCGACTGTCCCGCTCTGAGTAAACGACGACTGGACATACTGGGGTCGGCTGTTCTAGGCAGCCTAACAGATCTTTCCAGTACCGATATTCGTAATATCGACAAATTTGTATATCAAACAGGTTGGTTTCGATGAGGGGCATTTCAGCCCGTGGTAACACTAGGGACCTAAACTGGTCTATGTGAGCTTGTATAAAAAATACGGCTGCCACCCGAACCTAAACCTAAACCTAAAAACAGGGTTGATAATGTTTGCCGATCTGGCAATCGTCTAAACTCAGCTTTAGTTCCCGATGAAGTTTGGTGCTTGTGTTCGTGTCTTAATCGAGTATGGTGTTGCCAGAGTGGGCATCCTATTTTTCGCAGTATGGCATCTCATTTTTGGAGAGATTGTTGTCAATTATTGTGAATTAACGGGAAGAAGAAGAACAAAAATGGAAAATTATTTTAATATTTTCAAAAAGATTGTAAACAATTGAACATAGAACAGTAAATTTATGATTTATAAATATATTTCACGAATTTTGTTTGTCTGTTTCGCACTGTTCTTTCTTTGCAACTCATGACACCACTGCTACCAGATAGAGGAAATCCGCCACTTACTGCTATGTGCTAGTTGGTGGAAGTCAGTTGTTTTCGTTCCAAAGTGCTAAACTAAAATCGCTAGCTAGAAAACATGCCTTATATATATTTTTTAAATTGTCTACTTCTTTTCGATAGACTCAATACCGACATTAACGCGCCGAACGTTCTCAAAAAGTGTGACGGATGAAACGCTGTGTCCTATGCTGTCACCATCAGCTGTACGACGTTGCCACATGAAATCATTCGTAATTTGTACATATCTCTATCGGAAAAAGTATCGGTATGGCAAGTATCGTTATCTCTATCGATTGTTTTGCTGCTATACAAAAACAAGAAAAATTTCATAGTTATCGGTTTTGTCGGTGCGCTCACTCACTACGTCGGACGTACGGCCGATTTCACAATTTTTCGATTAATAAAAAAAATGTAGAAATGTGAACACCCATTTAACAACTTGGAATCTTGGATTATTCTTTCGGATAAATAATAGTAGTAATAAATTAATGTGATGTGTTGCAAAACGAGAATTTAAAATTCCTAAATATATGTAAAAAATGTGAATACTAAAGAAAAGAGGCATTAACAAAAAATTGTCGCCAGACAAAATTATCTCTGCAAAGATTGATAGTAAAAAGGAAGTGAAAAAATCGACGAATAAGAAAGTATTTAATTTCGTTTCGGATAGATAGTAAAAAAGAAGTTTTAAAATGTTTTCAAAGATATGAAAAAGTGAAAAAAATATAACAAATATGGTCTCGGCTTATTACTGGCGGAAGAAAAAAGTGCAGACATTGAATTGAAGTGCAAGACGAACGAGCGCTGTTCCAGCAATTGTCGCTGTAATCTTTGGGCGTGTATTATAGTATTATTAAACTCGGAAATCTCGACATAATTTGTGGAAACTAAAATATTTAGTAGAAATCCTCGTTTTTCTAATAGTCGTACAGAAGAAAAACAAAAAATATCTTATTTGTGCTGTATTTCAATGATTGCAACTTCCTTTTTGTAGTTTAATTCTTGATTCGGTCTCTACTACACAAGTGCGAATGACATAAAAGGAAAATCAAGAAAAGCATAAAAACGACGACGACGTCTTTAAGAAAACAAGGAGCGATACATTGTAAAACGTTCGTAAGGAAAATGATATCGGCTTCGGCGGATGGTAATTTATTTTTTAATAACAATTGGAAAAATATGAAAAGCAGAAATTAAATAGTTCTAGCAAAGCCAAAACTATACAAATCTATCGCAGCTTAACTTACCTTACATCCAAACCAACCACCCACCCACCACCACCGTTTTTGTTGTTGCGTTTTATAATATACTCTCATCTCGTATCGCGCTGTCGCTGTCCTCTGTGTTCTCTCTCTTCACGTACAACGTCGTAATTACTTTTACAATACAAGTGACAGCAAAGCAAGCAGCAACAGCAGAGCCTTTTTGTATGTGTACTTCATCCTTCGTGTAATCCTCTCCGTGTTCGGCGCCGCGTGTGTGTCTATTATTGTTGTTTTTTTCTCGGATGGGAGTGGAGAATCGAATCGACGACGACGAATTATACATATTTTTTGTGCGACAGATAGGTGGTATTGAAGTAAACATTCTCTCACCTTTCTTCTTTGCCTTGGATCGGCCGACCCTGAGATTTGTCGTGACACAATGGGTGCTCAACAAGGCAAGGAACGCGGTTCACATTCGAGTGGCAGCCATGGCGGTACCGCCAGCTGTATTGGAGTGTCCAGTAGCAGTCCCGTTGGTTCCCATGGGCTGCCTGTGAATTCTTTGCGTGGTTCACGCATCAAATCTTCGGTTCCTCCAGCTGTTGCTGGTGGTTTGCACCGGTCGGTGGGAGGTGGTGTGTCTGCGTCGTCATCGTGTCATAATCCAAAGGATAATCGCGCTCCCATTGGCATGAATATTTTTACGGAACATAATGGTAAGTTTCAACAGAGAGTTATTTTTTTTCTTCCAATTGGACAGAATGACGGTGCGGGGATTCTTATTGGAAAATTCTTCCGGAAATGTTAGTCTTTATAAAGGATTCCTGTCTCTCGTTCTATTATTTTTTATATTAGTACCTAGTGTTCTGCTTTATCGAATTTCTGTAAGAAATATCAAACATTTACTACTTTATCTCAAACAACATAAGCATTAAGCCCTCGGTATAATCTTTATAAAGGGTGGTTAAAATTTAAGGGCCGATGTTGATTTTGAATAAAACACAAATTATGTTTTATATTATGATTATGATAATATTGGTATGGTTCAATTATGTATGGATTGGTTCAATACGTATGGTTTATCGAATATATTTTCATAATAAATTTGCCACGTCTCTACTTCACGACTGCCAAATATGAACTGTCACGACTAATGTTCACCAAAATGGCGGCAAAACAAAGTAATATACCTTCCCGGCAGACGGCCTGTATTAAATTTATAAGGAATTCAAACTCCTTCGGTCATTTTGGGCCATCCTATACTTGGTTCTTTGAAGCAATTAAACCATTTCTTTAACTTAAAATAAGTTTCTTTACATCTATTTAAAAGACACTTTGTGACGTATAACAATTTTTTGTGCTCTTAAAAGATTTGAGCCTCAAATTTATCACAACAAAATAGCGGAAATTCATTGACCAGTCGATTATGAATGATCGGTAGAGCCCGACCGAAGTCGGATTTTAAGGCCAAAGCCGAAGCCGTAGCCGAACTTCGGCTAAATTTACAACCTTCGGCCGAAGCCATAGCCGAAGCCGAATGTTTTTTATTTGTTAAAGAATTGTTTACTTTGCACCAAAAAATTGTGTTTTTAATCTGTTTATGTCTACTGCTTACGTATTTATTTACTTAGCACATAAAATTAAAAGCCGTAATGTTATAATGACAAAGAAAGTAGTTTTTCTGCTTAAGACCTTGTATACTATTTACGTAATTTGAATACAGCTGCCCAGTAGCATAAACAGCTGCTCTCTAGCACACTTGGGTACTCGAGTTACAGTATTAAAAAATATTTATGATTCTTGGACTCAATGGCTCATTATTATCTATTCGTACTACTTTTACAAGAATGCTTTCACTAGTTCGAGAGCTTTTAGGTGAGGAACTGAGTCATTGTTCACTTCTGTACACTTCTATGAAGATTTCCATAATAGAATTTTCTTTAAAAAGTCATATAATTCTTTTTTTTTTTGTACTTTTTGAACAAAAAATCGGACTTCGGCCAACTTCGGCTGATTTTGTGGCCGAATGCCGAATATTGGCCGAATGTCGAGTTTTGGCCGTAGCCGTAGCCGAAGCCGAACATTCGGTCGGGATCTAATGATCGGTATAGTTTTAAAAGTATCCTTGCAAATCTCTTAGAATATGCAATTTTCAAAACCGCGTTCATACCAGTATACAAGATTTTTTTGTGTGTTTATTTACACAAAAAAGTATTTCGTCATCTGAAATCCAAAATGACTAACATCAAGAAATCAAAATTTATTTTATGATTGATTTTAGTCTATAAGACTAAACTACACATTCCTACAAAATTTTAGAGTTCAACATCCAAATTTGACCATTTTATGAGTGAAATTCGAAATGACGTAACAGCAAACAAGGTCATTAAAAAAGCTCAAAGATTCATCAAATTTTATTGTTTTTATTCAGAATGTACGCCACAACTAATTGCACTATTTTTTTTAGTTGATTTCGCCTTAATAGTCGGAGAATCCATAAATCTAGCGAAAAACTTAAAATTGGTTTATTTTGTTTTTTGCTTCTCCTGAAAAAGCATGAACATGTGGGTTACATTATTTTGGATTTCACTTTCATTGCGACTAACAACACTCAAAACATACATATTCTGCTTTGTTTTTACTGCAACCTGATTGAAAGAATTCAACAATCTCTTTAGCGCGACTTCTGCAAATAGGTAAAATAACATCTCGCTATAATATTTTTTTAAAAAAATAATTTTTGTGTTTTACTAAATTTATAATTGCTCTCGAACGGCTGAAACGATTTTTGCAAAGTTTACTTTGTTTTAAAGAGGGCACAGTGCGCCTTTTTTTGTAAAAAAGTTTTTTTTTGAAAATACCTTTGTGAAAAAAATTGCTCCCCCCTCGATTTTCTTCAAATTTTTACAGAATCCCACAAATCCAGAACAGTACAAAATATTTGGGAGACTCAATATTTGTAAAAGTTATGGACGAAATACCAATACTTAACTGATAATTTTCGTCTGTTTTTGCAAAACACTGCACAGTGGTACGAATTCAAAACGGGGAAATAATTCGACAGTTTCTTAACCAAACAACCAATTGCGAGCAAACTTGGCATGGTAGATAAAGAGTTGTTAGAGAAGCTAATTTTTGTATTTGGGCCCCTATGTCAGGCAAGGGCGGAGCTAGATGGCCTCAAAGTTGGCCACATCGGATGAAGAAAATGTTAATGCGCGTGTAACCCGTGTTTCTCTTCCGATTTATAAAATGTTTGTGTCTGTTCAGCTAACTGAGGTCTACAAAAAATCTTTTTACAACTAAGAATTATCTCGTATAGTTACCGAGATATCTGCAATTGAAAATTTAATTTTTAATTTTTCCCCTTAGCTTGTGCTAGTATTTTGTAAATATCGGAGCACAAAATGCACAATATGGGATATTTTGTTTTTTTTTTAATTTCTAAAAAATAAATTTTTAGAAAAAATGGCGCATTGTGTGCTCTTTAAAACATTGCAAAAATCGGTTCAGCTATTCGTAGAACACAAAAACTAATTTTTTGAATTTTTTCAAAAATTAAATTGCCTATAAATTTAAAAAGAAAAATGATCTTATTTTATTTATTTGTAACTGCTTATAAACATTTTAGCCATAAATAAATTACCCAGGTCTATATTAAATATTCTGACCCTTACGTTAACCAATTTTTCTTTGAAGAATATTGTAATTTATCTTTTATTGACCTACACGAAAAGAAAAAATTCGTTTCTGAGAAACGAAATATTAGACAACTACAATTCTCGTTTACGACGACTGAAATTCTTTTGGTCCGAACAAAAAATTGCTTACGCGAAATAAGTTTCTGTCACAACAAACGAAATTTCAGTTTCGGCAAACGAGAATTGTAGCTGTCTAATATTTCGTTTCGCAGAAACTAATTTTTTCTTTGCGTGTACAGGCTTTAAATTACTCTAATAAAAGTGAAATGAAATGGGTTAATACCATAACTAAACAAAATTGTTTAGCTTCGAAATAGTTCTTTTATGTCGGAATACTTTGTATGAAGTTGTTAAAAATACCTGCCGGAACACTATTGATGTTTCTAAAGGGTCCGCCATCTAACGTTTTTTTTTCAACTAGTGCTTATTTCGTGAATGGTAACACTTACCTCATGTCTGATTTGACAGATAATTAGTTTTATCCTTCCGCTGAACGAATATGGTTGTGTATACGCTTGAACTTTGAAAAATACGCTTGAATGCGATCGACTTACAGAAGATGCCGATTTTGCCAAAAAAACATGAACTTTTCACATGTAGCTCATTTTGATCTTGGCGGGTATGTATATAAACAATCAAAATTGTCGCATTTGGGGCACAGAAAACCCGCACGCATACATTGAAAAGCCGACACACCCAAGAAGTGTCACTGTTTGGTGCGGATTTTGGTCCAGAGGCATAATTGGGCCATTTTTCAAAAATGAGCAAGGAGTGGCCGTTACTGTCAATGGCGATCGTTACCGGGCCATGTTGAACGAATATTTGTTCACAAAAATTGAAGAGGAGGATATTGGCAACATTTGGTTTCAACAGGACGGCGCTACACGCTGAAAAAAAAATCGCTTCTGTAGTATATTGCCCCAAACATATTCGGCTTGAAATAAACATATGTTTAGGGTACACTCGAAATATATAATATTTTACACACACAAATATTATATGCTTGAGAGGATATTGTTCTAAACAAAAATATGCTCCCATTCAAATATTTTTTATTTGGAACTAGTATTTCCGAAACATGGATTCTTTTGTAATTATTTATTTTGGTAATGTATTAAATGCCTTAACTCAAAGACAAGTTTTCTGTTTTTCAGATTTTAAAAGAGCATTTTTTTTTATAAATTTTATATGTTTGTAAAATTTAATCAAAACTTAAATCGAACAATCTTTCGTAAATATAAACGACATTGATGGATTGACAAAAAGTGATGAATAGGAATATTTATAAATAAGGAAATTTTTAGCTATAAAGTTTAACACGAAAACTAGGAAAAACTAACTAAAATTCGAAAAAGTCAGTAATGTTTTAAAAATCTTTTTAAATAAAACATATTTGGAAATCTTCTTAAACAATAACTTTGTTTGTGTGTAAACACATATTTTATTTGTGAAATTCAGTTTGCAAATAAATTATGTTGTAATATATTAATATATGCGTTCCAAACAAAATTTCTTGATTTTCAAATAAAATTTATTTGTTAACAAATATATAATATTTAAAAAAATCGTTTCCAAGTATATTTTCTTTCGTTTCAAACATATCAAAAACGACGATTTTCCTCCGTGTACGTGCCACACAGCCGAAGCTACACTCGATGTTTTGCGACCATTTTCAAAAAAAAATATTTGGCGGACCCTTTACTGCCTTAGAGTGATAACTGTTAACATTCCGTTGTACGAGCCTTTTTAATAAGTTCCTTAATTCATAAAATGACCCACAAATTTGTTTATTGGTGACAGAATTTCACATTGAATTGTGCATAAATTCCCCTTATTAAGCGATGAATAATGGGAGCATATTTACAACAGCAAAGCGGCTTAACTTCATAAAAAGTAATAACTACAAACGTTTCTCAAAGAAATAAAAATTCAGTGAAATTCAGTTTACTATTAACAAAAAAGAAAACGCGCACATTCACATTTCTCAAACAAATCATGGGAAACCAACTTTGCAGCTACTCGTATAATGATGAGGACTGCGACGACGACAACAAGAACGACAACGAATACAAATGCTCTCAATTCCCCTTTGTAACATAACAAAAACGAAATCTTTACATCGACGACAAAGCAACACATAAACAAGATTAGCATTAGAAACATTTAGCCAAAATTACCCAAGGGTTCTGGCTCTGGAGAAGAGAAGAAGAAGGGAAGGAGTCCAATGAAAATCACACAGATTATTTGAATTCAAAACAATCTGCGCGATTTTACTTAGTTTTGTTTCAATTGTCAAAACACATGAACGGTTAAGCGAGAAACAGTGGCTGCGGACTTTGCGCCATACGCTCCACGATACTTACTTCCATTTCTCTGTCCCCCCCTTTTTCCTCTCGAATCCTTTACCAGAAGCAAAGAACAGCGGATTGAATAAACTCTGAAAAAAAACAATAGTAACAAAAAACAATCATAAAAATGCAAATTATGTACATTTTGTCGAAAGGCAGCACCAAAAGCGAGATATAGAACGACATACGGCAAGTCGGCTTCCGAGACACGGAATGACGACGGACTGACTTAATCGAAAAGTGCTGGTGGTGTTGGGGAAAATGTGAAATAATGGACGTGCAAGAGAGTTAGAGAATTAACGAGCGAACTCTGATAAATACATACTCATATAATTGTAAATGTTGGAGCGACAATGAAAAAAACCACAAACTTCTTGTGTCCGTAAAAGTTGTCGTTGGTATCGAAGTCAGTTTAAGGGAAGACTGCAGTAATAGTAGGGTGTCTATAATTATTTTATGAACCGATTTTCTATTTATCCAATTTCTGTCAACAATTTTGTCGGATGCTGTGGAGTTAATGTAAAATAATTTCACGCAATCTAAACTTCGAAGCCTTATAAATTTGTATGGATAGTAGTTTATGACGGATGTTTTTTTTTATAGTTACAGAACTTCACATTAAAATAAAGCAAAAAAAAATATTTTTAATATTGATCAAACTGGCTTTATTGCCTATGGACGATTTGTGTAGCCTATAGCAAATGGACCTGACAAGCGAATGAGATAAAATCAATTTCTAAGTTGGTGAAATAATTTGCCAACCCCACAAATCCATAATATCTATCAATAATCTTTACATTTTGAAGTCCGGAACCTTTTTGTATGAGTACCTAGAAATTATAAAATTTTCAGTTGTGACGTTCTTGCACTAAATGAGCGATATGTAGTTTTATGTCATTAACGGGGAGAGAATCCGAGAAGAATAAATAATATAATTTTTTTTGATAATTCTCTTAGTTGTCGAGTTGTCGGATGTTAATGTTGAAAAAAACTTGTTTTTGCTCCAATGGGCTAAAATTGAAAAGTTAGAAGATACAAAAATCGATAACTTTGGTTTCGCACTAAAAAATACCAAAGTATCGATCATCTCAAGACGGCGCTTCGCCGGGAATGGGCCAAAATCCCGCAGAGCCACTTTCGTGCAGCGTGTGATGGCTTTGTCGGCCGTTTGAAGGCCATAATTCGTGCCAAAGGTGACCAATTCGAACAAATCTAAACTGTTTCTAAAATTTTATGTTATTTCCGACATTTTTTGCATTTGAACAATAAAATTGAAAAAAAATTAAAAAAAATATAGCGCTTTACTTTGTTGCATTAAATATCAGCCACCCTGTAAAGCCGATATCTGAGGACCTACATATCTCAAATGCTAGATGAGCTGGCCATATGGGACTTTTTTCCAGTTTATACTAGCATTGTCAGCTACCTGTGGTTTTTCGCTCGACCGATTCATGAATTCTAGTTTTTGAGATATCGGTGTTGCAATATCTGGCATATATAAAGTCGATATCTGAGGACCTACATATCTCAAAACCTAGAAACTTTTCACTGTCATCTACTTGTTGTTTTTCGCTCGACCAATTCATGTATTCTGGTTTTCGAGATATATACGTCACAATATCTGGTATATATGTATATAGCCGATATCTGAGGACCTACATATCTCAAATCCTAGATGAGCTGGTCATATGGGGCTTTTTTCCCAGTTAATCCTCTCACTGGCAGCTACTTGTCATGTATTGTAGTTTTGGAGTTATAAGCCGTTCAATGCCAGAAATTTGTAAATGCTGCAATAGGCTACTTTCTTTAAATTTTTGTATGTGAAATTAATATTTACATTCGAATTGCTTAAAACTATTATAATTTAAACAAATATGTTTAATTTTATAATTTTTTTCACTGTTTTTTTTATCCAAAAAACTTATTTTTAATAGGTTCCACACAACAAATACGTTCCACATGGTTTTTGTCTTGAATGTGGGGCGAATTTAAATAATGAATTTATCTTGACACCCTTAATGGTTTCGGCCACAAATAAAGTCTTATTATCAAATATCAGCCGGATTCGTTAAGAAGTAAAATCAGGGGGGTCCTTTGCATGCTAATATGAAACCATGGCCCTATGGCTACCGTTGTTCGCGTGAGGGTTTCCGGTTACCAATTTTCCGCATGTTATAGTGACCACATGGCGAAATAATAAAATTCAACAGTTTTTTTTCACTCCCTAGCAGCTTTTGGATAAAAGCCATCGATATGTAAATTGTCTTTGTCTAATTCGAACTATTCATAAAAAGGATAAAATCTCTGCACACAAAGAATTGTATCCACAGAAACAAAATTTTAGACAGCAACATTCGCAATTTCTAGTCTCATTTACATATCGATACCTCTATTCTAAAACATGCTAAGACGACTCAGCATGTTTTTAGGGAGAATGCATTTCTGATTTCTAAATATTCCAAGTTATATTCAGTAAAAATTTGGTGTTTATTCGTCCATCCAATGAAAAGTTATACACAAAACAGTACAGGTCATTCGATTTGCATTATGAAGGAATTCCATACAAATTTAAAAAAATCATCAAACTTTGATCGCCTCTCCCGAAAAAATACCTTTTTGCACTTAGCATTGTGAAGAATGGGGGTATTGATAGGTCTCAAAATTGTTTTGCTACAAAATGTAAAGCGTTGTTTTTTAACAATATTTAACAATTAATCTCTTTTCAAATTGATTAATTGACAACAATCATAACTATGAATATACAAACACACGTACATACTCGTATGATTTGGTTTGCTGGGTATTCCGAATCTAAACATAAATGTGACAGTGACACAACATTGCCTGGCACTATGCTGCTAAGTAGTATGGCAATACTATTTTATTAAAATAAGCTGTGGTTTTTATTCTCTGATTTACGGCGTTTTTTTTTGTCAAGCGTTCGTTTATTAAAAGCGACGTTTTGAGGCGTAAATAGAAATAAATTGCGCTCAAGGTCCGGAAAAGCAGGGGCGCGCGAGACGGTGAGAACGCAAACGACGAAACTTAGGGCCTGTTTCTGTAATTTATTTTCGTTCGTCTACGGCGAACGATCAAAATTCTCTCAGCTATTACGAGAATTCTATAAAACGCAGGTTAGAAATATTTTAGGAACAAGTTTTTTTACATGATTTTCTACAGACACAACGAATTATAAACTTCTGTGATTTATAGATTTCTCGGAATAATTGAGTGATTTTTGATCGTTCGCAGTAGACGAACGAAAAAAAGTTACAGAAACAGGCCCTTAGTCACGCATGTTACGACACAGCCAGTCCAGTCAATAGCAAACACACGCCAAAACAAAGAACAAATAAATACGACACAAAAGTAGAACAAATTTACAGCGAGCAATTCACCAATTTATAGTCTCTCTGGGCAATTGGAGGATGGAAATTAAGAGAATGTCTATTAACCGGCCGGCATTTGTAAGTCAGAACTAGCGGGAGATTGCAAGAACATTTCTTTTGTTTTATTTTTGCAGCCAGTACAACAAAGCCAAGACGGTCTTAAACTAAATTCGAATAAATGTCAACAGTTAACGACGAGTGTTCATCATAAACATTATTATCCGATTGCAAGGGAAACACTATATGGCGAGAAACTTATTTGTTGATGGACTCTGTGTTTCTGTGATTTATTACTTCCACTTTGTGGGTATATTACTTGAAATGACATTTTTATTTGAGGATGCAGTCACCGTTCCGTTCCCTCCATCAGGGGCAATAATAACGAGTGCTGACCTCTTGGAACTCTGTTCAAATCAATCACCAATTTGGAACAAATCATAAAACGTTGATTCCATGCCATAAAATGCTCACTCAAATTATTTATTTTGTCTGTGGTTATGTTACAAATAAAGGCTGGGATTTTATGCATGTAATTATTGGTGGCGAGGGGGGGGGGGGGGGGGGGTCATTTTCGGATGATGAAATATTGTGTTCGTGTAAATCGGCAGTAAACAACTATAAAACTAGAATTATTTCATAGTTTAACCATTACCGAACTCATATCTCTTTTGAAGAAAACAATGTAAGCTTTTTTTTTTTAAAAAAATCGGATCAAATTTGGAGATGTTATCTTAATATGCGTTATTTTTTTTTTAAGAAAATGGAATGTATTTTTTATCAAAATACCAGTCGAGTTAGTCGTCTCTATTACACAGTGCTACAGTCCAAAAACCGCGATACTATTATTCTTATAGGTCTTGGCGAGTAGAACAACGGTTGTTCTACGAAATTTGCCGGACACCCCCAAAATCCGGATTTACAGGCATAAAACCGATTTTCTTGCCTTTTTTCACTTGAACGCCTATAACTTTCTTAATTAATAACCGATTTTCACTCTATAAAATGAATGAAACTTCAATAACTCTGTCAATTGCAAACGGATTTTAATGAGACAGGTTGCATTTTTCCTACGGTTATCTCACAATATAATTGGTAAAAACATTACAATATCTTCATACAACTTCAAATAAACAAAATATACATCATTCGTAAGGTCTAATTCTCTTCTTTCCAAATTCTTTTAGAGATTGAAAATCGATTATTAATTAACAAAGTTATAGGCGTTCAAGTGAAAAAGTAAAAAAGCCGGCGATCTACCCGTAAATCCGGATTTTGGGGGTGTCCGGGGAATTCCAAAAAAAAGATTCGTGATTTACCCGACAAGACCTACAGGAAAAATATGAGCCATTCAGTTTGGTATGACTTCACGATTTTGTGTGGGAGTTACCAAAAGAGTCGTGGCAATATTGGCCATTATTTACCGGACTGTAGTTACTATAAAAGCATATCATTGAGCAAAATTTCAAGTATTTATAACAACACCAGAAATTATCCGAAAAGTGAAGACCACATTTGATCGAAATCCACACCGCAGTGGTAGAAAAATTGCTCGTGAGCTGAACATATCGCGAAAACGGATACAACACATATTTAAAAATGAGCTTGGACTAAAGCCATTGAAGTTCCAAAAAGTGCAAGAGCTCACCGATGCACAAAAAAACTGGCCACTTTCGCTTGCACGAAAGTGGCCAGTTACCGAATTCGGTTTTCTCCGATGAGAAGCCATTCCAAATTGAGCAGTTTGTGAACAAAACAAAATGATCGGGTTTACTTGCCAAAGAGGTCAGCTGAAAATGTACACCTTCGATTGGTCACCAGAACTCATGCGCCGCCGATGGTAATGGTGTGGGCCGCCGTAACGGCCGATGGTCGCTCCCCGACCATGGGGTCAAAATAAATGCCGAATATTATCGGGAAAATGTCCTAAAGACAGTATTGAAGCCCTGGGCAGACAATCATTTCGGCCGCAGACCATGGACATTCCAACAGGACTTAGCACCATCGCACTCAGCACGCGTCAACCAAGAATGGCTTAAAAAGGAGGTTCCTCGCTTCATTTCTACCGCACAATGGCCACCAAGATCTCCGGATCTCAATCCGTTGGACTTTTGCGCCTGGGGCATTTTAGAGAGTAAGGTTCGCGCTAAAAATTACCAAAGTATCGATCATCTCAAGACGGCGCTTCGCCGGGAATGGGCCAAAATACCGCAGAGCCACTTTCGTGCAGCATGTGATGGCTTTGTCGGTTGTTTGAAGGCCATAATTCGTGCCAAAGGTGGCCAATTCGAACAAATCTAAACTGTTTCTAAAATTTTATGTTATTTCCGACATTTTTTGCTTTTGAACAAGAAAATTTAAAAAAAAAATTAAAAAAATATAGCGATTTACTTTGTTGCGTTACATATCAGCCACCCTGTATATGCACTGTTATTAAAGTTATTAGCTGTCAACTTGTTGTACAAAAAGGTTCCTTTGTGCGAAGGTACCAAAAGGGGCG
Organism: Eudasyphora cyanicolor; assembly: GCA_963930755.1. Lineage (NCBI taxonomy): Eukaryota > Metazoa > Arthropoda > Insecta > Diptera > Muscidae > Eudasyphora > Eudasyphora cyanicolor. The sequence goes on from OZ005735.1 coordinate 288,595,409, forward strand.
AGACCACCTCGCCCATTTTTCTCAAGCTAAGAGCGACAGATAAACTAGTACTATGTGCGGAATAACAGAAGATTCGGATAAGAAGTATATAAGCTATTAGAGGATCAATATTTGATTGAATGTTAAACCTTTGTGGGGGAGTTACTAGAAGGAGTGGGCCATTATGAACTTCGAACTTAGCCTGCGATAGAAAACAAAACAAGGAAAAAATATTACAGCAAATTTGAAGTCAATCCGGTACTTTTTTCGAGAGCTATCGTGCGCTCCGGCCAGACAAACGGACTGACATTGCTCAGATTACTTTAAATATCCTAAAACGGCGTTCAGTCGAACATAAAGGGTGGTTAAATTGTAAGGGCCGATGTTGAATGTGAACCACACCTAAACGTGACGTTTGTTTCTGCATTTCATTTGACATTTCTCAATTTCAGACTAACTCAATTTGAGCCATGGAATGATACACTATCGAGCAACGCGCTAATGTTTTTAAAGCCTTTTACGAAAATGGGCGTTCAAATCAAAAAGCATTTCGTGCACTTTGTGATGTTTTTTTGATCAGCATAATCGACCAAATGTGTCTACAATCGGGAGAATTGTGCGCAAATTTCAGCAAACCGGGTCTGTAGGAGATGCGAAAACACCTGTACATGCTCGCCCAGTTCGTTTGGTGCGGCTTATGGGCTGGCGACGTCATCGGGCCATACTTCTTTGAAATGAGGCCTGTCAGGCAGTTACTGTGAATGGTGTTCGCTATGAACTTTTATGTCCCGAATTGGAAGATATGGATGTAGACATATGTGGTTTCATGTGTCCCGAATTGGAAGATATGGATGTGGACATATGTGGTTTCAAGAGGACGGTGCCACTTGCCACACAGCTAACGCAACAATGGCTCTTTAGCGCAACAAATTCAATGGCCGTGTTATCATGTGATTTGACACCGTTCGACTTCTTTCTTCGGGTTTATTTGAAAGAAAAGGTGTACGTCGATAAGCCAGCAACAGTTCAAGAGCTAAAGGATGAGATAATTCGGCACATTAACGGCATAGAACCTCAATTATGCCTCAGCGTCATCGAAAATTTGGACCATCGGATGGAGGTGTGCCGCTGAGGTCGCGGCGGCCATTTGGCAGATATTTTGTTCCATACATAATTGAACCATACCAATATTATCATAATAAAAAGAAATGACAATAATTTCGTAAATAATTTGTGTTTTATTCAAAATCAACATCAGCCCTTAAAATTTAACCACCCTTTACTTGGGATCTTGTGTTACACTCCGCCGATGTGTTACACTTTTGGTCCGCAACAAATGACCCATACCCTCCTCTACTAAAGAGAGGGTATAAAATGATTTCATAAATTTCTAGATTGAACTGGACTTTTATTTCTTCTTGTGTATTTTCTTTGTTGCATATTTGCCATTTTCAGTATATCAAAGTCAGCAGGAGGAGTAGTAGTGCAAATTCTATAATAAAAAATTAAAGGCAAATGGATCTAATGCGTAAAATTCCTTCCGGCTATTATACAAATACAAAAGGACACATAGAAAAACAATCTATCCATTGGAGTAATCCATGTACATATACAGTGGTGGCCACGAATTTAGCACACGTAGTGCATGTAACCTCTTAAGGCTCACAAAATTTTTTTTGTTTAATTTTTGTATTCACTATTTTTTCTGGGATGTTTCTTGCGATGCTCATGATTATTTAGTATTGGTTTTTTGTTGGTAATTTTCTTGCATTTCGGTGTTATTCCTGATTAAGAACAACTACTACGAAAAAAGCTTGGGCATTAATTTAGCACAAATTAAAAAAATGTATTTACACACAAAAAAAAACAAAATTGAGTAATACATCACACTTAAAACCTAATATTTGCTTTGATATCCAATATTTTTGACAACTGTTGCACATCTTTTGGGCATATCCTCGAAGCTGATACATGCAACACTTCCTAGGGGTTGGGCACAATTTTTTTTTGAATCTTCCACAAATTTGGAAAACTTTTGGGTTTTACTGCAGTGATATGTTTGTATACATCATTCCGAATATTCTCAATGGGATTGGAATCCGGCGACAGAGAAAAAAACCCGAAAAGAGGACTCTTTAATTTAGAGAGCCTCAGTAGCAGACCCATTTTAGAGTTCTACTCTAATTCAAAGAGATATTTTGGCACAATTTGGCATTAAGGTATTCAGAAGAACTGTTCGAATTTGTTTTCAATTTACTAACAAGTAGAATATTTTAAGCATACTGATCCATCTATGCGTCAATTTTGAATATGCGACCAGTAAACTGTCCTGAAAACACGGCCGACATCATCACATTTCCAGCAACCGTGCTGTACCCTCTTAGATGTATACTTTATGTCGTGTTGCATAGATTGAGGATGCCAAACATATATTTTCCCGTTAGATCCGAACTGACAAAATTTCTATTCGTCCTTGCAGAGGATATTTTTCAAAGAATTAAGGCCTTTTTAATAGCTTACGGGCAAACGAAATTCTACACTGTAAATTCTTCATTGGTATGTGTGGGTTATGTTTAACAATGCACCCAATCAAATTGTTTTCATTAGGTCTTCTTGTTAAAGTTCTTAAGGATACGTTAATACAAAATACGGATACTTTAATGCCAAATTGTGCATATCAGCTTCGAGGATACGCCCAAAAGATGGGCAACAGTTGTCAACAATATTGTATATCCAAGCAAATATTATGTTTTAAGTGAGATTTATTACTAAATTTTTGTTTTTGTTTGTGTGTGAATAATTTTTTTAATTTGTGCTAAATTAATGTCAAAACTTTTTTCGTAGTATGTAGTTGTACTTAATAAGGAATAACACCGAAATGCAAGAAAATTACCAAACAAAACCAATACTAAATAATCATGAGCATCGCAAGAAACATCTCCGAAAAAATAGTGGACAAAAAAATTAAACAAAAAAAAAAATATGAGCCTTAAGAAGTTACATGCACTACGTGTGCTAAATTCGTGGCCACCACTGTATATGTATGTGTGTGTGTGGATATGCCGTTTTAAGGTTGTCGTTTTTTTCTGTTCAACCCCCATTAATCAAGAAGACATAAAAACACAAAGCCCAGGATGGGACGGAATGGTGTGGTGACAAAACACCACCACCACTGCCTTTGTCATCACCGTCAGCAGACCATTATAGGGGCTTCAATAGCACGCCAGCAAACCCAACGTTACCTTAGATAAGACGTTGATTCGCCCTTATAAAATGCCCCGCAACAAAACACATGTGAAGTGTTGAAATATTTTAACTCATTCCATTTAATTTTTGTCGTCCTTTCATTCATTCTTTTTCATTTATTTGATTTCGTTCGTTATGTGACATTAGTTTTGTCCATTTTTGACAACAACAACAAAAGAGGGAACACAGCAACAAAACATCACCGCAAAACAACCCACCCACCCGTCAGAGTAAACAGTCCTTACGCACAAAATACATACATATACATATATATAAACAAAAGTAAGCACTCTCAATTTTAGTGGACAAGTAGAAGTGTGCGCGCACTTATACCAACAACAACAACAACAATATCGTGTTTGTTGGGCGCACAAAGTTGCATTAGCTACAACAACAACAAGTAGTCGTCGTTGTCGTATGGGATGACTGTCGGTTTCTTTCTATACATACTCGTATTCGATTGGGATTTTTGTGTTGTTGATTTAATGAATGTTCTGCTTACTCCCCCTCATTCTCATTCCACACACAGTCTCCCATGTGGCTGCCCTACCCGGTGGCAGCAGCGGAGCAACATCAGCCACAGCACCAGACCTTTTCCTTTGTTAGTATATTTTTGAGCGCATGATACGACTTGAAACGATGACGATACGTATTCATGTTGTTCTTCTTCTGCTTTTTCTGCTCTTCCATTCTGGTCTGTAATAATAAGTGCAAAGTAAACATTTTTGATCCTTAAGTCAATTTAATTTTGTAAAGAGAGAGCGAGCGGAGAAAAGCGCAGAGTGTGACTGAAATTTGTTTGAGTATCATGTTAATGTTGAGTTAAGTCAAAAGCAAGTTGGCTCGCCGTAAAATTGGTGTGTGTGTGTATGCGCATGTATTATATCCACCCTGCAATTATGGTGGCATTTGATTTTATTGCGAATAAAACTTAATTAGTTGTTGATAATAATTCGTGATACCACCAGAGTAAGTAAACATTTGTCCATTGGGGAAACATTAGATAAAAAATGATGAATGGTTATTGGCATTTTCATCGGATGCACAAACATCCTCTGATTGTACATTGAAGGTCACCAGAAGGCAATTAGACTTACATACATACATACGAGTATGTGCTTTAGTTTTTCGTTTTGTTTTTGTCACAGACTCATTTCGCGAATAACATATGGTTTCTCCAAAGTATGCTATGCCTTATTTAAAATTTTCAACGAGTTGCTTTAATTTGTTTTTGGAAATTTTCAATGTGAACATTTAACCAAAAACAATATACAATGTAACTTAAGAAGACATTCCATTCCTGTAGCGAGTAATTGTCAGTTACGAACGAATAGGAATTTGATTCCGACGAGTGAGGTTTTTCGCGGATTTTCAGACCGTTTTTCGAATTTTAGTTTTAGTGATTTTGTCACATACACGTTTGAATTTATTATTGAGTTGCATGCAGACTTTGTAACAGAACTGTATTTTTCCTACATTCAAACAAACTTTGACTTAAATCGTTTTTTGTTCCCCGTTCGTCATTATAAAAAACATGTTTCATGTAGTTAAGTACTATTTCCTCCTTTTGGCGTTAGTATTATTTTTACTTGTGCAAGTTGTTGTTTGTTGTCGTCGTTGGTGCCGGTGCCGAAGCCGTAGTCGTAGTCGGAGCCGTCACTTACTCCATAGATTACATTACCTCCAAAGTGAGTTGTGTCTGTTTCCTTGTTTCGACGTCGATGTCGATGTCGTTGTGGATGTTGTTTTTGTTTTTTACTCTCTAACGACAACTAACGTCTCCATATTTGCATAGTAGCGTAAATTATGAGGAGTCAATGAAATGCCTGGCTCCGCCATCGCTTTCATTTATGCTTATTATTAGCAGCGAATTGCTGGTTATGGATACAAACTTACAGCCAAGAACTAATACACACGTCCTGAGACTTACGCTAAAGAAATACATATCGACTCCACCATTCTGATGTAAGCTATGTATGTCGACAAAGATTTTTTACGGAGATTGCATCTCTGGACGAAATCGCATCTGTATTATAATTAGTGGAAACATATTATTTTTGGGAAAATTACCTTTTTTTCTACAAATTGGAAAATCTCCTTTAACTTTTATAAGTTTTCCCCATTTTTTAAGGTAATATGCACCGAAACTGAACAAATAATATTAGTAAGTGATATTAAAAAATTTGTAAATATAAAATATTTGCACAAAAAATGTTAGTAAAAAAGATATTTTAAAATTTGTAAATATAACATGTTTGCACAAAAAATATATACATATATTTAAATTTTGCCCCCAAACATATGTTTAAGTAGTATATTGTTTAGTGCCTTTTCTCCATGATCTGTTTCGACTTAGCATACTACGAGTTGGAAGTACCGACACATCATCCAGACATACAATAAAATTAGCTACAAATAAATGAAATGTGTACGCAAACTTATGTTCCTAACAGTATCTAATCTATGTACATAAGGTCTTCATATAAATCTATATAAGATTATGCTGTTGTGTTTATACGCTTCTGCTGCTACACAGCGAGGTGTTCCTGAGTGACAGCCATAGCCCCTGTGCGACGAAGCAGCGCTTGGCTGTGTCATACTTGAGGCTATTTTGACAGCGTTTCTATGTTTATGTGACACATCTTTTGCATGCATTGGCATGCGTGTCTCAAAAAGTTGTTGTATGTATGTACTTATACCTATGTATGTAGCTGGTGCTGCTGCTTCTGGTATTTGTTGTTTAAATCTGGAAAATGGGGGAACTTATGGCAGACTGTCTGCCTTTGTGGCGGCAATTTGCAATGTTAATTTAAACAGCATACACACGAGTATACAGTTATTAAAGATATTTAAATATTTTTTGCACTAATTCTTTACATCTTTCAGGATATCCTTACATTTAAAGGACATTAAATTTTAAAAAATATCTTAAATTTTGGGAACTTGGTTCAATGACTTTTGAAGAAGCTGTGAGAGATGAGAAAAAAATGAAAATTGAAGATTGACTCCTAAGTTCTCCTTAATCTTTAAAATAAGTACGTTTTGTACTTAAAATTAAGAAAATATACTCAATATTAATGAAATTATCTATATATTAAGTAAAAAAATTACTTATTTTAAATACAAATGACGTCCGTGGCACCATTCTTTATTTTTAAGACAACATTTTTTCAGTCAGGGGCAGTGTTGCCTTTTTGGGCATTTTGGACCAAATTTGAGCAGAAAAAATAGAAATTTATAGTTTGGGAAGATTTTGGTCCGATTTTTTCAGTCAGGAAAAATCAATTGGGTCATCCTAAATTTCTTTGCAAAATATGGTTGGTTTAGCAACAGACCAGACACCGTGTTAAGTTAGATAAAATGTTCGATATAAGCAATACACGGTGACATTCGCTCGAAAGTCAACTGATCGGGCTGATAATTGGTAATCGGCGTTTATTTATTGCCACACGAACAACGGTAGTTAAAGGTGCATGTTTTGATACAGCCCCATACAAAGGTCCCACTAGATTTGACTTACAGCACCACAAAAACCCGAAATTTCAACGAATAGGGCTGATATTTGGTATAATTGATCCATGAAGGAGGGTATATAAAATTTGGCACGGCCGAACTTAGTCCGTCTTTACCTGTTTGTTATTTGTGCAGATGAAGTCGATTTTGGGCAGTTTCTGGGAACATTTTCCAGCGGCAACACTGGTCTGGGGTAGGCCTTTCTAGGATGTCTGTGTTAATTTGTGGTTAATGGCATTAAAGATGACAAATTTCACATAATGTCTACGAAATAAACGCAAATAGTGCATATGTAACAGCATCGTCAAAGAATAATGTAAATTGGAAAATATCGTCTCTGCATTGTCGCGCATCTTTTTAAATTAAACAAACAAGATTTAGTTATTTCTGTTGTTAATTATATGATTTATTTAATTTGCATCATATAGTGAAACCTTATGTTTTAAGCAAATGTAAATGCACTTGCCCAATGATACGAGTACTCAAGAGAAAACAAACGCATACATAACTACTACATACAGACAGAGAGACTTCATGACATGACAGTTCATGTACTGTATTGTTTGTCGCTACTCTTGAGTTGTAAACAAAATTACCTTTTGTGTTTACCTAGGCCTGTATGTAGATTTCTATGTACATGCATTTCTGTGTATACATTTAAGTCTGTGCTTTTGCTCCCGCTCTCCCACTACCGAATCGATGTTTGGGTGGCTGACAGTTTACACTTTGTAATTTGTCAACATTTGTATGTGGTTTGTGAGCAAAAAAAGCGACGAATTTCGCAAAATCTTAACTTTCCTACAAATGTACGTACATACGTGTACGTATTTACATAGATAGTCAAGTATGATATGTACATTTGTACTTACCGCCGTGTAAACAAACGAGAGAGTGGCTTCCACAATTGTCACTCAAGTATTTTTGTGGATCATTCGTTACATCATTCCATACTTTGCAGTAATTAGATAGTTACAAACATACATATGTACCTGCATAATTACCCTGTAGGAAATGCCATTAGTAAAATTGTAGTGATTTACTTGTGACATTGTCAGTAGTACTACAGACAAAATGTGCCCCTGCCCATGTAATCTCCTATAGACATTTAACATTAGCTGTCATTGAAAAACCACCAGTAGACATTTGAACCAAAGATTCAGCAGTAAATGTTAAATGTCGAAGTAAACCATATGTAGACATTTGCACCAAAGATTCACTAGTAAATGTTAAATGTCAAAGTAATTCATATAGAGACATTTAAACCAAAGATTCAGTAGTAAACTTTAGTGAACCTGGTCATCTTTATAAAGGTGGGCGCAGTACACTAAAACACATATATTTATATGCTCACTTTCTTCGAGGCTGGCTAAACCTTTTATTCATTTAATTAACAAAAAATAATAAATACTGGAATGTACATAAAATGTTGTGCATTTAATTTTGACAATAGTTTCTCCAAACACTTCCTAGAAGGAGTTGTTTCTGTGTACCACTGTTTTAACTTCTCCCGCAACGTCAATTTCGGAACGCCAAAATCTTCCAAATTCTCCACAAAATCGTCACTTTCTCCCACAATATGCATTTTGCTGTTTTCTTGCTCACATTGTAAACTTCTATTTTTATATGATTCTAGCTGACCCCAGCAGACGTTGTCCTGCCCGTCCTGTATGAGATGTATTGGTTTGTTATTCATTAATATTTCATTCAAAAATGCATACATACCGAGTCTCAGGAAAAAAAATAAAAAAATTTATATTGACCATATGTATGTCCACTACAGCGCCATCTACCGGTTAGAATCATACATACAAAATATTATCAAGACAAACCACACATACATTTTAAATTTCAGTCAAATCGCTCCGGAAATGCAAATTTTGCAAATAACTTGACCACTACGTAATTCATCGCGGTGAAAATAATTCTAAAACACAAATGAACCCAAACTGAATATATTGTTCAATTTGCGGCCCATTCGCCTTTATGGTTTCGGAGATCATGCGTTACTAACAAACGTACAAAGGATTTTATATATAAAGATTGTTTGTTTTTTTACAAGTCTTTTATAATTTCTTTTACTAATATTTTTATTTTTATAAAATAATTGTAATCATCTTTTTAACACACAAACGAACGCGTGTTTCCTTGACAGAAGAAAATAAAGGAATGAAAAAGAACAACTGTCAAAAAATCTCTACCTGCTGACTGCGCATTCTTCAGGCAGCTATTATAATGCGCAGTCAAACAAAAAAGACAAGCAATGACAATGTCGCCACAAATACTGTACAACAGTTGTCTGTAAAGTATTTCTACTCGCGCATAAAAGTAAAGTTGTAGACTTTTTACCTTGTTCAATTGTCACTATAGAACAAGTTGTGACATAGAGACATATGGTGCCTGGCTGACTGCAGGGTACATAGTTTACACACATGCAGATTGTACTTATATAGTAATTTCCATTCAGTTGTGACCAGAGAATTTGTGTGGTTTCATTATGGGAATTTATTTTTGCATCAACAAACACAAATATTTATGTATATACGAAGGGAAAAAATAACTCAGCAATGCTTATTTATTTTCTGAAGAGACTGTCTTAATGTAATTGTTTAACTTACAACTGAATTATTAACAATATAGTATATGTCGTCGGCTTAATGCTATTTTGGCCCATACGCCATTTTTGTGTTTTTTGAGTTAGGGGTTGATAATATTAGTTTCAAGCATGCTCTTTCAGAATCTGCAAAATTTTTTCCTATCTCGTCTAGTTTTCGAGATATTGGTAGGGTAAATTTTTTAACTTTGAATAACGGGAAATAATTTTGATATTTTTGTTCTATGCCTCCATTTTTCTAACGCCCTATATTTTTGACTCAGTATTTTGCGCAGGGATGCCACCTTAGTGCTTTTCGCACTAGATTTAGTGCTTTTCAGACGCCCCAAAACGCGGAAAGTATTCAGTTAGTGCCAAACGAAAGCACTAACTGTACGCTTTTCATATTTTTTGTTAGTACATTTGTCAGATCGATACTGGCAACATAAAGAAATTGTACCATTTTGTTACTGCAGGGCTTTCACCCTGTGGCGCTATCCACAAAAATATAGGGAGACAGATCCTAATTTCACCAAATGGCTGCGCCCAACATAAGATTTGTAAGGCACTGGATGCACTTTTTTCGGATAGATTTGTTCGGCATTCTTTTCTCGTATTCAATATCTAATTTGCTTCAGACATAAAAGAGATATTCCGTACGGTTTACCGAGAAAAAAGTATAGAAAATTTGCAAAAAATCCACCTTGAGTCAAAAAATTCGTATGGCCATTTAATTATTAATTGAGCCAACGTGACGATATGTATATATATATATACATACAATATATTATAAATGTGTATACTATATATTTTTTTGTTTGGACTATAAATTTTTGTTTATTATACTAAAATATTTTCCCCATTACTTTTTACAATTCCTCTTAATATTTTCAAATTCGATGTTTAATATTACTTTTGCAATGAGATCGTACTGAAAAATATATGATCATTAAATACTCTTTATTTGATGTTCCTCATAGATCCCGAAACCTATTTTGAATTTCATTAAAATGTTTTTTTAGGAAGAATCTTTAATGGGATTATGAACAATTCGTCTTCTTAAAATAAGAATCAGAGTTACTGATCTGTTGTTGTAAATGAAATTGTTGTTATTATTGGCGAAATGACTTCTAAGTTCTGAAATCACATTTTAAGTAGTTTGAAATGAGAATACTTCTAAAATTTCACTCTTTAGAGACAGTTTAAATAACAGTTTAGTTCGAACAATATTTTGATTTTAATTTTTTCAAAGTTCAAGTTTGTTTACAAATTAAAGTGCATTGGTTTTCATGTTTTTTTTTTTAACCAAAAGTAAAAAGAAACTGAATCAGTAGATATTTCATTAATTTACTTTCCAAACAAAATTTCAATGAGCCGGAAATACTCTTACATATAAGCTTTCTTAATAAATTCTAACCATTCAATACTTCAATAATTTATAAAGTTCTTTATAAAGGGTGGTTAAATTGTAAGGGCCGATTTGTAATGTGAACTACACGTAAACGTCAAATTTTTTTTCCACATTCCTCAATTTCAGACTAACTCAATTTGAACCATGGAAAGTAGGGATGTAACGAAAGTGGTTTTAGCGAAAGCGAATGCGAATATTGAAATACATTTCTTGCGAATGCGAATGCGAATAGTGAAATATGCATTTTTGCGAAAGCGAATGCGAATAATAGTTTGAGCCTTTAGTACCAACAAATTTAAGGAACTGAATTGATACTTTTCCAAGATATTCAAGTATTAAGACTGTTTCACATAGTTTTACCTCCTGTTACCACAAGCACACACATATCTTAAAATTGTGTGAAGGGAATAAGGAGATTTAACACTTTAATAAATGGAAGCGAATACTGAAATATATTTTTGCGAAAGCGAATGCGAAAGCGAATGCGAAAGCGAATAATCCAAAGATGGTTTTTGCGAATGCGAAAGCTAATTTTAAAATGATGCGAATAATTCGCGTTCGCATATGCGAATGCGAATATTCGTAAGGGAGTGAAGATAGAGTCAAAAAGTTATAGTTAAATATTCGAGACAACAACCCTCCTGTATATGTGTTATACTGGTATACATAGTCAAAAGGGAGTGAAGATAGAGTCAAAAAGTTATAGTTAAATATTCGAGACAACAACCCTCCTGTATATGTGTTATACTGGTATACATAGTCAAAAACTGACTTTCATAGTCAAATTTATAGTCAAATCTATAGTCAAATTTATAGTCAAAGTTATAGTCAAAACTGACTGTATAGTCAAATATAAATATGGTTATTTTGGTATGGATTTTTCTATGCCCTCCACAGTTTGAAATATACCACTGACATTTTATATATTTTTTTAAACACGGAAAGTATAAATATGCCAAGAAATATATTAATATTGGTTTGACGGACAATTTTCAAGAAATACGTGCCCACATTTGTGGGAACTTATTGGTTATTTTGTCATTATTCTAAGGCCCCACAGCCAAAAATAAGAGTTTAGAATCAGGTCCTTTTGCATTTTAGCTAAGCTTAGGGCTATTATAAAAATACAAAAATGTCGATAGAAAAGTCTGAGCGCACATTTTTGTATTTTTATAATAGCCCTAAGCTTAGCTAAAATGCAAAAGGACCTGATTCTAAACTCTTATTTTTGGCTGTGGGGCCTTAGAAACTTTCTAAAATAACCATTACTCGTAGACTTATATTGACGTACGTTTTTCTCGAAAACGTGCGCTCAGACTTTTCTATCGACATTTTTGTATTTTTATAATAGCCCTAAGCTTAGCTAAAATGCAAAAGGACCTGATTCTAAACTCTTATTTTTGGCTGTGGGGCCTTAGAAACATTCCAAAATAATCATTACTGTCATACTGATGTTTGCATACGTTTTTCTCGAAAACGTGCGCTCAGACTTTTCTATCGACATTTTTGTATTTTTATAATAGCCCTAAGCTTAGCTAAAATGCAAAAGGACCTGATTCTAAACTCTTATTTTTGGCTGTGGGGCCTTAGAAACTTTCTAAAATAACCATTACTTGTAGACTTATATTCGACGTACGTTTTTCTCGAAAACGTGCGCTCAGACTTTTCTATCGACATTTTTGTATTTTTATAATAGCCCTAAGCTTAGCTAAAATGCAAAAGGACCTGATTCTAAACTCTTATTTTCGGCTGTGGGGCCTTAGAAACTTTCTAAAATAACCATTACTTGTAGACTTATATTGACGTACGTTTTTCTCGAAAACGTGCGCTCAGACTTTTCTATCGACATTTTTGTATTTTTATAATAGCCCTAAGCTTAGCTAAAATGCAAAAGGACCTGATTCTAAACTCTTATTTTTGGCTGTGGGGCCTTAGAATAATGACAAAATAACCAATAAGTTCCCACAAATGTGGGCACGTATTTCTTGAAAATTGTCCGTCAAACCAATATTAATATATTTCTTGGCATATTTATACTTTCCGTGTTTAAAAAAATATATAAAATGTCAGTGGTATATTTCAAACTGTGGAGGGCATAGAAAAATCCATACCAAAATAACCATATTTATATTTGACTATACAGTCAGTTTTGACTATAACTTTGACTATAAATTTGACTATAGATTTGACTATAAATTTGACTATGAAAGTCAGTTTTTGACTATGTATACCAGTATAACACATATACAGGAGGGTTGTTGTCTCGAATATTTAACTATAACTTTTTGACTCTATCTTCACTCCCTTAATATTCGTTACATCCCTAATGGAAAGATACACAATCGAGCAACGCGTTGGGCGTTCAATTCAAAATGCATTTCGTGCACTTCGTGATGTTTTTTGAACAGCATAATCGACCAAATGTGTCAACAATCGGGAGAATTGTGCGCAAATTTCAGCAAACCGGGTCTGTAGGAGATGTGAAAACACCTGTGCATGCTCGCCCAGTTCGTTTGGTGCTGCTTATGGGCTGGCGACGTCCGCAATCGTGAGATGATAACGAACTTTTTATGGCCCGAATTAGAGGATATGGATGTGGACAATATGTGGTTTCAACAGGACGGTGCCACTTGCCACACAGCTAACGAAACAATAACTCTTTTGCGCAACAAATTCAATGGCCGTGTTATCTCACGTCGTGGCGATGACAATTGGCCGCCAAGATCATGTGATTTGACACCACTGGACTTCTTGCTTTAGGGTTATTTGAATGAAAAAGTGTACGTCGATAAGCAACAATTCAAGAGCTAAACGATGAGATTATTCGGCACATTAACGGCATAGAACCTCAATTATGCCTCAGCGTCATCGAAAATTTGACCATCGGATGGAGGTGTGCCCAGGCAATGAAGCCGACTAAAATTATCGGCGGCGGCGGCGCATGGAAAAATACTGATCGGCGGCGGCTGATCGGCTGAGCCGATCACATTACCACAATCGGCTGAGCCGATAAATTTCCGACAAATGATGGTACACGAGTGTCATTCTCAGACAAAGATGTAGCTTTAAAATATTTACAATAATGTAGATGAAAATACTTAAATTTAACACAAAAATTTAGGAAAAGTTATGGATGTTTTGATCTTATGCCGAAAATCGGCTCTATAATTCTCTACTTATTAGTCTTAAATTGGCCGGCTGCGGCGCGCCGCCGATTTGCGCCGCGTCGGCTTCATAGCCTGGGTGTGCCGGCGAGGTCGCGGCGGACTTTTGGCCGATATTTTGTTCCATACATAATTGAACCATACCAATATTATCATAATAAAAATAAATGACAATAATGTTCTAAATAAGTTGTGTTTTATTCAAAATCAACATCGGCCCTTAAAATTTAACCACCCTTTATTATTTGGAGTTTATTCCAAGATGATTATTGAAAGATATATACTTACATATTTATCGTAATTGCATGCCGCCATTTGTTGGTTATGTAGTTTGTCGGTATTGCTGCATACGTTTTTATCGTTGTATACGAGGCCTGCCCATGGAAAAGATGAGGTATACAAATATAGAAATTAATTATCAATCTTTGTGTTTATACTACATATGTATATATATTGTATTAAAAGAAGTTTTTAGTAATTCAAAGTTCAATTAATTAGCTTATTTTAATTTGCTTATCGTTTTTTTGCCGTAACAATTTTGAAAATATTATGAGGATATTAATTAGCTACCCTCATACTTCACGATCCTCCCTCGTACCCTTGGTAATGGTTGAATGTGTGTTTATCTGAATGCATCCAAGTGGTTGCCTGGGTAAAACAAATGCTGCAAAATTGTTTTGTTTGGTTCGTTGAGGACATGGTGTTGGCGGCGACTCTATGCCGCAGTCGCTGGTGTCTGTCTGCTCCACTCCATACACAAAATCAACTTTAGTTTTGCTTTCGTTGGCGGACTTCTCCAATTTACTCTAAAATTAGTCATCAACAAAACAGTTCAGTTCAAAGTTTTCGTTGTTTTGTTTTTGTAACAAATTTCGATTTGTTCCCGGTGGGTATATATGTGTGTGTATGTTTTGCATTTAGTTTGTTTCTTCCTCCAAAAAAAAAAAGTTCAACAGTGTTCGCCGCCCCTTCTGAAATTCACTCATTTTCATGCATCGTCTACGAAATGCCGCCGAATGCGATACAATTAATGAATATGTTTTCCTACAGATTTGTCATGCACTCCATTCCCATTTTAGTGTGATCGCTGTTTTTAAATGAAGATGTTGGTTTGGGGTGATGGGTATATTTGGAAAGAAGCACTAGCTTATAAGGGCTACCCCAGCGAATTATTTTCAATATATTGTATACGGTATTTTTAAAAATGTGGATAATTTGTCACACAGATATAATTTTTTAGATGATGCCATGTATAATTATATGACGACGTTGACCTTCCTTACAGTTTCTAGAACTATTCCTATCTATATCTGTTCCATACATCCGAGGAGAGTCCACGTGTGGGACCTTATTCATCCAAGTAAAGAGAACTAATGCTGTCGTGTTTGGATTAATACCCAAGCCGCTGCTTCTGGCCCATCTAGCCAACTAGTTCAGAGCCACCTGTAGGATGTCTCTGAGGACGTTTTCGAATTTGCCACTTACTGTCACATAGATAATTTAATTAATATTAACTACATTTTCTTAATTTTAATTATAAAACGTACTTATTTCAAAGATTAATGTCGTCTTTGGGGCGATTCTTTAATTTTATGACAACATTTTTTCAGTGCAGAATTGCGGCATCCGAGACTTTTCCACAGAAGATGTGCCAAGAACGCCTTTACGTTTTTCTTAACTACTGCTTACAGTTATGGCATCATGGCTCCATTAGTGATGCCCGTAGTTTTGGCCTTGTTGAATAGCTTGTTGCAGGTCCATCATTATGGTTTAGTTTTACCCTTGTATATTGGTTTTTGGCTAGCTTCTTCGAGGGTAGTGAATTATTATTAAATGAAGTAGTGATGTGATCGACAAAGTTGCGGACGACTCTTTCATTCGGTTCGTACAGAAGTTTAGAGTTGAGGATTTTGTTTGGAAATTCTTCTCATACATAGTTTGAACCCTGTATAATGGTGATCTGAGAATGAGTAGTCTTAATAATCATGTAAGTAGTGCCAATTATCTGTTTAAGACATTTGTCATGCTTTTTTTGGTACATTCGAGTAAGAAGTGTAGAAGTTATTAGAGAATCAATACGTATATTTCATTAAATGTTAACCCTTTGTGGTGGAGGTACGCGAGACAAAATCGCCTTTTGAAAAAGAGAATATATTTGGAGCAAAAATGTTTAAATAAATGGTCATGAAAACGTCAATAACATTCTAAAAGATAACTAGAAACAAAACAAAACTATGTACTCTGTTTTTTATTTCTGTTCGAGTTTGCGTTTAAAAGGACATTGCATTTTTAAGGATATAATTATTCAAAAAATGTTTGTAATTTTTCTGAAAGTAAGATAATATGGATGTCAAATGAAGGGGCACATTTTGGGCTATCTACTCGTAAATACTATTTTTGTTTTTAGAAAGTGGAACTAAAACGTTGCGAAAATGGCTTACAAATTTTAGTCTTTCATTACTCTTTAAGATCCACGGTAGAAAAATTCGAAAGAAAAAATATATTTTATTTATTTATTCAGTCTATGGACTACAATCCTTACAGACTAGCAATTAAAAATAAATTAAATCTAAGGTTTCACAAAATGTTTTTAAAGAGTACAAAATGTTTTAAGAGATATTGTTAAACTTTTTTAAAGACCTTAAAACAGGTTCAAAAGAAGAGTAGTTACTCCTATGAAAAGGGATATAAAAATAGGCATTATAGCGTAGTGATCTAACTGGAATGTTAAAGCCAATAAGACTAAGAAGTGAGGAACAATATATAAATCCATTAATTAATTTATATATAAACAAAACCGAGCATTTAGACCTACGGTTTTTAGGCGTTTCCAGATGTATCAGCCTACATCTGTCTTCATAAGTAGGAAGAGGTGATCCAAATGGCAAAGATACCAAAGCAAACTTCAAGAATTTCTTTTGCAGACGTTCAATTCGACTATTATGTACATCTTACTGTTCAGTAATTTATGTCCAAATTTTAGCATTCAATGCATAGTATATCTCCTTAGAATATAACATAATTGTGTTCATTTTACATTTATATTTTTAAATAAATCGTCGGCTTAATGCTATTTTGGTCCATACGCCAATTTTGCGTTTTTTGAGTTAGGAGTTGATTATATGGGTTTCAAGCATGCTCTTTCAGAATCTGCAATAATTTTTTCCTAGTTTTCGAGATATTGGTAGGGTAAATCGATTTAACTCTGATTTAAGGGAAATAATTTTTATAATTATTTCCCTTAAATATCCCCATTTTTCTATCGCCTTATATTTTTTACTCACTATTTTACGTTTTTTCGATCACAATATGTAAATTACTCTCCTTTCATACCGACCTTCTTTATGGTCCATGTAATACAAATACGAAAAAATATTAAAATAAAAGTGGATATGGACCAAACTGCCATGTACAAAAATTGTTATAACTTGCTTATTTTTGAATATAATGGCATAGAAATGCATGGGAATAATACAAATACTGTTGGGAACCCTATGGAATAAAAAGTGTGTAACTCTTCAGTCCCGTTTTTACTCAAACAATAAATTACGTTTTTCTCCGATCATACAAAATGGCGTATGGAACAAAATAGCATTAAGCCGACGAAATGTAATTTAAACTAATTCTCAATATCTTCTTTTTTTACAGGTAAATAGATTAAACTCATAAATTTTCAAAAATATTTGTAAGTACATAATAGTTTAGTTAACAATTATTTTTGTTCCAAGGTCATCGATAATGAAAATTAAAAAAAAATTCAAATCAAATATTAATTTCTTAATGCATGAATCTGTAAAATATATAACGTAAATTTACGAAAATTTTTTTATCGAAATTTAAAAATGAATCACAAAATGTGTTCGATCTTCCCACAGAGAAGGACTATTTATAAACATAGTAGTAAACAAAACAATACGAGTAAATGCAAATTTCCATAAACGGGTGAAAATTCGAATTGAAATTTCTATAAAAAGGTATTTATTGATGGTCTTAGTTAGTTTACCAAAAAACACCTGGAGTCGCACCATAACCAGCAGTACAGGCAAAACATTCAACGAATTACATTCCTTAGCAAGCAACAGGCAACAACGGAGATTCTATGAAAACAGCCTCTGTTCCTGATGGAATACGACAATAAATATTAGTCAGTTTATACTCTATACCCTCGATATAAATATATAAACATCTTGTGTGCATTTGTTAGTCACTGATGAGCAAACTGATTGTGAACAAAGTTCATAAGCATATTATAATCCGATAGGTGGCGCTCGCATCAATTTATGATGAAAAGCTTCGAGTATGGCCGAATAAACTCCATAACACATGTTCGCATATTGCTAATAAAGATGATAAAGCTGCGGTCGACTTTTTTTAATATTGTATTTGTATACCAACAATTCCAAGTTGTAATATGATAGTGCAGAGGGTAGGGCAGAACAACGGCTGATGGACTCGGCTAGGATTCATAAAATTATTAGTTCTATTTTTCCCGTCAATAAATGTTAGGCCTTTCATGACAAATTTTTCCTATAGGCACAACATTGTGTATTTTCTTTATGACATTTTTATACCCTACACCACACTGTGGACTTTGTGCATTTGTTTGTAACGCCCGATCGATATAGAATCACTTTTTGAGCCGAGTTAGGCATGTCCGTCCGTCTGTCTGTCCATGTATTCTTGTAATCAAAGTGCAGGTCGTATTTATGGTGATGAAATTTAGCACAGTGCTCTACAAAATCTACAAAAATGTTGTAAATATACGCTGTTTCAATTAACTTCATACAAAAAATTAATTTCTGGATGCCAATAAATTGTTTACGGAGGAAGAACATTAAAATTTTGTATGGTTTAAATAAAATATTCATTGTTTACGCAGAAATTAGCCAAAGTATTCTAAATTACCCGATTAAAATGACTTCAATTTTAACAGAATATATCTAAAAATAATAATTTTTAAAAATTATAAAAGCAGAAATTCGAAAAAGTATCATGGGTACTTCTTATACACGTGTCTTTGCAATTTTATTTCAGGACAGATTCCCCGGTCTGGCCCACGTGACAATGAAGTCATATGCTTTGGGGGCTTAGGATGAGCTATATGGTTTAAATTGTCTAGCGAATTTTTTATTGATTAGCTGTAACCTGTAAGTGGTGTCCATTTTCTGCTTGGCACCATCGAGCATATTTTCAATAAATTGAATTTTTTCGATTGTTATTAAATTCCCCAAGTCTTCCTCACAAAATGCTGAAATTAAAACAAAGAAAAAATAATAATTAAAATAGTTGTTAAGAACTCAAACCATATAGGTCATTCTGCGCCACCCTGTATAATAAATACGAATAAACTGATAGGCATCCATCTTTAAAATGTTCGCTCTTTTTTTTTAAATACTCCATATAACCTAAACATTTTGTTATCGAATTTGAAACTTTAACATTTCTAAATTAAATTATCACTGAAGTAGTGATGCACTCGCTCACTCACCGTCTTTCCCTTGCTGGCCAAGTATTTGTTTTATTTCGTATTATTTTCTTTTCATTTCTCATGTGATATTCATGACAATAGTCTTAGGGGAATTTCGTTGCCGTTGGTCCAAGACGGAATGGATGAATGACAGCAACGACTTTTTAGTGAAACACAAAACCCTGAAATGACATTTTATTTCCCTTTTGGTCTGTTTTCTTTAGTTTGTGTCAGTTGTAATTTTTTTTTGCTCCCAAAATTCTATGCTCCCAAATGTATATGTTAACGGCGCACAGTGGTTAACATTTTTTAATTTGTACATATTTCGATGACAACAATTGGCGCGTTTTGCCATGTTATTTAGTTATCGTGAGTTATTTTGTATCCTGAAAACTGGAATGATTCGATAAGTATTTTTTACGAAAATTTCAATTCTAATTTAACATATTTATCTATATTTCTGTTATTTTTTCCCTTTTATCCCCTCACCTTAGAGAGGAGGGTATATATAATTTGCTACGAGCCAAAAGTGTAACACATCAAAGGAGTGAACTATGACCCCAAGTATGTTGGGCGGAAATTCGATTGAGTCATTTTAAGTCAGTTGAGCAATGTGCATCCGTCTGTCTCTCTGCGTGTCTGCCTGCTGGCTGGTGCGCACGATAACTCTCGAAAGGATTAACCGATAGACTTCAAATTTAGTATGAGATAATATCTTTCTCTATCTCCGGCTAAGTTCGAAGATTTGCCATATTGGCCTCCTCCTTCTAGTAGCTCCCCCACATAGGGTTGACATTTAATGAAATATTGATTATTTAATAACTTCTATACTGCTCACTCGAATCTTCTGAAATTCCACACACAGTTTATTAGTCGCTAACACCGCAAGAAAACTGGGCGGTGTTGCCACTCCTCTTTTGGTACCTCCCACACAAATGGACCATTTTGCACCAAAAGTTAACTGCTTTAGCTTTAATATCAGTTCAAATAAATACTTGAAATTTTGTATAGTGTAATGCTTTTATAGTACCTAGTAGCCTAGAGAAAAGTGGGCGTTATTGCCACGCCCCTTTGGGTACCTCCCACACACATGGATCATTTTGCACCAATAGATATTAGCTTATAACTAGTAGTACATATTATAATGTTATTGAATGCAATTTAAATTGATAACACTGTGCTAGTCCAAAAATGTAACAGAAAGTAGACCCTATGGATAGACCCATTTCGGTCATGCTGAATCCAGTGGCATTAGCCGTTTTTCTATGTTAGCTCTTGTTTTCGCGATATTCGCCCACAAAGTTTGTTGGGAAATCAGAGAGGTGACTTATCTCTTTGGTTATTTTGAAGTGAAAGACCGAAAATATACGCTTCAGTCCAAAGATCGAAGTAAAGGGAACATTTGGACAATTATTTATCTCACAACAGTCGTCCACGCTTCTCACCCCCTTACCCCTGAAAAAGTGCAATGAAATTTTATCATATGTAAAAATGCATACATATCGTCGACATTTTTAGTAGGTATCGTTGAGAAAAATATTCCTCGCGAAGAAATACTATAAGTCCTTTCTCAAATTTTTTACGAGAATTAAGCAAATTTCGAGTTTTTACATAATTTGTGTATTTTTCGGCTCATAGCAGAAAATATTTGAAATCAAATTTTTTGACTTAAATTTTTGTAAATTATTTTTTGGTTAGTTTTAATGGAAATTTCAAAGGTAACCAACAAAACAAAACGTGCTAAATTGTGAAACCTGTTAATTTTTCATAAATATGTAAAAAGGAGACTCATAGTAATTTTTCGCGAGGTACATTTTTCTCAAAGACACAAACTAAAAATGTCGACGTTTTGTATGACTTTTGACATATGGTAAGATTTGATTGCACTTTTTCGAGGGTAAAGGGTTGAGAAGCGTGGTTGACTATTTTGAGAGATATAATTCTCGAAGGGTTCCCTTTATTTCATTCTTTGGACTGAAGCGCGTTTTTGGAAGTCTTCCACTTCAAAATCACCTCCGAGATAACTAACCTCTCTGATTTTTTTGCAAACTTTGTGGTCAAATATCGCGAAAACAAGAGCTAACCTAGAAACGGCTAGCTCCATTGGATTCAGCAAGGTCGAAATATGTATATCCATAGGATCTCCTTTCTGTTACATTTTTAAAGTGTCCATTTCGAGCACAGTGTAATAAACAAAAAATAAATAAACTTTCGAATATTATATAAACAAAAAATAAATAAACTTTCGAATATTTTTTTTGGGACTGAAGGTGTGTGGGTTCTTAAGTCGGTTTACCCGACTGAACTTTATTACTTGTTAATTTTTTCTGTCTGCCAGTTTGGCTGGGGCGCACAATAGCTTTCGATAGGAGTAACCGAATGACTTCAAATTTGGTATATGTCAATATTTTTCTTACCCAGGCTAATATCAAAGATGGTTCATGTGGGTCCACGCCTTCGAGTACCTCCCCACAATGGATCAACATTTTGTGAAATATTGATTCTTTAATAACTTCTATACTATAGAGTTTTCCAATAAGAGTGATATGATTTCTTTGAAAAAAAAAACTTATTGTTAAGGAAATTCAAAAGTTTTTTATTTAATGTGAAGTACAATCGATACAATTAAGTTCTAAATTAAACGCCATTCAAATGGCCTCCTCCACTCCTTCTGCAGGAACGAATTCGATGAACCCAATTTTCGAGCACTTTTTCCACTAAATCAAGTCGTATGTCATGAATGGTACGTTCAATATTGACTTGTAAAGCTTGAAGAGAGTATGGTTTATTTGGAAAGACCAATGACTTCAAATAACCCCACAAGAAATAGTCTAATGGTGTTAAATCACAACTTCTTGGATGCCATTCAATATCACAATTTCCTGAAGTAATCGAATCTCCAAACATTTCTCGCAACAAATCAATTGTTTCATTAGCTGTGTGGCACTGAGACACAATCGGTCAGTGGCAAAAAGATAGCTCTTAACAAGAGCTAAAATATTGCTCATGGGTGTCAAGGTCGTAGGTCGACTGGAAAGAGTTTTTTTGGATTTAAAAAAAATGGACAGCATAATTTTCAAATGTGAACGGAATGTTTATTTTTCTTCTAGCTCCTTAACGGTATGCCAAAAGAAGTTCGAAGATGGCCCATCTTCGAACTTAGCCACTTATTGGTCCACTCCTTCTGGTACCTCCCCCACAAAGGGTTAAAATGTTGTGAAATATTGATTCTTTAATAACTGCTATTATACGTATTCGATTCTTCTGAAATTCCACACATAGTATTAGTTTGTTAGTCGCTATCAACTCGAGGAAAATGGGCGAAATTGCCACGTCCCTTTTGCTACCTCCCACACAAATGCACCATTTTGCACTAAAAGTTAAAAGCTTATAACATTAATACCAGTGTATAAAAATACTTGAAATTTTGTACAAGGTAATGTTTTTATAGTGCCAGTCCATTGAAAAATGGGCGTTATTGTCACTCCCCTTTTGGTACCTCTCCCACAAAGGTACTATTTTGCACCAAAAGTTAACAGTTTATAACATTAATATCAGTGTATACAATTACTTGAAATTTTGTACAGTGTAATGCTTTTAAAATGCCTATAGTCCAGTAAAAAATGAGCGTTATCACCACGCCCCTTTTTGTACCTCCCACACAAAATGGCCAAATTATACCACAATTTAATATCTCAACGTTAATATACCAGTCCATATAAACGGTTACAATTCGGCTCAGTGCAATGTATTTAAAGTATCTACTGTTCAGCGAAATATAGGTGTATTTCTTAAAACCCTTCTGGTACCTCCCACAAAAATTGACAGAATAATTTGTATAATATTCAACATTACATTACTCACAAAGTGAGGGTATACCTTGGTCGGTTTACCCGACTGAAACTTTCTTACTTGTTTTTTTATATTATTGTACTAAAGCTGTACACGAAGACACTGTGCGCCGTATCGTTTATTGCCATATTTTGGTTTGTTGTCTTTATAATTGTATGAATATACATAGATATGTAACTAAATTACTTATGGGGATTTCATTTTGTATTCATCACTCATTAGCTTTTATTTTTATTACACATTTTGTTATTGTGTTTATTTTGGTTTGATTTTAATTTTTTTTATGTTTTCTTACATTAGTTTATAATATATATATAGACCGCCTGTCGTTCGATGTGTTGTTCTGTTTTTTTTTCTCCAGTCTTTATTATATATAGAGTAGGGAATTATGGGAAATTAATTTGTCATACTTCAGAAAAAGAAATGTTCTGCTCCGCAAATAAAGAAATATTAGATGATGAGTTGTAGTGATAGTTATGCGACCAGTCGTAAAAATTCTACTATAAAATTATTGAAAAATTAAGTAGTTCTTCTAAGAAATAAATTCTAAATGAGGTCATCTTATAAGAAGGATATTTTTGCAATAAAATATTCCATTTGTATACAGAATAAAGCGACCAAGATAAATTTAGGTAAATCTGATAAAATTTTAATTTGTTTTGATAAAAATTATCGAACTAAAATTCAGTCTATCGTGTACATCAAATCAAATCAAATTGCAAAAAATTTTTTAAAATTATTTCCGAGCCCGCGGAATCGGAAAATCGTTTTTTTATCGTATCGGGTCATCAAAAAAAGTTATCAATTGCGAGGCGGAATATGAAAGCTTAGCTCGAGACAATTGCAAAAAATTTTTTTTTTAATTTTTTCCGAATCCGCGTAATCACCCAAAATCGTTTTTTTATCGTAACGTTTTTGTTTGGAGATCGATTGTCATATGCGATACATCAATGTGTTGGTCTCGATAAGTACTACATCTGCCTCATAGATGTCGCCGATGTACAATGTCATTTTCTAATGAAGACTTAACTTACTGCAGTTTCTACCCCTAAAATTTAAAATTATTTTTCTATAGAATTAAAGTGCTTTAAAAAGCATGAACACTTTGCTTTGGGTGTACGCAATTTTATTCAAAAATAAAATCGTTATGTCTTCATTAGAAAATGACATTGTACATCGGCGACATCTATGAGAGAATGTAGTACTCGTCGAGACCAACACGTTGATGTATCGCATGTGACAATCGAGCTAAAAACAAAAAAATTACGATTAAAAAAAATTTTGGTCCGATTCCGCAGGCTCGGAAAATATTGAAAAAAATGTTTTTGCGATAGTCTCGAGTAGGGATGTAACGAAAGTGGCTTTAGCGAAAGCGAATGCGAAAGCGAATATTGAAATATATTTCTTGCGAATGCCAAAGCGAATAGTGAAATATGCATTTTTGCGAAAGCGAATGCGAATAATAGTTTGAGCCTTTAGTACCAACAAATTTAAGGAACTGAATTGATACTTTTCCAGGATATTCAAGTATTAAGACTGTTTTCCATAGTTTTACCTCCTGTTACCACAAGGACACACATATCTTCAAATTGCGTGAAGGTAATAAGGAGATTTAACACTTTAATAAATGGAAGCGAATACTGAAATATATTTTTGCGAAAGCGAATAATCCAAAGATGGTTTTTGCGAATGCGAATGCGAAAGCGAATTTTAAAATGATGCGAATAATTCGCGTTCGCATATGCGAATGCGAATATTCGTTACATCCCTAGTCTCGAGCTAAGCTTACATATTCCGCCTCGCATCCGGGAACTTTTTTTTTTGCATGGAGGCCAACCCGATTTAGTGTACACCTGGGGGATTTTAAATAAACTATTAGCTAAAAAATTACCCTTTTTCATTATAATAGGCGAGTTTTCATTACGAGCTGTTTTAGATTAGCACTGCAAAGAAAACGAAATTTCTACGATAATGATGTACATATTTCCACTAACTGGTAACATTGTCAATCGCAAATCAACAATGCAGAACAGACTGATGAATATTGTTAAATGTATATCGATACCTTCATTCTAAACTATGCTAAGTGCAAAAAGGTAGATTTTCAGGAGAGGCGATCAAAGTTTGATGGTTTTTTTACTTTTGTGTGGAATTCCTTTATAATGCAAATCGAATCGAATGACCTGTACTGTTTTGTGAATAACTTTTGATTGGGTTGACGGTTAAACACCAAATTTTGACTGAATATTATTTGGAATATGTAGAAATTAAAAATGCAATCTCCCTAAAACTATGCTAAGTCGACTTAGCATGTTCTAGAATGGAGGTATCGATATAAGAAAATAGTACATACTATTGTTGCATATGCATCAAATCTCATAGTATAACTAGAATTTAAATATGGGATAGATAGATAAATAGAGAATAGCCACTCGAGACCAAGACAACCGTAACTCCATTTATATTTTACATAGTTATATTCTGGATTATCAGGTATCACTTTTACCAAAAAGTTCTTAAGCAATAAAAAAACAATTTTTGATAAATTGATTTCTTTATTTTGTATCATAGGAATCCAATAAACATTTTCCAAAAAAACAAACAATGCTTGTGAATAGTTTACAAGCTTCACGTCCAAAATAAGTTGGTTATACGCGTCGCTGTCGTCGTCGTCGACTTCATATTGCCACCATTCCATTAAACATAGTTCCGTAACACGTCCAAGTGCAAGTAGCAGCAGCAGTAGCTGACAGTTTTTGGATACTTCCAAAGACTGCTTATATGAGAAGGCATCATCAACACTACCGGGGAGCAGAAGTAAAACTGGGTGTGTTCGTTTATAGTTAGTTGCCAGCCCCTTGGACATGGAGTTGCTGAATAGATTTACCCATTTCGTGTTGTTGGCTCTGAGACTGTTGTCGTTTTGTGTGACTTCGAAGGAAAAAACAACAATACATGATTGACAACATGATTTAAAGCAGCAACATATTTAGTGGCAACTATGCAAGTTGTAGTTGGCCCCTTTTCCCTTCGAAACATCGAAACTGAAAATCATTTACACTTCTTCATTGGCGTTCATCTCAGACAACTATTTTTGTACATTTTGGCACTCTTCTGAATACAGAAATAAATTGTATCTGCATCAATTCATTCATTGAAATTTGTACATATGTATGTATGTTCTCGTACATAGATGGTGCGCAGGATAAAGTGATCAATTCTATAAATAATATATAAGTATTTTCTATCGATTAATTTAAAAGAACTAATTAACAGAAGCCCCAATAAAAATATGTATAGATCGAAGGCTTAACATAAAAAGGGCACGAAAAACCGAATAAAAACCCAACAATTTCTTTGACTTTGACCATTTATGCTGAAAATTCTAGATGTCCTTGGCATTCTGTATAAACCAGCCATGTCCATTTTCGATAAATTTTGTTTTCGAAAATTCGATAAATTTTGATATCGAAAATTCGATTCATTTTTTTATCGAAAATTCCATAAATTTTGTTATCGAAAAATTAGTTATTTTTCCGCGATAAATCGGGAAGAAAACATCTTTTATAAATTACTAAAGAAAACAATTAATAAAAAATTCTATAAACATGTAAAACTTCGAATTGAAATTCAAATAAAAAATATTTCTCGAAAATAATTTATAATCATGATTTACTCTGTAAACAATATCAATTGATCTCAGACGTCTTTCAATTAATAAAATATGTAGGTCGTCTATATCGAGTGCTTACAGAATAAAGTGATTAAGTCAATTTCCGTAAATAAATATATTGACATTTTAATTCCACTTTCAACAGTTTTGTTTTATTTTTATACAATATACCACACTGTGGTACATAGTATTATAAGTTCGTTTTGTGGCTTATGCTTGTAACACCAAGAAATGCCTCAGCTAGACACACATTAATGTTAAATACAGGTCCCAATTTCGCTTCGATATTGCTGAGATTCGGCAATAAGAACTCTTTTACGCCTGAGAAGAACCCTATTGAAATTGGTAAAAATCGGTTCAAGTTTAGATATAGGCTAAATATATATGTTCTTTCCGATTTGGAAATCAATCATTTTAAGTTTTTGGAGTTTCTTGATACATAGATCCTCATTGCAGAGTTTGAAGAAAATCGGTTCATTTTTACATATAGACCCATATATACATATATGTTCCATCCGATTTGAACTTTTAGCGCATATATTACATTGAATCATTTTGAAATTTAGCAGGATAGAGTTTCTTCATCAAAGTATCCACATTGCCTAATTTGAGGAAAATATGTTCATATTTAAATATAGCGTCTGTCTATATGTTCCTTCCAGTTTGGCAGTTAGCGCTATAGAAACTGGTTTTTACAACTGTACAGGGTGGCTGATATGTATTGCAACCAACTTCAGGTTGCTATCATTTCTAAACCGCTAGTCTGATAGCTGACAGATGTATTTCAGTGACAGTTCATTTTATTGTTTACAAGCTTACAAAAGCATTTTGATCTATTGCATTCAGAAAAAAGTTATTCGTGATGGATTGCTTTATATTTGGGTGGAAAACACAAGTGGCTATCGTTAGAGCCCTCCAGCATTTAAATGTGAATAAATCTTTTGTTTCTCGTACCATTGCTCGTTACCGTGATACTGGCAGTGTTGCATCGCGTCCAAAAAGTTGACGAAAAAAAAGGTAACAACACCAGAAATGATCCGAAAAGTGAAGGCCATATTTGATCGAAATCCACGCCTCAGTGGTAGAAAAATTGCTCGTGAGCTGAACATATCGCGAGAACGGATACAACACATATTAAAAAATGAGCCATTGAAGTTCCAAAAAGTGCAAGAGCTCACCGATGCACAAAAAAAGTTAGACTTGAAAGAGCCAAGGAGTTGCTTCGCTTGCACGAAAGTGGCCAGTTACCGAATTTGGTTTTCTCCGATGAGAAGCCATTCCAAATTGAGCAGTTTGTGAACAAACAAAAAAAATCGGGTTTACTTGCCAAAGAGGTCAGCTGAAAATGTACACCTTCGATTGGCCACCAGAACACAAGCGCCGCCGATGGTAATGGTGTGGGCCGCCGTAACGGCCGATGGTCGCTCCCCGCTCGTATTCATCGACCATGGGGTCAAAATAAATGCCGAATATTATCGGGAAAATGTCCTAAAGACAGTATTGAAGCCCTGGGCAGACAAACATTTCGGCCGCAGACGATGGACATTCCAACAGGACTCAGCACGCGTCAACCAAGAGTGGTCCGTTGGACTTTTGCGCCTGGGGCATTTTAGAGAGTAAGGGTCGCACTAAAAAATACCAAATTATCGATCATCTCAAGACGGCGCTTCGCCGGGAATGGGCCAAAATACCGCAGAGCCACTTTCGTGCAGCGTTTGAAGGCCATAACTCGTGCCAAAGGTGGCCAATTCGAAAAAATCTAAACTGTTTCTAAAATTTTATGTTATTTCCGACATTTTTTGCTTTTGAACAATAAAATTTAAAAAACCCAGCCACCCTGTAAATTCATGAAAAAAAATTTTATCTGAAGTATCAATAAATAAGTACTCCGGCGGGTAGTACGATCGCGCTCGTGGAACAACTGTAGACAATTTATGAATTTTTGTATATAAATGTAAAATGTTCTTATAAATATTCTACAGAGGGTCTCAATTTTATTATTTTTAACTTTCGTGGCTGTAAAGCAAATTATATTATGAATATGTATAATTTTTGACCAACATCAAAAAGTTCTTCGTATTTAACCCTACTTGCGAACTCCAAACATAGTTTCGTTTTGGATATAGGCGATGAATATGAATTTTATATATCGATGAATAAGAATATTATAACAATTTAATATACATGGCCAAGTCCATTTTCGGTTAATTGGTTGTGAAAATTTAAAGCCATGATTTACACTTTAAATCGGGTCATTGTCATTACTGCGTTTCCATTAAATTTTTAGGCGATGAACATCATCTGTTATCACTAAATATTTTTTTAAATTGACAGTTGGCATTTGCCAATTGAAATATCGATACTATTTACAAATTCTTGTAAATAAAAAATAATTTTTAAACATGTTAAAATTGGAACTAAAAATTAAAAAAAATATATTTTAATATTCTAGTACGTATTACCGGCATACTATGAATTCTATTTTCAATAAATTTTAGTAGCGTTTTTTTAATTTGTAGACGAAATCTTCTCTAAACTAAAAATTTCGATTAATATGTAAAAATAGGTTTGAATAACAAATATTTATAAAAATAGACTTGATCCACTACTGTATAACCTCGAAATTATTAAAAAGCTTATCAATTTCATTGCGATTTATAAACTTTATCTAAATACAGGGTTTTCCAATAAGAGTCATATGATTTCTTTGAAAACACACTGATTGTTAAGGAAATTCAAAAGTTTTTTTTATTGAATGTGAAGTACAATCGATACAATTAAGTTCTAAATAAAACGTCATTCAAATGGTCTCCACGACTTTTTCTGCAGGAACGAATTCGATGAACCCAATTTTCTAGCACTTTTTCCACTAAATCAAGTCGTATGTCACGAATGGCACGTTCATCATTGACTTGTAAAGCTTGAAGAGAGTCTGGTTTATTTCGAAAGACCAATGACTTCAAATAATCCCGCAAGAAATAGTGCAACGAAAAGTTGCAACAAATGACAGATCATGACATATTACATATCATCCCTATTGGAAAACCCGATATTTATTATATTGTTTTTTTAGGATATGCCTGTATTGCATTAAATTTGATTTTAAATTTCGATAGCAAATATTTATCAAAAATTACTTGGCCAATTTATCCATCCAACATAATCCAACTGGCCGTCTTAACCAGATTATCCATTATACAAATTATATGTTTAGAAATGCTTCTTAATCTGTTACAGTTACTTAGTCACGACGACAATATTTACTTTTCAATTTTCAAATGTTATGAAAATGAATTTGATCGATTTTTCCAATGTGTGTATATTGATATAAGTATGAAAACAGGACGACAGACATGCATGTCTAAAAATGATTGTGGTTTGTCAATAAAGTTTCCTTTCAGAAACAGTCTGCCACGTCTTCATTGATGTGACTAATTTTCTGTTGTTGCCATATTCTCTGGGGTGTGCTGTGATGTGTGGAGCAGAATGCAGTCAACATTCCTTATTCGCCATCACCATGTCCTTAGCTATTCTCCTGTCGCCGTCTTCTCCGGACCCTCCTTAATTACTCGTACATTCTCCTGCATGTCCATTTATTAAAACACATTTCATTGGAAAAACATATTTTTGAAGTATCGTTTTGTTGGTCGAGTGCGATGGTGCATTATTGGGTTGGCGGGCGGCAGAGAAGTTGTGCGTGCGCATGAACGACGCAAAGCAAAGTACGTGCATTGCTAAAAATCTATAAATAGACATTGAAAGCAAGACGAGCATGAGCGCGGGAGTGAGGGTTTATGGAGTATATGGCATTCAGTTGAAACAGTTGCCATACGCGTCGACGACGGCACGTCGAATAAAATATCTGAAGTTAAGACTATAAATAAAAATTGTTGCCACTCATATTATAGAAATTATGTGATAAAGAGTGACACAAAAGAGTTTGGAGTCAGTGAGGGATGATTCTCGACGAACAGTGGCTGCAGCCACTTCACACATGAATTACGACAATATTTTCTGAAAATAAATTGTAAGGCGAATTTTTTCAAATTCAAGAATTTTTCTGAAAATTGCAGTTCTATCAAAACATAATCGGTGCTATCTGATGATTGCCTCATATTGTTGTTTTTCACTGTATTGTTGTCATACTAATGGGTGATCAAAGTAGATATACTTTTTTCAATACCCTTTTTTTGACAGATCACGTGTGAGTCGTGTCATGCTGTCATGTGATTTTTGTTAAGTATTGTTTGTTTTCATCATGGAAAGACACACGCCTGAACAACGTTTACAAAATAGTCAGCTTTATTATCAAAGTAATCGTTCGCCAATTGCGCTAAGTCCATTTTTTTAAATAAAAAAAAAAACACTTTACAGTCGACCCACGACCTTGACACCCATGAGCAATATTTTAGCTCTCGTTAGGAGCTATCTTTTTGCCATTGACCGATTCCCGATCCGACGTTTCGGAATCATCGGTCCATATTTCTTCAAAAATGATGCCGGTAACCGTCAATGGCGACCGTTATCGTGCCATGATAACCGACTATTTGATGCCTGAAATTGAAGCTCGTGATCTCGGCGACATTGGGTCAACAAGACGGCGCCACTTCCCACACATCGCATCAATCAATGGATTTATTGAGAGAACACTTCGGTGAGCAGACAATTTCATGTTTTGGGCCGGTCGTTTGGCCACCAAGATCGTGTGATATCACACCGTTAGACTTTTTCCTGTGGGGATATGTAAAGTCTAAAGTTTATGCGGACAAACCCGCTTCGATTCAGGCCTTGGAGCAAAACATCACGCGTGTCATTCGCCAGTTACCAGTCGAAATGCTCGAACGAGTCATCTAATATTGGACTCAAGGGATGGACCATCTGAGACGTAGCCAAGGCCAACATTTGATAGACATAATCTTCAAAAAATAAATGCCAAAGAAGGTTCTTTCAAATTGTAATAAACATTCCCCATTCAATTTGAATTTTCTGTTTTTTTTCTTTAAAAAATTAGGGAACCTCGAAATGGATCACGCTATTTTACTTTACAAAGCATGTCATTGAGGAGAGTATGATATCGGAGGCCCCACGATCTGATAAAGCACCTCAAAATAAGAAGGAAAATGTGGGAAAATATGTGTTATCGATTTATCGGACGATAAAGTTAAAAATAGGCGTTTTTCTCTCCAATGGACTCAATATCGAAAATTATGATAACAAAATAAATAACTTTAAATAAAAACATCTATAATTTTCGATTTCACACAAATAGTCTTTGGTCCGCGTAGCCGTCTTTGAACAGAAAAAGAGAAAATCCCCACGCAAAAAACCTTTGGTCAGCGTATCCCGCTTTTGACATTTCGAAAAAAAAAGTTTTAAAATGGTAAACTAAAGGCGAATTCTTTTCTGCAAAAAAGTGCAACATTTTCATTGCCCATTAGATATCGCTACCAATTATTTAAAAAAAAATGGGGGATTTAAAATTTCAAATTAAAAAAAAACATTTTTGGGTTTTACGAAATTTGTAATTGCCCTTTAACGGTTGAACCTATTTCTACAAAGTTCAAGTGTTTTGAAACGGGCTTTTTTCTGAATATTTAAAAAAATTGCCCCCCTTCGATTTCTTTAAAAGAGTAATAGGCAATTTTGGACATTTTTTTCTGTTTCTGCTAAACAGTAAGAAAAAGAAAAGAAAAATGTCAAAAATTGTCACGCGTTAGTATTTCGCACATAACTTTTACAAATATTGAGTCCCTAAAAATCCAATAACTGTTTTGGATTTCTGAGAGTCTAATGCAGACTCTGAGAGAGAACGAAGAATGATGATTTCTTAAAAAAAAGCTTTTAAAAAAATTTCGAAAAAAAATAAAATGAAACCAGTAAGACAAAAGTCGGTCGTAGCCGACTATATGATACCCAACACCACCCTGGTAGAAAAGAATAACGACGCATATACTTGATATAAATTTGAAACGATTTCTTGAAACGTGTACTATCAGCCAATGTATAAAGAAATCAGTTGCACACATTTTTTTAATTTGGAAAATTTACCATTGCCAGTCCTTACGTGCATAACCCAATTGAACCGATTTTTTCTGACTTTCTTCTTCTAATTTTCGTGACAGGGGTCTGTAAAAAACTATGGGGACTATATCTAAATCTAATCCAATTTTCACTAAATTTACGGGTAGTATTCTTTGTAATAGGCTGAAGAGACTTCCCCCTGCCAATTTTTACCTCGATCTGGTGCAAATACAGCTCTATAGCATTTTGATGTCAAATCGGAAGGAACATGTATATGGGGGCTATATCTAAATCTGGACCGATTTCCACTAAATTTAGCAGTCTTTATTAATGGGCGAAGAGACGCAAACCCGGAAGGAACATATCTATGGGGGCTATATCTGATCCGATTTCTAATAAATTTAGTAGTCCCTATTAATGGGTAAAGAGATTTATCCCTGTCAATTTTTACCTTTATCTGGGGTAAAATACACCTTCGATAGCCCTTAGAACGCAAATCGGAGGAACATATATATGGGCGCTATATATAAATCTGAACCGATTTTCACCAATTTCAATAGGGATCGTCCTTGGGCTAAAAAGAAGACTGCTAAATTTCATCACAATCGGACCATTTAAACGATCTGTACTTTGATTACTACATCGACTCCGGATGTGATTCCAAGTCGATCGGTAATAAACGGTGGGTCTATCTCTTCTCCTTTTGGGTGTTCCAAACCTATGTACAAACTCATAATACCCTGGACCACAGTGTGTTGTAGTTTAAAAACAATGACTCGCAATGTTCTCTTTCAATCGACGTAAAATTTGTAAATATCGGTTCAGCCGTTCAAGAGCAATTACAAATTCCGTAAAACTCAAAAATTATTTTTTTAATTATTTGGGATTTTCATTTTATTCTAATTTTTTTGCTTAAGAAAAAATTGAGAAACAAAATGATTTTTACAATATATTCATATATTTTGCCATGTTGTTTTAAACCACTGTGCAAGTGTGAATACGTATGCAAAAGAGACTATGATTTATTAGTTGTTGTCTACATTATGGTTGCGGTGACTGGTATTTCATTTCAAGGAAATGCCTTATTAACGCACAGACATTCATCCGCAACTATAATGAGGGAGATGAGAAATACCCTTGTTTTTAGATTTTTCTGTTCTTTGGACTTTGGATTATGTTGGATATATTCTTTACATTTCAAAGTAGGCTATGCGTAAGCTGTTATTCAATAAATAAAGCAAATAATTATTCAGTCAGAATTTATTCGGTTGAAGACCATATATTTCAGTTACTTTCTGTCTATTGCAAAAATTTTTGTTTAAGTTAAAATGTTCCTTTGAATTTCGTTTATGTCATTGATTTCTTTCGGTGCATATATTGGCCAATTTATCGGGCATATATACTCGTTAAAATCTGCCTACTCCTCATTACTACATCCTTGTATTATTAGCTATGCAGATTTTAACGAATAACGATTCGTTTTCTTGTTCTTTGACACTTGCTCCGCCACCTCTCTCCATCTTGGACCGTTGCTCGACACACATCGCTCGTTTAAGTACATCCTGCTGTACCAAACTTAGCAGAAAAAAACAATAAACATATTCTATTTCTCCCTACTCTCTTTTTATTGGCACTCGCGGCGTAAACGTTAACGTAGTATATTGTCTCAAACATATTCTGCTTGAAGTATACATATGTTTAGGGTACACTCCAAATATATAATATTTGACACAAACAAATATTATATGTCTGGGAGGATGTTGTTCTAAACAAAACTATGGTTCCCTCCTACTATTTTTTTATTTGGAACTAATATTTCTAATTGTACACAAAGAAAATTACTATTTAAGTAACGCAATTTTTCAGAAATTCAAAGTACATTTTTTAGAAATTGTAGAATTTGATTAAAATTAAATTGTACAATCTTGGGTAGCGATAAATCGCATTGCTGGATTGACAATATGTGATAATTTTGGAATATTTAAAATAAAATATTTTTTGTTAATAACAAAAACATTTTAATAAACAAAAACATTAAAAGTTATAGAAGAAAAATGGACAAGTCTGGAAAAATTTACCAACATACCAAAAAATCTATTTATGAAAACCCTGAAATTTTGCATCACTGAAAACCGTTATTTCAAATATAAAGACAGTTTCTACCAACAAAAACGAGGTCTACCCATGGGATCATCTGCGTATCCGATAGTAGCCGACATTATGATGGAAGAGCTATTGGATAGATGTATGATTAACCGTGATATTAGACCTAAGATTTTAACAAAATATGTAGACGACCTTTTTGGGATTTTAAAATCAAGTGCAATAGATGATATTTTGACGACATTCAATAGCTTCCACACCATCACATTAAATTCACACTGGAAAAAGAAGATAATGGACAACTTCCTTATTTGGACATTTTGATAAAGAGAGACAGAAATATAATCAAAACAGATTGGTATCAGGAAAATTCTGATGAAAAATAGTTTTCCCAACGACACAATCAATGCCCTAATAACAAAACACCAAAAACACAACACTGATGAAAAAAACCCTAAAAAGGATGTAATCGGCTACAAATCGGTTGTATATATTCCTAAATTGTCCGAAAGATTTTCAAATTCAAATTGTATTGATAAAATTAATTTCACCATAGCCCCTAAAACCAACAATACGCTGCAAACATTATTTACAAATCTTAAACCTAAAATAGAAAACACCGAAAAATCTAACTTAATTTATAGAATCAAATGTAATGGCAATGAAAACGAAAGTTGTGATAAATATTACGAGTATATCGGTACCACGAAAAATAAATTAAAAACACGATTATCAGGACATAGATCCGATTTTAAACTTCGTAAGCAGAACACAATGTGAGAGCAATTACAACAAAAGGCTCACACTGGAAATGCTACATATTCTAAACACACCAACAACACAACGCATCAACCACAAGGCGGACACTGAGAATTTGGCACACAACTATAGAAATCTAATACGAAAAATAAAACAAGTGCAATAGCAATGAAACAATTCAGTATGACAACAGACAACGACGAAGGGAGTACATACTCATTTTCTACGGATAATTTTAAAGTTTTCGTAGTTATATTTTCGTAAGTTTGTATGCAACAACAATAAAATATTAAAAATGTTTGTTTATATGTTTTATATGTGTATTTTAACAGTCATCCTGATGATGTCTTTCGAAGAAAGACGAAATATTGAATGAAAATAATAAAAAACACATAAAAAAACCAACATAGACCTCGAGCTCATTTTTGATAAATATCAAACAAAATTAAAAACACAGGTCGAATATACAAAATTACACACTCAAATCTACAAAAACAATTAAGAAAGTTTCAGTCGGGTAAACCGACTAAGGTATACCCTCACTTTGTGAGTAATGTAATATTGAATAACAACAAATTATTCTGTTAGTTTGTATGGGAGGTACCAGAACGGGTTTAACAAATACACCTACATATTTTTCGCTGAACAGTAGATAGTTTAAATACATTGCACTGTGCCGAATTATAACAGTTTATTATCACTGGTATATTAACGTTATGAGATATTAAATTTTGGTATTATTTGGAATTTTTGTTTAATTAATATATGAATATGTGCAACATTTAAGGGGCGCAACGGTAATTTGTGCAAAAAAGGAACATTTTTATAACTTTTTCGTCAAGAAAATCTTTTAATTAAAATTTTCATGAGGAAATGTTAAAAAATATGGCAACGACAGCATTTATTCATAAGCGTCTCGAAAAAAAGTAGAATTGCGGTGCCACTCATAATTCGATAGATAATTGTTATCCCCAGTTAACGCTGTCGAGTTTTTTAAAGTTTTTCTGATGCACTGAGTCACGTATGAGGAGCGGTTGCTTAAGCTACTGTATCTCCGTTATTATTTTTTTTTCGATTCATCTCATATTTTCACACAACATTCTTAAAAGGTTCTCCATTCAGAATATCGAATGAAAAAAATTGCAAAAAAAAGTTTATAAACGTTCCTTAACCTTAATGTATTGTCACTTTTTATCTGATTATTCTTTCATCTGATTAATCGAATAAGAGAAGAACCACAGACATTATTGCCTAATTTTCGATAAGAAAATATCGAAATAGACATGGCCAGTTTATATAGTGCATCGACATTTTGAAGTTATTTACACCCAAACACTTGTACATACAGATATACATACATACTGACACATTGGAGGTCAAGGCTTATTATACTCTAATTACGTGCTATGTACGAATACACAAAGTGAACGTAAAACAATAAAATACGTGATTTACACGCAAACAAATCGATTCTCAATGAGAAAAACTCAGAAACAAACATACACATAGCACAAACGCGAACGCATAGTACAATATACGAACGAAGTTTGGCATTTGGTTCGACCAAATGCCACAGAAAGCTGAAAAAGAATGAAATACACTCAGACGCACCTATACAAATTCATTCTCACAACTACCGGCAGAGAGTGAGAATGCACATAAAAGAAGTCGTAAACTAAATTGGAACGAGTAGAGAGAATGTATAAAAAATACTAAAGAACAGATCAGCGGAAAATACAAAAAGAATGTAAATACGTACCTACCTACCTATGTATGTATGTATGTATTTCATTTTTCTTTTTATCACCAACAACAACTCGAAACTCTAAAGATGCTAAAATTTCAAAGAAATTGCAAAACGAGCGAAAAAATAAAAGAAATTGAATGGATGACGGATTGATAATGATATTAAGAAGACAACGGTTAAATTTCTGTTTTGTTGTGTCTAACGATAATACTTAACGTTTAGTTTGTTTCTCTAAAGAAAAAAAACGTAAACTATAAGCGAAAGAGAGAGGAGTACAATTGCCGTTTGTTGACGCTATTGATGGTGAATGATACGTTGGTTTGTGGTGCTGCCGTCGCGCCGATGACGACTACTCGTTCGTCCATCGTGAAGATCAGCTGTGTAACAGAGTAGATTCACTTCCAGTCAAAGTTGTTGCTGCGCCTCTATTGGCCAAGTGTAGTTAGTGTTGTTAACGTAATTATTAACAGGTTTAGTCAACTGTAAACTGCTCTACTTTTGACATTAATCGGTACTGTTATTGTTATCGCTTATCGTTTGTTCTTGGTGATGTTTTGCCTCTGCTGGTATTTTGCCGTTAGGCTTGATTTTTGTTATTACTGTTATTATGCAGGCCAAAGAGTAATCACTTTCGAATAATATCCGTCCGTTCGTGGGGGGGTGGGGGTGATACTCTCCCATTAAAGACAATTTCGTCGACGAACTGCATAAACTGACCAAGTTCATTTTCGATAAATCTTGTCATTGAAATTTATAGCCATGATGTTCACATTAAAAACAGGTCATGAAACTGGTGCGTTTTCTTTCAAATTGTGGGAGGGGGTTATCTATAAATTACTAAAGAAAAAAATAATAAAATTTATAATAATATGTATGCACATACTTATGTGTATAAATTCAAACATATACATATAGTCTACCTCACGTTTAAGCAGTTTTATACATGCTTAAACGTGAGGTAGACTTGGTAATTTTATATCGTCGATATATTGTCCGTTAATGTGATATAATCTGATCAAGTCAATTTGATATGATATACATAACATACTTTCATAAAAAGTTAAAAATCTATTTATACCCTCACTTTAGTGATACGAGGGTATATATCATTTGCTACGGGCCAAAATTGTAACACATTGAAGGAGTGATCTATGACCCTAAGTATGTATGTTCGGCGGATATTCGTTTTGGGTCATTTTACGGCGAATGGGAAATGTCCGTCCGTCTGTCTGTCTCTTAGCGGGCTGGTGCTCATGATTACTCTCGAAACGAGTAGCCGATTGACATCAAATTTGGTATACGGTAATATTTATTTTCTATCTCCTGCTAAGTTCGAATATGGGCCATATTGGTCCACTCCTTCTTGTACCTCCCACACAAAGGGTTAATATTTAGTGAAATATTGATTCTTTAATAACTTCTATACTACTTATTAGAATCTTCTGAAATTCCACACATTGTATTATTTTTTTAGTCGCTATCACCTCCAGAAAAATGGGCGAAGTTGCCACGCCCTTTTGGTACCTCCCACACAAATGGACCAATTTGCATCAAAATTGAACTGCTTATAACGTTAGTACAAGTGCATAAAAATATTGAAATTGTGTACAGTATAATGTTTTTGTAGCGCCAATAGTCCGGTAAAAAATGACCATTATTGTACAGCCGCTTTTGGTACCTCCCACACGAATGGACCGTTTTACACCAAAAGTTAACGGTTTATAACTGTAGTATCATTGCATACAAATACTTCAAATTTTACAGTGTAATGCTGTTATAGCGCCTGCAGTCCTATGAAAAGCGCTTCTTTTCGTACCTCCCACACAAAATGACAAAATCATACCAAAATTTAATAGATCGCAAAGTTAATATACCAGTGCACAAAAACGCTTATAGTTCGGCAAAGTGCAATGTATTTAAAGAATCTACTGTTTACCGAAGAATATGTGTATTTGTTAAACCCGTTCTGGTACAAATTGACAGATTAATTAGTGTAATGTCATGTAACATTACTCACAAAGTGAGGGTATACCTTAGTCGGTTTAGCCGACTGAAACTTTCTCACTTGTTTTGTGGACTGTTGGTACTACAATACCACTTCACTGGACTGTAGGTAAATATTCCAAATTAGTTATTTTGAAACATTTGTTTTACGCAAAGAAGAGGTCAACCCCCCACTTTCTTTTTAGTTCTTTTTCGAAACATGGAATTTTTCTTATATATTTCATATTTTTTGATTGTACCCTAAACATATATATATATATATATATATATATATATATATATATATTAGACCATTTATTATTTTTTCGGTACTGATTCCCGGGCCGAAAAAGTTTCCATTTGACCTACAAACCTCCAATAAAAAATTTGGTGCCGATTGGATAACGCTAAGGTCTGCCCAAAGTTGTTTGAAAACACAAAACTCACTTTACATGAACAAAATTTGGGTTTTTATCAAATGTCACATGTTCAAGTAATTAAAAAATATTTTATTAGCATGAAAAGTTTTTAAATTATCTTTGAATAAAATTTTCTTTCTTACAAGTCGTAAACAATCAAAATCGACCGAGAAACGAAAAAGTTACAGCAGTTTTCATTTGAATTTTACGTCATGACAGGGCATGCATGCACACCGACATGGCCTCTATGCAATCACAATAAAAAATAGATCATGCTTGTGCATTCATGAAAAAAAAACAACGGATTTGCATGATAGTTGATTTTTCGCATCAGTCTGACATTTTTCTACTGGTCAAATAAGAAAACATAAGTAGAACTTTGCAGCGCGCTATACGGCCATGCAACAGGGTCGTTTACAGAACGCGCTCTGCCTCCAGCCTAAGTGAATTGAGAAAGGGACAGCTTCGCACAAAATTTAATTTTAGTCATATTCTTATTTGTCTCCAGACCAACCACATCCAAAATGGTTACTAGATCCAGTAATAAATTTCGCAATTAATCGATCTACACATCAAAATTTTTGGGCGCCCCCAAAATCCCGGCTGGTACTGGAGAAAAGATGGACAAAGTCGTTCATGATACACTCATCAAATACAGGTCAAAACACTGGATCGTGCATTTTGTTGCAGAACAAATTAGATCGAAAATTAATCAAGTTCCCATGTTCTCATCACATGATGGAGATATTATTGAAACATGTGTTTGAGGTTAAACTTCGGCGACTTGTAGTCCTGAAGTGCCTATTTTTAATCGTTTTGCTGCCGTTTGGGTAAGTCTCGACCACAAATCGTTTAAAAACGGACTCGAAGATCCAACTGTACGAAGATCCAACTGTTAACAATAATGTTTCTTGGTGGTGTCGGCGATAACTTCCGAACACCTGGTCCAACATCCCACGCAAGGTTCATGGGAAAAGGCATTTATGCCTTAAAAATATACCTATTTCTAGAGCAGTTTGCATTGACAAAACGAGAATCCAGTGGGCGTGGTTTACATGCATGTTGAAAGACAAGATGCGTCTGAAGCGGTTTTGAAGAAATGGAAAAATCATTTGTGGTATTTGGCCCTAGAATCAATGGCTTTGGCATTTTTCGATTCGGATGTTTCACTCGAAGAGAAACGAAAAATGGTTAGGCATCTGCAATCAACAGAGCCCGTCGTAAATCTGGAAAACGATTGAAAATTCTCCGACCCGAAACTATTGCTGTGTAATAATTTGAGCGATTTCGTCTCATACAAAACCAAACATTTTTTCGGTGCTTTTGGATTGAGTACTGAATTTTTAAAGCATGACCCATCCATTTGGGGAGATTATCAAGATACTCTCGATGTTTGTCGTAATCTGTTTGTTGTTAACGACACTGCTGAACGCGGTGTACAATTTATGAATGATTACAACAGAATCCCTCACATAACAAGTCAGATCTAATACAATATTGAATTAATTGTATTTTTTGTTTTTTTCACCGATTTTAATATTTAAAAACTATTTATTAATTAATAATACAAAGAAATGTAATTTTACTTATTTAAACATACGATTTTTGAACAAAAAAAAATATTTCCCCTATAAAGTGTGTTCTAAATTTTGAATGAACTTTGGGCAGACCCTAGGGTTATCCGATCGGCACAAAAATTGTTATGAAAGTCTTGTAGGCCAAATGGAAACTTCTTCGGTCCGGAAATCAAAGATCGCAGCAACTTTCACTTTTTGCATCATGTGCTATAAACGGTCTAATATACTATATATATATATATATATATATATATATATATATATATATATATATAAAGGGTGGTTAAATTTTAAGGGCCGATGTTGATTTTGAATAAAACACAAATTATTTAGGAAATTACTGTCATTTCTTTTTATTATGATACTAGCTGGACCCGGTCCACTTCCTTACCCCAGACTTCAGATTTCCGATCCCGTTAATTTTTGGAATAATTATGTAGACTGACACCAAATATATATGCACATAATTACATTGATCTCTCTAACAAATTGCTCCAGATATATCAAACACAAAATTAAATATGTATAGGACAATATACTGCAGAAGCGATTTTTTTCAACGTGTACATATAATGTAATAAAAAGTTATTCGAATAATATGTATGTTGCTTATTCAGTTTGAATATATATTTCAAAATATATATCGGTCAATTATAGGAATAACCCAATTCAGAATACATATAAAAAATAACTTCATATACGAGTATAGTAAATACGCTTTATATGATAACAAGTTAAATCATAATTAATAGTATATGATTTATCAAATTTTTTTTATCGCATTTCAAAATCAATTGTTAATCACTCCAACATATGGACATTAATATCAATTTAGGGCATTCTACAATCAATATCTATACGTTTTCACCAAAAGTATTTGATAAATATGTTACTAGCATTTTTGTTCATATTTATACCAATTAGACACATAGTAGTAGTTTATGTGGTACCACCCATACAAAGGTGATATTTTAATTTTTGCAAAAAATTAACAGCTTGTAACGTTAATACCAGAGCATATAAGCATATTTTGTGCAGTCTTATGCTTTTATAGTACTTACAATCCAATACATTTTCATTATTGCTACGCCCTTTCGGTACCTCCCACAGAAAATGGCCAAATTATATCAAAATAGAATAGTTCATAACTTTAATACCAGTACACATAAACACGTAAAATTCGGTACAGTGCAATGTCTTTGAAGTATCTACTGTTCAACGATAAATAGGCATAAACTCTGTAGCAACCATCTAAATATTTTCATATTTTGTTTTTTTTTTTTTTTAAGAAAAAACTTAAA
Organism: Eudasyphora cyanicolor; assembly: GCA_963930755.1. Classification (NCBI taxonomy): domain Eukaryota; kingdom Metazoa; phylum Arthropoda; class Insecta; order Diptera; family Muscidae; genus Eudasyphora; species Eudasyphora cyanicolor. Next base: position 288,638,214 of record OZ005735.1, read on the forward strand.
AATACTCCTATCTGAAGTATCATATAACATTACTCATAAAGTGAGGTTATACCTAATCGTTCCACCTTATAGAAATTTTCTTACTTGTTTTAATTATTTTTTGAAGAAATTGCAATTTTTTATGTTTCCCAAATTTTTTCAAATGCAATATCCCAAAAAACTCGACTGAATACTTGTTAATTTGAACAAAATAATTCGCATGTTAAATCATGATTTAATTTTTTCCACCATTACTGCACGGGGGAAAATCGTCATTTTTGATATGTTTGAATTGAAAGAAAATATATTTGGAAACTATTTTTTTAAATATTATTTATTTGTTAACAAATAAATTTTATTTGAAAATCAAGAAGTTTTGTTTGGAGCACATATATTAATATATTAGAACATAATTTATTTGCAAACTGACTTTCACAATAAAATATGTGTTTACACACAAACAAAGTTACTGTTTAAGAAGTTTTCCAAATATATATTTTTTAAACTTTGCTGTCTTATTCCAATTTTAGTTAGTTTTATTCCAATTCATCACACATCAATGCAATTTATATTTACAAAGATTATACCATTTAAGTTTTAATTAAATTTTAAAGACATATGTATAAAATAAATTTGAAAACCAGAAAACTTGTCTTTAAATTAGGCATTAATACATTGCTAAAATACATTAATACAAATTAAACTTTGTTTCGGAAAAATTGGTTCTAAATAAAAAATATATTAGAATGCGAACATATTTTTGTTTAGAACACTATCCTCCCAAACATATAATATTTGTGTGTGTCAAATAATATATATTCGGAGTGTACCCTAAATATATGTATATTTCAAGCCGAATATGTTTGGGACAATATACTACAGAAGCGATTTTTTTTCAGCGTGTGTACTTAGAACAGCTAATTATTTTTTTTAGAATACATGCAATTTAAATTACAATCTGTTGTCACTCGTTATATTTTCTACTTGTCAGTCAGTCATTGTCGTTCTCGGACAGCATTTTGTTATTTTTTGCGTTGTTATACTGGTTTTTGTTTATTTGGGACTTTGACGATTAACATTAAATTCCAGCTTCAAATTAAGTTTTCTCTCAAAACAAAAATATTTGACATTTTTCCATTATTTCTCCTTCCTGTTAATTTTCCAAATAAAGATAAACAAGAAATTTTTTATCTAATATTATTTATTAGTTAAAATAATTTTCCTACTGTATTTAAGAGGCCCCAGCATCAGCCGCCAGCTGTTTCCTCTTATACGAATCTAATTAAAATCAAATTAACTGAGTTTGTTCAACCATCAACAAAATTCAAAGGTTTTTAGATGATTTTTTTCTCTTTTCACAACTTCAACGAAAGCGAAGAAAACTTTCCTTAAAATAATCTTTGGCTGGTTAATTAATAGATATAATTACTTTTCATATTTTTGGTAAAATGTTAGTGGAAATGCTGGGCAAAAAAATTCATGAAACATAAATCAAATTTTTGCAAAGTTTTGTGGAAAGCAATATAACAATAATACTCGTAAGTGGAAAATAATAAATTTTAGATACAGACTGAACTATGTATTTGAGATTTAAGATGATAATTTAACCAGCCTAATTGAAAATGATAAAAGAGTTGTTTAAATGTATTTTTACTCGTATAATGGTTTACATATTTTTGAGGTCATTATTCAGTCAGGCTTTTTATATACATATTATTATATATTTTATTTTTGTTTCTGACTGGAAATATATTTTTTATTTCCAGATAATTCAAAGGACAATTTATTTAAGGCATCGTCAAATTCGAATTCTTATATAGATAAATATCGTCGATAAATTTGTATTTTTAAATTCTAAATATTCCAATTTTAAAATACTTTGGCATGGAGGTATCGATATTAATATTCTCTTTGTGGATTTCTTTCTACCATGTCGATTACACTGGTCAACATTTTTTTGCGGCACAGGGTTTCGCAGCCAATTTGGGTATATGAGATAATACAGTCTTTAGCCTAAAAGGTAGATTCATTAAATTAGTTCTCGTTCTCGCGATAAATCGCAATTTGCGAAAATAGAGAGGTTGAGACACATATTAAAGCATAACTCAAGAACCATTTATCCGAGAAAATTTTAATAATTTTAAAAATAAACGCGTAATAAAAACACCGAGAAATGCTCCATTATTTATTTTTTATTATTTTATCATAAATTCTGATTAGTCATGAATAAAATGAAACCACTCCGAAAGAAATCAATGCACAACTTCAAAAGTTACAGCCGAATTATACAGAAAAGAGGAGCATTTTTTTTTGAGATTTTCTGCGGAATTTTTGATCGAGACAGTGGCTTCGATACAAGTTAAGGTGAATATAATTTTGGGGTATGTTATGCATTGTTTTTCTTCGGAATGGTCTCCTTTTATTCATGACTAAACAGACTTTATGCTAAAACAATAAAAAGTTAATAATTGCGCTATCTTGTAAGATTTTGTCGAAACCGCTGAACGGATGAAAAAATTGTTTTAAAAGGAGCTGAATGTTACTTAATTTTGGATTTGGATTCCTGACCTAATACGGATAAATGGTTCTCGAGTTATGCTATAATATGTGTCGCAACCTCTCTATTTTCGCAAATCGTGATTTATCGCGAGAACTAGAACTAATTTAAAGAAACTACCTTTTAGGCTATGAACTATATTATATCATATTCCCAAATCGGATGCGAAACCCTGTGCCGCAGCAAAAAAGATTTTTTTGTTGAGCTGTGTTTTAATCTTATATGTCGAGTGTTTTTTAAACACGTACATATTGAATTGAATATTTTCAACAAAAGATTATGTTGAGTTATTTAAAAAGTCAGTGATTTACACCAATGTGGGTAATTTAGCAATCAATTCTTAATTTGGCACTTTTATTCATATCTGACGTGCTTATAATTTAATTTACATAAATTATTATTTATTACTTATGATAAATCATGTAAAATAGTACTTGTTGTGATTTTAGTGTTCTATTTAGTATTAATATCGCATATAATGGTTTTAAGTAATAATTAACCTTATAAGTCTTATTAATTACCCAATATTAGAAAGGAAATTAAAAATGTAATAAAACGGAAGTGTTTACGATTTTTAAGTCCATAGTTTTTCTTTAATATTTCCTACTGATTACACTGTGCTACAAAATCGAATTTTCCGAATGGGAATGGGATAAGACAAATTGCAAATGAATGTTGACATTATCCATAACAAAAACCTTTAAGGGTTTTTTCAGTTCAGTGCTAGATTTTTTTTACACAAGAAAATATCATTGCAAATTTAATAAAATAATGCTTAATTTTTTTTATTATAGAATGTTGTGGTATCATACTGTTTTTGGGGTGAAGGAATTCATTTTTGATATTTATTTTTACCTACAACTCACGCTAGATGGCGCTGTCATACAAATGATGCTATTTCTTGTTGATTTTCATAGAAAAAACGGTGTATTTATTTTTTTAAGGCTGAAAAATAAATTTTTGTTGTTGGCATCATTGTATACAAATGGAGCTCATTATTTTTATAAAAAAAATACGCCGTTAGCACTGCACTCCTTAGTAGATTTTTAGCGTTATGACCCATTCAATGTTAGTATGATTTGACCATTTTGAGTGGGAGTTAGTTACCACAAAGGGTGTGGCAATAATGCCAATTTTTTTACCAGACTGTAGGTACAATAAAAGCATTACACTGCACAGAAATATAATCTTATACTAGTATTTGACTTTGGCTGACTTCGTGCATTTGTTTTAAAGCCTAAAGGGTAAGATATATACTAGGGCGGGTCGATTTAAAAGTCGCCCATTGCTCAGTGAAAATCGTATTCTAGGGATCAAAATAAGAAACTTTGCCAAAGGAACCATACCTCTAAAACGAATTCTGATGTCCCGGAAAAAATCCCACTTTGACCCATTTAGAGTGCTCCAATCGAGTCCAAATGTATGACCGATCCCCACTCAGTGAAGTGCTCAGTGAAAATCGTATTCTAGGGATCAAAATAAGAAACTTTCCCGAAGGAACCATACCTCTAAAACGAATTCTGATGTCCCGGAAAAAATCCCACTTTGACCCATTTAGAGTGCTCCAATCGAGTCCAAATGTATGGAACCCCCAGGGGGTTCCAGGGGGTGTGCCACTGGCATGGGGTGGGTCGGGCCTCCAAAGTTAGTGGGGGTCGGTCATACATTTGGACTCGATTGGAGCCATGCCCGTCTGTCCGTCGCCCATCTATTTATTCTTGCGAACAAAGTGCAGGGGGCAAATCACGGCGTTCGATATCAAGATTATTTACGATCGTGATGTGTTTTTATTATAGGTAAAAAATTATAAGATGTTGCCAAACTCAAGCAAATTGTTTAAGCAAATTCGTATACAACATATCTCGATAGTTTTTAATTATTTTCAATGTTAATTATTTCTTATGACCAAAAATTAAAATAGCGTTTTTTTTATCGAAATGTTCTCGATATCGAATGCCGTGATTGGGCCCAGGTGGCAATTATGATCCGATCTCATCGAAACATTGCAAATATTTTTCTTATGGCCCGGGGACCATTCCTACTGAGTTTGGTTAAAATCGTGACATTATGTGACATGTATCCGATCAGTACGAAATTCGTTAGAAAGAGATTTCTTATTACATAAACGAACACTGACAAATTCGGAGAAAATCGGTTCAGACTAAGATATAGCCCCCATATATATGTACGAGTATGTCCCTTCCGATTTGGTATCAAAGCGCTATAAAGAGAAGTTGTACTTTACTTCCGATCATTACAAAATTCGGCAGAAATAAGTTTCTTAATTTAGGAACGAATACTGCTTAATTTGGGGAAAATCGGTTCATCGTCATCAGAAACGAGAAAGGCTTATCATCAAATTTCAACATTTTACTAGAGAAGCAAAACCAACTAAATAAAATGAAAAATGTTGTCGTTAGAAAAACGGGGTTTTTATCATTATAATTCACACAAAAATGATTTATAACTTTTTTGTGAAAATTGCTTGAAATAGGAATTTTTAACTATGAAACAAAAGAAATAATTTGTTGTTTTTGGTTTTTTGATAGTAGGTGGTTAAAACTTGTTCAGGATGTGTATTTTGATACAGTGTGTCGAAATCTATCACAAATTTAATTTCCATTTTTCTTGTTGTTACGCCCTTTTCGTTTCTGATGACGATCCTGTATATTTTATATTTAAGCTATATTGAACTGTATTTTAGTCCGATCTTTATATAATTTGACAGAAATAAGGTTTTTGATCAAGTTGATGAACATCTGTATAAATTATGTATAGCTCCATTTATTTCTTCCTTCCGATTTTTGATATATGACAGAATACTACGCATTTGAAGATTGTCGTTTCAGATCGTAGACTGCCGCCAAAAACATACTCGTATACACAAAACTCAGCAATCTCTAACAAATTTCTCAAGACATATCAATTTTATCACGTAGCCTGTCACCAGATAAATATACACAAAATTACAGCAAACTCGCTAACAAATTGTGCTAGATATCTCAATTTCAAAATTGTACCTATATGGGCGGGGCCAAGCCCATTGGTTCGAACTCGCCCATTTTCCGATCCCGTCCATTCTTGGACAAATAGCCTAAACTGCCACCAGATACATATACACAAAATTACAGGACTTTCGCTAACAAATTGTGCAAGACACATCAATTTAAAATATTGGCTTATACTGGATGGGCTACACCCTGTGGTCCTATTCCGCGTTGACTGGTCAATCACGTTGACAGCCTCCAGACACATATACACAAAATTACAGCACTATCGCTTATAAATTGTGCAAGATATCTCAATTTCAAAATTTGTACACAAAATACAGCATTTTCGCTAATAAATTCTCTCAATTTCAAAATTTGGCCTATATGGGCGGGACCACGCCCATTGATCCGATCCCACCTATTTTTGGACCAATCACGTAGTCTGTCACCAGATACTTATACATAAATCACAGCACTCTCGCTAACAAGTTGTGTAATATATTTTAATCTCAAAATTTGAACTATGGTGGCGGGGCCACGTCCATTGGTCCGATGCCGAACATTTTTGGACCAATTACGCAGACTCAAGCACACTTTCAGCACTCAAGCTAACAAATTGTGTAAGATATCTCAATTTCAAAATTTGGCCTATATGGGCGGACCGCGCCCATTTGCCCGATTCCGGCCTTTTTTGGACCAATCGCGTACAATGCCACCAGATACTTACACACAAAATTACAGAACACTACCTAATAAATTGTGCAAGATATCTCAATTTAAAAATTTGGCCTAATGGGCGTGGCCCCGCCCGCCCATTGGTCCGATCCCGCCCAATTTGTTGACCAATCGCGCATAATGCTACCGGATACATATACTCAAAATTGCAGAACTCTCGCTAATGAATTGTGGGAAATATTTCAATTTCAAAATTTGGCTTATATGGGCGGGGCCACGCCCATTGGTCCGATTCCGCCGATTTTTGGAAAATTCACATAATCTGCCACTAAATGCATATTCACAAAATTTCAGCACTCTAGCCAAAAAAATTTCTCTATATCAAAATTGGACCCATATGGGCGGGTCCACCCCCACTTGATATATCGAAAATTCAAGTACCCTATTTTCAGCAACCCCTACACATGTACATTCTGTGAAAATTTCAAGATGATCGGTCCAGCCGTTTAGACGTCTATACGGAACAAACAAATATACAAATATACAAACAAACCCACAAACAGACACTCTCTTTTATATATATAGATAGATAGAAGATAGATTATTCCAAATTATTATCAAAATGCCCCTTTTCGCATTGTTATGGAGTAGTAAGGTATTATATAGACTGATATTACTGGTATTTATTTAACTATCTTAACAATATTTTGGACTGAAGACAATGCCTTTAGTTTTATGTTTGCAAAGTGGTTTAAATATAACGGATAACAAAAAAAATGTTTTTCTACCGCTTCAAATAGTAAATTGCTCTTCGAGGCCAAAGTTTTACTGCATTGAATCGAATGCATATGCAAGATAAAGTATAAACTTCTGTAATATCTGCGAAAAGTATGGATTCTAGATCTTCTTCTAAAATCAATAAACAGGTAAGGTAAAATTAAAGTAAAATTTCTACAATGTCAATTTAATTGGAAGTCATTTTTATATCGGAGCTTTGCCAAATTTTGGAGTGGTAGGGATCCAGTGTCGATAGGACCGAAAAATATAAAAATGTTCTCAGTAAAAGACATTTGTGATTTTTTTCTTGTTGGGTAGGCAGAATAAATAAATTATTTCTTCGTTCATCTCTGTCAAGCGTCTGTTCTTTCATCAAGTTGTTGCAGTATCATTTACACAATTTCCAGCGGCCATCAAGAGCTACTCGTACCTACGTATATATGTATATACTGCAATGAATGAATGACAACAGCAGCAACAAATGTCGACAATTGCGGCATATTTTACGAGCCGAGTGAACGATGCCACTTTAAATCTAAAACGGAAATGAATTTCACGTCATCTCGTGTTTGTCTGGTTTGTGTTTGTTTCTTGCTTAAACTATATGCATATATTCCCTGGACCGCCTGCTGCTGTTGCATGTATTTTCTTATTTCGTCTCTTGAATTGTGATTTATTTGGTTCTGTTTATTTCAATCTAAGGACTTCCTCTTTACAAAAAAAGAAAGAAAAGAGAAATACGAGTATATACACAAAACAAGAAGAAAATTAATTCCAAAATTGAAAAATGAACAAAACTACGAATAAAATGGAATTAATGCCTTTAAAACGTGAACGTTAAAAACAAATTGAAATAACCCCATAACAATAAAAAACAACTACTAATTTCTATAAAATAAGAAAAAAATATATTTTTTTACGAAATTATAAATAATTGGCAAAAAAAATAAAAAACGTGTTTTATTTTTTTTTTTCATATATGAAGAAAAATACCACAACATTTCTCCCATTCAAAAACTGGTCTCTCCTCTATCCTAAAGTATCGTTTTCTTCGCACCAGATTGGCATTGACCGTCAGTTGCTGCTGTATTATTTCATTTTAAATTATTTTTTTTTTTCGTTTTTGATTTCTTGTCTATGTTTGCACTCGAGTTGCAAACACCACTTGTTCGTGGGAGTATCCCAACAAACAGTTTGAGGTACATATCACAAAAAAAAACAACCATTAAAACTATTGACATCTATTGATTTCTATCAAAGATTTTTTCATTGATTTAAATAAATTTTAGAAAGTAACACTAACGTCAACATGTACATAATATTCAGGATAATTAATCATAAATATAAGGGCAATTGCCTTTAAATGAATGAAATTTTTTTAGAAACAAGTAAATTATCTTACATTTAATGAATTTTGTTTTTCAAACAATGACAGAATATTTTTTTTCAGTGTATAGATTGTTTTGGTTATCCCATCACCTTAGAGAGGAGGGTATATATAATTTGCTACGACCCAAAAGTGTAACACATCGAAGGAGTGACCTAAGACCCTAAGTATGTTCGGCGGAAATCCGTTTTGGGTCATTTTAAGTCATTTGAGCAATGTCCGTCCGTCCGTCTGTCTGTGTGTCTGCCTGCTGGCTGGTGCGCACGACAACTCTCGAAAGGAGTAACCGATTGACTTCAAACTTGGTATGCGGTAATATTTTTCTCCATCTCCGGCTAAGTTCGAACATGGGCCATATTGGTCCACTCCTTCTAGTACCTCACCCACAAAGGGTTAACTTTTAGTGAAATGTTGATTCTTTAATACCTTCTATATTACTTACTCGAATCTTCTGAAATTGCACACATAGTATTAGTTTGTTAGTCGCTAAACCGTCAAGAAAAATGGGCGAAGTGACTACTCCCTTTTTGGTAACCCTCACACAAATCGACCATTTTGTACCAAAAGTTACCAGCTTATAACTTTAATACCAGTGAATACAACTACTTGATATTTTGTACAGTATAATGCTTTTATAGTACCTAGAGTCCAGAAAAAAGTGTGCGTTATTGGCACGCCCCTTTTGGTACCTCCCACACAAATGGAACATTTTGTACCAAAAGTTAACAGCTTTTAAACCTAATACCAGTGCATACTAATACTTGAATTTCGTACGATGTAATGCTTTTATAGTACCTGGAGTCTAGAAAAAAGTGGACGTTATTGAAATAAATACTTGAAATCTTGTACAGGGTAATGCTTTTATAATACCTAGAGTCCAGAGAAAAGTGACCGTTATTAGCACGGCCCTTTTGTTACCTCCCACACAAATGTACCATTTTGTACCAAATGTAAACAGCTTTTAACTGTAATACCAGTACTTTCCTTAAATTTATTAAATGCAATTTTAATTGATAATAATTAAATCAAAAAAAAATTATGAATATTTTCATGAATAGATTTTACAAAAAGCGAAGGTGAAAGTTGTAATCTTTTTACATTCTAAGTATTGATCTTTTTCTGAGATATTTTCTTCAAACATCACGACTTACACATACAAACACACACCAAAATAAACACACCACTTGATGCTATCTATAAATGTCGTATTAAACAATGTCAAGCTAGTTTGCTGGGTTATGCCTACGTAGATTTTATTTATTTATTTTTTTTTTTTTCAAAATGTTCATTAACATTTTTGGTATCTATTTTTTTTCTTTTGAGCTTTTATCAGGTTTTGTTATGAAGCTATTGTAATTATACGCCTGAATAAATACTGCATTATAACATATAATCGAATATAGAAAGACAAAACAATATTATTTATAGTAAGGCCAAAATATAATAGTACGTACGTAACAACCTACCTACACTGTCTGACAAAGCAATATTACGTTTTGCACGATTTGGTTGCATCTGAAATAGATAAAATATTAAAGATTCCGAAAATAATTGTCGCTAAGCTAAATTTCGGAGCAATCATCCCAGATGTTTGGAGGGTGACTGAAACAGTCACAATCAATTCAATACTTACTATGATCACGCCACTAATCACGATCATATGGTTTGATCAATATTATTACGAGGCAGTGAATATAAGGTATCATGCTGCTCGGTTATGATCGATTAATTTTCCATTTCACCTTTTTTTAATATAGCTTTATTAGTTGATTTCTTTGTTGTGTTTGTGTTTTATCTTTTTTATTTCTAGTGAATATTGTTTCTATTAATGATGATTCATGAACACAACAGACTAGACCAGAATGAAACTGAAAATGTTTTGTTCTCTTCGGAAATGGCTTCATAACATTTTTCAGTAAATATTTGTTTATTTATTAGTGGCGCTAGTTAGACATATTTGTTCATTTCGCAAATGATAATGCAAATATGGAATATATATGTATATATATTGTATTTTTTTGATGGCGTTTTCTGTTCACAAAACTCTGATCACGAGAAGGAGTTGTTTAAACACGAGAAACAAAACGGTTTTTTTTTTCGTTTTTTTAGAATTTATGAATAATTTATAGAGAAATCAGGTTATTTTTTATATCTTTTAAATGCTAATTTTATACACAAATTAGAGGGGAAATAATTCGAACATTTACGGTATCTGTCGACATTTATGAGTAGAATACCATTTGATCTGATGTTAGAAACTGCGTTTGGTAAGTATCTTGAGCTATTTAGTTTTTTTCGATTCCAATAAAAGCAATAGTAAACAACAACACAAATGCCACCAAACTGTTTGTATGTAGTTCGAAACTATCTATTGAATTTCAATAAATATCATTTGAAATTGAACAAAATCATATGAAATTCACACATATTAGTTACACTTTAAAAGTCTAATCGAAAGTAAAGACGACCTGTGACAGAAAGTTGGGCCGGCTATATAATACCCTGCACCTCTTTAACAATTGCTATAATAATTTGGAATAATTAGTTTTGTTTCATTTAAGAAAGTACTTAGCTTCACCGCCTCATCAAGGCTTATTCCAAGGAGGAGTTGAAGATTTTGATCATTATAAACTAGATCTGAAACGATAACATTTAAACGAGCCGTATTCCTTCATAGACCAAGAATCGGAAGGAGAAATTGATGAGACTATATATAATCTAAACAGATTGTCATCAATGTATCAAAACCTTATTTCTGAAAAATTATATAATGATCGGACGTAAACATATCATAACTATTACGAGGGTTGCTATTTATATTTCGGTCCTGGCAATGCTGGTGTTCCCATATGAAAACTGCAACTTCCATTAGAAAGTATGACATTTTTTAGCATAACTTCACTCAGACCGTTTTGTCATTTGAGCGCGAATTGTTTTGGTTAAAGTGTGTTGAAAATTCACCTACAAAAAATTCAAAACAAAAAAGGCGTCGAAAAACGTTGAGCAAGAAGTTTTTTCTTAATGTGATTGAATAAGAAGAAGTCATTGGGTGCCAAGTCAGGGCTGTACGGCGTATGACCCATCAATTCGACGTTTTGGCCGGTCAAAAAGGCGCTGGTTTGAGCCGATGTGTGAAAGCTCGCATTGTCATGGTGTACAATAATTCGTCTTCTCTTGTTCGTTTTTCCGAAGACAAATTGTGGTTTAGACCTCAGAATTGACCGTCCTACGTTGCTCAAGCGGAACATGACCAGTTTTGCCGAAGAAACAGGCGACCATTTGCTTCGAAGTGCTTCTTCCACGAACAACTTTCGTTGCATTTGGCTCGTCTTCGAAGACCCACACGGTCGATTGCTGTTTTGTTTCGGGCTCATACGCATAGATCTAAGATTCGTCACCTGTGACGATCTTATAAAAGTCTTTTGAAGTACCGCGAACGTATTTTTTTCAAAATTTCTTTGCACCAATCGACACGAGCCTTTTTCTGAGCGATTGTCAAATTGTGCGGGATCCACCGGGAACAAACCTTTATTAAGGCCAGGTGTTCATGCAATATCGAATGTATACTGGTGGATGAAATGCCCAAGGATGCCTCTATCTCACGGTATGTCACATGACGATCTTGCATTATCAGTTCACGCGAGGCATCAATGTTCTCTGGCACAACGGCCGTTTTTGGACGATCTTCACGACCTTCGTCTTTGAGCGAGCGTCGGCCACGATTGAATTTATTAAACCAATTTTTCACAGTGCTATGGGATGGTGCTTCATCGCCATACAAAGATTTAAGTTCATCGATGCACTCTTGTCGTGATAATCCACGTCGAAAGTTGTGAAAAATGATCACACGAAAATGTTCAAGAGTTAACTCCATTTTTTTTTTGCCACTTAGTGTTGCCTAGGCCAGAAATATATACAGCAACCCTCGTAAATCGGCAGGAACATATACTTATACATATGTGGGGCTTTATATAAATCTGAACCGATTTTCACCACTTTCAATAGGCAAGATATTCGTGCTAAATTTGATCGCAATCAGACGATAATTGCCACTTGTAGGTTAGACAAATTCCATTTTTAATTCAGAGAAATAACAAATGAAATAATTTGTACATCTTCAATTTAGTGTGGGAGGGTACACTAAAAAAAGCGTACAAAGAATCAATGAAATTATCCTAAATTGTTGTTGTTTATTGTTGGTCTGTGCTTTAGTTATTCAGTCAGAAGTTATTCCGTTGAAGACCATATGTTCCAAGTTTTAATTGGCAAGCTACGATAGACACCACTCCATCATCTTCCGAATTTAAAGGCAATAATGTACAGTTTTTGTTAGCTGTTCTTCTTAAATTCAATTTACATCATCCATAAGTATTTCTGCTGATTTAAGTTGTAGGCATACATCATTGCTACTGACTTCTGAAAATAATAGAGTGGTGTCTATCGAAACTACTCAATTGTAACAAGTAATTAAAACTCTCTACCATTTTTATACCCTCCAACATAGGATGTGGGTATACTAACTTTGAAATATTGAAAAGTATATATTCATGATCGTCGTGAAATTTAAGACGATTTAGCCATAATAGAGCTAGGTTGATCCAATTTGGTAGAAATACTTCTTATAGTTGCAGATCGTTTGGAATTGCAAATGGGTCATATCGGTCAATGTTTTGGATATATCTCCCCTATAGAGGTCGCTCCAAAAGATTCCACATTTTTAAAGTAATTTTGCTGAATCTGAGCAGTTTGCATTCTATTTTGACTGGAATTCATCACAGTAAAAATTTTGCAAGTCGGTTCATATTTTGTTATAGTCATCCTATAGAGGTCGCTCCAAAATAGGTTTTTTAAATCCAAAATACCACATTTTCTAAGCATTTTAAGCGAATCTTTGCAGTTTGTGTTTTATTTAGACAAGAATTCACCACAGTAAACATTTTTTAAATCAGTTGATATTTTGTTGTAGTCCACCTATAGATGTCGCTCCCAAAAACGCTTGTTTAAGCCATAAACACCACATTTCCTAAGCAATTTAGCTGAAACTTTGCAGTTTGTATTTTATTTTGGCAAGAATTCATCTCAAAAAATTTAGTCCGTTTATATTTTAGTGTAGTCCCTATAAGCCATAAATACCATATTTTTCAGATGAAGAGTTTGGCTAAAGAATTTGGGGCCTAATATTTGGCAGCGTTCATTTTTTCAGTGGTTGCTTCAACAAAGATGGTGGTTTGAAGAATTTCTCCATATCCAAAGATTTTTCCAATAATAGAATTGAATGCAATCCATGGTGGAGGGTATACAAGATTCGACATGGCCGAAATTAACGTTTTTTTACTTGTTTATATAGGGTGATCCAAGTAGAGATACTTTTTTCAATAGCCTTTTTTGACAGATCACGTGTGAGTCGTGTCATTCTGTCATGTCAGACTTACGCCTGAACAACGTTTACGCGTGTCATTCGCCAGTTACCAGTCGAAATGCTCGAACGAGTCATCAAAAATTGGAACGGATGCACCATCTGAGACGTAGCCACGGCCAACATTTGATAGACATAATCTTCAAAAAATAAATGCCAAAGAATGTTCTTTCAAATGATAATAAACATTCCCCATTCAATTTGAATTTTCTGTGTTTTTTCTTTAAAAAAGTAGGGAACCTCGAAATGGATCACCCAATATTTGTTTCTATTACATTTTTGCAATAGACAGAATGTAAATGGAACATATGATCTTCAACCGATTAAATTCTGATTATCGTAATTTTTATGATTTTGACTTTTATTTTTCGCCAAAGACAATCATCATTAAAATATGTTAACCTTGTACTTCAATTAAAGACATGCAACGACTTTAAATCAATTACATCTTGTACTATAATCAAAGACATGAAACGCCCTTTAATAATTTACATGTTATAATAAAGTCAAGTACATGTTCTATTTATAATCAATGGTTTCGATATTGCAGTCTGATAAATAGTTTTTATTTAAATTCGGTTTTTTCCATGTTCATGGACATTTTTTTAAACCCACACATATTCTTTGAACCATCCTGTTAGGCTTTTCACTTCTTAATTTTGTAACCATATGCCACCGAACATTACTACCGATTCACAAGAATTGATTAAAAAAACTCTAACAAACTTCTCTGGTACTCTCGTTATTTTACATTTTGTTGACATGTATCGTCAAAGTGCTGACAAATGTCATTGTATCAATGATTTTTTCATTGATTTAAAGACATTTTGGAAAGCAACACTAAAGTCATAATATTAAGGACACTTGATCATAAAAATAAGGGAAATTGCCTTTAAACGAATGAAAATTTCATTAAAATCGGGTAAATTATCTTATATTTAATGAATTTTGCTCTTCAAACAATGACCTAATTAATATTTAGTTTAAGGGCAACAGTGTCTTTAGTTCCAGACTAATTTTTATTTCAGTGTGTTATTTTTTTCAGGTATTTGAAAGAAAACAACGTACATCATTAACAATTTCGGTCCAATGTTTTCATTCGGTTTTGAGTTTTGTACATTGTAGAAGTATGTGTTTCTTCCCAAATGATCGGAGTGATCGTTTTACGATTTCCCTCGTCATAACAAGACAATGCCTGCACCTCAAAAAAATGTGTCATAGGAAATAATTGCAGTAAAAGTGACGAAAATTACACAGTTTGCATAAATGGCGCCTTAAAACATATAATTAAAAAATGTTTTCAGCAAACAAATGTTCACAGTGAAATTTCACATAAACTCATTCGTAACATTACAACCGACGAAACACGATACACTCTTGTAATTAAGGCATCCAAAAGGTTTTTGACACATAAAGGCAACAAATCCATCCATGGGAGAGATACCCCCAGAAACCTTACAAAAGCCAGAAACTGAAAGAAGAAAAAAAACATATTTGAAACTCAATAAACTCAGACAGAAGACGAAGAGACGAATAAGAAACGGATGAACGAACGAACCCACAAAAGTACGAGTAACACAACTTCCAAACCATTAACCAACCGACACAAATTACACAAACTCCTCTAATGCAAAATCCCATGGAAAGCAATTACTTATTTCAAATATACATTTGTATTACTTCAGTATTCGAATTCGAATACGTATCCGTATCCGTTGACGATACGTTCATTTATTTACAATAAAATAAACATTAAGAAATCGAATTGCTGCTGTTCCCTGAAGTTGACAGCCAAATTGCTAAAGTTATAAATAACTTCGGAGATACTCAGTCAGTTATATAGTCAGTCGTACGATGTACATACCTCCGTCAATAGTCTCAAATTACGTTATTTATTGGTGACTAACTGGAAATGCTATAATAAATGATGATGAGGAAGAGGACGCTGCGCGGCGCTGTTAGTAGACGCAATGGCAGGGAGGATGGGCCAAATGTCTGCATTCATTCATCCCAAGTGTGGAACGTCGCGGCGGTTTGCCACTTATACACTCATCATTTTCATCATCGTCATCCAGTCACAGAGACATTCATTCCCCGTCCGGGCTTTTTTTTTTATTTATAAAGTGGGTGCCGCTATAGAAATTGAAAAAGTCAATAAAAATTGAATACACACAGAGAACGAGCGCATCATATTTACACACCCACTTGAAATGTTTCTTTTGTTTTTCTTCCCTATCATTTTGAGGGAGAATCCAAAATAGCCGCCGTCGCCAACAATATCCCCAAACGCCAAAGGAGAAAAATCTCAAAATTTTTTCTTTGTGAAATTCTCAACAGAATTTCAAAAATTTCATATATAATTTCAGGAAATGCTGAAAAGAGAATGCTTTTTATTATAGCGACAGAAATAGACAATAAAATTATAAATTTTATTACTTCCAAGAATGTTGGCGATAAGAATCGAATCGGTTCGCCTTTATAAAACATTTAAAGCATAACATCATAAACATTCTCATTGTTATTGCTATTATTATTACATATTATTATGGATTGTATCAATAGCGATTTACTCCAAATTTTATCATTCCAACCATGTGTCAATATGGATCATGGATATTAATAATACATTAAGAAAATGCCTTGGGGGAACGGGGAATCACAATGTGACTTCTTTCGAAATTCTCTTCTTAATGACTTCCTGTTGAATTTTTCTAGCGTGTCAATAAGTTTGACAAAAATAAAAAAACTGTCTAGTGTTTATGTCTTGGTTAAATACCTATTTCGGGTTATTGTGTTTACGTAGTTTTTCGAAAGTTTAGTGTATGAAATTCTAATTAGTTCGGTAGGAAATATTTAAAAAAATATTTATTAAGCATGATGAGCGCTTAATTTTTATAGAGAGCTAAGAGATTTTAAGCGAATTTAGTTTCGGTTGTATTATTTTGATTTATGTTAATGGGGGTAAAACAATTTGTGGGTTGATTATAAATATATTTTAATTAATCATTAGCGCCCCAGTAGGTGAGTTCCCAGTAAACAATTATTTCCGACGTGTCGGACGTCGAATTGTCTAAATTTCCTTTAGACATTTAAACGCTTATCGGTCAGACAATTCTACACATTCTCTAAAATTCCATACAAGGTTTACACGACATTTCTGCACATTCTCGGAAGGGATTTTTTGTTTCTCTTTCTTAATCGAGAATTATGCGACGTTTCTGCACATTCTCGAAGAGGAATTTAATGTTCTTTTCCTAATCGAGAATTATTCGTTGTTTCTACACCTTATCGAAAGTGTTTATTGTTTTTTTTCTTGATCGAGAATTATACGACGTTTCTGCACATTCTCGAATGGTGTTTTTTTTTCTTTTCGGAAGAGAACTTTTGTCTTGTTTTATTTCAGTAACCATGTGCCAATAATTCAATTGCCGCAAAATAGCTAACTGTTAATTTTCATGGAATAGCAATAACTAGTCCTTCTTGTTGTTATTTTACATACATTCTTTTGTTTGTTGTATTACAGCACCTCTCATCTCGTCGCGGATAAGCATTTAGTTTTTTATTTATTTATTATTATTATTTATTTTTATTATTATTTTATTTATTTTTTCAGAAAAATCAAACCATTAGTCAAAAACCGGTCGGACAAATAGGACCAAATTCGAATATTTGGTTAGACTTCATTCCGAAATTGGTCCTACATATCGGACAAATGGTCGGAAAAATGTCGAAGAAGTCGGACCAAATTCAGATGTTTTGTTAGACTTCCTTCCGAAATTGGTCCTACATATCGGACATATAGTCAGAAAAATGTCGGAGAAGTCGGACCAAATTCGGATGTTTTGTCAAACTTCTTTGCGAAATTGGTCCGACAAATCAGGCGGATAGTCAGAAAAATCCTTCAGAATTTCCCTATGATTTTTCTTCAGATTTCGGACAAAGATGTGTCCGACAACTCTGCACAACCATCCGAATTTCTCAAGACAAAAGTTACCGAAGTCGTGTCTACCGCTCACACGGTTTTCTGAACAATTTCGAAATAAAGTCGGCATCAGAATCGGATACTTGTGCATAGTTTCTGACCGACTTCGGAAGAAATTTTTTGCTGGGTTCATAGCGTACTCGCCATGAGTTTGGGTATCGTGGATTCTATTCCCACCAGAGGCCCTGGTCTATCGCTACAAAAATGTAACAAGCAACATGGTCTTTGTCACCCGGCTTTTCCCTGGACCTTAAAATTAGAATATACATTTACTTTGTATTGTATTTACTATAAATAAATAAATTTATCATGATTTATTTAATTTTAGCACTTTCTAAACAACTAAGGTCAAGGATCATCATCAGGGCAAAATAAACTACACTTTACATTTTAAATTTTGTAATTCATGTATAAATTGTTTACATAAATTTACTTTTGGAACATTTTATATAATTCAACGTTCGATTTTTTTGCAACGTTCATCCGTGGACCAAGAAACTCTACCATACTAAATATCAAAACACTTGGATGAAGAATACAGCTTCTACAGGACTGGGAGCTATAGCTAAATCTGAACCGATTTTTTCCAAATACTGCAATGTTGGTCCATGGATCAAGAAACTCCACTATTCTAAATTTGAAAACGATCAATGAAAGAGAATAGTTAGTTTTTCAGAAATATTTTTATTTTTCAATATAATCTCCTGAAACTTCAATACACTTAGTCCAACGCTTATCTAGCAATTCTATCCCTTGATTAAAATAGTTTTCCTCAAGGTCTTCAACATAGTGGTTTACAACTGTAATTGCATCTTCATTTGAGGTAAAACGCTTGCCAGCAAGGATTTTTTTAGATTTGGGAACAGGTAAAAGTCACTGGGAGCTAAATCAGGAGAATAAGGTGGGTGGTCAAGCAACTCGTACTTTAATTCGTTGATTTTAGCCATTGTTAAAACACTCTTGTGCGCTGGTGCGTTGTCTTGATGAAAAATTATTTTTTTGTGTTGTAAGCCAGGACGTTTTTCTCGAATTTGTACATTTAATTGATCCAAAAGGTTGCAATAGTACTCTGAATTTATTGTTTTACCCTTTTGCAGATAGTCAATCAATAAAATACATTTGAAGTCCCAAAAAACCGTTGCCATAACCTTACCAGCCGATTGAATTGTTTTTGCCTTCTTTGGGGCACTTCCTCCAGCATAAGTCCATTGTTTGGATTGTTCTTTTGTCTCTGGAGTATAGTGGTGGATCCATGTCTCATCAACAGTTATGAAACGACGCTTAAAATCCATTTTATTTCGCTTAAAACGATCCAAACAAGCTTGAGAAATGTTCATTCTTATGCGTTTTTGGTCGACTGTTAACAAGTGCGGCACCCATCTTGCAGAAAGCTTTTTCATCTGTAGTTCTTCATGCAAAATTTAATGGACTAGATCATTTGAGAGGCCCATGATATTAGCTATTTCACGCACTTTTATTCGTCGATCATTTCATACCATAACATGCACTTTGGCTACAATTTCTGTTGTTGTTGCTGTTTTTGGACGTCCACTACGTGGTTCATCTTCAATGCTTGTACGACCACGTTTAAATTCAGCAACCCAATTTTTTACTGTTGCATATGAAGGAGCACTTTCACCCAACACATTCACCATGTCATTATGAATTTCTTGTCCCGATAGACCTTTTTTATGTAAATATTTAATGACACCACGCATTTCTAATTTTTCCATTGTAAAAAAATCGCGGATGCGTCTTTTGTGAACACCTGTTTCTATATGAAGGAGTTGCCAGATCGAAACAAAATTTGACATGTGTTCATAGCAGAGATGGAAGTTTCCAAAACACTTAACTTTTTTCTGTTTATACCGCGCTTTTTGTGCTAGGCTAAGAAGTTTCCGAACCGCCCTCGTACTTTAAGGTCTAGCTATAGTATTTTCAGGTGTTACAAACATCTGCCATTAAACAAACTTATAATACCCTGTACCAAAGTGTGGTGTAGGGTATAATTAGCTAATTTTTTACTCACGATACATTGTCCACTAACTTGCTTATAATAACAAAGCTAAGTAAAACAAATTGTCCGTCATCACAATGCGAACCACCCCAATACAATTTCTGATTTGTTTACATTTTTTTATTTATCATAATTTTTATTTGGTAATTGCCATATTTTGTACTTTTGGCAAAGTTCCCATATAGTCGCACGAACACATTTTTTTTTTTGGTTGGAAGACAGACAATTTCGTTTTCTAATTTGTTTTTGGCATTTTTATAAGTTTGTAGACCCCACCTCCTACACTGTGTCATGTTTTTTTTTACGATCATCGACAAATTTCTTGTATTTGCTTCTTGTTTTCCTTTTTGGCAATTTTTTTTTTCGCTCGCCTTTGGAAAATGTTTTTACTTGCAATTCTTATGTTGCATGTTTGCGTTTAGTATTTGTTTTTTTTTATTTTTTCGTCTTCACAGACAATTTGGTTTCGTTTGATTTTTTTTTTGATTTCGTTTTCGCATTTGCCAACTTTTGTGGTGATAAAAAGTGAAATTATGATAATGATTTTCTTTTTGAATCGCATAGAAACTAGCTAGAGAAAAAATGAAGAAACTTACGACAATTTGTTGTTTGCTTTGATTTTTTATGTCTACTAAAAGTTAATTACATTTCGATAAATAAAAATGTTACGAGTACTTTGTCAAATGATTTCAATTCAATTATGATTAATGGTGGTTTCCCATTGCTATGTTTATCTATGACGACTGACATGTTGATTATTTATTTATATTCGCAGAGTGTACTTTAAAGGTTTTTTATGGATTTCTTTTTTTTAACAAAGCTTTTGTGAATATCTGTTTAATATTTTGCATCAATATTAATTTTGATTCTAATATCTACCATTTGTATGAACAGTGGGCCACAGATTAATTTATGTTGTTCATAAATCAAACGTATAACTCTCTATATTTAAAGCTAAAGATTTGCTTATTTAAAAAAATTATACTATTAATTATCAATTTAGCTAAACATAGGAACTTGTATTTGTATTTTTATAATAAATACATAGTTTCATTAATTTAATTAAAAAAATTTCATAGATTTTATATTAATGTAAACGGTTTCAACTGCAATGAAACATAGTCATTATATCGATGAAAAATTGTACATTGCAGTAATGAAAAATTTACATTGATATATGCATTGCTCTCCAGTTAGACAAAGACCACTTTTTCTATTTGCAATGACATAATACAGGGTTTTCCAACAAGAGGTGTTATTTTGAATCACCCGGTATTTCTGTAGCTGTCACTTTTGAAGCTTTTATTCTTTGACATTTGACAAGTAGAAACTACGCCATTACTAAAATGGCGTGTTATCTCTCGAAGAGGTGATCACAATTGGCCACCGAGATCTTGTGATTTAACACCTTGCGAATTCTTCCTTTGGGGCCACGTGAAAGATAAGGTATACGCCAACAGCCCAGCGTCGATTCAAGACATCAAAGATAGAATTCGTGAGGCTATCGAGGACATAGGGCAGCCACTTTGCGATTTGGTTATAGAAAATTTCATGAAATGGATATGGTCCTGTAAGCGTGGTCGTGGTGGCCAATTGGCTGATGTTGTTTTTCATTACTAACGGCATACCTTCCTCTTTATTATGAAATAAACATCCGATCATTTATCTCAAAAAATTGCATTTTTCTTTGAATACCAAAATAACACCTCTTGTTGGAAAACCCTTTAAAAGATCAATGACCCTAACAATTTGGCTATATCACATCGACACCATTTATTTAGATAATATTCGTTAATTACTTAATTATGTAAGTGTTTTATAAATATTCGTATATACTAATCGTTTTTTTTTATTATTTTTGCTCAAATATACGAATTCATTATTTTTTTTATTTCTTTTCAGGTAAATATTTTTTTACTATAAAAATAAACACACAGATTTTTTAAATTCGTAAGTACATTTTGACATGTAAGCTATTAGGTATAATTATAAACAGGAAAGCATGTATCCTTCATCCACATAATATAATTGATCATTAAAAGATAATTTCAACAAATCAGTTTTCTCTTGGAGATGTTTTAACAAAGAAAGAACTATTTCAGCGGGATAGATCTTGTATGTTAGGTTTTAACCTTCATTTCTTGCTTAAATGGGAATCTGGAACATACAATTTTCACCTGCCGGAAATATCAATTACTTTGACCCGATTTACACGGTGCGACGTGTCCCTGCGGCATGAAGCTTACGGGTTAGCAAATTGACATTTTCCTATACGAAAAAAAAAGTCAATAAAATAAACGTGAGTGAATGAATAAAAAAAAACATAAATTTGTCCCCTGTTTGTTGAAACAAATGTTCACCGTCTAAACGAGCATGATTCTAAGTAGAGATTTTAAAGGGAATTAAAAAAAAAGTCGCATGGACAAGTTGCACCGTGTAAATTGGGTCATTCTTTTGGTTTCTGTGGCAAACTTTTTTCTCCTACTTTATACACGGGGAAATCGTCTTTTTTGATATGTTTGACTTCAAAGAAAATATATTTGGAACAGAAAATTTTAAATACGAGGGCTGCCAAATATATTTCTGGCCTAGGCAACACAAAGTGTTGCCTGGCGCCATCTGACATTTCCAGTGACTTGAAAAAATCAATTTGGCAAAAAAAAATGGAATTAATTCGTGAACATTTTCGTGCGATCATTTTTTACAATTTTCCTTGGGCATTTCTTCCACCAGCATACATTCGATATTGCATGAACACCTGGCCGTAAAAAAGGTTTGTTCTCGTTGGATCCCGCACAATTCGACAATCGCTCAAAAAAGGCTCGTGTCGATTGGTGCGAAGACATTTTGCTTCAAAAGACGTTTATAAGATCGTCACAGGTGACGAATCTTGGATATATGCGTATGAGCCCGAAACAAAACAGCAATCGACCGTGTGGGTCTTCGAAGACGAGCCAAATGCAACGAAAGTTGTTCGTGGAAGAAGCACTTCGAAGCAAATGGTCTCCTGTTTCGGAGGAATTCGAAAAACGAACAAGAGAATACGAGTCATTGGCTCAAACCAGCGCTTTTTTGACCGACCAAAACGTCGAATTGATGGGTCATCCGCCGTACAGCCCTGATTTGACACCCAATGACTTATTCTTATTCACTCACATCAAGAAAAAACTGCTTGGTCAACGTTTTTCGACGCCTGAAGCAACTGTCGAAGCGTTCAAAAACCATATTTGGGAACTAATTTTCTCAAATAAAATATGTGTTTAACGTTATTACAGTTATTATTTAGGAATTTCCCCAAAATTATTTTATTTAAGATAGATTTTCAAAACTTTGTTGACTTTCGAGTAATTTGGATTTCGAATTATATGATACAATTAATAATGTCATATGTCGCATTAACGTTTGCTCAAAGGACCCATTTTCAAATTCAAAATATTCCAAATCAACATTTCGCTCACTCACTTCAAGAGTGACATAAAGATGTGTAACTTTAAGTCCGTATAAAAGATAAGTAACATGAAATAAGATGTTAAAAAACGCTTGAATAATCATAAATATGGTTGTTTACTTATGGACCAAATTTCGCTGAGATTAATTTATGGACATTTGCAAAATTCGCATTTTTGTAAGGCAACCTCAAAAATTTTAAATTTTTTTGCATTTTTTCTGATTAATGCAAATAAATCTTTGTTTCGGAAATAATAGTCCCTAAAAAAAAAATTAGGTGGGAAACAAGGAATTGCATAGAACATCATCTTCCCAAATATTTATTATTTGTGGGTTCGAAATATTATATTTTTCGCGTGTACCCTAAACATATATATATTTCAAGCAGAATGTGTGTATAGTGTGTCCACACTAAAAAGGATAAAAACTTTCTTCAACAAAATTAACATCGATTACATGTCATTAGCCATAAAATATTTATCATCGTTGTGCCATTCTTCTACTTTGTATAGAACAAGAATCGGGATTATCCTTGTAACACGCCAATATATAAATTACAAAAAAGGATTAAAGTAGTGGAGCGAATAATAAATTGATGCTATGCCATTTATGTTATTGACATGCTACAAACATCGACGAGTATATCGATACCTCCATTCCAAAGTATGCTAAGTCGAAACTGGCAGTTTTTCAGGAGAGGCGATGAAAGTTTTATGAAATTTTTAATGTAATTTTTTGTAATGGAAATGGAATGACCTCTACTGTTTTGTGCATAACTTTTGGTTGGGTTGACTGATAAACATCAAATTTTGATTGAATATAGTTTGGAATATCTAAAAGTCTACTTAGTATACTTTGCAATGGAGGTATCACTTTGATAACAGTTTTCCTCACAAAACGCCAAATTTAAAATGCCAAATATCTTCTCCTTCATAAACAAAAATTGTCCATGTGCAGAGTAGGCGTTCGTCGGTGTGAATTAAAATGCTTTGTCTACAAAGGACAACAGGAAAAGCCGATGGAGGGGTGGGACGAAATAACTCTTACTTTTCATTATGCCTTCTACTAATGGGCATGGAAAAAGAGTTTATGTATTCGGGACGAATGTGTACTTGGGTTGTTATTTTTGTTTTTCTTTTCCATTTTCTTTTTTTTTTCTCGCTAAACCGTCGAAATGGAGTTTATGCTGCCTTTCATTTCGCACGCTTCAGTTTTTGGCATAAAGCCAAAAATACGGCGGCAACCTAACCGTTTGCCAGCCCGTCCGTCCGTCCATCAGTAGACGACAGTGGTGTCTGGCAAAATATTTACGTCTTCCTTTTATGCCGTCGTTTCGAGTCGAGTCACAAATGACAAAAGAACGACTACGACAATCGACCAAAAAAACTTTCCTCTTTCATTATTTTTTCCAATAAATTGAAAAACTATTGAAACTGAAAATAGTGTATGTATAGAATTCACTTTACTTACCTCCTCCCAAAGCCCACAGCGACAACTGACTACCTATGACTGTGATAGTAGCCAACCATACACAGAACAGTTCAATACCTATACATATGGATGGATACTTGGATAACCATTGACCAAGTACACATGGATCTGTGTATAACGACCACCGTATGTTGTGTTGTGTTACCAGGAATACCAATAACTTCCGCTGTAATGGTCAAATAGAATAGAAACTATGTACCTACATATATGGGAAGTAAAGGGAAAGGTCGGGCGGGTCTGCCTCTCTCAGTGCTTTGGATGTTTGGCATGGTTGTCTCTATTTGGTGGCTCGGTGGTTTGTTGTTATGATATTTGTATTGCCCATCATCTGCCCGTGTGTCTGTTTGCCTTTTACGGTTTATGGTTTATGGTGTTGTTCTCGTGCTCCGGGCCCTGGGTTCTTTCCAATGAAATGGTGTGGATGAGGCCAAGGTTAGATAGGTAACTTTTACTCATTCATTCAATATCGTAGCCGTCATACATACACTGTCCATCCAATCGAAGTGCTCTGTTTTGAAAAACTACCACTAGAATTATTATCTGTCTACAGAGTTTTCATTGGAAATATGAGGGTATTTGGTTTTGCTGCTATTGCAGCACAACCACCGCTATTGTGGGGAAAGTCATCTTGTTAATATTTATCACCTCTATCTCGTTATCCGACACCGATGGACATCATGTGTTAGAAGGGCGAGGACAAATATGAATTTAATTTTAATTATTCAAGCACATATCCTTCGATTAGATTATCTGACCTCAAAATATTGTGGTTCATTACTCGTTGAACGAATTACAGGGTGATACACAAATTTAATAATGATTTATGGTAATATTTTGATTCACATTTTATTTAAACATATTTATCCAGATATATAGCGTGATCCATTTCGAGGTTCCCTACTTTTTTAAAGAAAAAAACACAGAAAATTCATATTGAATGTTTATTATCATTTGAAAGAACATTCTTTGGCATTTATTTTTTGAAGATTATGTCTATCAAATGTTGGCCGCGGCTACGTCTCAGATGGTCTATCCGTTGAGTCCAATTTTCGATGACTCGTTCGAGCATTTCGACTGGTAACTGGCGAATGGCACGCGTGATGTTTTGCTCCAAGGCCTGAATCGAAGCGGGTTTGTCCGCATAAACTTTACATATGCATCCCCACAGGAAAAACTCTAACGGTATGATATCACATGATCTTGGTGGCCAATCGACCGGCCCAAAACGTGAAATTATCTGCTCACCGAAGTGTACTCTCAATAAATCCATTGATTGATGCGATGTGTGGGAAGTGGCGCCGTCTTGTTGAAATCACGCCGAAATCACGAGCTTCAATTTCAAGCATCAAATAGTCGGTTATCATGGCACGATAACGTTCGCCATTGACGGTTACGTTCTCACCGGCATCATTTTTGAAGAAATATGGACTGATGATTCCACCGGCCCACAAACCAAACCAAACCGTTGTTTTTTCTGGATGAAGTGGCAGCTCTTGAATCTCTTCAGGTTGCTCTTCGTCCTAAATGCGGCAATTTTGCTTGTTTACATACCCATTGAGCCAGAAATGGGCTTCATCGCTGAACAAAATTTGGCTCGAAAACGTCGGATCTTCTTGGAACTTTTTAAGAGCCCATAGAGCGAAGCGATGTCGCTTGGGAAGGACGGGCGGCTTCAGTTCTTGCACAAGCTGTATTTTGTAAGCTTTCAATTTAAGATCTCGACGTAAAATGCGCCAAGTCGTTCCATACATCAGTCAGAGTTGCTGCGAACGGCGCCGAATCGACTCTCCACGGTCTTCGTGTACACTCTGAGATACGGCCGCTACATTTTCTTCACTGCGTGCTGGACGTGGTCTATTCGGTCGAATATTATCCAATAATGAATGTACACTGAACAAAAATTTGTCATAAAATGAAAGAATTGCTCCAAAGACATCCTTAATCTTCAAAATAAGTACTTAAAATTAAGAAAATTTACTTAAAATTAAGTATATTACTTAATATTATTGAAATAATCTATATTTTAAGTACAAAATGTACTGATTTTAAAAACTAATGACGTCTTTGGAGCCATTCTTTAATTTTATGAAAAAATTTTTTCAGTGTATAGTTAGTATATGGGTCGATACATAAAGGAGAACCGATTCATGTTACATAAAATCGTCCGTGGTAAAAATTAATCATATCGGTCCAGGTTGTAAAAAAAATTAATTGACTTTAAATTTTATTTTGTCCAGTTTCGCTCCTAGTAAGAATTGGTTCACGTTTTGATATATCCCCCATATGATGGTTCCAGACGAATTTGACTTCCTGGCTGTTAAAAGCCACGTTTTACAACCCACATGCTTTAGTCTTTCCATTCTGGTTATTTTAATTTTGTTAAAAAATGCAAAATTTAGATTATTTGACATGTTTCACAAAAAAAATATCAAATTTGTAGCGGGAGTACCACGGTACTTTGAGGACTTGAAAAGTACAAAAAAAAGTACTAAACTGCTGCTGCTCCACCATAGGATGTTCACTAGATAGGGTCATAAAAAAAAGTTGCGTTTGTCACCCCCTAGATTTAAAGATTATTCGAAGACAATTTCAGAAAATTTTTTTTTAATTTTTTTGGTGCACCCTACATACCGCCCTTTTAGTTTTCTTTATCCTGTGTTGCTATTTGAAGTCCGATCGTAACGGGATGTATACCGTTGTTCACGTTTTGGAAAGGGCTATATTTCGTCCAATGGCCATTTTTGACTCCGAGGTCAAATTCGATAATTGACCTCTGTTATCTCTTTTTCTACCCCCCTTATTTGGACTTATTTTGAAACAATAATAAAGGCATTTAAAAATTATTAAACTTTCGTCTTTAATGTACTCAGTTTTATTCATAAACAAAAAAGTTACATAGGGTTCAAAATTGTAAAATATATGCTGAGGTCAAATTCGACTAGTTTCTTTTGGTCTCGTTTCTGTCTCACTCTCTCTCGCAGACACATTAATAACCCAATGCCACAAACACACAACGACTATGGCGGTTCTTTACAGCATCAACAAATTAAATTTGCGGGATTCTCTAACAAATTTTGAATCTTTTTTAAGGAAGAATACAAGAATACATTCACTTTGTTTTCCCATTCACCCTACACTCCACCAAAATAGTATTTTTTCCACTAATTCCTGATTTAATCTAGTATGATATTTTTGTATGATACGTCGATGATCATCTCTTGACAACGACAACACTTCTTCCTTACTTCAGTTTTGAATCCGAAGTAAATTTTTACTAGTGACTTCAGTTATTTGATTTTTGAGTAAAACCCATTCCTACATTATAGCGCAACCATTTGATAGTGCATTAAGCATGTACGCTTTCAATTAGGCTTGGTTCTGAAGTTTGGTTTTTGACGGTGCAACACTCCACATCGTGGACTGGGCTGAGTGTGGAAAATAGATATTTTCGCATTTGCGGAGTGTAATAATTTTACAAACCCGTTCGTACGGCTGCACCATTTTTACAAACTATCCTAAAAATGCGGTAAAAATACACAAACGAAATCATCATTAGTTTTCATGTTTCAACGCTTCAATTGGATGCTTTGCATAGCATTTATCCTTAATGGGTTCCCACCGAAAATAATCCAATGGACTCAAATCACAATGCAAGGTAATCGGTAATTCAAATTTTAAATGGCCCACCCTTTATAGTGAAAGTAGAAAATCTGGTAAAAAATCCAAAGTGACGTATGGAAGAAAAGTAGACCTTATAGAAATGATCCACGAGGTATCATACGTAAAGATAGGATAATAAATATGGAGTCAGTGGCAAAAATACTATTTTAGTGGAGTGTAGGGTGAATGTGAAAACAAAGTGATTTTATTCTTCCTTAAAAAGCTTCAACATTTGCTAGAGAATCCCGCAAATTTAATTTGTTGATGCTGGACCGAACTGCCATAGTGATTGTGCGTTTGTGGCATTGGGTTATTCATGTGTGTGTGAGAGAGAGACAGAAAACGAGGTCAAAAGAAACTAGTCGAATTTGACTCCAGCATATATTTTACAATTTTAAACCCTATGTAACTTTTTTGTTTATGAATAAAACTGAGTACTTTAAAGACAAAAGTTTAATTATTTTTAATTGCCTTTATTGTCGTTTCAAAATAAGTCCAAAACAAGGGGGGTAGAAAACGAGATAATAGAGGTCAATTATCGAATTTGACCTCGGAGACAAAAATGGCCAGTGGACGAAATATAGGGCTTTCCAAAACGTGAACAACGGTATACATCCCGTTACGATCGGACTTCAAATAGCAACACAGGATAAAGAAAACTAAAAGGGCGGTATGTAGGGTGCACCAAAAAAATTAAAAAAAAATTTTCTGAAATTGT
Organism: Eudasyphora cyanicolor; assembly: GCA_963930755.1. Taxonomy (NCBI): domain Eukaryota; kingdom Metazoa; phylum Arthropoda; class Insecta; order Diptera; family Muscidae; genus Eudasyphora; species Eudasyphora cyanicolor. The sequence goes on from OZ005735.1 coordinate 288,667,310, forward strand.
CTTTGAATAATCTTCAAATCTAGGGGGTGACAAACGCAACTTATTTTTCTTGGTTGGGCATCGACCCTATCTAATGTTCACTCAGTTTGTAACACTTCTAAATACTGATGTAAGACCCTAGGAAGTATAGGGTGGAGCGCGGTAATTGGCTTATTTTCCTTAGTCTGCAGTGCAAAAAAGCTAATTCCCGCGCTCCACCCTGTATATATTCTTTATCGCCGTAGAATTCTAAGACGATTTAGCCATGACCGTCCGTCTGTTGTAATAACGCTACAGTCTACGATAATTGAGCTAGATTACTGAAATTTGGTATATATGCTTCTTATAGCTGGGATTCTTATAGCTTGAGATTGGAAATGGGCAATATCGGTCCATTTTTTGATACAGCCACCATATATAGCATCTCCCCGATTTAACTTCTTAGCACCATAGAGACCACAAATGTCAACTGATCAGGCTGAAAATTGGTAACTGGGGTTTATTTATACAAAACTGGGGTTTATTCAAAAAGAAGAGTCCACCGTACATAATATACTAGGGGTGGTCTTAGTCTACATCATTTTCAATTGTAATTCGAAAAAAATCAATTCAATTTCGACTAAGATCAATTCAAATTCGAAGATTCCATTTGAAATTCAAAAAAGTCAATTGAAATTCGAATGCCATTTGAAATTCGAATTCCATTTGAAATTCGAATAACATCAATTGAAATTCGAAACTCATCGAAACACTCATCACTTGATATGTTTTGAATTTCAAATGATGATTTTTGAATTTCAATTGATGTTATTCGAATTCCAAATGGAATCTTCGAATTTCAATTGATTTTTTACGAATTACAATTGAAAATGGTATAGTATGTACCCATGGATAGGTCTTGCAACGACCTTTCCAGAAATATACGTCCCATATTTCATTTCTTTATTGTTTACAGAGAGTTAAAAGGCTGCGTTTTTTCTATTTTTGTTTTCGATTCCGGGCATTTGAAATGCTGCTGTACAAAAGGGAGTAGGCGACATTTTTAAAATACTGCTCTCTGACAGGATAATATCTTTTTTTTAGAAAAGAAAACACCATAAGTATTTAGTTCATAACCTATACAAATATTGCGTCCCCAAAAATGCAATTACTGTTTTAGATTTGTGAGAGTTTGGTGCATATTCTGTGTGATTTGCAAAAAATAAAAAAAAATCGAAAAAAAATTTATACATTGTATAAATTATTTTTTTTACAAATTCTACCAAAAGTTGGTCCTTTATGTTCTCTTTCAAACGACGTAAACTTTGCAAACGTCAGTTCAGCCGTTCAAGAGCAATTAAAACTTTCGTAAAACCAAAAACATTTTTTCTAAAACCCCATAAATTTGTTTTTTAAAAATAAATGATAGCGATATCCTATTTTACCATTCACCAACCTTTTATAAACTTTTTAGAAAAAAATAAAATGCATAGGTTTATACTAAAAATTCTGACCCTTTTGCATCTAAGCTTCAAAAAAGCCAATTTCAACTGATATTTATGAAATATTTAAGAGAGTGGTTTTGAAGGTAATCTACTTTAAAAGTAATAATTTCAGATTTAGTGCTATGTAGAACTATATGTGAGATCTATCTTTCTTTATTTGTTTTGGGTCTTCTTCGGTTCCATCTCTCTCATTATACGTAAACTTTGAATAGAAGATAAAGAGAGTACAGTTTAGTATTCTGGTTTAACTGAAGCTGAATCATGTAGAGTTTCAGCACTGAATTAATTGTTGCTCTCTGACTTACTCTATTGCATCTCAAACAAGGAGTATGTATTGTTAAACAAGGAGTCGATTTAAAAATTGTACAGATCGCCTTGGAACTACGCTTCATTGTTATTTCTTATTAAAATTAAAAACGTTGTACTTTTGTCACAATTTATTACAATGTTCTCCATATTTTGCATGAATGGTTCTTTTCCAAAAACATATTTTATTTTGTCGTAAATCACATCATGAATACAAAATAGCCTAAAAGAAATGTGAAAGGGGAAAATCCCAAATGGATTCTTTTCACTTTACGCCCCTTTATGGGTAATTTGCACATGTAACATTTCACATAAAAATGTACAAAACATTCGTATTCATGTATGAACGAACATACACTTTAACATACATACGAGTACATATGTATGGATGTAAATTCTTATGATTGGATGTGTGTATGTATGTACATATTTGAATAAAGAAAAAGGATACAGCAAATATATTTTTGTATTTCAATGGCAATCATTTTATTGATTTTTCCCTTCCATTTGCCGTTTTCAATAATTATCCTTCCTTTATTTGCTGTATTCTCATTCATTAGTGGTCTCTACCCCCCATTGCTTTCTCTCTCTCTTAATTTCTGCTATAGTAGCTATCCACTGACAGATGAACAGATGAGTAGAAGGACGTCGAACAGAACGATATATTCATTCATGTATTTATTCAGACATCCGGACTTTGTGTCTGCCAGCACGTCAGTCTATAGTCCCATAGCCATCATCGGTTCGAGTAGACACTAACAAGACAACACTTTTCATATTTCAGAGAAACCAAACTACACTCAGAAGTAGAATTCATTAAGCCGAGAAAAATGTATCAGCTCTGAATTCACACACACTGAAAAAAAAGATGACCATTGATTGAGTTCGAGATCGTTGTTTTTGTATTCTGTTTAACAGAAAACAAAATAAATATACGTAAACGAAAGAAGGAATATAGTACAATTATTAGCCGGTTTTTTTTAACTGGTGATTTGTCAGTTATAGAATAGTCTGAGGATTGAGAAAATTTGCACTGAAGAAAGCGTACTGAATTGGCGCCAAAGGCCACTTGAATTAAAATAAGGACATGTATTTTAATTAAGGACATGAAACATCTTTAAATCTATAACATGTTGTTGCTCTTAAGCCATGTTCGTGACATACTTAATTAAACCACTTGCTGTATTAAAATTCGATCATTATTAAAATATGCCAGAAGTTATTGGTCCAAGAAAAACCCCGTATTTCCAACCGAAGCTTTTAATTCAACGATACGAAAATATCGTTCCGAATTTAGACATCAAAAGTATGACATGAAAATGTATAATTCCAAGTAAAATTTCGTTAAAACTATTGAAATATTTACTTAAATTAATAACATTTGTCCTTAGATCAAGGTTATTTTCAATAATTTAAAGACATATCTTCAATGTCTAAATGTACACAATATTATGTACAAAGAAGCATAAATCAATTTCATTAAATCAAAAATAATTTCGATGAACTCAAGTAAATTTTTATTACTACACTGAACATTTTATTTCAAGTAAAGACAACAAATGTATTTGCTAAAAATGGTGTTGTCATTAGTTTATGACATTATTTTCTCAGTGTGTGAATTGCAAAAAACAGTTGCAGTTACACCATTTTTCTCTGGGTACTCACCACTATTAAAAAAAAAACAAACAAAAACGGCCCAGAGTTGTACTCGTAGTAGTATCACAGTCTGTTCATCTGATGTTTGGTAAAATGTTAGTCACTCACTCACTCATTCATTCATTCATTCATTGTATTTATCCTTTAAACTGAAAAATCCTTCTCGTACTTGAACATTGCAATTTATTTTGTTTTAAGTAAACACAAATCCAAGTAAGCTATGATGAGAGTCCATCTGTCCGTCCGTCCGTCCAGTGTGTATATATGGCTGACTGCAATGTGGGAGCATGACTGGAGTACGATAGCAACGAACGTAGTACGTCGTACATCGTACGTACAACATGGAATCCTTATAACAAAGGATTTTCTCGTGTGCATATTTCCTATATCCGTAATTGGGGGTGGTTTCATTGTTACTCTATGGATTGCTTTTCGTTTTCGTCTCGTGTCGTGTCGCATTTATTTTTCTATTCTGTATCCGGCGTTTGTACATCTCTGTTTTATTGTTTCTTTATTTTTCCAGTGGAGTCGTTGCGAGTTGAGGGTTAACCATGGCATTATTCAAACATTTAGTGTTAATGCTTTTATGTCCTTATTAGGTTTACGCCATCAGCAATCAGCTCCGCAGCAACAAAAAAGGTTCTGCATCCGAATGGAGTCGTCGGGGATAGTATAGTATAGTTTTGTTGTTGTTGTTTTTTAACCGATTACAACACATAGACTCTGGGGAGGGGGAGTAGAAAGCGCGTGCCAGGAGTGGACATTGGGCTAGCCCTGTTGACTTGTAATAGTCACTTCATGTAACTGGATACCGTGAGCGCATATGTCTGCCCATAGATATGTGAGTGTATATATATTTCTTTATTATTTCTATTTTTCGGTTTGCATTTTAATTGTTATTGGGCAGAACGTGTGCCGCCGGTTGGGTCATTTATGACCGTCTGTCTAGTATGTACAATTGAAAGTCATTCGTCTCTTGCTTTAATGTAGTTTCGTTTATGAGCAATGTATTTCTTCTTTACTCTTACTAAAAAAAATATATATGAAAGTTATTTCTAGGGACTCCAGCTTCCAAAGAAGCTATTTTTCACTTCTAAAGAAGCTCTTTTGCAACGGTCATAAAAGTATTTACGTTTTATGAAAACAATTAAATTACGTTTTTCTACAGCCTTAAAAACACCCTTTTTAATTTTATAAAAAACAAGTAAGAAAATTTCAGTTGGGTAAACCGACTCACTGTGTGAGAAATACAGGGTGGGCCATTTAAAATTTAAAATTTGAATCGGCTATAAAAAATACTGATTATTTGGAGTCGTTGGTTTTATTGGAAAGGTTAACTTCGTCATTTAATAATGGAACTCAATATTATTCATATGACTACCACGACTGGCTCGGCACTACCTCATCCGATCAACCCAATTTTTCAGTACATCTTGGATTGTTTCGAGTCGAATCTCTTCAATGGCAACTTCGATTTCATCTTTCAACGCTTCAATTGTCTCTGGATTCTTTGTGTAACACTTATCCTTAATCACATCACAAGTCAAAGTAATCGGTAGTTCAAATTTAAAATGACCCACCCTTTATAATATGGCATATTACACGAATTCATCTGTTAATTTGTGTGGGAGGAACAGTAGATACTGAAAAAAAATTACCCTGGTATATTAACGTTATGAGGTATTACATTTTGGTATGATTTGGCCATTTTGTGCGGGAGATATAAAAAGGGGCTTAGTGATAATGCCCATTTTCACAGGGCTATAGGTACTTTAAAAGCATTACACAGCGCAAAATTATGTGGTATTTTCGGTACTCACGCTATAAGCTGTTAACTTTTTGTACAAAATTTTACTCTTTTGTGGGAGGGCCGTGACAACTTCACCCATTTCCGAGTGTGATCTAGAGGTGATAGCGACTAATAAAGCAATACTACACGCAAAGAAAAAATTCGTTTCTGCGAAACGAAATATTAGACAACTAGAATTTTCGTTTGCCGGAACTGAAATTTCGTTTGTTGTGACAGAAACATATTCTGACCAAAAGAAATTTCAGTCGTTGTAAACGAGAATTGTAGTTGTCTAATATTTCGTTTCACAGAAACGAATTTTTTCTTTGCGTGTATGTGTGGAATTTCAGAAGATTCGAATAAGTAGTATAAAAGTTATTAAATAACACCGGTCGACAAAAACAAAATGTTTTCTTGGGTTTCTGTTTTATTGCATAGATTCTGCTAGACATCTGAAAAATGCCAAAATATTCATTCTTCGCTGTTAAAGATTGTTTCGGATTTCTTGCAATATTTCGAAATATCTTCGAAACCGCTAAAAGGATTGAAAATGGTATTGTAAGAAGTTGTAGGCTACTTAATTTTGTATTATTTAAAACTTTCCTCAACCAATTCGGATAAATGGTTCTCGAGTTATGCCAAAATATGTGGCATACATAGGGTTAATATGTTCCACCAAAATATTGGTCTTAATGTTTTCCACAAAGTTGCTGAACATACTTCACAGAACACATAGATTTATATACCGATATGCTGCACGAATCATTTTTTTTAATTTAGGAAAAAATGCAGCACGAACACAAAAAAGAGGAGAACCTTTAACCCCCTTAAATAAAATTTCGATGCGATCTTTCAAAACACCGATACACGTATACCTTTGTTTGGTCTCCTCTACCAGAATCCATTGTCGGAACGCCGTTATTTTGGAAAAAGTGTAATTTAAGGCCAATAAACTATAATTGGTTCATGTTATTTTAATAACAAGGGTTATCATTCCGTCGGTGAAAGATATTTTGCTGCAATAACGACACCAACAGATAAGAAAAAAACTGAATTATAGAAGCTATTGACTATCTCAGAGCAACATTGCGAAATCACAAAATTGCTGTCAATACATTCATTTTAAAATCTGCTAAGTCAAAAGAACATGATTTTGGGAAAAAATTATTGTTAACTCGCCAACCCAATCAAAAGTTATGTACAGACGTCAAACGTAAATCGTATAACGGAATTATCTAGAAATTGTAAATTAAAAAAAAAAAACGTTGAAAGCCTTTCCTGAAACACTATTATTTGTCACTTAACATACTTTGAAATGTTTTCGCTACCTATGGAATATTTCAATTTTGTTCGCTTCGCTTTAGCAATGTTGACATCTGGGCTCGATTTTTTATTGTTTTGCTCTTAATTAAGGAACATTTTAAACTAAATATTTAATATAATTTTTTGCTTAACTGCTGACATCAAACTCTACCCTAACCTAAATTGTGCCTTGTCGGGATTCCTCTAGTAAAATTCAACAAAAATCCATAAACTATCACTTCTGACCGCTTTTTATTGTCGACAATTTATCACAAAGTACAGAAGAAGCGAAGCCATAGGGCATCTCATAATTTTCTTCATTCATTTTGTTTTTTTTTTCATTTTCTGTACTTTAAACTTACAAACAACTGTAACAACGAACGAACGAGTGAAGGAACAATGACTCTCATTTGCGTTACACTTTGTATCGTTGAAAAAATCTGAAATCAGAAATCTGTTTCGTACTTGTATCCATCCCATCCACCATAGTTCTATTAACGCTACTCGTGCAGTAGTTGACTTTATCTTTTGTGCAAAATATAAAAGTTCCAGTGGAAAATCTCACGCTATCACAATATACGAGTAATAATTGACGGCGACGTACACACAATCCATGCTCTTCATAATGATGATGATGGCTATGGCGATGACGACAATAGTGAAATGTGGGTCATAATATGAATGATAAATTCATAAAGAAGCGCAAAAATGTACAGACTGAGTTTTGGCGGAGGCGATCATCATCAGTACACCCTTCATTGCAAAACAAAATCTATGTGTTTTACTGCGGTGACCCGATTTGTGGGCAAAACATTATTATACTTTATGCACAAATACAATATTGATTTGCTGGGTATATATCATTTGCTTTGGGCCAAAAGTGTAACACATCGAAAGAGTGACCTAAGACCCTACTAAGTATGTTCGCCGGAATTCCGTTTTAGGACATTTTAAGCTATTTGACCATCCGTATGTCTGTCTGTCCTCCTGTAGCATACGATAACATTTGAAAGAAGTAACGGATTGACTTCATATTTGGTATGTGATAATATTTTTCTTCTATCACAAGCTTAGTTCAGAAATTGGCCATATTGATCCGCTTCTTGCAGTACCTCCCTCTCAAAGTGTTAACATTTAGTGAAGTATTGATTCTATAATACTTATCCGAATCCTTTCTTATTCCACACATACAGGCATGTCACAGTTTTTGAACGGAATTTGTTCGTTTTTCAAAAATCGTATCGTTTTACTTTTGCTTCTACACTCTTGTACGTTTTCATAAAAGCGAAAGAAAAAGAAAACCGAAAAACACTATCAATAATATGGCAGCATAGAAATCAGAAACAGCTGTTTCAGCCACCGCCGTCAGCAATTTCGGTTCGACTCCAGATTCTGATTGGCGGTAGTGAAAATAAATAAAACATATTAAAGCCAAAAAAAATTAAATTGGCCAAAATCTTGGCTTGATTAATGTTTCTGTGTTTGCCCCTTTAAATATATAACAATTATTATTATTAAATTTAACATTAAAATAAAAACTTACATTCATTGATCGAATCTTTTTTTGTTTCAGGGTTGCATTTTCTCTTTTTTTATTTTTTTTTCTGTTTTATGGTTACTTAAGTGGATATAGCACTTCGAAGTCCAAAAGTATTAACATTTTCCTACGAAAAGAATTTCAAATAGTTTTTTTTTGCTTGAAATTAATTCAGATATTATTCATACTTAATCATTAGTAGATTTTGACTTTTCTGGAGTTTAAATTACTAAAAACACTTCAGATTTTGTGAACGTCTTAAAATGAAATTAATATTTCGGTTTACGTTTTCTGTAAAAGCTAAAAACGTTTTCGACTTTAAAAACTTAAATTCTTCTAAGATTTTGCACTCTGTGACATGCCTGATAGTAATAGTTTATTTGTCGCTATCACTTTGAGAAAAATGGGCAAAGCGGTCCCGTGGGCGTTATTTCCACGCCCTTTTCGTACCCCTCACAAAAATGGATAAATCATACCAAATTTTAATGGCTCATAAGGTTAATACCACTGCACATCAGCATTTCAAATTGGTATAGTGCAATGTCTTGGAAGTACGGAAAATATGTGTATTTGTCAAACCACTTCTGGCACATCCCACACAAACTGACATATTCATTCGATTATATAAATATTTTCATATTTTGAATTTTAGACAACATTTTTTCAACGTTCTCGATCTGGCATCTCCCAACCTGAAATTGTCTTACTTGTTTAAGAAGGATTTCAATCTAGAATATTCTGCCTCAGGACCATTTACATCTATTTTGCAAAATACATCAGAGCCGGGAAACTTTTCCCGTAACAGAGCAATGGCTTCGTTGCTTGTGTGGCACGTAGCGCCGTCTTGTTGAAAGTAAACGTTGTCCAGATCAATACCATCCAACTCCGACCATAAAAAATCATTAATCATCTCTCGATAGCGCAATCCATTCCCCGTAACTGTTGATGCAACCTCATTTTCGAAAAAGTAAGGTCCAATGACCCCGCCGGACCATAAACCGCACCAAACAGTCACACGTCGAGGATGGAGAGGCTTCTCAACAATAACTCTTGGGTTTTCCGAGCCGCAGATGCGACAAATTTGCTTGTTGATGTAGCCACCGAGGTGGAAATGGGCCTCATCAGTCAAGATGATTTTGTATCGTTCGTATCGTTTTTTTGTTCGATCGTTTTGTATCGTTCGATGATCGTGTATCGTTCCATTTTTAGTAATGGCGTAGTTTCCACTTGTAAAATGTCAAAGAATAAAAGCTTCAAAAATGACAGCTACCGAAATACCGGGTGATTCAAAATAACACTTCTTGTTGGAAACCCTGTTACATATGTTTGAGAGTTCGCATTACTGGGAGTGCCATTTATGAATCGATAGGTAATGATTAATTAAAAATTCACAAATTGTTGACGCGAAAAATTCGCAGATTATAGATAATTTTAATTTCAAAATTAATTTTATTTGTTAAAAAACAATAAAATTAACTTGCTAATTTAATATTAACAAGGTTATTAGCTACGTAAAACAAAAATAGATGTTGGATTTGAAGATAGCATTTTTCTCTCCGTGTACGAGTATATATCATAGGTTTAGCATAGCTAAATCTAACGGGTACTCGCATTTACAACTACTGGCATTTCATCTAACCCGCTGAGAATTAAATGTCACAAATCATTATCATCAGTTGACAAGGCAGAGAGTCCTTGGATAGATAGACATACTCGTACATACTCGTAGCGTAGTCGCTGGAGACAACTTTTGAATGACACTTTTCTTGGAGAAACTTTTATCCACGACATGTGTCGACAACAATTAGCGACGCAATGTTCGTTCTGCTCTTCACTTTCGTTCGTTAAAGTGAACTTGAAATTCATTGTTCCATGTGGCGGAGGATGTCAATGCGAGGTGTTTAACTTTTTCTTGACAGTGAAGGAAAAACAAACTTTAAAAATAACCCTCGTTAAAAAACTTGACGGACATCTCAATTGAAGACAAATGCAAATAATTCAATTGGATGGACCAATGTTTCTGCTCTGTTCTGTGCAGTTCTGTTTGTTTTGAATTCATAGTAAATATAAATCGCATTCGTATGTTCTGTGTTTGTGTTTGCATTTCCGTTTGAGTTTCTCAACACAACATCACAGCTAGTAAAATAAAAATATTTTCTTACCCTCTGAACAGAGAAATGGATGAGTGAATGAGTGAAGAACGGCGAAAACAAGTATTTCATTTAATTTCAAATAAAAACAAGTATGAAAGTTTCAGTCGGGTAAACCGACTAAGGTATACCCTCACTTTGTGAGTAATATAATATTGAATATTACACAAATTATTCTGTCAATTTTTGTGGGAGGTACCAGAAGGGGTTTAAGAAATACACCTATATTTCGCTGAACAGTACATACTTTAAATACATTGCACTGTGCCTAATTGTAACCGTTTATATGGACTGGTATATTAACGTTGAGATATTCTCATTTTTCACTGGACTATAGGCATTATAAAAGCATTACACTGTACAAAATTTCAAGTAATTGTATATACTGATATTAATGTTATAAACTGATAACTTTTGGTGCAAAATGGTACCTTTGTGGGAGAGGTACCAAAAGGTGCGTGACAATAACGCCCATTTATCAATGGACTGTAGGCACTATAAAAACATTACGCTGTACAAAATTTCAAGTATTTTTATACACTGGTATTAATGTTATAAGCTGTTAACTTTTGGTGCAAAATGGTGCATTTGTGTGGGTGGTACCAAAAGGGGCGCGGCAATAACGCCCATTTTTCACTGGACTGTAGGCACTATAAATGCATTACACTGTACACAATTTCAAGTATTTCTAAACACTGGTATTAATGTTATAAGCTTTTAACTTTTAGTGCAAAATGGTGCATTTGTGTGGGAGGTACCAAAAGGGGCGTGGCAATTTCGCCCGTTTTCCTCGAGTTGATAGCGACTAACAAACTAATACTATGTGTGGAATTTCAGAAGATTCGAATACGTATAATAGCAGTTATTAAAGAATCTATATTTCACAACATTTTAACCCTTTGTGGGGGAGGTACCAGAAGGAGTGGACCAATATGGCCCATCTTCGAACTTAGCCGGAGATATTACCACATACCAAATTTGAAGTCAATCGGTTACTCCTTTCGAGAGTTATCGTGCGCACCAGCCAGCAGACACACAGACAGACAGACGGACGGACATTGCTCATTCGACTTAAAATGACCCAAAACGGATTTCCGCCGAACATACTTGGGGTCTTAGGTCACTCCTTCGATGTGTTACACTTTTTTCCGTAGCAAATGATATATACCCTCGTCACACTAAAGTGAGGGTATAATAAATACGAGTATGTATATTTGTAGTATAGGGTTTTCCAACAAGAGGTGTTATTTTGTTATTCAAAGAAAAATTCCATTTTTTGAGATAAATGATCGGATGTTTATTTCATAATAAAGAAGAAAACAACATCAGCCAAATGGCCACCACGACCACGCTTACAGGACCATATCCTTTTCATGAAATTTTCCATAACCAAATCGCAAAGTGGCTGCCCTATGTCCTCGATAGCCTCACGAATTTTATCTTTGAGGTCTTGAATCGACGCTGGGCTTTTGGCGTAGACCTTATCTTTTACGTGGCCCCAAACGAAGTTTCGTTGCTTGTGTGGCACGTAGCGCCGTCTTGTTGAAAGTAAACGTTGTCCAGATCAATACCATCCAACTCCGACCACAAAAAATCATTAATGATATCTCGATAGCGCAATCCATTCACCGTAACTGTTGATCCAACCTCATTTTCGAAAAAGTAAGGTCCAATGACCCCGCCGGACCATAAACCACCAAACAGTCACACGTTGAGGATGGAGAGGCTTCTCAACAATAACTCTTGGGTTTTCCGAGCCCCAGATTCGACAATTTTGCTTGTTGACGTAGCCACCGAGGTGGAAATGGGCCTCATCAGTCAAGATGATTTTTCAATTTTTCGAATTTTAATAACTTCATTGCGTTGTTGAATCGTGTATCGTTCCATTTTTAGTAATGGCGTAGTTTCTACTTGTCAAATGTCAAAGAATAAAAGCTTCAAAAGTGACAGCTACCGAAATACCGGATGATTCAAAATAACACCTCTTGTTGGAAAACCCTGTATTTCGCTGTATATATACTCGTACAGTATATAGCAAAAAATTAAATCTTTGATACACTTTTTGGAAAAACAAAATTGTGTAGTATTTTTTAAAATCATTTTGTTTCAATATATAAAAAAATTACACTGTGCTGGTCCAAAAATGCAACAGAAAGGAGACCCTACACGCTGAAAAAAAATCGCTTCTGTAGTATATTGTCTCAAACATATTCGGCTTGAAACATATATATGTTTAGGGTACACTCTAAACATATAGTATTTGGTACATACAAGAATTATATATTTGGGAAGATGTCCTTCTAAACAAATCTTTCGTTTGCATCCCAATAGGTTATTATTTGGGACTATTATTTCCGAAACAAATATTTATTTGCATTTAAGTATTTGAAAAATACATTAATTGTATTAAATTTTTCAGTAATTCAAAGTTAATTTTTTAGAAATGTTAAATGTTCGTAAAATAATAATAATTGAAATCGTATAATCTTGGATCAAAATAAATTACTGAAGGATTGACAACTAATGATGGCTTGGAATACTCAGAAAATTTAAATGATTAATTTAAAACGGAAGTTAATATGGTATTGTAACTGGGAGGTACAATTCGAAAACAAGGAAAAATTAAAACTGAAATTCGAAAAAGTCAGTAAATGTTTTGAACATTTTTTTAAATAAAATATATTTGGAGAAATTCCTAAACAATAATTTTATTGGTATTTAAACACATATTTTATTTGAGAAATTTTGTTTGCAAATAAATTTTGTTGTAATATATTAATATATGCGTTCCAAATATATTTTATTGATTTTCAAATAAAATTTATTTCCTCAGAAATATATAATATTTCAAAATTTGTGTTCCAAATATATTTTCTTTCTATTCAAACATATCAAAAAAGGTGACTTTGCCCCGTGTATGCATATACTTATTTCGACATTGCTGAATCCAGTGGTGCTAGCCTTTTTTCTACGTTAGCTGTTGTTTTCGCGATATTCGACCACATAATTAGCTAGGTGATCAAAGAGTTTAGGAGTCTCGGAGGTGATTTTGAAGTGGAAGACAGCGGTGTTCACGCTTCATTTCAAACAATGAAATAAAGATAACCTTTGAGAATTATATTTCTCAAAACAGTCGTCAAAGCTTTTAATCTCCTTATTCTTAAAAAATTGCAATCAAATCTTATCATATGTCAAAAGTCGTACAAAATTTTGAAATTTTTAGTTGGTGTATTTGCGAAAAATATTTATTCCTCGCGACAAAATACTACTTATGATTCCCTTCTCGATGTTTTCATGCGAACAGATTTCAAGTTATTACATAATTTGTATGTATATTTTTCTACTCATAGCAGAAAATATTTATTGATATTAGTTTTTGACTTAATATTTGTAAATAATTTTTCAGTTAGTGGTTATGGAAATTACAAAGCTAACTAACATAAATTGCTAAATTTTTAAACTTATTGACTGTTCATAAATATATTGAAGGGAAACCTATAGTAATTTTCCCGAGGAATATTTTTCTCAATGACACAAAGTAAATATTTCGTCGATTTGTATGACGTTTGACATATGATAAGATTTGATTAAAATTTTTTAGAGGTGAGTGGTTGAGAAGCGTGGATGACTGTGTTGAGAGGAATAATTCTCCCCTTTTCGTTCTTTGGACAGAAGCGTATATTCCCAAGTCTACCAGTTCAAAATAACCTCCGAGATAACCAACCTCTCGCGAAAACAAGATCTAACCTAGAAAAATGGCTTTCACCACCGGATTCAGCATGGTCGAAATAGATCTGTCCATAAGGACTCCATTCTGTTACATATTTAAAGTCTCCATTCCGAGAATTGTTTACCTTTTTTCTAGCCTGAAAAAAATCGAATGTCGAAACACTTTCTTGACATACTGTACGTCTGCTGATGTCTTTCCCCTCCTTTGTTCTGCCAAAAAATGCGCCGAAAAAAAATACTAAAGTTCTTATCAGGCTAAAAAACGAACGATAAATAATAGAATAAAATAAAGTGAAATGAGAAAAAAATCAGTCTGCAAGTTACTGATGACTGACTTTAATGTCGTCGACATTGTTTTTGTCTTTATGTCACATTGTAAATCAGTCCTTTTTTCGGTCCATCCGTTCTCTGTCTGTCTGTTCAGTCTCTTCTGCTGCTCTCAGCAGTTCTTCTTCATTTTCTGCTTTGGCCTGAGTTCACCAACTGTCTGTGTCACTTTTAAGGCCCAACTATAATATGCATAAGCAATTCCGTACGGAAAGTGCGTTCAGTTTCGCACCCTGCTTAAGCAAATGGGAACTGAGAGAGAGCTGAGAGAACTTAACGAAAAGTTTACTTAAGTACATTATAGTTTGGCACATACGATTTCATGCATTCGCACAGTTGCTTAAGCTAGCTTATGCATATTATAGTTGGGCCTTTAGACATCGAGTCGAGGAGTACTCGAGTATGCAACTTGCAGTTTAGCGGTGGTAAGAAGTCGTCATTAAATTTCATTCATTGGGGGCTGTTGTACGAGGGTCGCTCTAGAAATTTCTAGATACCATACAATTTATGAAACATGTTGCTGAAGATTATGTATTGTATAAAAGGGGACTTCCAATAAGAGGTTACATTTTAATATTTAAAACAAGTAAGAAAGTTCAGTGGGGTAAACCGACTTACGAATCCGGAATGAAGGTGAGGCCTTCAGTCCTAAAAAATATTCGTAAATTTATTTATTTAATTCATTTATTATCAATTTAATTTGCATTTCATAACTTTCAAATTATTAAATGCAATTTACATTGATAATAATATCATTAAAACAAAAATTTACGAACATTTTTTGTGACTGAAGATGAGGGACTTAGTAATTTGGTTTACCCGACCGAACATTCTTACTTGTTTTAAATATTAAAATGTAACCTCTTACTGGAAGACCCTTTGCATTGTAATAAGTATTCAACAATATACCATCAAACAAATCTGTTTAGAAGCAGATAAACCAATATTAGCTTTCTTTTGGCAATTAAATAAGCTTTGCTGAAACTCTGAATGAATTAGCTGCAATAGGGTAAGCCAGAGGGGAAAACTCTGTCGCAGTTAAAGCAGTACAGACTGATTTCTCTATCTACCTCTCTTCCATTCCATTAAAAACGTAAGTGTGAGGATTGATCAGCGCCAAAGGGAAGATAAAAAATCACCTGATTGGTATGCAAATCATACTACATCTCTCCCAACAACCAACCTGCTGTAACGGGTGTAGGATGTCAGAGTTTTTTTCAGACTCAATGAACCTCATTAAAGCATTTCGAATCTAAACATTTTTCCAAAACTTTTTACTTTTAAGAGAGTTAAGTGGCGCAAAAAGGACAAAAGGAAATGTGTATGGTACCAACGCCAAATCTTAATGACTGGAGCTAAAATCGTTCAAACTAGTTGAGGGTAGCCCTTGGGACTTAGACGAGGGACAATAAGTCATTTAAAAAAAAAAAATGCTTTTGAACAATCAAATGGCGCAAAAGGGACAAAGGTGAGAACTAGTAGTAACGTGTTTTTCAATAGGGATGATATGATTTTGAAGTGACGTTTCGGCCATTTGTAATATGGGCAAATCCTGCGTGACGAACGCTACATTCGTACGCGTTTTCGGATTAAAATATAAAAATTTTTTGGTCTTTCAAAAGAGATACGTTCAACTTATACATAGTGTTTAGTGGGATATGAATGTTCTTTCGAATGCCATAAAACTTTTTTTGTAACACGTATAAGTTGCGAAAAAATGTATCACAAATTATTGTGACGCACGCTACAAAAAGTGGAAGTAGCTTTGAAGGTTAAGGTATGTTTTCGTAATTTTTAGCAAATGTTGCATAATAAAGCACCCAAAATGAAATACCTATAAGAAAGATGAATATAAGAGAATTCTAAAAAAAATTATTTGCAGCCAAAAATTGTTGTAGTTTTTTATCAAAAGCCGTGAACTCTATGTGACGCATGCTACATTTTTTCCAGTCAAACTTTTTATAGTAGAAAGTTTGTTTATTTTAACAAATCAAATTGCATTATTTTTAATAAAATTTTTTAAAACATTTTTTTATATTTATAAATGTATTTATGAATGAATGTTATGGGTTATCTATTTTACCACTACAAATAATGATAAAAACACCATAAAAAAGTATTTTATTCTAATACAAATAAGAGATATGATGTGAGGAACCATTTTTTAATACTTTTGATGTTAAGTCCATTCGTTTACAATAAAAAAACACTTTCCAGTCGACCTACGACCTTGACACCCCTGAGCAATATTTTAGCTCTCTTAATGATCCTTTTGCCATAGACCGATTGTGGCTACGTGCCAGCAAATGAAACAATTAAATTATTGCGAGAAAAGTTTGGACATTCGATTATTTCAAGAGATTGTGATATTGAATGGCCTCCAAGAAGTTGTGATTTAAAACCATTAGACTATTTCTTGTGGGGTTATTTGAAGTCATTGGTCTTTCGAAATAAACCAGACTCTCTTCAAGCTTTACAAGGCAATATTGAACGTGCCATTCATGACATACGACTTGATTTAGTGGAAAAAGTGCCTCGAAAATTGGGTTCATCGAATTCGTTCCTGCAGAAGAAGTCGTGAAGGCCATTTCAATGATGTTTTATTTAGAACTTAATTGTATCGATTGTACTTCACATTAAATAAAAAACTTTTGAATTTCCTTAACAATAAGTGTGTTTTTTTTTTGTGAAAGAAATCATATCACTCTTATTGGAAAACCATATAGTAGTTTTTGGGACTTATATAATAAAATGATGTAAAACTAAAGACAACACCTTGATTTCAACGAAATTATTTTAGATTCAAAGAAATTATGTTTGCTTTAATACTCCGTTATACATAATATTGTGTACCAGTTGACTTTGAATTATTGAAAATAACGTTGATCTAAGGACAAATGTTATTAATTTAAGTAAACATTTCAATAATTTTAACGAAATTTATCTTGGAATTGTATATATTTTCATGTCACGCTTTTAAAGTCCAAATGCCTTTTATTCGATACGATATTTTCATATCATATATATAAATCTTATAGACAAATGACTTTGTTTTAAAGTTTTTTTGTTTTGGTCTGAACTGTCTGTTTGTCATACAACGATCCTGGATATACTCGTACAAAATTTCAATTTTTATATCTCTTAAAGGAGCTTCTGTGTCAAGTAGTTAAAAATCCGTATCTGTCCACCAAACTTCAAAGTTATTATTGATGTCCTGTTGCACGAACTTCTTGACAGTGGTCAAATTTAGAAAGACTGATGTAATACATTGTATACTGAATAGATTTTTGATCATAACAGGAGGTACATATTCGTTATACTCAGATTTCTCGCATAGCTGATACTCGTATTTACTAAACTTATCATACTTACCTTACTATAATTACCTCACCCTTTGCAGAGTAACTAGAGTAGTAAAAAGACATTGCCAAATGTTTGTTTTTGTTTTATTTATTTCTTAGTTTATTTTTAATTTGAGAAATTACATTTTTAATGCTGTTGTCATTGTTGTTGCTCCCGCTGTTTCTGCCTTTTCTCCTGCTAAAGTTAATGAGGGAGGTTTTAAAAACAAAGGCAACAACAACGATAAAAAAGCAGAGGAGCCAAACAGCAAGACAAAATTTATCAAGAACTTTTTCCCTAGAAAAAAAAATCGTTAGTC
The DNA here is from genome assembly GCA_963930755.1 of Eudasyphora cyanicolor. Lineage (NCBI taxonomy): Eukaryota > Metazoa > Arthropoda > Insecta > Diptera > Muscidae > Eudasyphora > Eudasyphora cyanicolor. The sequence continues at coordinate 288,685,230 of OZ005735.1, forward strand.
TTCGGAGTTTTTTTCAAGTTCTCTTTTTGTGTTGAGTGCACCGCGCGATGTCATCTTAAGCCACGCACACACAAAGTCCTTGAAAATAATGTATCTTGTTTCTTATTTTCATATAAACAAGAGGGCATGCACATGCTTGCACGCGTAAGCGTGTTTATCTCAACAAATGAATTTATACCATAGCTGTAAAGTGAAAGATGTAGCTTTGTCCAGCACTTGGGGAGAGAAGACAATTTCCACCCTGGGAGTGGAGGGGCACTACCTACAACAGGCGTCAGACATTTGTTCTTTATCAACATCATCATCTACGAGTAGATATCAGAAGATGCATCATTCATTGTTGTTGTTGACTCACAACATTTCTGTCTAAAGTACCAAGTACCAACAAGAGCAAGAGTGCATTCAGTGGTGGCCACTACCAGCAGTGATCCCTAGATGTTGGCTTGTTTACGAGTAATTCTTGCGGACGAAAGTCACTGTCACCAAAAAGACAAATTGAAGCAGTTTCCAAAGTGTGGGCGTTTATTTTTTTCGGAATAAGGAGAATATATTCTGCAGTAAAGCAGCATATAGACTTAGATGGTTTCATGTCCATTCCTTGGAGAAAAATAAGTCAAATATACATACTTATATAGTAATGACAAGGATGATGATGATGATGAAGAAGATGAGTACGATGAAACGTTGAAAAATAAGTGTTGATTGCATTGTTACTTACTGACATCTGGGTACCATGAATCACCCAGACAATAGCAGTTTTTAAAAAGTGGTAGTATATTTATAACTACCAACTAACACCCCACTCACTCACATTGTAATACGAATAAGAAAATATGTTTTTTACAAGAAATTATATTCAACTACGAGGGCCAGTAACACATCGAATGAATGTTCTTATTTAGATCCCATTCGTTTTGAGAAATTTTCAGTTATTTGAGCATTGCATGTAGAGTGATCAAAACCGGTTTAAAATAAACCGGCCAACCAGTTTTTTGCTTCCATCGTCCCCGGTTTTTTTTTCAAAATCATGAATTTCGAACAACCGGTGCAACCGGTTTTTTCGTCTGTTTCCACCGGTTTTTCGGGTTTTTTTATTATCTCTAAAATTTTAAAAATTATTTAGAATTATACATACCAAATATCGAAAATTAAGATAAATATATAAAAGATCTACTTATATGGCGCCAAAAAAACTGGGCAACTTTGTTAGAATCCGAGGCAATTAAACAATTTCTATACAAAAATTTAAAGAAAATAATTGATTCATACGCACAGAAGTTATTTGAAAAGCGAACGAGTTTTCCCCAATTCCAAACCGAAACAAATACAAGTAAGAAAATTTCAATTGGATAAACCTACTAAGGTACATACCCTCCTTCACTAAAGTAGAGATATAAATTTGTGTACAAATTAAGTAGCCTTTATCTTCTTCTAATATAATTTCTTCATCGCATCAGCGGTTTCAAAGATATCTTACGAGATTCGAGTATTGCGAAAAAATAAAATGTTTAATTAATATTTGTTTAGTTAAAACTTCTTAAAAACGTCAAAAAATTCATGTTTATTATATTTGTATCATTTAATCGTAGTCTGATCGGTTATGAACAAAATGGGAAAAATATGAGAAATAAATTTTTTTTAAAAAAAAAAATTCAAAAAAGTTTGAATTTCGCAACAAAAATATGTTTGCGAATTTCTTAAAAAGATTGAAGAAAAGGCCATCAGTAAAACACTTAAGTTTCTCGTTATTAAAAAGAAAATGTTATTCAAACTGCAATACTTTTATGTTATGTCGAAAAAACCTATTCCACCGGTTTCCCCGGTTTTCAAAGTCGAAAAAAGCCGTCCACCGGTTTTATAAAAATTTAAATAAACCCTCCACCGGGTTTTTATTTTTTTGATCACTCTAATTCCATGTCCGTTTGTCGATGTATCTGTTTGGTGCTCACTATAATTTACGAATGCAGCAAAGCCGTTGCTTTAATTTGTTTTTGCTTTTACAGTATGTTTTGCTTAGGTGTCTCGCTTACTTTTGCAAGGCATTTTTCGCAGTTATATGAAAAATCCGATAATGCGGTATTCACTTAGCTGCACAAATGTGCACTTATGCGATTCACATATCTTGACTTATGCGCACTTAAACAAAATGTTGATGCTGATTCTTCAGACTGTCACTTACTCTCACAATCCGTTGCAATATTATACCCTACACCGCAATGTGGTACAGGTTATTATATGTTTGTCTTGGCCCAGGTGTTTGTAACGCCTTAAAATACTGGAGCTAGACCTACCTTAAAGTTTACGGATCGTATCAGTATTACACATCGGAGCATTACCAAATTGATACTGATTTAGATATAGCCCCTATACGAGGTCTCTTCAATTGAAAATGTGCATTTTGAAATTTCTCGGAAATTGCCGTATTTTTCGCTCCCTGCGACTTTTTCCTTTTCCCAAAATTAAAGAGACACATCCATGAAAGAAAGGCGTTTTGCGACGATTGAGGAGATAAAAACCGAATCGCTGAACAAGCAAAACACTTCTAACTGTTATGTCTCTCACAAACAAACTAAACTAAACAGAAACAAACTCAACTAAGAACATTTGTTTGAGACTAGTGTGCCGATATAAACGCTGATCGAATGCACGTAGGCCTAGAAATTTCACAATTGACCTTTCCAATTGAACATACCTCGTATATCGCTCACTCACTTCAAGAGTGACATTACTCAAAATTTAAAAGTAAACAAGCCTATTTCGTATTCCAGCGTTTGTGAACCTCTTATCTCATGCTACTTATCTTTTTATACTGACTTAAAGTTATTGAGTTATATCACTCTTGAAGTAACTGAGCGATATATATATGAATACCATATATGTATACTGATTTTGCACTTAACCGCTATATCCGCATTTCTCAACACATCTTTATCCGAGATTATTTCTCAACAGATCCGTTGAAAATTGCATGTAGTTCACGACAATTTCACAACCTCCTGTTCAGGGAAAGGAGGACATTTGTAACATTTACAAAGAAAGTTTGGAACTTTCGGAGGACATTTAAAAATACAATTTCCAATGATAATGATTTGTACAATAATTTGTATTTTATAGCGCTTAGATGCCAAATCGGAGGACTATATCTAAATCCGAACAAATTTTCTTAAAATTTGGCAAGGTTTGTACTTGGGTGCTACATTTAAATCTGAGCCGATTTACACCAAATTCGACAATGTGGGAACTTGTATCAAGAAACTCCATCCCGCTTAATTTCAAAGTGATTGGATATAAAAAAGCTTCTGTAGCGCTAAAAGGCCAATTCGGAAAGAAAATTTATATAGGGCCTATATCTAAATCTGAACCGACTTTGACCAATTTCTTCCCAGGTATGAAATAGCCCTTATTGTCAAATTTCAGCAGGATCGGAATGAAAGTGCGACCTGTACTTAATGAACAATTTTAAATAGACATACAGACAATCGGTGTACTATAAAGTGAGTCTAGCTTTAGTATTTTTAGGTGTTAATTATAATAAATAAGTGAAGCGGCGTTAAGATCTGACATGCCGACTTGTGCATTCCCTACACCATAGATTGCTTGTCAACTGTTTTTTGATTCCTTGAGATTTGTTGATGGGCTAAGAAGTACAATCTAAGCTAAAAATTTATCGATATTGCTTGTTTTCAATCCCAAGTAACCTGAGATTGTGGAATTGGCCGTTAAACGTAATATTTTCTAATAAAGGCGAACCAACATGCAGAATAAAGACAAAGGGCACTTAAGTGCAATGCAACTAAGCGAAAAATGCTGTACTTAGTATTGACATTTTTTAAGCTGCAAAAGGCTAAAAAGTTAAAATCTCAACACAATTCTTAACACCATTTTTATCGTGAAAGGTAAATTGTACGAAGCTCAACCTATGCAAATAGAGCTTTGACCATCAGGAAGAATTCGTGGTGCAATGACGATTTTTTTTTATACAAATAATTTGTTTAGGACGTCCTCTAATTCAGTACTAAATCGTAAATGTCAAGGCCTCGTCTCAAATACACACCAAAATTATTCACTTTCGTCATTTCCCAGCAAAAATTGTTGCCGAACATCTCCAAAACAAGATCTAATATAGGAAAAGGGCTATTACTCACTACTGGATTCAAGGGTATCCTATGGCGGTTTCCTTTCTGTTCGATTTTTAACTAAACCTATTAATAATTCGATTGGGGTTCTGCAATATGTTCAGTAGCGCCTTGAAAAACTTGAGCAACAAATTCATAAAACCTGATTTAGTCAAATGTATTAATGAGTCTAATTTTAAAGTTACTTACCTTAATTTTGTTGTTTATTTCAATATGTATTATTTTTTATTTCCTGTTTGTACATGCTACCAAAAAAATTGTTTCCATGCGGACACTCTACGAGTATTTCCCTCTAAATATACTCGCAAGAACTTTGAGGGAAATTGGTATCATTTTCTCAATGCTTTTATTCTTTTTTGCAAAGTCAAAAGTGTTTCTTCAAGACGTGACTGATAAATTGTCGTGTCGCTGATAACATTTTACGTTGTCAGGAGAATGTGTGCGTTTTAATGTTCTTCCAAGGAGATTGTATGGGCAATAATGCACTTCAATTTGTAGTGGGTGTGGATGGGGGTGTCACTGGGTTCATTTTCCAGCCATAAGTGCCCACCATTTCTCCCATCCATCAGACGAGTAGATACGGCGTATATACATATTTTACAAGTAATCATCAGTAAATGTACTACTACTATGTGGGAGTTTTTCGAAAGAAACGAGAAAAAAATGGCCACAAGTAAAAAGAATGAAATAAAATCATAAACTCAATGCAAAAACGACTTGCAAGCAAGAAGATTTACGCTTACAGGCAACATTTACATAATGATACAATGATGCCACTCAGGATTTCTGATGAAACCAGGTGGAGAATTTCTTTTAAACAAAGATTTGTTTGTTTTATTTCTATCTTACAATCTCCGTTCTATTCTCGAACGAATGACAAGATGATGATCTAAGAAAGGGTGCATTTTTTGAAATAGTTTTGCAAGTGTATGCCACATTATTGGAGCTGACACCATAGATTTCACCGACCTTCAATACTAGCAAATTTTTCAGAAAATGCAAATTTAATATTTTTAAAAAAATATTTTGCTAACACTTATTTCAAATAAAATGTTTGGCCAGATATCGGTATCGATTTTAAAAAAAGTAAAATTTTCAAAGAAACCTGAAAACCATGTTGTTTAAATAGTTTTTTTTGATCTGAACTCAGAACTGGGATGATCACCATAATTATTCCCGAAAAAACGGCAATGATGTTCTATTCAGGGTTGCCAGATGAATTTGGCCGAAAATCGTCAAAATAGGGGCACAAAAATGGTCAAATCATCGAAATAAATTTTGAAATCGTCATCGAAAAAATCTAGCAGTTACATACGGCCTTTTAGTTTTTATAGGGCGAAGATTATGTTTCAGAGACAAATATGTATTAATGGGTACTCTCAAATTATTTTAACGTTCATCAAAATGAATTTTTTGAGCCGATCTCACATTCTTTAACCGAAATAATAATTTGGTTAAAATATATTTTTTACATACAAAATTATTAGGATTGAAAATAGTCCATATTTCAATACACTCCTCATAGAAGGATCCCAATCGATTTAATTTCTTTACGTCATAGAAGCCAGAAACTTCAACTGATATGGACGAAATTTGACAAAATGCATAGAACCATTCACGCCAGCAGGTTCCAGCGTAGATTGAAAGTTTTATGCAAGTTCCACTAGATTCGACTTCTTAACACATTAAAACTACAAGTACCGACCGTTTAGGCTGAATTTTGACAATATGAAATTAATTTTAACATTTGTGAAAATTGTTGTTATTTATTGTTGGTCTGTGTTTTTTGTTATTCAGTCAGGATTTGTTTGGTTTAAGACCATATGTTTCAGTTACTTTCTGTCTATTGCAAAAAAGTAATAGAAACAAATGCAAAAACTGTTAGATAGTTTTAATTGCTTGGTAGAATTGACTGCAGTTTCGATAGACACCACTCTATCATCTTCAGAATTCAATAGCAATAATGTATGTATTTAACTTAAATCAGCTGAAATACTTATGGAAGAAGTAAATTCAATGTAACAAGAACTACTAACTAAACCCGTATTTTGGCGAACTAAGTCAACATACTAAGTCATACCAATCCATTTTTGTTCTTTGCTTGGGTTCGCTTCGCGAGCCACGAAAACAAATGTAGTTTTGTCAACGGCTAATGCCGGCGTCATCGTTCCTTCTTTTGTTTGTATGTGTTCTTGTTATTTATTGTTGGTCTGTGTTTTTTGTTATTCAGTCAGAATTTATTTGCAAAAAACAAAAATGTATTGGTATGAGAGTTTGAGTATGTTGACTTGTTACATTGAATTTACTACTTCCATAAGTATTTCATTATAAAAAATCCATAATATAAGAAAAATATGTTAGGTTTTCCTTATTTTTTTCATATCATAAAAAAATCGTCATTTCGAGGAAAAAATGTCATGTTCTATTTTTTGGCTCTAAAATCGTCATTTCTGGCAACACTGAGTCCTAATCTTTAAACAGGCTTTCCATACATAAAATAAAGACAATTTACTTAATATTTACTCATTCAAGTATGAAATGTCTATTTAAATGATTAGACCGCCTTTGGTGACAAACCTTTAAATTTTTAAGAGTATTTTTTCGGAGTAAGATGTAACTTGGATAGTTATTGTCTCTTGTTTATTACACATTGTGCATCCTATCATTCTCTTTGTCTTATATTTACAGAAAATCCACATATATCGACAACTCCATTCCAAGTTATGATAAGTCGAAACTGGTAGTTTTTCAGAAGAGGCGATTCAAGTTTTATGCTTTTTGTGTTTGCATGGAATTCTTAATGGCCTCTACTGCTTTTTTCATACTTTTAAGTGGGTTAACGGATAAACACCAAATATCTAGAATTTAAAAATGCAATGTCCCTAAAAACGTGCTAAGACGAGCTCCGCCCAGTTCGCCACTGATTATGCCAACTTCGTCGATATACACGTTTCTCTGTATAAACGTCAAAGTTGCTGCAGGTACCGACATTTTACGCAATGAATGACTTTTCTTTTAGTATAGAAAATTCTTGAGAATTTGACACTTCGACTAGATTAGTTTGTGAAGAATACTTGCGTCTCTTTAAATTTGAAATTGAGTTCAATGATCTGAATGATTGTCAAAACAGACGGAATTCTTGGTACATAGCGGAGGCGGTGGCGGAGGAGGGGAAGATGAGTTTTGTTTGTTTATATTTAGGATTTCTTCTTTATAAACTCGTCGTACTATGGCTGTGGCATCATTCAGTCTATCACATACACTCGCTCGTTCTCTCCCACATCAATGAAGAACTTACTACTCATGGACGTCTTCATTCGTTCATTTGCGGCATAAACAATTTGAGATTATACACTGCTTCCTCGCTCGCTCGTTGGCTGCTACTTGCTTCCTGGGAATGAACTACTCCTAAATCATTTGCACTTGTGCGTCTAATCGTTTAAGATTTGATTTTGATAGACTCCATGCTCATGTCTTCTTCAGCATTAGCTGCTGCTCATCCGTTGGGTGCGGATATGCGTGTACCCCAACACAACACACTGCTGCATCGTCATGCACTCTGACAGAAACATTAATGACGATGACAAGAAAAACTGGAACAATGCCTCTTTAAGGTTGGATCGAGCTTTTGACGGGTACTGATGGGTGGGTTTGCTGTGCCTGTGAAGGAAGATGAAGTCATTTCATATGCACACAACATACTATATGTACATGATAGAATTTACCCCGGCTATGGTTTTCCATTTAATTTTCATTATTGTGAAATTGCATTTTGCGTTTATTCTTAATGAGGGAGAGGACTTCATTCGATAGAATGGAATGAATTCCTTATAATCTCTATGTAAATATTATTATCATATTAGTTTTGATTTATTTTCTTAGTCTTGATATATTGTTTCTATAATTTTTGTATGAAATGTAACAGTTTTTGAATTGATCTTCTATTCCACTTCTATTTTAGGTACACTACACAGAATTCCACACCGCGACACAGGAAAATATCAAATTAATTTAGGTAAAATATGATTATTACATTTGTACAACATACATATTATAAAAAAACGAAACATTGTTCTTATCTTTCTTCTTCTAATTCATTCACTTACTGTTCTTCTTTCATAACGACTTTCTTTCTCATATCTAATTAATTTTTTTAACGTCATAAGAAAAAAGAAACAACAAAGTCAAATAAACGTCATTCGTTCTGTGATTACATATTACTCTCTCAGATTGGACGTAACTCTGACGCGATCAATATTTGAGAGTTGCCTTGTTTGCCCCTTTTTTTGGCATATTGTTCAGCTATGTACACACGGTGGATAGATCTTACAATATTGTCAGCAAAATATAAAAAAAATGCATCCGTGCTAACATACAACCGTGAGAACTTACAATTTTTGTCTTGCAAAGTTGAAAGAAAAGTCATCGTCAGTACATTGTAAGATGTGCGAAGTTTATGCATCTATTTTTATTGCCAAACCTGCCTATAAATATTTACAAAATATAGTGTAAATATATGAAATTGTAAAGTTTTCTTGCAATCGTCTGAACTGACAATTCAACTTTTGCTAACAATCTGTCATTGTCAGTACATTAGCAGCACTTTGACAGAGCTGATAACACTATTAGATCTGACCACCGTGTGTACATAGCTTTAGCATGAACATTTTTACCTGTCATTATCTGAGTTTGGTTTGCGAATGTCTTATCAGCGAACAATGATAAGATTAGTACCGGGAGTAAAAAAGGGTGGGTCTTAACAAAAGAAAGCGTGTTAATAACTCTGGGCTTGTCCAAAAACGTAACAGAAAGGAGACCCTATGGATATACCAATTTCGACATTCCTGAATCCAGTGGTGCTAAGTTAGCTCTAGTTTTCGCGGTATTCGATCATAAAGTTTGCAAGGAAATCAGAGAGATTAGTTATTTCAGATGTGATTTTGTAGTGTAAGACTTTGGAATACACTCTTCAGTCTAAAGAACGAAATAAAGGGAACTCTTGGAGCATTATTTTCCTCAAAAAAATTAAAAATACAATCAATGCTTATAATATGTCAAAAGTCATACAAATTTTCGAAATTTTTAGTTGGCGTCTTTGAGAAAAAGATTCCTCGCGAAAAAATACCATGAGTCCCTTTTCAACGCTTTTGTGAGAAATAAGCAGATTTCGAATTATTACATAATTTTTGTATTTTTCTACTCATATCAGAAAATATTTATTGATATTAGTTTTTGAATTAAATTTTTGTAAATAATTTTCGGTTAGCGTTTATGGAAATTACAAACCTAACTAACAAAACTTGCTAAATTATGAAACCTGTTGATTGTTCCTAAATATGTATATTAAAGGGAGACCTATAGTAATTTGTTGCGAGGAATATTTTTCTCAAAGAAACCAACTCTAAATGTCGTCGATTTGTATAACGTTTGAGAGATTAAAAATTTTATCGCAATTTTTATTGGTAAGAGGTGAGCAGTGTTACCATAACATTTTTTCGGAAAGGAGGACTTTTGTGTCAGAAAAGGAGGACATTTGTAACATTGACAAAGAGAGTTTGAAAAGTTTTTAAAAAAATACAATTTCCAATGATAATGATTTGTACAACAATTTGTATTTTATAGCGCTTAGATGCCAAATCGCTTAATTTCAAGATGATTGGATGTGAAAAAGCTTCTGTAGCGCTAAAAGGCCAATTCGAAAAGAAAATTTATATCAGTGTTCAGAAAAAACAGTACGTTATAGGAAAGGTTCCTTCAGAGAACACTAACGTTATTTATTTTTTTAGCGTTACTGTTCGCGAACGGTACCACTATGATAACGTACCGTTCTTAGAACACGACGAACGGTACACTACGATAACGTACGGTTCATAGAACAGTATCACTACGTCGTAGTGATACTGTTCTTTTGAACTGAACACTAACAGTATCACTATGTATAGCGTTCCGTTCTTTTTTATATTCGACACCACAGGTCGCAAATATGAAGCAATCTTAATGAAAATTGGTACAGAGTTATTTCTTAACCCAGGGACGATCCCTTTTTAAAATGGGGCACATAGGTCCATTCTTTGATATAGCCCCCATACGAAGGTCCCTTTCGATAAGACACTAGAGAGCGCATTTTGTAACCGACCAAGCTGAAAGTGTACCATTCGTCGTGTTCTAAGAACGGTACGTTATCGTAGTGGTACCGTTCGCGAACAGTAACACTAAAAAAATGTTTAGTGTATTCTGTTCTCGTGTAAGGGTTGCGATACTGTTCCGTTCGCGACAAAGGAATGGTACAGAACGCTAAGGAACCGTTCCTTAGTGTTTTTTTTCCGAACTCTGATTTATATAGGGCCTATATCTATATCTTTTAAAAAAAAAAAGGTCCATAAACATTTTTTTATTATTTTTCCTTGTTTAGGACACCATATTACACCAGAAAATGTTATGCACAGCCTTTCGACAAAAAAATTTGTTGCATAGTGATACATTTATCTGTTAATGCCTAATGAGACTTTAGTTTGCGAATGTCTTATCAGCTGACAATGATAAGATTAGTACCGGGAGAATAAAGGGTGGGTCTAAACAAAAGAAAGCGTGTTAATAATATAATTTAGGTCTTTTTGTGTGGTACAAAGGAAATACAAAACGAGTAAGAAAGTTCAGTCGGGTAAACCTACTTATGAATCCCCTCACCTTGAGTCCCAAAACAATATTCGTAAATTTATTTTTTCTGTTTTAATTAAATTATTATCAATTTAAATTGCATTTAATAACTTTAAAATATGTACTGGTATTAAAGTTAAAGACCACAAAATGGTCCATTTGTGTGGGAGGTACCAAAAGGGGCGTACCAATAATGGTCACTTTTCTCTGGATTCTAGATACCATAAAAGCATTACACCGAACAAAATTTCAAGTATTTGTATTCACTGGGATTAAAGTTAAAATCTGTTATCTTTTGGTACGAAATGGCCCATTTGTGTGGGAGGTACCAAAAGGGGCATGCCAATATCGCCCACTTTTCTGTGGACTCTAGGTACTATAAAAGCATTACACTGTACAAAAATTCAAGTATTTATTTGCACTGGTATTAAAGTTAAAAGCTGTTAATTTTTGGTGTAAAATGGTCCATTTGTGTGGGAGGTACCAAAAGGGGCGTGCCAGTGACATCAACTTTTCTCTGGACTATAGGTACTACAAAAACATTGCACTGTACAAAATTTCAAGTATTTGTATGAACTGATATTAAAGCCATAAGCAGTTAAATTTTGGAGCAAAATTTTCCATTCGTGTGGGAGGTACCAAAAAGGGAATGGCCACTTCGCCTATTTTTCTTGACATGTTAGCGACTAGCAAACTAATACTATGTGTGAAATTTCAGAAGATTCGAGTAAGTAGTATAGAAGGTATTAAAGAATCAATATTTCACTAAAAGTTAACCCTTTGTGGGGGAGGTACTAGAATGAGTGGACCAATATGGCCCATCTTCGAACTTAGCCGGAGATAGAGACAAATATTACCGCATATGAAATTTGAAGTCAATCGGTTACTCCTTGCGAGAGTTATCGTGCGCACCAGCCAGCAGAACAGACAGACGGAAGGACATTGCTCAAATGATCCAAAACGGATTTCCGCCGAACATACTTAGGGTCTTAGGTCACTCCTTCGATGTGTTAGGCTTTTAGCTCGTAGCATATGATATATACCCTCCTCTCTAAGGTTAGGGGAAAATAACTAGATTAAATTACAAATGTTTTGTTAGTCAATGAAAAATTTGTTCAATTGTAAATGACATTTTATTATTTATTAAAGAAGTTTCTATTGAATCAATAAAAAGATTAATTGATTAAAAAATTAATTGGATCAATAAAAAATGCATTGATTAAAAAATTAATTGATTGAAATAAACATTTACATATAAATTTTCCTATTACACTTACAACAACAAAAATTTTTGTTTCGAAAACCTAAAAGTTTTTTTGTGTAGATTGAGGCATACTATTTTATGAAACCAAAAACAACATTTTTTTATGGTAAAGTTGTTTATACATTTTTTTTTTAGTTGTTTCAGGGAACCTGGGCCTTTAGTACTTTGGTCCTGAATATCCTTTCAATTAAAGAAATTTTTGATGGCAACACCTAGAAACAAAGGTTTTGTAACTATCGTTAAAACAATTATAAAAATTTAATTTAAAAAAATATTGAAGATTCTGTTTTTTTTCGACCTTTTTTTTATTGAATATCCAATTCATGTAAATAATAGTCAAGCTCGAGGTCTAGTGTTTTTGGTTTAATAAATAATTTTATTATTCATATTTGTATCCGATATTTCGCAATTTCTTTGAATTGCATCATCAGGGATGTTATGCATGTACAACAACAACACACAAATATTCTTAAAGATAGCGTAGTATCACTACTCTCGTCGATGGTAAATATTGCACAAAATATTGTTTTCTGGTTCTAAGGTTCTATGCCGTTAATGTGCCGAATTATCTCAACCTTTACCTCTTGAATTGTTGCTGGCTTATCGACATACACCTTTTCTTTCAAATAACCGCAAAAAAAGAAGTCGAACGGTGTCAAATTACATGCTCTTGGCGGCCAATTGACATCGCCACGACGTGAGATAACACGGCCACTGAATTTGTTGCGCAAAAGAGCCATTGTTTCGTTAGCTGTGTGGCAAGTGGCACCGTCCTGTTCAAACCACATATTGTCCACATCCATATCTTCCATATATCTTCGGGCCATAAAAAGTTCGTTATCATCTCACCATTCACAGTAACTGCCTGACCGGCCTCATTTCGAAGAAGTATGGCCCGATGACGTCGCCATCCCATAAGCCGCACCAAACGAACTGGGCGAGCATGCACAGGTGTTCACATCTCCTACAGACCCGGTTTGCTGAAATTTGCGCACGTTTCTCCCGATTGTGGACACATTTGGTCGATTATGCTGATCAAAAAAAACATCACGAAGTGCACGAAATGCATTTTGATTTGAACGCCCATTTTGGTAAAAGGCTTAAAAAACTTTAACGAGTTGCTCGATTGTGTATCTTTCCATGGTTAAAATTGAGTTAGTGTGAAATTGAGAAATGTCAAATGAAATGCAGAAAAAAACATGACGTTTACACGCTGAAAAAAAATCGCCTCTGTAGTATATTGTCCCAAACATATTCTGCTTGAAACATATATATTTTTAGGGTCCACTCCAAATATATAATATTTGACACATACAAATATTATATGTTTGGGAGGATGTTGTTTTAAACAAAACTATGTTTACATCCTAATATTTTTTATTTGGATATGTTATTTTCCAAACAAAGATCTATTTGCGTGAATATATATCAATTCTTTAATTCGATACCTCCATTCTAAACTATGCTAAGTGCAAAAAGGCAGTTTTTCAGGAGAGTTTGATGAATATTTCGAATGACCTGTACTGATTTGTTATAACTTTTGATTGGGTCGACGGATAGATACCAAATTTTGACTGAATATAATTTGGAATGTCGGTTGCCCGTTGGAATATTTAGAAATTCGACTTAGCATGTTTTAGAATGGAGGTATCGAATTGTTTTAAGTTTTCAGCAAATAAAAGGTAATTTTTAAAAATGTTTAATGTTAGTAAAATTTCTTTATAATTGAAAATAATGACTGGGAATAGTTAGAAAATAAAAATAAGTGGTTTCAAATAGAAGTTAATGCTAAGTATGCCATTTTTAATAGGAATGCATAATTCGAAAATATGGAAAAAATTAAAACTAAAGTTCGAAAAATTCAGCAAAGGTTTGAAAATATTTTTTTTAAATAAAATATATTTGGAAATATTCATAAACAATAATTTTATTTGTATGTAAACACATATTTTATTTGAGAAAATTAGTTCGCAAATATATTTTATTCTAATATATTAACATATCGGTTCTAAATACATTTTATAGATTTTCAAATAAAATGTATTTTCTCGAAAATATATAATATTTAAAAATTTGTGTTCCAAGTATATTTTCTTTCGATTCAAACGTATCAAAAAAGGCGATTTTGCCCCGTGTAGGTGTGGTTCACATTCAACATCGGCCCTTACAAATTAACCACCATTTATTATGCGCGAAATTGCGAAAGATTCTTTCACTAAATTTTGTGGGGAAGAAATGTACCAGCATGGTCTATCTTTGATCTTAACCTGAGACAGAACAACAAATAATGACTCATACCAAATTTGAAGTCGATCGGTTATATTCCTATCGAATATGTCGAGTTGTCGTGCGCACTAGCCAAACAGTCGGACGGACGGACATTGCCAAAAATGACAAAATGAATTTCCGTCAACTATTTTTGGGTTTCTAAGGTCACTTCTTCGATGTGTTACACTTTTGAACCGCAGAAACTGATATATATCCTCGTTCACAATAGTGAGGGTATAAAACAAGGTTTTTGTTGAAATTCTCTTCTACCAAAAATGCTGTCATTTCTACATTGATCTATACATTTTTTAAGCAATTTTTTTTGTGATTTTTTAGAAAAAAATCTATTTTTTTGTTTCAATTGTATTAACGACAGTTAATAAACTTTTTCTACGTGAAAGTATTATTTTCAATATTAGCCCCCTAGCCCCTAATATCCTTTAATTTAATGGGTGTCCCTCCCGGCTTTATCCTAAATACTAAAGGCACTTTCCAAAAAAATCAGAATTAAATAAAAATTACCATAAAAGATGTTTTTAATATATTTTTCGTGTTTAGGACAACATATTACACCAGATAATATTATGCACAGCCCTTCGACAAAAATGTGTAAATGTAATATTTAAATTACAATTATGGGTCTGCCCTGGCCCATATGTAACTTCGAGGGTTAATACTCAATCAGATCATGTCAGAAGAGTTCATCGCACGCCACCCAGTTGAAACGGGCAGTTTTTCAGGAGAGGCAATCAAAGTTTTTTTGGGAACAACCTTTGATTGGGTTTTAGGAATATTTATAATTTAAATGTCCCTTAGTCGACTTAGCATTCTTTAGAATGAAGGAATTAATATATTCGTACATAAGTAAATCAATACTTGTTTGGAAATTCTCACACAATATTTGTAGTAACATATGTAGTCGAGCCGTAAATATGAACTTCTTTGTTTGGTTAATTGCTAATATGTAGTAGCCCCCATCTTCCTCATCTTCTCATTTACATACTCATAGATAGGCTCTGTGTTATTCTTGGTTCTAGAAACATTTGTAAATTATCATTTCCTTCGTTCCTCATACTAAATCACTTCTCATATTCTATAATACTACTTGGCACTCATATTTGATCGTCGTTCGCAGAAAGATTGAAAAAAAAAACATAAACTAGCATTTATTTTCTCACATCAAGACGTGATGACGTATGTACTTTAGGGTGATAACTTTTTGATTTTTTTTTTCTCAAAATTTTTTCCTGTTATACGAATGAATGAACTTTTGCCTATTAATGACTAAAATGACGTTTATTCCATTTAAATATTGAAAAAGGTCACGCACAAACCACTTGAAATGATATATTTGTGAACAAATTTAAGTTTTTTCTTTTTTTTAAATCATATAAATCCAAAACGGAAAAAAGTGTCAAGTCTTATAACTTTCACGAAAAGCCACATAACCTATGAACAAAATGAGACATTGATCATAGAAATCGATGAACATCTTTCGTTTTTATTTACAATAAGGTGAAGGTATCTAATTTTGAATCGAATGTATCTCTTTGGAAAAAACGTTGACGACTTTTTTATAATTCTCATTTTTCAGATTTTTTTACAGAAACCACATTTATGAGCGGTCATTATTTTGAAAGTTTTGAAAAAAATTTAAAAAAAATATTAAAAAAATGCCCAAAATGCTGATAAATAAAAATTTTAAAATCATTTTGTGCGTGAGGTTTTTTTTTATCGAATCGCCTTATATGTAAGACTAGCTTTAACCCGGTGCGCTTCGCAGCCCCCATCTTTTATTTATTTTCTGTGTAGGGTACTGTAAAATAGTTATACCTCGTTCTTTCAAAATGACATGATTATTACATATGGTGCAAAAATTAAGAAGATTTGATTACTTTTGTATATAAAATACGAACCCTCGTTTCATTTCTAGTTTATGTTCCAAGAGTTACCCTGACATCATGGTACAATATTTATCCCTTTTCCCACAGTACCTCTGGACGTTGAAAAACTATTTTTTTGGTTCATACGTTAGCAACTTTCCCCTTGTTTATTTTCCAATACTTACATTCACACCCTGGTACAATATAAAACCATGTTTGTCCCACATTTTCTACCCACTGTACTAAATGTACGCTTTTTGACCCACTGTGCTATATTTAACCTTTTGGGTCCACAGAATCAAATTTAACACCTTTTTATCCTACTATATTTTGTCCACTATATTTAACCATTTTTGCCCCACTGTACCATAGTTAACGCTTTTTGCCCCCATTTTATTCCACGATACCATATTTTACTATTTGTGCCCACTGTAACCATTTTTGTCATACTGTACCATTATTAACCACTTGTGTCCCACTGTACCATTCTAACACATTTTTTCCCCACTGTTCCATAGTTAAAGCTTTTTGCCCCACTGTACCATATTTAACCCATTTTGTCCCACGTTACCATATTCAACTAATTGTGCCCCACTGTACTATAGTTAACCCTTTTTGCCCCACTGTGTCATATTAAACCCTTTGTTTCACTGTACCATGTTTAATAGTTTTTGCCCCACAGTACCATATTTAACCCTCTTTGCTCCACTGTACAATATTTAACACAGTTATGCCCCACTGTACTGTATAGTTAACCATTTTTGTCACACTATACCATATTTAACCTTTTTTGCCCCACTGTATCATAGTAAATAAATGTTTGCCCCACTGTTCCATAGTTAACGCTTTTTGCCCCACTGTACCATTTTTAACCCATTTTGTTACACCTTACCATATTTTACTTTTTGTGCCCACCGTAACCATTTTTGTCATACTGTACCATATTTAACCATTTGTGTCCCACTGTACCATAGCTAACACATTTTTTCCCGCTGTTCCATTGTTAAAGCTTTTTGCCCCACTGTACCATATTTTACCCATTTTGTCCCACGTTACCATATTCAACTAATTGTGCCCCACTGTACAATAGTTAACCCTTTTTGCCCCACAGTGTCATATTAAACGCTTTGTCTCACTGTACCATAGTTAACCCTCTGTGCTCCACTGTACAATATTTAACACAGTTATGCCCCACTGTACTGTATAGTTACCCATTTTTGTCACATTGTACCATATTTAACCCTTTTCGTCCCACTGTATCATAGTAAATACATTTTTGCCCCACTGTTTAATAGTTAACGCTTTTTGCCTCACTGTACCATTTGTAACCCATATGTCCCACTTTACCATATACATATAACTATTTTTACCCCACTGTACCATAGTTAACCCTTTTTGCACAACTGTGCCCCATTCAACTGTACCATATTTAACAAATTGTTGTCTCACTGTACCGTACTCGTATTTAAAATGTGTCTCCACGCTAGCGTACATATTTAATCATATTTTCTCCACTCCACTATTTAACCGTTTTTGACCGCAGTGCTCATAAAACCATATAAACTCTTCATATCTTATGTTTAAGTTCCAATTTTGGCAGATTGTTCCCTTTTTTCCCCATGCTCCATAATTAACCCGTCGTGTCCCACTGTGCCTCTTAAAGTTAGAATTACTAAAAATCACTTCCAATCTCCACTACTATATTTTACACTTTTTGCCCCACTGTGCCCCGAAAACTACGAATACAAAAAAAAACTTAATACCCCGATCAGTTGTCATAAAGGCACCCCTCGCTTCAATTTTCACCATTCTAATATTAGGCTTTAAATTTGGCGGTGGTACCATATTTATACCTTTCTGTCCCACTGTGGCTCTAAATTTTTAAAAAATATCACTCCTTGTTCTTGTTTACGTCATAAGAACTTCTCTCACACCAAATTTCACGATTCTAGGTCTTTCCATTTGGATTTGGCTGTTGTACCACATTTTTCCCTTTTAACCCCACTGTGTACGTAAATGTTCGAATTTCGAAAAATCCTCTCAATTTCAGAGTCTACCTCATAAGAGCTACCCGCACAGCAAATTTCACGATTCTAGCTCTTGCCATTTGAATTTGACTGTTGTACTACATTTATCCCATTTTTTCCTTTTTACCCCACTGTGTGCGTAAATGTTCGAATTACTAAAAATCCTGCCAGTTTCAGAGTCTACCTCATGAGGTCTACCATCACACAATATTTCACGATTCTAGCTCTTGCCATTTGGATTTGGCTGATGTACCACATTTATCACTTTTTACCCCACTGTGTGCGTAAATGTTCGTATTTCAAAAAATCCTGCCAATTTCTGAGTCTACGTCCTAAGGTCTACCCTCATACCAAATTTCAAGATTCTAGCTCATTTCGTTTAGATTTGGCGGTGGTACCATATTTATCCCTTTTTGCCCTATTGTGCGGCTAATAGTACGAATTTCGAAAAATCCCGCCTTATTGCTCGTCTACGTCCCAAGGTCTGCCATCCCACCAAATTTCATGATTCTAGCTTCAGCCGTTTGGCCTGGGCGATGATCAGTCAGTCAATCAGTCAGTCAGTCAGTCAGTCAGCCAGTCACGCAACAATTTTATATATATAGATTTTATCTAATCTTAAATAAAAACTCATCTAAATATGATACAGGGAAACGAGGTTGTATAAAAGTCATCACCCTAATGTACATACATATTTCTAGGGCTGGGATATGACCACCACCACCATCATCATGATCATTATCAGTGAGTGAGTGGTAATCTTTCTGGAGATGTGTTCTCCTTTACACATTTCACATCCGTACCACTGCATGACTGGAGTATAAAGACGATTCATTGTATTCTAATTCCAATAAGGAAATACAATTCAGTTTATCTCTATTTCCATTTCGATGGATAACAATGGGTCCCAGCTTGTTCATAAGGTCTCCCCACGACTGACTGACTATTCCTGCTCTTCATCAACTATGTATTTTCCATATAAACTTTGTGATCATTTTGTAGACTTTAAATCTCTTTTTTATTAAAGAAATGATTTAATGTAGTACAAATATTTATATGAGTTCATATGAATTCTCCCACCCCCTCCATTTGAGTTGGGTAAATATTAGTCATTCGTGCGTATTGGATGCCACAGGGCCATTATTATTTTGTGGGTCAATATAAAATTGCTACCTACTCATGGAAAATATGAGATCCACACGTACATATTTATTGTGATAAACAATTATATGCTTTAAGCATATTAATAGTTTATGGCCCTGTGTCAGTTTAGTTTTTATTGTAAATTTTATAGGCGATTTTCAAACAACTGATGTCAACTTCTGGAGACACTGAGAAAAATATCAGAATATATCGAACCATTGTCTTGTTTCAATCATTAATACGAATTATTAATGACTGAGACAAGATTGGGTAAATAAATAAAAATTATGAACTCTTCAATTCTGCTTATGACAAAGATATACACAACATTCGAATTACATACGGTAAAAATTTTTTGTACTATTCTAGAATTGCATATTTCCAGAACCAGTGTTAGAAAATGTCGTACGTTTTACGTTAAACGCTTCAATTGGTAACATCACTACCCTTGTATATCGGCTTCGTTTCATTTAATTTGAGCAATTATGTATTAACACATTTTCTAAACATATAACCAATCTTTCATTGGCCACTCATTCGTTTCTTTGAGTGTATTCAATTGTGGCGTGTGTTTGGTGAAAAGCCATATGTTTGTTTCAAACACCGGAACTATTATAACTTCCGTTTCCATTTCCCCAGACTTTATTCGCTATTTGTTCATTGTTTAATGAAAATTGTTTTGCTATGTTTTCATAGTACAGTTCAGCACAGACGGACGGACGGACGGATGGATGGTGGTCTAACAGACACACACACACACCTATCGCCCATGATGGTCTCATTCTTGTATTATTTACCTAACGTCTGGTTTTAGCGACACATTCTTTTTATATGAGGCTTTCCGATTCACATTGATTTCTTATCAGATTTCACCTTGATTTTTAAAGACAAAAACTTTTTTAAATCCGATTTTTTTAAAATCAAAATTAATTTTTTCACAACTAAGTTAATCTGAATTACTTTACATTTTTAAATTTTTATTGGAAATCTCCATATGTTACCTTATTTCAATGAAAGTCGCGTGGCGTTCTGTTGCCTGAAATGTCATCAGATCAATTCATTTCGCTCATTTAGAAAAAGAACGCCACAACTCAAAATAATAATTTTTTGAGGTGGTCGTACTAAATTGTCCCACATTTCAATATCTCCAAGCTGATCCATGATTGGGCTGGTTCCTGATGAAGACAACAATATTTGGCGTACTTCAGAAGTTATGTCATGACATTCTGCCAAATAGTTCTTTTTGTATAGACCACTTCATATCACACTTAAGTGAAATGTCATAACTCGAAATGTGACGTCCTTTTTCTAAATGAGCGATAAGTAAATATTTTATTTTAAATTTTTTATTTTTATTTATTACCGACTGACTGGGCTTTCTTTTACATATACATACATATGTATATTAGAGTGGATTAATTTGTGGGGTCGAAAAATAATTCACGTTGTTCAAACTCATATGAAAATATGGTTTGTTTTAAGTATATTCGCAAAATATTTCGATTCGGGGCTATTTGCTGTTTAAATAACCTCTAAAAATCAGCTTTTCTTTTCAATAAAGTTGTAAATTTGTATTACTTTTAGGAATTTACCACTGGACATTAAAATCTGGACCATTATTTATAGGTCGATAGGTTTTCTCAATTTTAGTACAATTCTTAGCGCATTTTTTACAAGATCGGAAACAACTTCTAAAATTTTGGTCCGATTTCCTCTTTTCATGGCTCGTTATAGAACTGCTGATCTCTGGATTTAATTTGTATAAAAATTAACCCTAATTAATTACTTTAAAGTAATAAAAATTTACAATTTTATTAAAGGAAATCCTGATTTTTAGGGGTTATTTAAACTGTAAATAGTCCCTAATTTCCAGATCGCAGAAACGAAATATTTTGCGAATATACTAAAAAAGATGTCCGTGAAGATAAATATGCATTGAAAAATAAATATGAGTCAAGACACAAACCACCTTATATTAACAGAGCACTGTTACTGATCCAATAGAGCGCTGTTAAAAATGTAACAGAGCGCTGTTATAAGTTAACAGAGCAAAGTTAAAATGTTCATACTGATACTCGATTTACAAAATGCGAATTTAAGCAAATCTTAATATTTATTTTAATACAATATAATGAAAATACACGAATAGAAGAAGTCGTACATTATGCCATATAACACAGGCCATAAATAAATAAGCGAAAACCTATAAAACTAGAGATTACCTAACTCGCAAAGTTGTATACGCACCAAATCTAAACAAAAAAAGTTGGAGTATTCCGGTATTCAGCTAAAATAGCAAAATCGATGCTGAATCGAAATATCGTCGGCTTAATGCTATTTTGGTCCATACGCCATTTTTGCGTTTTTGGAGTTAGGAGTTGATTATATGGGTTTCAAGCATGCTCTTTCAGAATCTGCAATAATTGTTTTCCTATCTCGTCTAGTTTTCGAGATATTGGTGCGGTAAATCGATTTAACTCTGATTTAAGGGAAATAATTTTTATATTTTTGTTCTATATCCCCATTTTTTTATCGCCTTATACTTATTACTCACTATTTTACGTTCTTTCGATCACAATATGTAAATTACTCTCCTTTCATACCGACCTTCTTTGTGGTCCATGTAATACAAATACGAAAAAATATAAAAATAAAAGTGGATATGGACCAAAATGCCATGTACAAAAATTATTATAACTTGCTTATTTTCGAATATAATGGCATAGAAATACATGGGAATAATACAAATACTGTTGGGAACCCTATGGAATAAAAAGTGTGTAACTCTTCAGTCCCGTTTTTACTCAAACAATAAATTGCGTTTTTCTCCGATCATACAAAATGGCGTATGGAACAAAATAGCATTAAGCCGACGATATATAAACCATTTTGGCCAAAAAACCCAGGTATTCGAGTTATTAAGAATTTTTAGTTAAATATGTGTTTTTGAAAATCGTCCACTGTGGCTTAACCAAAAAAGTTGGAGTATTCCGGTATTCAGCTAAAATAGCAAAATCGATGCTGAATCGAAATATATAAACCATTTTGGTCAAAAAACCCAGGTATTCGAGTTATTACGAATTTTTAGTGAAATATGTTTGTTTGAAAATCGTCTACTGTGGCTTAACCAAAAAAGTCGGAGTATTCCGATATTCAGTAAAATAGCAAAATAGATGCTGAATCGAAATATATAAACCATTTTGGCCAAAAAACCCAGGTATTCGAGTTATTAAGAATTTTTACTTAAATATGTTTGTTTGAAAATCGTCCACTGTGGCTTAACCAAAAAAGTTGGAGTATTCCGGTATTCAGCTAAATATGCTAAATCGAAATATATAAACCATTTTGGCCAAAAAACCCAAAGTATTCCAAAAAAGTTGGAGTATTCCGCAAACACATATTTAACACATAAAAACACATATTTAACTAAAAATTCTTAATAACTCGAATACCTGGGTTTTTGGCCAAAATGGTTTATATATTTCGATTCAGCGTAGATTTTGCTATTTTAGCTGAATATCGGAATACTCCAACTTTTTTGGTTAAGCCACAGTGGGCGATTTTCCAAAACACATATTTAACTAAAAATTCTTAATAACTCGAATACCTGGGTTTTTTGGCCAAAATGGTTTATATATTTCGATTCAGCATCGATTTTGCTATTTTAGCTGAATACCGTAATACTCCAACTTTTTTGGTTAAGCCACAGTGGACGATTTTCAAAAACACATATTTAACTAAAAATTCTTATTAACTCGAATACCTGGGTTTTTTGGCCAAAATGGTTTATATTTTTCGATTCAGCATCGATTTAGCATATTTAGCTGAATACCGGAATACTCCAACTTTTTTTGTTTAGATTTGGTGCGTATACAACTTTGCGAGTTAGGTAATCTCTAGTTTTATAGGTTTTCGCTTATTTATTTATGGTCTGTGTTATATGGCATAATGTACGACTTCTTCTATTCGTGTATTTTCATTATATTGTATTAAAATAAATATTAAGATTTGCTAAAATTCGCATTTTGTAAATAGAGTATCAGTATGAACATTTTAACTTTGCTCTGTTAACTTATAACAGCGCTCTGTTGGTTCAGTAACAGTGCTCTGTTAATATAAGGTGGATTGTGTCTTGACTCATATTTATTTTTCAATGCATATTTATCTTCACGGACATCTAAAAAAGACCAAATTTTCATATAAGCTTTGGACAACACGAACTTTTTTTTGACGCCACTCTAATGTATATGTAAGGTTACGATTCAATTGTATTTAACAGTACTGTACGAGTACTTCTGTCTAGATATTGTTATGAATATTAATTACAAATTATTTAAATATTTATTTTTTAAGAAAATTCCGCCCTTTAGCATGTAGGGCTGTCAGTGTTAGTGAAGAAGAACGTTATAACAATTCGTCATATCTTTGCTCCTAATATGTTTTCCGGCGCTTACTTTCTTCCATAATTTGTATACGATGAGGGGACACAAAACCGATTAAACACGACTTAGAGTAATGCGTATGTATATGTGCATGTCCCAAATATATACTGCCTGGCGATGTCGAACGTTGCCTTCTATGCTACAAAACAGCTGATTTGAGACCAACTAACATGCACCAGGCGGTATGTTTTCATTCGCTATGTCGTTCTGATGCTATTTGATAGGTCGCCATTTGTCGCCGTTTGTCCTATAGAAAGCGTTAACTTTCGATATCGTGGGGCAGGCAGATAGTCCCATTGATCAATTATTAAAAATGTTCAAATCGATGGTATTGATTTGTATGCTATAAATCTATACCTGATTCTAAATTACATTGACGAAACTGATTTTTGGGAGCTCTTTTACCCACTTGCTGTCCACTGGTCCACTCCTTCTAGTACCTCCTTCACAAAGGGTCAGCATCCTCTGTAATTTTACATGTAGTAATAGTATGTAGAGTGATAGTCGCTATCAACTTGAAATGGGGGAAGTGGCCCGCCCCTTTTGGTGCCTCACACGCAATGTCACCATTTTGTTTAAAAAGTTAACACCGTTGCATATAAATACCTGAAGTCTTGTGCAGCGTAATTAAAGTTATCAAAAAAAAAACATTTTTTAAAAAATAAAAAAACCGTTGCATAGTTTATTTTAATTAAATTTGAGTAATCTTCGTTTATTCGACCTTTATTGTTATTTAATTAAATTGTTTTAAATAAAACTCGAGCTCGAGGTCTTGGTTTTTATAAATTTATTTTCTTTTATTCGTATGACAACAGACGACAACGACGTCAGATCAATACTCAGACAATTATTTAATTTCTCCCTGATGATGCCTTTCGATGAAAGGCGAAATATTGAATAAAAGAAAATAAATTTATAAAAATCAAGACCTCGAGCTCGAGTTTTATTTAAAACAATTTAATTAAATAAGTTTATTTTAATTTTAAAATAAACTGTGGAAAATAACATATAGTACCTACAGCCGGTATCACGCCCGTTGGATACTTTCTACACAAAATGGCCAAATCATACCTAAATTGAATGGCTCATAACGTTAATATCAGTACACATAAAAATTTACAAATCGGTATGGTGCAATGTCTTTGAAGTATCTACTGTTCAGCGCAAAATAGGAGTATTCGTCAAACCACTTCTGGTACCTCCACACAAATTGACAGATTCGAACAGCAGCAATCATCTGTTTTTTTATATATTGTATTTTAGATAACATTTCCAATGACTGCCTGAATGTTCTGTCATCTCCCACCCGTATTACATTACTCACAAAGTGAAAGTAGTTAGTTTACCCGACCCGAAATATCCGAGGTGGCCTACTTTGAGGCACTGTATATACATAGTCCCTATTTACATTGGCTGAATGTTCAGCAGATTATCGTCGTTTTGTAGGAGAGAGAGGCAAGAGGGGGAAAAAGCTCTCCCTGAACGTTTTGAGTTATTCGTGCAAGTTCAAAAGAGAATTTGATGATAAGCTGCTGAAAAAACTTGCCTAGTGTAAATTCGGCATGTTTTTTACTTGCCTAGTAAAAAACATGCCGAATCTTATATACCCTCTACCATGGATCACATGTGAATTGTTTCGGATGCTAATGAACTCATATTACCAAATTTCAGCCCAATTCTTTGAAATTTGAGGTTTTTATGGCGTTATGAAGTCAAATCTAGAGGGACCTTTATTTGAGCGCTATATCAAAACATGAACCTACGACTACCGTTGTTCATGTGAAGTGTTCCGGGTATAAATAAACCCCAGCTACCAATTTTTCAGCCCGAACAGTTGAAATTTGTGGTCTATGTGGCGTTAAGGATTCTAATCGGAGGGATACTATATATGGGGGCTATATAAAAAAATAACCGATATTGAAAATTTTCAACCCAACCTAGCGTAACGTGATTACAGCAGACGGACGGACTGCTAAATCGTCTTAGATTTTACGACGATAAATAATATATACATACTTTATAGGGTCTCAGATCAATATTTAGTGATGTTACAAACGGAGTGACAAAATAAATACAGGGTTTTCCAACCAGAGGTGTTAATTTGAATCACCCGGTATTTCGGTAGCTGTCACTTTTGAAACTTTTATTCTTTGACATTTTACAAGTACGTCATTACTAAAAATGGAACGATACAAAATCATCTTGACTGATGAGGCCCATTTCCACCTCGGTGGCTACGTCAACGAGCAAAATTGTCGCATCTGGGGCTCGGAAAACCCAAGAGTTATTGTTGTGCAGAGGCTTCTCTCCATCCTCAACGTGTGACTGTTTGGTGCGGTTTATGGTCCGGCGGGGTCATTGGACCTTACTTTTTCGAAAATGAGGTTGGATCAAAAGTTACGGTGAATGGATTGCGCTATCGAGAGATGATTAATGATTTTTTATGATCGGAGTTGGATGGTATTGATCTGGACAACGTTTACTTTCAACAAGACGGCGCTACGTGTCACATTAATCTGATACGGGAAAAGTTTCCGAACCGCGTTATCTCTCGAAGAGGTGATCACAATTGGCCACTTGTGTGATTTAACACCTTGCGACTTCTTCCTTTTGGCTGATGTTGTTTTTTTATTAACGGCATACCTTCCTCTTTATTATGAAATAAACATCCGATCATTTATCTCAAAAAATTTAATTTTTCGTTGAATACCAAAATAACACCTCTTGTTGGTAAACCCTTTATATCCCCCCATCCTATGTGGAGGGTATAATAAAAGAGAAACGTAGATATTCTATTTTAAACTAACAACAAAACATGTTTCCCCTTCAGCTGAACAACCTGATTTCTTATTAATAATTCCCCCACGTTCTGCTCAAACATTGACAATTTGATTTGAATTTCCCATCGAATTGCTGAAGATATTTGGTTTCCTTTGGGGATTTTCTTCAGTTTCCACTTCAACTAATGTTCTGCTCTATTTTGCATGAGAATTGAAATGAAATTGACCCACCAGAGAGTAGCTTCAAACATGCAATGAAAAGGCCACTATTGAACCGTGGTAAAAGCGACGATGGAGTCAAAACAGCAACAACAAATATATGTAAAGACGACAAAAATTGGTTTCATCACCACAGAGATAGATATTGGTTGGTTAGCGGCGGCGGATTGATAGGTTTATTGTCGTTATGCATATTTGCTAAATTTAAACAAAACCGAGTGGTGGATGATGAAGAGGGAAGGGAGTCAGTTATGTTGGGTGTATTGTGTTTCTTGTCTCGACCATAGCCATAGATGACAACCACAGTAAACGAATGTACTTTATATTGAAATAATACTTAGTATCTATTCCCCATCAGTATCAGTAACGGAGAGACTCCGTATAACTTCTAACAGGGTCAGTGATTTCTTAAATACATATGTACTCGTATGTATCGTTCCCGCTAAGTCATATTACAATTGTGAAAGAATACCTAGTGATCTCCTTAAAGTCTACATTAAAGAATACCTAGTGATCTCCTTAAAGTCCACATTTCTATTCATATTTTTTTTGTCAACTTTTCATGTCAAACAATCTGTGTTAGATGTATTTATTTAGTCTCCCTTTTCCATTGGAATATTCCCTTTTTGTTGTTGGAAAAGTCTTCGGAAGATAAATGATTTCAATTGTGTACGATACAACAGTGGAGTCGGACGAGCTTATTCACCCACATATTCTAATTAATTTCATTCACTGGAAATGGACGACAGCATGTCTCCCCCCCCTTTTTGAGTTGACAGAAATCGGAAGTTTCATATTTTTCACAAATGAAAAATCTCTACAAATGTGTGTATCTATGAATAGTATTAAGCTGGTTAAATATTAAAGGGGATTTAATGAAAGTGCATTCCAGAGACGAAAAAAAAAATTCCCAATAAAATAGATAATACTTGCTTCAGTTACATTAATTTACTGCACTGCCATGATTGAGACATTGCAGTCGATTTGTACATATGTATATGGGATAATACTGTTAACAGCTAAGGTTTCTTTCTTATATCAAAAAAAAATAAAGAGGTTGAGCCACATATTTTAGCAAAACCCGAGATCAATTTATCCGGATTGGTTCAGGAAAGTTTTGCAAAATCTCACGCCGCACTATGGACGGAAATGGGAAAATGTGCCCAAAATGCTGAAAAATCTACAAAAATGCTTGGATTTTGATGAAATTTGGAATGAAGACAAACAACATATTCATATCGAGTAGAAATTTTTTTCCATTTTTTTTATTGGAATTTAATTTTAATAATTCAGTTTTTGTTATTGTTCGGCTTGAGGTCCTTTTTTGTAATTAAAAAGCGATTTGATTTTTTTTTAATTATTTATTTTTATTTTCTTATATTTCGACAATCTTCCTTAGTCATCATCAGGGAGTTTTAATCTAGTAGAAAAACGCGAAAAACAGATTCAAAAAACACAATTATTTAAACAATGATATTTTGAACATACAATTTTAAATTTCGCTTTTAAACAGTTCGACTTGTTTCCTTGAAGTTACTTGTCATCTAACATTTGTTCCGTCCGCGCTTATTAATTATATGTCTATACATCTGAGAGCATTTATCTGTGTCTGTCTTATAGTTAAGTCTCTTCTCTGTCGGGATATTTGTTATAAAGAGCATCTCTCTTCTATTCATACATCTACAATATTGAAGTCAGGTTTGTGTCCTGTTAGTGTGCAATGAGCTGCCAAAGCCGTCTTCTGCTCTAGTGGGTTTTCCATAGCCTTTTGGTCCGATTTAAATAAATAATTAAAAAACATCAAATCGCTTTTTAATTACAAAAAAGGACCTCAAGCCGAACAATAACCAAAACTCAATACTCAAAAGGTCAACGATCAAAAACATAAATTTTAATAATTTTTGAATAAAAGCGTCATAAAAAATTGAAAAATGCATTAATTTTATAATCATTATATTTTTTTATTATTTTATCGTAAGTCTGATCTGTTATGAATAAAATGAGACCATTCCCAAGCAAATCGATGCATAATTTAAAATGTTGTAGATAATTAAGCCAATCAAGTCACATACATTTGAAAATAAGATATAGCGCCCGAAGTGCACCAAAGGATCAAGTCAAATTTGTACAGAATATTACAGAACACCTCAACGAAAACTCTAAAAAAATTTGTAGTAACACCTCGCGACGTTTTCTAGTTATAAAAAACGTAATGTAGGAAAATAAAGTTGTCTGTCAACAAAAGGACTGTATTTCCATGTAAATTTTAACAACGAAAACAAATAACAGATTGGCATAATCATTTTTTCAATAGCACATGTGTCATAAAATTTGAATTTTGGCCGCATTTTTCAATTTCCGTCCATAGTGCACCGCAAGAAAATGTTGACCAGAGTAATATGTGCAAAGGTTTTAATTCAGTGGTCACAACTGATAACCGCCTAAGTCGACTTAAAAATGATTTGAGTTATGAATGATATATATAATATAATATAATATATATGGGCATTTTCTGCGTTGCGGGCAACAGGAATTTCATTAGTTTTTTCCCCATAACTTCCCTGATATTGATCTTAGGAATATTATTGTTATTAGCTAGTTTGTAAAGTCTATTGAGCTTAATAACACTGAATTTATAGAATTTTGAAAACTTTTCTTGAGGTATATTGAGTGATTTAAAAATTTCAACAAAACTTCTTATATAAATAATTCCTAACGTTGTGCTTGCATATACTAGAGGCAATGGCTTCCTAAGTATGTATGTATTTACCATTTACTCTAAAAATGCAAATTTTTTGAGATATTTAGATTTTTGTTGAATTCCGGACGGCATGTTCCGGACAGCACGAAATTCATCTAAAAAAGGGGTTATTAAAATGTGTCTTTTAATGTCAATATTATACAACATTTATCGAGTTTTTTTTACGTAGAAAGATCGACAATGTCTAAAGCAATAATTTCATGCCAAGATTGTCTTTTTTTGCGTAAATGTGGCACAGAAACTTTGAGTGAGAAAAAATACTCAAGAAAGAATTGCAAAATTTTAAGGCATTTTTTTTAGTAACCCAGGGAAATGCCCATATATATAATAAGATAATAAATGTATATATAATCTTTATATATAAAATCCTTTGTGCGTATGTTTGTAACGCAGGATCTACGAAACCATAAGAGTGAGTGGGCCAAAAATTTAACAATAAGTTCAGTTTGGGGTAATCTGTTTTAGAATTATTTTCACCGTGATAAATGGCAGAGTGGTCAACTTATTTACAAGATTGGGTTAAAAATTGCACAAAACGTTCAGTTCTGGCCCATATGTGTTTTAGAATTATTTAAAGCTCTTTCTTTCTTTGCAATTCGCATTCGCATTTTTAGAGCGATTTGACCAACATTTCAAATTTATTGTGATTTATCTTGGAAATATGTAGTTTGTAAATAAACCAATCCATGATAAACAGGACGGACAGGACAACATCACCACATCGAAGGAGTGACCTAAAGCCCTATGTATGTATGTTTGGCGGAAATCTGTTTTAGGACATTTTACGTTATTTGAGTTAAGTCCGCCCGTCAGTCTGGCTGGGGCGCATGATAGCTCTCGAAAGGCGTAACCGAATGACATCAAATTTAGCATGTTGTAGTATATTTTTATCTCAGTCTAAGTTCGATGATGCATTAACATTTATTGAGTAATTGCATACGTAGTAATACATACTCGTAGTTTACACGAGTATGTCGCCATCACTTTGAGAAAAATGGGCAAAGTTTCCACTTCCCCTTTTGGTACCTTCCACACATAGTGGTCAGTCTTTGCAAACGGTTATGAAGAATTTGAAATTTTGTGCAGTGTAGTGCTACAATCCAGTGAATATGTGCGTTATTGCCACGCCCCTTTTGGCATCTCACATACAAAGTGGCCAAGTCATATCAGAATTTAACTTTAATGCAATTGCACATACATAAACACTTATAGTTCGGTACAGTGCAATGTCTATTTGTCAGCTTAAACATAGACGTAGAGTAACTTCGGGCAATGTGGAACCCCTATTTCTATATTGAGGCTATTCAAAAAAACTATTAACAAAAATTTCACCGGATTGGTTCCAATGTATTTGTTGATCGATTTCATAAGTGATTGTATTTAGGAAAGTATGTTTTCTTAATAATAACAAAAGTTATACACGCAAAAACTGAGTTACCCAAAAAACCGTAGTTTTAAAAATTGGAGGGTAATGTGAAATACTATACCAAATTAAGTTAATACCCATTTCACCATTATTAACTGATTGCACGGCATCGGGATCCCATTTTCGAATTAAACCTTGCTTTGGCATGTTTCAATTCCGACTGTTATAAGAAAAAACCAGTAAGGAAAGGCAGAAAGTCGGGCGGGGCCGACTATATAATACCCTACACCTCCCTAACAATGCGATAATAATTGGCAAATGGGTAAGAACATATATATGTGGACCTATTCTGAACCGATAATCGCTAAATTAAGCAATATTCGTTCCTAAATTGAGAAACGTCTTTCTGGAGAATTTTGTAATGATCGGAAGTAAAGTACAACTTCTATAGCGCTTTGTAAAAAATCAGGGGGGACATATATATAGAGTTTATATATAAATCTAAATCGATTTTCCCTGAATACTCATTCATGTAAAATAGAAACCTCTTTCTGTCGAAATTCGTACTGATCGGATATACAATACAGTCTCTACAGCGCTTAGATATCAAGTCGGGGCTAACATGTACATATATGGGGGCTATATCTAAATCTGAGCCGATGTTCTCCGAATTTGGCAATATTCCTTCATGTAATAAGAAATCTCCTTCTGCCGAATTTCGCTGTGATCGAATATAAAATACAGTTTCTACAGCGCTTGAATTTCAAATCGGGGGTAACATACATATATATGGGGGATATATCTAAATCTGAACCGATTTTCTCCGAATTTGCCGAATTTCGCTGTGATCGGATATAAAATACAGTATCTACAGCGCTTACATGTCAAATCAGGGCTAACATACATATATGGGGGCTATATCTAAATCTGAACCGATTCCCCCAAATTTTGTATTGTCTCTAAGTGTATCACGAGACTACTATCTGTCAATTTATGTACAAATCGGTTCAAAAATGTTGCTAATACATTGCAAAATCGGAGGTACATATATATGGGAGCTATATGTCCTTGATCGTCCTTGG
The DNA here is from genome assembly GCA_963930755.1 of Eudasyphora cyanicolor. Taxonomy (NCBI): domain Eukaryota; kingdom Metazoa; phylum Arthropoda; class Insecta; order Diptera; family Muscidae; genus Eudasyphora; species Eudasyphora cyanicolor. The sequence continues at coordinate 288,717,258 of OZ005735.1, forward strand.
GCCTAAAGAAAGATATGTGCCAAGTTTCGTTGAGATCGGACCATAATTGCGACCTGTACTTTGATTACAAGAATACATCTACAGACAGACAGACGGACATAGCTAAATCGACTCAGAAAGTGATTACAAGTCGATCGGTATAATAAACAATGGGTCTATCTCTTCTCCTTTCGGGTGTTACAAACAAATGCACAAAGTCATAATACCATGTACCACAGTGTGGTGTAGGGTATAAAAACAAAAGTTAGTCAACGGGTAATGTGGAACACTGCGGCAGCCGAGGTGGGAGCAGTGTTCCACATTACCCGCCCTAAGGTATTCCACATTAACCGATTGGCAAATAATTCAAAACAAAATTAATAAAAGTAATAAAACGTATTAAATACATATACTTATCGATTAAAAGTATTGATTGGATCACTACTTATAATATATAATCGAAAAACATAGATAAATGCTAAATATGTAGAACAAAATAACTCTTCGAATATGCTCACAACAAAAAGTCGACTACACGCGTTTTCGCTCATAGTCCAATTGAAAACTAACCGTACGATGAAATTCATGGCCGTCCGCGTTGTGTTGATATTCTTCAGTAAGCTCTGCGTATATACGGACAGACTTGCCAAATAATAATTATTTTTCGAAATAAAGGGGGGGTTCCACATTACCCGCATACTCCACAATACCCGAAGTTACTCTATTTATCAAACCCCTTCTGGTAGCCACCACACAAATTGGCAATCATATAAATGTTTTCAAATTCTGCAATACAATAAGAGTGATATGATTTCTTTGAAAAAAACACACTTATTGTTAAGGAAATTCAAAAAAAAAATATTTAATGTGAAGTACAATCGATACAATTAAGTTCTAATAAAACGTCATTCAAATGGCCTCCACGACTTCTTCTTTTTCCACTAAATCAAATCGTATTTCATGAATGCCACGTTCAATATTGACTTGTAAAGCTTGAATAGAGTCTGGTTTATTTTGAAAGACCAATGACATCAAATAACCCCACAAGAAATAGTCTAATGGTGTTTAATCACAAACTTTTCTCGCAACAATCAATTGCTGTGTGGCACGTAGCCACAATCGGTCAATGGATCGGTCAAGATAGCTCTTAACGAGAGCTAAAATATTGCTCATGGGTGTCAAGGTCGTAGGTCGACTGGAAAGTGTATTTTTTTGGATTTAACATCATTTTCAAAGGTGAACGGAAAGTTTATTTTTGCTCTATCTCCTTAACGGTACGTCGGATCGGGAATCGGCCAATGGCAAAAATATAGCTCTTAACGAGAGCTAAAATATTGTCATAGTCGTAGGTCGACTGGAAAGTGTTTTTTTTGGATTTAAAAAAAAGTGGACTTAGCGCCCGAAAAGTAGCAATTGAAGAACGATTACTTTGATAATAAAACTGAATAATTTGTTAACATTCTTGCGTCTCATATCTCGATGATGAAATTGTAAACACTAGTGAATACAATGAAAAACAAATGACAGATCATGACATATTACAAATGGCCGAAACGTCACTTCAAAATCATATCATCCCTATTGGAATACCCGTTACATACCTTGTGAGTAATGCAATATGGAACCAGAGTGGGAGATATCAGAACGTTGAAAAGCAATTTTCATTCTTTGTCAAACTATAGCTATTGGAAATGTTGTCTAAAATATAAAATAGGAAAACATTAGGATGATTGCTGCAGGAGTAGTTATGGCATTGTTGTGTTCGAATGAAGCTGTCAATTTGTGCGGGGGTACCAGAAGTGGCGTAACGAATACGCCTATTTTGCGTTGAACAGTAGATACCGAATTGTGGCCACTTCAACCATTTTTCTCAAGGAATGGAGTGGCCCATCTTCGAACTTAGTCTGAGATAGAAAATAAATATTATCACTTATCAAATTTGAGGTCAATCCGTTACTCCATTCGAGTGTTATTGTGTATTGCTCAAATGACTTATAATGTCCTTTCCGGATTTCGGATTTCCGACGAACATACTTTGGTTCTTGGGTCACTCCTACGATGTGTTACACTTTTCGACCGTAGCAAATCATATATATGCTTCTACACTAAAGTAGGGGAATACAAATATTTACATAAATTATATTAAATATGTACGTTGATTCTTAGAGATTCGTCTCATACAGATAGAAAGCATTCTAATATTTAGATACAATACTATTAGAGACATATACAGAAAATTCTTTCCACCATCCACATCATGGGATATCACACAGAAAACACAATGGGATAACCTGGTGGAGGTCTATGTCACAAGCAACCAACCACATTGCATCATACATATGTATTCGTATATAAAACCCACGTAAATAGACGACATTCCAAGCTTCAACTCCAGTGAGAACCTTCACCGCCGAGAGGACAGATCTGAACGGAAAGCGTCGTCCGGAGCTTAAGTCATTCCGCTGGCACAAAAACAAAAGCAAAACAAGAGAAGAAAAGAAAATAAAAGAATTCTTTAATGAACGATGAACAGAGGCGGAAACAAGTTTAGTTGAGATTTTCTCTCGAATAATTTACAAAAGAAGAACAGCACAACGACAACAACAAGAAAATTCTTAACAACTCGTGGTCGTTTTTCTGTTCTTTTTTCTCGTTATTTTTTGTACTTTCTTTGTCTCTGGTAATTTGTTGATACTGTTTGTTATTTGTTATTGTTGTTGTTGCTGTCGTTTTATTGTCATGTTCTTCCTGTAGAGTAGTTATTCCATCCACTCCACACTACAGCAGAACTCATCGCCGTCATTGTAGTATGTACCGTACGTATGAAGCACTGCCACACAGCTCAGCCCAGCCCAATCCGGCAAAGAACAAAGTTAGGAAGGCAGAGCTACGCCTCATTTCACCTTGGCTGTTTTAGAAAATTACCTTGAAACTATTATTTTCCACTCTATTCGAGATGAAAATGAATGCCATCGGTGGTCGTATCGCGCTGTTTATATCTACATACATATGTATCTACATATATTCCACGTACATATATGTGTGCAATTTGTTTGATGAAAAAATTTAATTTGTTCTGTCATAAAAACTGCTGTATAAGTATAACAAATAGTCTCTGGCCATCATACAGTTACCATTGTCAGCTGAAATGTGGAAACACCCACCCATATATAATATAGATACTGGATTAGAGTCTTATATACAGTATAAAGGGTTCCAAAGTTCGGGATTGGTTGCTGCAACCCTTACTTTCGATATGGGGATTATTGTAATATTGTAATATTCTATTTCATTTTTAAGTCTGACTAGATGTTGGCCCTGTATTAAAGAACAACAAAATTGTCCTCTGGGACATGTCAAAATTCAGGTACCTCTAACATCATGATGGTTACCTCTAACAACCAAGAGTACCTCAAAGCACTTATCACTAAAGTCAGTTTTCTCTAATGGTAAAGTTATTTTTTTTTATTAAAAATCGTTTCGGAAACTCCTAGAGACATATCTGTAGAATGTTTGAATCATCTACAATTTTTTGTTTACCTTCTGTTTCAAGTTACTTCTTCGATTGCCACATATCTCTTAACGAGATGGCTGAGCATGGGCATATGTGATCATCCTGCAGAGCTGGTAAACCGATGAACTGCTAGCAATGAGGCAACATAACAAATTCTCGATAAATTTGCGCCACTGTCAGTCAGTCGCGCTGTCCAACGAGAGATGGACAGAAATTGACATCTGTACATAGTGTAACTAGACAAAAATGATTAGGTCTGATAAGGTAAATATATTTCCTCTACACTAGTGTCAGTTCTGACGGGGCAGTTCAATATCTTCTGCAAAGTTGTGGAGATGTTCTGCAGACAAGCCCACTCGATTCAACAAAAATCTATATATATAAAATCCTCGTACGTTTGTTAGTAACGCATGATCTACGAAACGATAAAAGCGAATGGGCTAAAAATTTAACAATATATTCAGATTAGGGTCATTTGTGTTTTAGAATTATTTTCACCGCGATAAATTGCGGAGTGGTCAAGTTATTTGCAAAATTCGCATTTTCAGAACGATTAGACTGAAATTTAAAATGTATGTGTGGTATGTCTTGATAATAGTTTGTATGTATGGTTCTAACCGGTAGATGGCGCTGTAATGGACATATGGTCAATATACATTTTTTTTTTATAATTTGTTCCTGAAACTTGGGATGTATGCGTTTTTGAATGAAATATCAATGAATAACAAACCAATAAATGCCAAACATGACGGGCAGGACAACGTCTGCTGGGGTCAGCTAGTATATTATGAAAAAAAGAAGTAGAGAAATTTGAGCACCTGCTTTGTTATTGTTCCGCAAATCCAATGAAGGGATTTGGTGGGGTCTGACTTTATAGGAAGTATAACAGATAGTTATATTCACATTATTGATAACTTTGTGCATAAAACATTTTGTTTCCTATGAGGGGCAACTGGACCTGTAGTAGTAATAGGGACCTCAATTGGTCTATGGGTGACGACTGCCACCCTAACCTATCCTATCCAATTTAAGTGAAGAAGAAATGTTGGAATTTTTAAATAGATGTTCCAAAGCTAAGCGGCACGATCATAGTTGCGTAAAAAATGATAAAAGAAGAACTATGCAAAAATTCCCAAATTCAATGTGTTTGCTCAATATGCAGACTAAATTTATGTTGCTCAGGGCAAAATATTTTTTTTGAGTATTATTATAGAAAGCAATGTTACTATCCTTATTTACTTCATATTTTTCAATAAAAAATTTTAGATTGTACTATGTTTTGTTGTCTAAAGAACCAAAAGTGCTCTGACACACTTATTCATCTTTCCTCACCTGGCGGCTAAACAAAAAGAGATAATGGATTGTGGATGCTTTTTATACCCTCACTTTAGTGATTCGAGGGTATATATCATTTGCTACGGGCCAAAAGTGTAACACATCTATGGAATGACCCAAGACCCTAAGTATGTTCGGCGGGTATCCGTTTTGGATCATTTTAAGTCGAATGGGTAATATCCGTCTGTCTGTCTGCTGGCTGGTGCGCACGATAACTCTCGAAAGGAGTAACCGATTGACTTCTAATTTGGTATGATGTATATATATCTCAGGCTAAGGTCGATGAAGGGCCGTATTGGTACACTCCTTCTAGTAACTCCCCCACAAAGGGTTAAGATTTAGTGAAATATTGGTTCTTTAATAACTTCTATACTATTTATTCGAATCTTCTGATGTCCACACAAAGTATTAGTTTATTAGTCACTCTTCGAGAAAAATTAGCCAAGTTACCACACCCCTTTTGGTACCTCCCACGTAAATCGACCATTTGGCACCGAAAATTAACTGCTTATAGCTTTAATATTACTTCATACAATTTCTTGCAATTTTGTACAGTGTAATGCTTTTATAGTACCTACAGTCCAGTGAAAAGTGGTCGTTATTGACATACCCCTTTTGCTACCTCCCACACCAAGGGACTATTTTCCACCAAAAGTTAACAGCATATAACTTTAAAACCAGTGCATACAAATACTTGAAATTTTGTACAGTGTAATGGTTTTATAGTACCTATATTCCAGTGAAAAATTTACATTATTGCAATGTCCCTTTTGGTAACTCCCACACATAGTACCATATTGTACGTAAAGTTAACAGCTTATATCGTCGCTTGGATGACCAACTGCAGTAACTGACATTTTCAAAATTGTTCAGGAGAGCAGTTTTTCTGTTTTTGAGACAATGTCCATTCTTCTATTGTGTACTTAACTCCATCTTTTTCAATATTATTAACAAAAAAATAAAAAAAATTAATTATAATGCATGCTTTTCATAAACAATGCAGATAAGTCACTTTGTGGGAAAAAAATTATACTTAATGTCAGTTACGACTGATCACCGCCCAGCCCAAACGGCTAAAGCTAGAGTCATGAAATTTGGTATGATGGTAGTCCTTGCTATATAGAAATTTTAGGTGCACAATGGGTCAAAAAAGAAAAAAATATGGTATCACAGCCAAATCCAAACGGCTGGAGCTAGGATTGCAATATTTCGCGTGAGGGCAGCGCCTAGGGCGAAGATTCGGTATGAATCACAATTTTTCGAAATTAAAAAAATTTCCGCGCACATTGGGACAAAAAGGGATAAATATGGCACCAAAGCCAAGTCCAAATGGCAAGAGCTTGAATCGTCTAATATGGCTTGAGGGTAGCCATTGGAATGTAGACTAGACACAAGGAGGGGAAAAAATTTTAATTTGTGCAGTGGGTCAAAAATGTGTTAAATATGGCACAGTGGGGCAAAAAGTGTTAAATATGGTTCAGTGGGGGAAAACAAATAAATTTGTGCAGTGGGTCAAAAATGTGTTAAATATGGCACAGTGGGGCAAAAAGGGTTAAATATGGTACCGTAGTGCAAAAATGGTAAAATATGGTACGATATGGCAAAAAGGGTTAAATGTGGTAGAGTGCGAATTTAGCTTTTGGAATATACAGTATGTTTTTCTCTTAATAAATACTTATAGTGGTACTGTGATGCAAAAACGATTAAATGGTGTGCAGTTGTGGTTTAATAGCATTTAGAGGCACATAACTGAAAAGGGATAAATACTGTAATCTTTAGATTATCCTAGCGGGTGACATAGGCTATATTAGTTATTTATTGAGGAGGCGTGGCTCCGCGCAAATGAGCCAATTTGGAGTTATTATTTTCTTAGTGATTCCTAATGTTCCTACCTACGAATGGATTATCGAGATTCCTACTGTCGTTATCTGATGATTGGGACTGGACCTTGATCCCGTTTCGAACGCAATCGGTCCAAAAATGGGCAACGTCTACAATTATTTACCGTTTTTTGAGAAAACGGTAATATATATATGCATAAAATTTATACACCCGTTGTACTTTGACTAGACAAATCGAATGGCGGCCTTAACTCAATTTCTGAGAAATGGTCAGTTACGTCGGTTGGTCATCCAAGCGACGATATGTGTAATACTAGTGCATACAAATACTCAAAATTGTGTACAGTGTAATGTTTTTATAGTACATACCTACAGTCTGTCAAAAAATCTGCGTTATTATCACGCACCTTTTGGTACCTCCCACACAAACGAACCATTTTGTTAACAACTTATATCGTGAATACCAACACATACGAGGGCTGCTGTATATATTTCTGGCCTAATAATGAAAATGCGAATATTTATCATCAAAAATGGTTTTATTGTTTTTCAAAGTATTCTCCAGCATGATTTATACACTTTTGCATGCGCTCAAACCAATTGTCGAAGCACTTTTTCCACTCCGATTGAGACACCTCCAAAACATGGTTTTTGAACGCTTCAACAGCATCTTCTGTTGACGAAAATCGTTGACCACGCATTTTTCTCTTGATGTGCGGGAATAAAAAGAAGTCATTGGGTGCCAAGTCAGGGCTGTACGGCGGATGACCCATCAATTCGACGTTTTGGCCGGTCAAAAAGGCGCTGGTTTGAGCCGATGTGTGAGAGCTCGCATTGTCATGGTGCACAATGATTCATTTTCATTCTCTTGTTCGTTTTTCGAATTTCTGCGAAGACTTCAGGCAAACAAATTGTGGTGTACCACTCAGAATTGACCGTCCTACGTTGCTCAAGCGGAACAGTCGCCACATGACCAATTTTGCCGAAAAAACAGTCGACCATTTGCTTTGAAGTACATCTTCCACGAACAACTTTCGTTTGATTCGAAGACACACACGGTCGATTGCTGCTTTGTTTCGGGCTCATACGCATAGATCCAAGATTCGCCACCTGTGACGATCTTATAAACGTCTTTTGAAGCACCGCGATCGTATTTTTTCAAAATTTCTTTGAACCAATCGACACGAGCCTTTTTTGAGCGATTGTCAAATTGTGCGGGATCCAACGAGAACAAACCTTTTTTACTGCCAGGTGTTCATGCAATATCTAATGTATGATGGTGGAAGAAATGCCCAAGGATGCCTCTATCTCACGGTATGCCAAATGACGATCTTGCATTATCAGTTCACGCAACGCATCAATGTTCTCTGGACGACCTTCACGACCTTTGCCTTTGAGCGAGCGTCGGTCACGATTGAATTCATTAAACCAGTTTTCACAGTGCTATGGGATGGTGCTTCATCGCCATACAAATATTTAAGTTCATCGATGCACTCTTGTCGTGATAATCCACGTCGAAAGTTGTGAAAAATGATCGCGCGAAAATGTTCACGAGTTTATTCCATTTTTATTGCCAAATTGATTTTTTCAAGTCACTGTAAACAACACAAATGATGGTCGTACGTCAAAATGTTCTGAGTAAGTTTATGCTAAAAATGTCAAACTTTCCAATGGAAATGTCGGATGTCGCCAGGCAACACTTAGTGTTGCCCAGGCCAGAAATATATATAGCAACCCTCGTACTCGTATAAATACTTAAAATGTTTGCACAGTGTAGAGTTTTTAAAATTCCTACAGTCCTGTTAGAAATGCGAGTTATCACCTTACCCGTTTTAGTACCTCCCATACTAAAAGAGCCAAGACATACCAAAAGTAAGTAGCTCATAATATTAGCACATATACAGGGCATATATACATTGCTCACAAAGTGAGGGTATACCTTAGTCGGTTTACCCGACTACAGATTCTTACTTGTTTTGAATTTACTTTATCATAATTTTCTCCTCATGGAGAACCGCAACGGTTATTCTGTTTGCAGGAATAGGACATAAACCTCATTGGGGATTATGTTAATATAAAAACCGTCATTATCTTGTTAGAAAAGTCTCTGGAGCTATGAAAAAGTATATTACGGATATAAGTCCTCTCCGTTGTATAGATTGGTGGGGCAATTTCTCAATTTTTTCTCAGGTGGTAGCGACAGTTAAAATATTACTATGTGTGAAATAATAGAAGATTCCGAGAAGAAGCATAGAAGTTGTTATAGAATCAATATTTCACTAAATTGTAACACTTTATGGGTTACAAGAGCCTTATTATACCCTCTTTTAAAGTGAGGGTATAAAAAGTGAAGTCGAGCAATGTCATAATGCTGTAGCTCTGCAACATATGTGAACGTTAAACTCCATTTTTCCTTGACATCTTCAGTTTGCTGGGACACATTTTCCTTTTTAAACTTGTTTGGTTTTCACAATATATCACCGCAAAAATGGGGGGTCTTGGTGAAGTTGTGTTGCTGTTGTTGTGTCCAATTTCCCACACAGACAAATATACATATCGCATCTATTCAACAAAAGGGTATAAACTCAAAATTAAAAAATTTTCTGTGGAGGCCAAAAAATGTTCCCGTGAATGTTAATTTCAAAAAATTAATATTAACGGAAATATGTCATTGCAAGAAAATACAATTAAGAATATATTTTCATAATTTTTGACATATTTTTTAAATGTCAACAACATTAACGGAAGCTGTTTTTGGCATCTACTGAATTTTTTTCATTTTGAGTTGTTACCCTATTGTGGAACAGGTGCCATATGTATGTTCTCAGAGTTACGATTATTGCTACACATTTTGTATTTGACTGACACCACCGCCAGTGAGTCTTTTTATTGGTATGTTAGTAGGCTTGTAAAGCATAGATGTTGCTAGTTTCCTTCAACATTCTCCCCCACTTCCAGGCTCATTCTAGACTTGGATTCTGCTTGTATGATTTGAATTGTTTTCTACTACTGGTTTGAACACAGCACATCACCGACAAAAAAGCAGATGTAGAGTAGTAAATAAATGGCTCAAATGTCAAATCTATTAAATCCTATTTTTTCAAATTTTTTAAGTCGAAGCACTTGATGGATGCCAATTTTTTACTATTCATTTTTTCTCTCATATTTTTTATGGAGTTAATTTATTTGGGATTTGATCCATTCATATATTGTTTGCGTATTCTGCCCATTTCTGCCAATGTCGGTACCTGATGCTTTGGCATCATTGTATTGTGTAAATAAGTATTGTGTACTAAAATATTCATTAGACTGTTGCAAATGTATTTCTTGGATTTCTTCCTTCACTTGAGTAGACATCCCTTAAGGATGTGTATGTCATAGTTGTTGCTGAATGTAGAATAAATAGTACATATATACATCAAGGTCATTTTGCTGGATTTTAGTGAACTACCTTTAGGAGTATTGAATTTTACAAACTAGAGCGAAGTAATTAGGATATTCTCCTGGCTAAAGACCATCTTTGCCTCTATTATATGTATATCATAGAATGCAAAGTTGTTTAAAAACGGTGAAGCAAATACAATTACTTGACAGCTCAGTTCCTCGTATAGCTATTTCACGGATGCTACTCCGATCATTCAGCGAGGTTTACTTGTGATTATTCGACCAAAAATCCAGCTCTAAGAGGCATAGCTTCTTCCAAACCTCTAAGAATTATTACCTCACTTCTGTTGTTTCAACACGAAAATATCACGTCAAGGAATCGTATTTGACGACAGCTTGTACAAGAAACAAATTAGGGTTAGTTATGTAAAGGGTTTTCCAACAAGAGGTGTTATTTTGGTATTCAAAGAAAAATGTCATGTTTTGAGATAAATGATCGGATGTTTATTTCATAATAAAGAGGAAGGTATGCCGTTAATAATGAAATACAACATCAGCCAAATGGCCACCACGACCACGTTTACAGGACAATATCATTTTCATGAAATTTTTCATAACCATATCGCAAAGTTGCCTCGATAGCCTCACGAATTCTATCTTTGAGGTCTTGAATCGACGCTGGGCTGTTGGCGTAGACCTTATCCTTCACGTGGCCCCAAAGGTAGAAGTCGCAAGGTGTTAAATCACAAGATCTCGGTGGCCAATTGTGATCACCTCTTCGAGAGATAACACGGTCCGGAAACTTTTCCCGTAACAGAGCAATGGTTTCGTTTCTTGTGTGACACGTAGCGCCGTCTTGTTGAGAGTAAACGTTGTCCAGATCAATACCATCTAACTCCGACCTTAAAAAAATCATTAATCATCTCTCGATAGCGCTATCCATTCACCGTAACTGTTGATCTAACCTCATTTTCGAAAATGTAAGGTCCAATGACCCCGCCGGACCATAAACCACCAAACAGTCACACGTTGAGGATGGAGAGGCTTCTCAACAATAACTCTTGGGTTTTCCGAGCCCCAGATTCGACAATTTTGCTTGTTGACGTAGCCACCGAGGTGAAAATGGACCTCATCAGTCAAGATGATTTTCGATTTTTCGAATTTTAATAATTTCAATGCGTTGTTGAATCGTGTATCGTTCCATTTTTAGTAATGGCGTAGTTTCTTCTTGTCAAATGTCAAAGAATGAAAGTTTAAAAGTGACAGCTACCGAAATACCGGGTGATTCAAAATAACACCTCTTGTTGGAAAACCCGTTACAATATTTTCAGCTTTGAACATCGGGAACTTTGTTATGTATATTTCGATTTCTGGTATATTTAGATTTCGTCGAAGTGAAATACTAGAAAATATTTGCACATTTTAAGTAGAAATAAAGCAGTACCTCGAATTTAACCTAACTTCAGTTTCCAATCTTCAAAAATGTGTTAGAAAATGCAGTTTTTGGGAAAAGGACAAAGAAAATGCTGCACTTTTTCCAGAAACGAATCGCCATTGGATCACATTTGTACCATAGGTTTAAACATTAAAGAAATATCTAATATTTTATATTGATTTATTATACCCCATGTTTTGATATAGCCCTCACATATAAGGCCCCCAACGATATTACTTCTTGACGCTCTAGAGAACACATTTTTTTTAATTTGTCTGGCTGAAATTTACGTGTTTATATTTTACATTGCCCTGAATTTTCCCTAGCAAAAATGTGGCAATTCATTCCGATTAAACTTCTTGACGCCTAGTGATGCATTTTTAACCGATCATGTTGAAATTTAAGCATTTTTAATTTATGTTGCATTAAACCGTCCCTAGTGAAAATGGAGTATATTGGTCTATGTTTCTATATAACCAAACTATGAAGGTCACAGACAAATTTGACTTATTAGCGGTGTAAATTCTACGTTTTTTAACCGATGTTCCTGGAATTTTGAAATTTACTAAATTTAACCTGCAAAAATTTATAGTAATAAAGGTTTGATATAGCCCCTACATATTTCTCCGTGCATTGGTTGGAAAAGAATGGTGGAGGGTATTACACAGTCGGCCCCGACCGACTATAGTCTTTCCTTACTGGTTCTAAATTGGCGTATGTATTTGTCAATTGCCATAATTTTTTTTATTCATTTCAATGTCTTCATATATGGTATTTTAGATAACGTTTGCAATAACTATAATTTAACTAAGAACAGCAAAAGAGTCGTCCGTTACCTTGCAGAAATCTCCCACACCAAAATATCACATTTCATTTTATGTTACTCTGAAAGTGGGGGTATTCTTCAGTCGGTTCACTCGACTGAAATAGTTTTACTTGTTTGTTTTATTAATGATGAATTTTTAGATAGGAGATCTCGAACTGTTGTGGATATAACGAGTGGATCATCTAAAGGTTTATTTTTGATTTTTGTAATTGGCTGCGAAGGACAGATTTTATGCGAACAGTCCATTAATGATTCAGATCCTTAAGGTGAATATCGAGCAAGCCATTTGTGAGATAGATAAAGCTAGAAACTGCCACCAAAGTCTTGGAATTTAGCTAACAGGATACGCTACAGCGAAGCCTGCCGAGACAACCACATGAATGAAATCGTGTTCTATTAATAATGGGGGTGTTTTCTTTTTCGAATAATAAGCCGAACAAATTGATTTTTGATAATTTTTTTTTTATTTTAAAAAAGAAACATTAATTTGGTCCATTCTTTATACGACCCTTATTTCACGGCATGCATTCTGCATTCAACGTATTATTGATATCGTTTTGCATTAACTCTCTAACAGGCAAGACCGTCTACAGACGGTGTTCGCTTTTTGGGCTCCAGTACTGAATTAAAAAATATTTTAACCTCAAAATTGTGACAACTCTCTTCAGACGGTCCTGCTTGACAATTTGATATGTTCCCCAAATCAAAAAAATTAGCTCCTAAAATTATTTTTCCCATTTCGCTGTTTTTCTAATTTAAAAAAAAAACTACATTTATAATAAAGCGATCGACTTTTTTATTTTTACCAATAATAGTTAATTTTTATATGTATTTGGAGTTAACAAAAAATATAATTGTGATTTCTAATCGAAAAATATTTTTTCACTATTATTCACCTGACGTTCGTTTCGCTGACTTTTTTGACTACTAATTAAAAGTTAAGGTTATTTGGCTACATATACTTGGAAAAAAAAATTTCGGCTTCATACGATCATTTTTACGATTTGGCCTGTTAGAGGTTTAATAACGGAAATGTTTTTCCTTTCCAATAAAGCTATAATATGCCGAAAAAATATTTAAAATTGTTTTGCATTTTCAAATGAAACTTAAAATTTGGACCATCCTTTATAGCAAATCCATATTTAAATTTTCCATTCCATACCAAATTTACAAAGTTGTTGGTACATTTATGGAAACGTTGATAACCGGTGTCACAATTCTTATATACTCGATTTTCGACACACATTCACCTAATTATTTTTTCATTTGCTTTATTTACAGAAGCCCTACTGCAATCTCGTCCTTTGCCACACATACCACCAGGTTCTACAATCTTAGGCGGCGTAAGCGATACTTCCGATCTTTTGGGCCAAAGTCAAGATGGCATTTCCCTACATACCACACAATCACATAGTCAAGGACATAGTTCTACAACATCAGGTTTTGAATCTGCCCACAGATGGACTTCCAAAGAAAACCTTTTAGCACCCGGCCCTGAAGAAGATGATCCCCAGCTATTTGTAGCCCTGTACGATTTTCAAGCGGGTGGAGAAAATCAACTCAGCTTAAAGAAAGGCGAACAAGTTCGTATACTGTCATATAACAAATCGGGGGAGTGGTGTGAAGCACATTCCGATTCCGGCAATGTGGGTTGGGTGCCCTCGAATTATGTGACACCACTGAATTCGCTGGAAAAACATTCTTGGTATCATGGCCCAATTTCACGGAATGCCGCTGAATATTTGCTCAGTTCCGGTATAAATGGCAGTTTTCTGGTCAGAGAAAGTGAAAGTTCGCCGGGACAACGAAGTATTAGTTTAAGGTAAAGGGATTTTGAGACTCATTCCCCCATCATACACTGTCAATTCTAAATTATTTGTCTATATTTTGCAGATATGAAGGTCGCGTTTATCACTATCGTATTTCAGAAGATCCAGATGGCAAAGTTTTCGTTACAGCTGAAGCCAAATTCAATACTCTAGCCGAACTTGTACACCATCACAGTGTACCGCACGAGGGCCATGGACTGATTACACCCCTCCTGTATCCAGCACCAAAGCAAAATAAACCAACAGTATTCCCCCTCAGCCCGGAACCCGATGAATGGGAAATCTGTCGTACGGATATCGTCATGAAACACAAACTGGGTGGTGGGCAATACGGTGAAGTATATGAAGCCATATGGAAACGTTATGGCAATACCGTGGCTGTAAAAACACTCAAAGAAGACACAATGGCCCTAAAGGATTTCCTCGAAGAGGCAGCCATTATGAAAGAGATGAAACATCCCAATTTAGTGCAACTAATTGGTAAGTAATTTACCCATCAGAGGAAAGTATGAAAAGTCGAAAAAAAATATGAAAAATTAATGAAAGGAAAAATCAAGTATTACTTACTAACTTGCAGCCCATTTGCATTTATGCTTAAGGCAAAAATTTTAAATTGTAGATAATTATCTGCTATCTTTAGATTATAACAATCTCATATCTTTATTAGAGTAGTAATTTTCTCTTATGAGTAGTTGTAATTGCTAATCCTCATGTACACGATAATTCTCGAAGGGAATGAACGAATTACTTTGAATTAAATTGTATGTGGTAATATCTTATCCACATAATGTTTAATTGCGAAGATGTGTCGTATTATCCTTCTCCTTGCAGTTTCTCTCCCACCAAGAATTAATATCTATTGAAATACCGAAACCTTTATAAGTTATATACGATATACATACATACATACAAAATCATACGAAAACTATTTCTCCTAAACTTGTTTAGCAATCATCTTAATATCTTCAAATTTCGTATTTTAGATTACCTTTTTATAATGTCAATAGTGTGATTAATAATGATAGAACATTGTCTCTCCCGTTCTGTCATAAATGACCAAATTCCATTGTACATTCCTCGGCAAGTGAGACTTCTTAGTTGTTTTGAAATGTCTGTGGCCTATTGTGAAACTGAGTATTGACTGTATTTTTTTCCCTATGTATTCCGTGGAGCATAAGCGAAGTAAGAATTCCAAGGAGGATATTAAAATATTGCGTTTCGAGTTTTTGTACTATTCAGCACCCTAGATCTTTTTCATCCGTTCCTCAGAAAGTCACATAAGAAATTCTATATTTCCATATAAGAAACTGAGAATTCGTTCCAATATCAATAAGCCATAATCGCAGGAACCAACATAAAATGTCTTTGTTTTAAAGTTAAGTAAGTAGGTAAATTTAGAAACTAGGAAGCTTTTTATTCCTTTTACATAGTTTTGTTACTTAAACTGTATTAACGCGAAGAATAGCCGATTTAGCAAGATTGTCATTATAATGAACAATAATTCTGTTACATTTTTCATTAAAATAAATACATATGTACATATATGCAATTGTTTTGCGAAGTCAAAAAAAACTATGAAAACAAGCTAAAAAAGCAGTCTGCTTTCTTTAAGTAAAATTTAATTTCCTCGCTCAGATCGAATTATACTTAAATGCGATTATAATTAATACTAATTCCTACTAATATGTTTACAGGCGTTTGCACACGAGAACCTCCATTCTATATTATCACCGAATTTATGTCTCACGGAAATCTCTTGGATTTCTTACGTTCCGCCGGCCGTGAGACTTTGGATGCAGTAGCTCTGCTTTATATGGCTACCCAGATAGCTTCGGGCATGAGTTATTTGGAATCTCGCAATTATATTCATCGTGACTTGGCAGCCCGTAATTGTTTGGTGGGCGACAATAAGTTGGTAAAAGTGGCCGATTTTGGTTTGGCTCGTCTGATGCGTGATGACACCTATACGGCACATGCGGGCGCCAAGTTTCCCATCAAATGGACCGCCCCCGAGGGATTGGCATACAATAAATTCAGTACGAAATCGGATGTATGGGCATTCGGTGTGCTTTTGTGGGAAATAGCCACCTACGGCATGTCACCATATCCGGGCATTGATCTAACCGATGTCTTTCATAAGCTGGAGAAAGGCTATCGCATGGAAAGACCGCCAGGATGTCCACCAGAAGTATATGATCTAATGCGTCAGTGTTGGCAATGGAATGCAGCGGATAGACCGACATTTAAGAGCATACATCATGCTCTGGAACATATGTTTCAGGTGGGTGAAATATGGGAAAGTGGTTGTGGTGTTGTTGGTGGTGGTGGTGGAGGAGTTGGTGTTGGTTACCTTGTAAATGATGACGACCATGATATTGATGGTGACGATGAATATGAGGACGATGGCATTGAGCTTTGATTTATACTCACGGAAGATCGTGAGTGCGCACAAGATCAAAATCATGGCTATAACAACAATGCTGCTTTACAACTACATTGTAGAGACATTACTAATAAAAAAAGACTAGAAATCAATTGTTTAGATAAAGCAAATAACAATAATAATGGACAAGCACATCTTAATTTCTTCGATCTGCAGGAATCATCTATAACAGAAGCGGTCGAAAAACAATTGAATGCCACGACGACAGCGACAACGACAAACATCGGTCAAAGTTTAACGCCACAAATGGCCAAAAAGGGTATTCAAGGCAACTCGCAAACGACAGTGATAGGAGGCGGCGGCGGAAGTGGAAGCGGTAATAGTGGTGGAGGAGGTCTTACACCGGGTGGTCATCACGATCAGCAAGCCAGTACACCAATGTCGGGTAAGCGTTGTAAATGTATTATCAAACAAAAAAACTTTTACAAGCTCTGATAGTTACGAATGGAAGAATAAATCAAAGATATTGATCTCTGAATTAAGTAATATCTGTCTGAATTCGTTGTCAGATATTGCAAAGTAGGCTTTTGTATAAGAATTAAATTTCCCAACAATTATTTTAAAACATATTGTATTTTTTTTGCAGAAACTGGTTCAACCTCTACAAAATTGTCAACTTTTTCCAGCCAAGGGAAGGGAAACGTACAGATGCGTAGAACCACCAATAAGCAGGGCAAACAGGCACCAGCTCCACCTAAAAGAACAAGGTAGTGTAGCATCGTTGCGGTATTTTTATTAGAAATTATTATTAAATTAATGTGGTGTCTCATTCCTCCTTTCCCCCCGAATGTAGCCTCCTGTCATCAAGTCGTGATAGCACTTATCGTGACGAAGATCCCACGAGTGCATCCACCCGACAACTGATCGATGATATGCACACAAATGGTAAAACAGTTTACAGATCGTTTACCCTAAGTAGAAATTGTAAACCCTTACATTCGACCTATTATTCTGCTTTCAACAACAACTACAACAACAATATCAGCAAAAACTATAGCAATAACAACAACAACAATAAAAGCAATGTTGTTAACCCCTCTTCTTGTACACAAAAGTTACTGAAAAACGAAATTCAAAATTCACTTCCTCCCAATCCTTCAACGGGGTTTGCTATTAAAAAGTCCTCTTCATGCAGTAGTTTTCTAGTTGATATATTATTTCGAGGTATTTGTCCGAAGCGCAGTAAGATGAAATGTATTTTATTTTTTTTATACTTTTGATTTGTTATGTTTATTTTGGTTCGTTTCCTTTTTTCGTATTTGTTAACATTATAAAACTGCTTTTTGTTGGTTTTTAGAACACTTCTATTTAACCCTTATTTCTTTCTTTATTGTTTTCAAGGTGTTGTTTATTTGGTGCGCAATACTGACATACACTAACAATGCTTTTTATTTACATATTTCGATTCTGTCATATTGGTTGTAATTGTCCTGTAGGTGAAGTACTAACAAATGTTGTTTCTTTTTATTGGTGTTTATCCATAATACATATAACCAAATAGATAATACCCAGGCTCAGACACTAATAATACCCAGGTTTATATATTACTTGATCAATGTAGACGACATTCTGTCCATGTCATTGCCTTTGTGATGTCGATTTCACTTCTTTTTTATATATTTAATGTTAATATAATATGAATCAGGAATTCATAGATTAATTCGTATACACAATTAATGTCGTATCAAATTATAGCGAAATAATAAGCCATCTATATGCTTTATGTGTTCACTGATCAATATTTCAAGGTGTGACAAAATTAGTATACCCCTCATATGGTGGAGGGTAAAAAAACTAGCCCGAACGAGATATTTATGACATTCAGGAAATAAATAAGCGATATGTCTGAAACTGTTTAAAATATTGTTTTGGCAAATGTTATAAATATTTCAGATTTCGATTTATTTATAATGGCAAATGCAATTATGGGGAAAATAATTTCGAAACAAATATTTTAAAAATTAAAAAATGCCCAAAGAGTTTAAAATTGTTGTATTGTTTGACTGAAGTTTATTTATTAATAATTTAAAAACTCTTTTGTGTTAGAGAGCCACAAGAGAGGTTTCGATTTCTGTGCCTCCAACACGAATTCGTCTTCTGGAAAAATGTCCCGGACAAGTGCTTTAAAAAATATCTTGGGTAAAAGTTTTAATGCAATAGAAAATCGTTCAATCAATTAACAATGTAATTATAAAGCAGATAATTAAGTTCGGATGACTTTTCCTCCTTAAATCCGAATCTGGCGCAGCAGTAATACATCGCGCTATTTGGATAAATTTTCATAAGAAGTTGTATTGAAACAAGACTTGGATATTATACACACTTGCATACGTATTTAATAAACTAAAATTAATAAGCAGATGGTTTTGCTGCTGCATAGATTACCTCCTGAGGAAATTAAAATATTGCAAATACTATTAGACATTCCTAAACAACTTTCTCTACATCTCTGTTACTATCATTAATTCCTGTTATATCATTTTTATTTATTTGTCCTGTGTTGTTTTATCCATGGAATTTATTTCGGTTTTACATTTATTTTCTTGCTACGCTTTGGAATGTGGAAAATGTATTAAATGAATTTTTGCTCGCCTTAACCTCGCAACGATTTAGAAACAACATGACTCCACTTCAAAAAATCCCATAACCATTATCTCCATTGCTTCTTTCCTTGCCTTTGTCATATATAAAAATTACATATCTATGTATGTTCTTTTCTATTTTTATTGCAATCAGGTCTGACTCGTGATATTAATAATCTCAATCAGCGTTATGATTCCGAAAATGATAACACTGGCGGAGGCGATCCGGATACTGATCATACTGGCGATAGTTTAGAACAGAATACAACAGCACATCAACATCAGCAGAAAATGCAACATTCCATGCATGTTGCTGGCAATAATATAGCAGCCCGGGGAGCTCAGACACATTCCTCATTTAAAAGACCTACGCCTGTGATGGGTAATCGTGGCTTGGAAACCCGCCAGAGCAAAAGATCTCAACATGCAAGACCAGAAAACGCAAACCCAAATACTACCGGAGTTGCCCAACCCATACAGGTTGGAGCTTTGGAGGTAATGAATGTGAAACGTGTGGTCAATCGTTATGGTACTCTGCCCAAGGTTCAAAGAATAGGACAATTTTTGGATAGTCTTGAGGACTCAAATGAGGGCACACAACCAGGTATTCTTCCTCCTCAGCCTAACCCCAATTGTGTGACTAACGGACACAGTGGCCGTACTTTGGGGTCCACCGTGAAAACTCCAGCTGCCGTTCCACCTCTGGCGGCACCATTGCCTCAGCAAATGATTCGCAGTAATTCGTCTGGTGGCGTGACTATGCAGAACAACGCCTCAGCCAGTTTAAACAAACTGCAACGACATCGTACTACCGCCGATGGTAGCAGCATGATGACCTTCTCTTCCTTCAGGGGCAATAGTTCGAGTAGCTCTCCAAAACGTAACCAGCAACCAGCTTTGGCTAATTTGGAATTTCCTCCGCCACCATTGGATTTACCACCACCACCAGAGGAATTTGAAACATTGCCCCCTCCACCACCACCCCAGCCAGAATGTGATATTGTTCCTCCTTTCCCTATGCAGACACAACAGCAACAATCGCAATATTCATTGGGAAATTTGTCTGCCAAAACTAGTTGTAATGATGTCTCCAACACTGCTCCCAGTGTGGAGGAGGCCAGCTCCAGATTCGGCGTGTCATTAAGGAAACGAGAACCTTCGACAGATTCTTGTAGCTCATTGGGCACTCCTGCTGCCGCACCCGTGGCAGCTGATAACAATAACGGAAATCCAAATCAAGAAACTAATATGAAGGAAAAACTCATGGCTGAAATTAAGGATAAACAAGTTAAAGAGAGCAGCTCTGCTTCAGCAAATATTCAAAATGGAAACGCCAGCGGTGTTGATCCCGTATCTCTGCTAGTCAGCGAATTGGCGGAAAGCATGAATTTACCAAAACAAACTAAAGTTGCCACTAGTAATCCATCACCGAAGTCGCCAGCTGCTGTGGAGAATAACGCTAGTAATTCGAATACATTCAAAGCCCAACTAAAGAAGGTGGACCCCAAGAAGATACCAACACCCCCTCAAAAGCCTGACACACAATCTAACATTATTGATTTTAAGGCCCATCTACGTAGGGTGGAAACGAAGACAAATGCAGATACAAAAGATAAGGAACCGCCCAAAAAAGACTATGAAAAGGAAGCGATAAATCAAGCAAAGTCCACAACAACAGTTTCAGCGACGACTACTAATTCCAAATCAATCATAAATTCG
Source organism: Eudasyphora cyanicolor (assembly GCA_963930755.1). Lineage (NCBI taxonomy): Eukaryota > Metazoa > Arthropoda > Insecta > Diptera > Muscidae > Eudasyphora > Eudasyphora cyanicolor. Next base: position 288,738,145 of record OZ005735.1, read on the forward strand.
GGTTCATCAACACTGAATCGCAAAGACGACACGAAATTCACCACGACTACAAACGCCACGGGACAGCAAACACAAAAGACTGAAATCAAAATTGATTTACAAACTGCGCATCAACAACAACAGCAATCCCAAAATGCCAACAATTCAAATTCGAATGCCAATAATATGACAGAAAATGCTGCTGAAACGCCACAGCCACAACCAGACGCGGTAGAGGGTGGTAAGAGACGTAGTACAGGTAGTATTAATAGTTTGAAAAAATTATGGGAGCAACCAGGTCAAAGCCAGCCCGACTATGCATCCACACAAAATATGCAAGGAAACTCCAGCACGAATAGCCAACCAAATCAATTGTCACCAAAATTTGCATTTAAACCCTCTTCGACTGTGGCAGGTGGTCTGACAACGCCCACCACTGCCACCGCCAATAATTCAATATCCACCAACAACACCACAACCACCACCATGCATCAACGCACTCAAATATCACCAAGATCTAGCAATAATAAACCACCACCACCAATGCAACCCCCACCACCACCTCCTCCCCAACAACAACAACATCCAATACAGCATCACCATCAGTCCAATCCCTATACCACCAACACCACGACCACCACAGCAACTACACATTTAACCAATTCCATTTCGACACAATTTACAGAACTTTCCACTAGCAATAATGGTCTCGTCACCAGCGAGCAGCAAGAAAACTCAACAACACACGGCAATAATGATCTCATGACACAATCAATGTTCGTAGAGAATACCACCTCCACGACGGGCAGCAACAAACTCACCTCTTCGATCGTAAACAAGCCGGCCGTCCCACTCAAACCCACCAAACTCACCATCTATGCCACACCAATGGCCCAGAAGATTGCATCGGCCGGGGGCAATACCGACATTTCGACCAGCACAGCTACACCGAACTCCACACAAATATCCCGAGAGAGTATTTTGGAATTGGTCGGTCTACTCGAGGGTTCCCTCAAACATCCCGTCAACACCATATCCGCCTCACAATGGCTGCAGTTAAGTGATAAATTGAATATTTTACAAAACTCCTGCGTGGTTTTTGCCGACAATGAGTGTATGCCACCACACTCGAAGTTTCACTTTCGAGAGTTGGTCACTCGGGTGGAGACCCAATCGCAGAGTTTACGTACCGCCGGTACGAAAAATGTCCAGGATAACGAGCGTTTGGTGGGTGAGGTTGGCCAATCACTGAAACAGATAACGAATGCATTGCATAGGTAAATATTAAGAAATGGGGTGGGCGGGGAATTGTGGTTAGATGCAGAAGGGAATTTCATAAAAAGACAAAAATGAGACGCGATTCTGCATACGTATGTAGGTAGCGTAGCGATATCCAAAGAAATAAAAGACAAAATATTAATACTGCTACTTGTGACGGCGGCAGCGGCTAGAGTTGTTGCGAAATTCCCTTCTATATCTTGTGAAAAGTAAAAAAAAAACTACATACATTGTTTAGGATGTTTCGAAATGGCAATAAATACAACACATGGAGAAATATGTGTGTTGAAGCAGCACATCTATTGCCCATCAGTCGCTTTTGTTTTATGGTTTTGCTTTCAAAGAAAAGTTTTAGAATATATGTATGTAGTCATTTGCAGGTTTTACGCGAACAAAATCTATAACTCGGGCTCGAAACATTTTTACACAAAAATTTGGAAATTAAATTGATATTAAGCGGTCATGTGTAGACTTCTCCATGTACGGGAATTATTATTTATTTATTCAATAGGTGTACGATTATATAACGCTTTATTTAGAATCTTACGGAAATTGTATGTAGAAGAATGCATGTTATTTGAATTTTACCAATAGAATAGCTTTCTAATTACTACACCTTTTATGACGGCCTAAAGCAATAAATGAATTACAAAAAACGGCTTCCACCATAAAAAGTACTTATTTCAAATTGTTATTAACAATTAATTTGATCGTGATAACCTTTAACGATAATTAGAGTAATACAATAAATCAATAATAGGGCGCGCTAGCATCTAACTATCGGCCGAAAAAAGAATGTTTCAATTAATTTGCAAATTATCAAAATTATCGGCAAACATTCGAAATGGCGGCCACATAAACAACAACAATAAAATCTATCTATTGTTGGCATATATGTATATATACCATTCGAAACATCTTAAACAATAAATATATTGTTTTCAATTTTTTGTTCAAGCATTTTTATGTCTCGAAAACCACAATTCAAAATTTTCGTTTTTAAACTAAGAAAGGTATATATTATTATTTTTAAGCTTTAGAACTTCTTTATACATAAATTTATACTCTTAAAATATCGTCGTATATATATATTTTTCTTGATCATCTATATAAACAGCAACAAAAATGATATATTTATAAAATCTAGTCATATAACAAACAAAAAGCAAAAGATAATTATACATTTAACAGGAAAATTAAAAAGAAATTACATAATGGTAATAAAATTATTTAAAACAAAAATACCCGAAACATATTCTAAAACCAACTAAAAACGAATAAAGAGGAAAACTCCATTTAAACAGTAGAGTGTAGAATTTCATTATATATATAAAACAAATCATACATCATAATATTTATCATCCATCTAAATACACACACACGCGTATACATGCATATAACAGATCATTTAGCTATTTTAAAGAACAAAATATTTCCAGATTTTTTTAATTCTATTGTTTATGAAACACAACAATATTAATATCCAATTACGACTACTTTATTTCTCTTAAGATTTCTGTTTGTTTCTTCAGTTATTATACATATGTGTAACCACAACTCCCTTTATTAATTCCTATATTATTATTATTATTATTATTTTGCAACCTTTTTCATGTATTTATTTAAAATGTTTATTATTAATAGAGTATTATATTATTTTTAAAAAAGATTGTTTATTTTTTTCCTATCAAGCCAAATTAATTTTTAAATAAAAATTATGTTTTTTTATTACATTAAACACAACCAACAAAGTAATGATAATTATATAAGACTTCAATAAAAATTTTAAGTCACTATCTTCCAAATAATACAAAATTAATAATGTTTTATTTTTGTTGGCCAGTCACAGATATTCTCAGAATTTGTCATTGGTAAGACAGATAAATCTTCCTTTCGTAATGGACACTTATGTATATGATGGGCCATACTTGTTAATTGTACATTTCATTGAATGAAAACTTCGAAGGTAAAGACAGTATTTAGAAATATCATCTTAATGTTACACTAACATGGTTAGTTAACCATGTTCTGTTCGATATGCAAAAATAAAGAAAAACAATGGGTTTTGAATTGAGTTATTTTGGTTATGGATTTTAAATTAATATATGGGGGATTTCATATCAAGTGAGTGAATTTTTAAAATCGATGTCTTCTTATTGCGATGAAACTTGCACCAACTGTAGTCCTATTTTATAGTAGTTATCACAAAAATTTTAAACCAGATCGGTTAAGGACTGTCCGTTTTGTCCCATCCAAATAACTTTCTACCTATTGCACTTTGAAAATTTTGGCCAAGGGGTTTTCGATAGCTTTTTTTTCAATCTTTTTTTAAAAAAATAAAAAAATTTGCAAAAATATTCTTTGCGAAATTAAAAATTGTTTTTGCATTTTTGTCAAAAACTACTTTTTTATTTGTATTTTTTTTTGCTCAAGCGAAAGCTTGTGCCATTTGCTTTGACAGCCTAAAAAGAATTTATGGTATGGGACTCGGTATAACTTTTTTTTAATTTTTTTTTTTCAATTTATTTGGTATTACTGCGTAAGTGGCTAACGTGTTTGTGAAATTTTAAATTGAAACTCGTACCCAAAAACAAGATAAATTTGCCTTTCCAACGGTATATAACATGACTAAATAAAGTTACATATACTCGATACTATAATTCGCACAATATGTACCCCTCAAAAATAAAATCACTGTTTTTCTAAAGAAATAGTTAAAATTTGTATTTTTCTAATTTATTTGTAATTATAATTAATTAAACATATAATAATAGATCAAAATTAACAGAAAGTACTAAATAATAATAAATAATATAATATTGGAATATCCGCTTATTTTCCGTTTTTTGTCAGTCGTTTGTTAGCGTTACTAGGTTCTGCTGCTGTTTTCACTTTGCCATTTTTTGTCATATTGAAGGTAGTTTCAAGCGCTCAGTTTATGAATGTGATTATTATTGGTGAACTATCGGAAGTCCCAAGGACAAGTTTTTTAAACAGGTACACATATTGTTGAGGTTTATATATCGAGTCTTTCGTCCGCTTTTTACAGCCGTTTGTTGTCAAGCGCTAATTTTTTGTCATATTTATAGGATAGGGTTTTCAAGCGCACATTTTATGAATGGAATTTTTATTGTTGAACTATTGGAAATCCAAACAAGTTCTTGAATCAAGTATTATGATACCTGGCTTCAAAAAGTGTGTGTCGAGGTAGGTTTTTCGGTCAACCTACATATAAGCCCTTGTTGACCCTAATGAAAACTTAAAATTCGTTTCATTCGTTAAATATTAAAGGTTTTGAGGGAATTTTGATATTAAGCCGTCAGAAATATATCGTGTATCTGAAGAATTGTGGTACTTTTTGTTGAAAGGATTAAAACAAAACACACTGTAATTTTGTTTATCAAGCTTTGCCTTTTTAGGAGCCATATCCATTGTGAAGATTAATTGTATGAATAACGCTTTAATATAACACTGTTTGTCCAGATTCACACTTGCATTTTTTTCTGCTGAATTGCAGTGTTTGTGGGAGAGGGACGCAGTTGGTAAGGGGGGAGAAAAAAATCTTCCGTACTCGCAATTTTTTTGCAATGCGTTTTGCGTTTTCTTTCGCTGTAAAGTTTTTCGACATTTCCATACTGCTTTTCATTTAATATTCGTTGTTTTGTGCTCGGTTTAACATTTTATTATCACATTTCTTGTCATTGAAGTTTGAAATACCTATTCTCGAATTCCTGTGACAAGATAAAAGCTTTTTAATTTTACAATTGTTGACATTGTTTCCCAACGAATAAAATATATTAAAAAAAGCTTTTTTGTATGAAGAAAACTTTTGAAGTTCATAATTTTTCAATATGGCATATCATTTTTATATGTGTGTATACGAAAATTGGAAAAAATAATTCAGACAAGAATTATGCAATGATATGGAACACGTTGGAAGATTCTTGCTCTTGTTTCCTACGTACAATTTATATCCATATTGATTAGAAACTAAGGTCACGCTTCTTTAAGGGAAGAAAATCGTGCAAGACCAAAATGATTTTTTGCAGGCAAATTGTCCAAAATGCAAATTTCAATCTTTCAATTCAATCTTCCCTTTCTTTTATCAACAATGGTAATAAAAATATTTCACTTAAAATAGCTTTCGCCATAAGAAAAGGAGTTTTTGTAGAGAAATATTCATTATCATGTGCTATTGGTGTTGTGACAACTATCATTGGAAATTTTAACAAAACTGTTTTTATTTGAATCCTAGAATAGCAAATTGTGTTTATTGTCACAAAAGTAGTTACTATCACAAAAATTTGCTTATCACTCGGTCGAGAATAGGGCTCTAAATATGAGTCGACTGATGCCAGGGATGATACTATTCGTCAGTAAGAGTTGGCGGCAGAAGAGAATAATTCTGTGCATCTTGAATGAGTTAAACGCAACATTTCGATCCGAACATGAAGATGTCAAAATTGGATTAAAAAAATTTACCCAACTTAGGCCAAAACATTGTGCTTTGGCAGGAAGCAGCGGAACTCACACAGTATGCGTTTGTATTTATCATGAAAATGTGAAGCTGATGTTGAAAGAAATCGACTTGAAGTATTTTACAAATGATTCGCCAGCACAACAATTGAACAATTGCCGACATTGACTTAATTAACCATGTGGTCTAATCCAACAACTACTTGCCACTTAGACGAATGTGCAAATTGCCCGGGAACCACATTCATCAAACAGAACCCGATCGATTCATTTGATTGATAACGTATTAAGGATGTTAAATATGAATCCTGGCTGCAGTCTGAAAGATGCACATTGAAAACATTGATCTTAAATGTGGATAAAATGTGTGCCGAACTATTAAACTTGAGAATCCACGACTTTCTAGTCAGAGAGCAATTGTCATTCTTCAAAGACTTGAAAACACATTTGAAGACTGTTGAATGCGTTATTTCTTATGATTTCGCGGAGAACTACAAGTATATTTTACCGCATGCAATACAAGCTTTCCATTTCAATAACGACCAAGCAACTGTATTCACAATAGTAAACTATAACATGCAAAATCAACAGCAGAGCCTAGTGGCGTAACAAACGATTGACATAAAAAAAAACGAAAATAAGCGGACATTCGAATATTATATTATTAATTATTATTTACTACTTTCGGTTAATATTTATCTATGTATATATTATTACTAGCTGACCCCAGCAGACGTTGTCTGCCTGTCCTGTTTTGAATGTTTTGATTTGTTATTCATTGACATTTCACTCAAAAATGCATACATCCCGAGTTTCAGGAAAAAATCATCAACAAAATTTATATTGACCATATTTCTGCTACAGTGCCATCTACCGGTTAGAATCATGAATACAAACTATTATCCAGAAAATCCGCACAAACATTTTAAATTTCAGTAAAATCGTTTTAGAAATGCGAATTTTGCAAATAACTTGACCACTCCGCAATTTATCGCGGTGACAATAATCCTAAAACACAAATGACCCAAAACTGAATATATTGTTAAATTTCCAGTCCATTCGCTTTTATGGTTATGGAGATCAAGCGTTACTAACAAACGTACAAAGGATTCTGTATATAAAGATATATTTAATTAATTATAATTAGAAATAAATTAGAAAAATAAAATTTTTCGTCATTTCTTTAGAAATACAGTGATTTTATTTTTGGGGGAAACATACATATTGTGCGTAGTATCCCAGCAAAATCTTGGTAAGTACCTGTCATTATTCCCTGCATTACCAAATAATGACATCTCATTATTCGCTGCATTACTTTCGGCTTATTCATAATGACTTACCAATAATAAGAGAAATAAGTAATTTTTTGTTATCAAAATCATTTTGGCAAATTTTTATATAATGCAATTTTGTCTATATGTGGGTTATTGTACAAGATTTATTTATATTTCAACATCTTTTCGAACAATACTTGCAGCTTTGAATGAAAAAAACCAGAAACTCGAATCTGGCATGAGGACATTGTTTGTTTCGAGAAATATACGCAACAATATGCACAAAATCATTTTAAATGGCCATTTCTACATAATACTACTTATTTTATAACTTATTGGTATTGCATTATTCAAGTACATAAAATCGAGCTACAAATAAGTACTTATTATGCTACTTTATTGTATGCTTTTGGGAAGTACTTTCCTTCAATGACATCCCCTTCATTAAAATAATGAGAAAAGTGGCTAAATAATAAGTACGAACTTTGCTTACTCGTCGGATTATTTGGTAATGAGAAATTTTGCTGGGATCAAGTTTATACAACTTTAGTTAGCCATGTTATATACCATTAAAAAGGTAAATTTATCTAGTTTTTGGGTATGAGTTTCAATTTAGATTTTCACAAACACGTTAGCCACTTAAGCAGTAATACCAAATAAATTGCAAAAAACACATTTTAAAAAACGTGATTTGGAGATGCCCTTGATTGATATATTTGCAGGTCCCATCCCAAAAATTCCTTTTAGGCTGTCAAAGCAAATGGCATAAGCTTTCGCTTGAGCAAAAAAAATTAAAAATAAAATATCAGTTTTTGATAAAAATGTGAAAACAATTCTTAATTTTTTTGCGAATTTTTTATTTTTTTTTATAAAAATAATGAAATGCTATCGAAAACACTTTGGGCAAAATTTTCAAAATGCAATAGATAAAAAGTTATTTGGATGGAACTAAAGGGCCGTTTGACCAAAATGTAAAATATCAACACCCTCCAACACGGACAGTCCTTAACCGATCTGGTTTAAAATTTGTGTCATAACTACTATCCAATTGGACTAAAGTTGGTGCAAGTTTCATCCCAATCAGAGGACATTGATTTTAAAAATTCACCCACTTGATATGAAATCCCCATATTTCTCATTTCATGCAAGTGTGTCCCATAAACAATATATTCTAAGATATGACTTATTCCTGGGAAAGACATATGTAGATATATTACTAATACTCAGAAATTTATTTCATACTATTTGCTCTGATCTTTAAAAAATATTTAAAAATACATTATGTGAAATTAAATTTGAGATGTGACACTTTTGCACGAACTTAGCGACATGTAACTGAATTAAAGTCAATGTTTTTCATTTCATATGTAGTCTATATTTGGACTATACATTGATAGAAATACAATTAATTGAGGAACATTTCGTAAAGTAGACTCAATACTAAAAACCTTAAAAATCAAATTTTCTTAACGTAAACTACCTGTAATTTGCGTGAATTTTATAAAAATTTAAAGATTGTCCGTGAGAACTTCAAACATGAAATAATTCGTAAATTCTCTTCGGTTGTTGAAAAACTATTGATGGAGATGGTTTCACAGTCTTGCAATACGAACAGCAAATGATTGTTCATGAATCGTTCGGTTGAAGTGTTCGATCAGAATTTGAGAATTTCTACAAGAATTTGAAAAGCTCAAATCTGAAAAAAGATAAGATGGTCTGCCGGACTCAACATTTTCCCAATATTTCCGAGATGTTTAGTGTTTTTTTAATTGTAAGTAGTTAACATATTCATGTGATCATTCAAATAATAAATAAATAAAATTCGAAAATAAAATTAATACCCACTTACTATATGCGTCACGTTTAAAAACGTCTAAAGATGATGGGTAGATTTAAGAGAGAACCTGCTCTTTTGCTGGTTCTCTCTTTCAGTGAATGAAAATCGCAAACACCATAAATCCAAATCAGTTTAGTAATTTATCAAGCCCCTGATTGATTGTACAGCTCCTGAAATGCGTACAGCAAAGGAATGCAAATTTGCAATTTTATTTAATTTATAACAAGTATTAAAACCATATTTTTTAAATAAAAACCAATATCTGTTTGAAAACAAAACATACAAATAAACGTGAAGCTATGTAGATTTGATATTCCGATATCGATGTCCGTTTTGCTGCAATTTTTCGAGAAAAAATCAAATATTTAAAACTCAATATTTTTATAAAACTAAACTAAAATAAAAAATACATGGATACAAAAAAAAATTATATATTCGTAATTTAAACGAAAGACAGGATGATATGCTTTTTTAGAAATGAACTTACGATTTATGTTGAATTTAAAAACAAACTTACTACAAATCATGATGAAACTCAAAACAACGCATTTTTCTTAAAAAAATCGAAAACCAAATATTAAAGTAAATATAAAAAAAATACAAAATAATCATAACATCCAAAACTTATATTTGTATGTGTCGGTGTGAATTATTATTATTATTATCATCATTATATATACATACTTATATTCATACATATAACAAACTCAAAAAGTATTTAGGCTTTAACACGTATTTATACATCTTACGAAAACGATTATTACAAATACAGTTCAAGAAAACAAAACAAATAAACTATCATCCATCGTACGACAAAGAGATTGATAAATTTCTACTATATCATTTGCTAAAATGTTTTCATTCAAATGACAAATGTTTTTAGCCATTTAATTAAAATGTTAGTCATTTTTACTAATTAATTAATTTTAAATCATCATTATACATAACATAAACTCAACATAGGAATAACACACACTTTTACAATTGATTGAATTTTTCTATTTGAAATAGAAAAAAGGTTTTATTTTAAATCCTCATTAGTTTGTAAACGTTTTTATTTTGAATATTAAGCCAATTTGTTTCTAAAGGATAAGGCGAATTAAGGGAAAACGTATATGATTAACGAAAAACTATATTAAAAAAATTCGAAACAAATATACATATAATAGTTTTGTCATACCAAAACAGTATTTTAATAAAAAAGAACGAAAGTAAAACTGTAAGTACAATTTGAATTTTGACAGTGATAATTGCTCTTATTATTTATTTATTTTTTTGTTGGAGCATCAATAGAACATTTCATCCATTCCCAATTTTTATAATAGTAATTTGTTGGAATCATAAATTAAAACAAATACAATTTTAATATTTGGTAGGTATAACTATTTTATAATATTTGTTTTTTTTTAAGAAATGTGAACATTTTGTTTTTAAGTCAAGCTAAGTATGTACACGATTGCCAGATCGGACAACGTTATCAACCCTGTTAAAGTGCTGCAAAAATACGGACAATGACAAATTGTTAGGCAAAGGTGAATTGACAGTTCAGACGATTGCAAGAAAACCATACAATTACATATATTTACAATATATTTTGTAAATATTTATATGCAGGATTGCCAATAAAAATACATTATAGACAGTGTTGCAAATAAAATGATTTTCTGGCAATGGCGCCGTTGTCACATGCATAAACTTCGAACATATGTATAACAATCAGCAAATTATCTCGCAATGACCTTTCTGCTAACGTTGCAAAACAAAAATTGTATGTTCACACGGTTGCAACAGGGTTGCATTTTTCCGCCATTTTTCTGGCAATGTTGTCCCATCTGCAAATCGTCTGTACTGACCTTTAGCTTCACAAATGACGTTCACTTTCCAAGAAAACAATTACTATTCCCCATTATAAATGAAACATTCGGGTATGTTCTGGCACTCACTTGGAGCATCTCACGTGAAATGTCTTAAGAAAGAGGTGTTCTAAAAGTCGCTATCACGCCTGAAAACCATGGCATGGAAGGCAAATCACATGTTAGGCATTATTTAAGCAGAAGTTAGGGAGCCAATACTTTCTGCAGTTGCCAGACACCTCGCTATTCGTCCTGTGAAGTATAGGTGAGAAGTGAGATGAATGTGAAGTGAGTTCCAGAACAGGGGTGATTAATGCGTTTTATGTCCTCTACTTTTTATAGGGCGCTGACTGTCAACTTAACATAATTATTTTAATTGATATTCACAAGACAATTTTGAACATATTATTACGTTACGTTTTACGATATATCTGTGGTCTTCTGGAATAACAACATATGTCAGAAATTTCGATTCTGGGTTTCTAGCTTAAATTTATTCAGCTAATCATTACCTATCGATCCAAATATATCACTTCTACACCCAAACAAATAGTTTGCTGTTAATAAACAATAAACAAACAACGTCTTTTAATTTTCAGCAAACATTTTTCTGCTAATACAGCAAATTTTCTGCTGTAATAGCAAAAAGTTTGCAGTTTTGCATTAGCCAACGCACTGCTGAAAAATTTGCAGTTTGCTGAAAATGTTTGCTGTTAATCAAAATATGTGAAAATAAGACAAAAGTTGCAATAATAATAACCCAGCAAAATTTCTCATTACCAAACAATCCGACGAGTAAGCAAAGTTCGATAATGGTAAGTACTTATTATTTGGGCACTTTTCTCATTATTTTAACATGGGGATGTCATTGGAAGAAAGTACTTCCCAAAAGCATACAATAAAGTAGCATAATAAGTACTTATTTGTAGCATAGGTACACCACATAAATATGTGCATATATTTTTACGATTTTAAGTACTTGAATAATGCATTTCCAATAAGTTATAAAATAAGTAGTAGATATGTAGAGATGGCCATTTAAAGTGATTTTTTGCATATTGTCAGCATATTTATCGCAGCAAACAGTTTCCTCACGCCAGATTCGAATTTCTGAAACCAAACACCCATCGATATAGCAAAAATATTTATAAACTTATTTTGAATTTTACGCCTGCAATTTCTCAGTACTTGGAAGTGAAATGAATTAATACGAACACATTTATATAATTATTTTAATTATTAATGTTATAGACTAAAAATTGTTTTATGCTCTTATTCCCTTTTTAAATAAATTAAGTTACAAAACACACAACTCGAGTTGTGTCGTTCTTACAAAATGAATTTTATTATATATTGTAGAATATATCGACTTTTGCTGATAAATCATAGGATGATTTCGAAATTTACAACATTCAGTAGTCAACATTAGATTTTGGAATAACAGCATAACTTGAGTTATGTTTTTGTGCAAGGCCTTAGTTCAATTTGGAATAATAACACAGCTCAGATATGCTGTTACGACTTCATACAATTTACATCTTCAATAGTCCAAAGATAACTGGGGAATAAAAACACAAGTATAGTTTTCAAAGGAAAAAATGAGAGAGAAAAAATACGAGATATGCTAATGAGTCTTGCCTTATATCTAAAAAAATTAACAAGGCATCATCACCAAAATTTGTCACAATATGTAATCGAATATGGGGAACATCGTGGCTAGAGTGATCAAAACCGGTTTAAAATATACCGGCCCACCGGTTTTTTGCTTCCACCGTCCCCGGTTTTTCTCAAAATCATGAATTTCGAACAACCGGTGCAACCGGTTTTTTTCGTTTGTTTCCACTGGTTTTCCGGTTTTTTATTATCACTAAAATATTAAAAATTATTTACAACTTTATATACAAAATATCACAAATTAAGATAATAATATGAAAGATCTCCTTATATGGCCTAAAAAGACTCGGCAACTTTGCTAGAATCCGAAGCCATTCACCAATTTCTATACAAATTACAAAAATTTAAAGAAAATAAATGATTCATACGCGCAGAAGTTATGTGAAAAGTAAACGCATTCTCCCACTTCCAAACCGAATCAAAAACAAGTAAGAACATTTCAATTGGGTAAACCGACTAGTGTATATTTATATACTCGTATATACCCACCTGCACTAAAGTGTGTATATAAAATATATATGTATAAAGATTTAGTACCTCTATTAAATATTCTATTTAATACCCCGAAATATTAATATTTTCTTGACTGAACTACATAAGGGGAATTTCATGTCAAGTGAGTTAATTTTTAAAAGGGATTTCTTCTGTCGGGATGAAAATTGCACCAAGTAGCCCTATCAGATAGTAGTTATGAGACACAATTCCAACGAGATCGGTTAAGGACTTTCCGAGTTGGAGGGTGTCAAATATTGACATTTTTGTCAAACGGTTGTTTTTCCCATTTGAAATGCTAAAATGTTTGGTTGAACGTTAATTTTTTTCAGAGGTTTATATTTATTTTGATTGATCAACAGGTCCCATCTCATCACACAGAATACAGTTTGGTTGCCTCAACCGAATTATTTGCCAACCGAATTTTGTGGTTCTGTCTACTATCATGCGATTCCATCAGGACAACCAATATTTTGGCTGTGTTATACTTCTGCTTCCATGTTGACAACAATCATATTTGGTTGCGCCAACTACGAAAATTATGGCTTAAATTATCTGTTGTAGTTGCCACAACCAACTGTTTTAAAAAATTGGTTGTTCTGACAATTTGTCAGTCATATACTACCGACAATTAATTAAAAACAGTTTTCTTTAATTTTTATTTTATTTATTGAATAAAAAACCCAACAATTCATAATAAAATTAAAAATCCCATATTACAAATTAATCACTATTATGAGATGTGGAAATATTTGACACAAATTTTAGTACACGAAAAAACACAAAACATTTATGCAAATATAGCTGAACCCTCTGCTTTCAATTTCATGATTGTTGCTCTCATTTTTTATTTATGTAAAACATTTTGCACAACATATTCTGCATTCCACACATTATTATCCACACCAGATTATTTTTGACTACATATACCGCTCTTGAACAAAATGTTGAAGATTTATTTATGTCGAGTAATTTTATTTTTTGTTTGTCATGTATCAGCAAAAGAACAGCAACCAATCTTTCGGTTGTATTTCCCAAAATACATTTGGGAAATGATTGGGATAACCAATAAACGATTATTTATTAATATTTTTTCTGTTGTAGTAACCAATTATTCGTTGCAATAATAATCTTTGGTCTATTGATACAATTTCTGTTGTCAAGAATAAAACATTGGTTGTCACAACCAAAAATCGATCATATTGTACTATAATGAAAATTTAAAATTGATTACCACAACTAACCGAGTGTCAATGAAAAAAACAATCTTAATTCGATTGATACAACCATCGATTCAGTTGCAAGCATTTTCATTTGATCGTATCCATGTTATTATTGTTGTTTCAACTAATTATGTATAATTACAACCGACAGACGGTGTAGGCAATATACTTTTTGTTGCTAGTACTATTTTTTGATTGTTACAATCGAATTCCAACCAATTATTTTCCTGGGTGATTAATAGGTCACAAAGCTTTTAAAGGAAATTATCTAAGCTTTCTTTTGAGCAAAAAAATAAAAAATGAAAACATAGGTTTTTACCAATATTTCAAAAAAGTTTAATTTTGCAAAAAAGTAATGAAAATATATTTGCTATTTTTTTTAAAAGGTTGAAGAAAAGACTATCGATAACACTTTTGGAAAATGTTTCTAAATACCATAGCTAATTAGTTATAAGTATGAGATAAAAGGACCGTTTGACTCAAATGACAATATTCCTCACAATCCAACTCATAACTACTATCCAACAGGACTAAATTTGGTGCAAGATTCCTGATCGGAAGACATCGCTTTTAAAAACTTAGTATTTAAAATCGCCTTTTTTGTTATTAAAAAGGAAAATGTTTTTCAAACGGCAATTTTCATACTGTTTTGTTATGCAGAAAAAACCGGTTCTACCGGTTTCCCCGGTTTTCTTCGAAGAAAAAAACCGCCCACCGGTTTTTTTATAACTTAAATAAACCATCCACCGGTTTTTTATTTTTTCAAAAAAACCGGTTTTTTGATCACTCTAATCGTGGCATCAAAAATGCAATTTGAGCATAGTTATCGAGTTATGTTGTTATGCCTTGCGACCACAGATATGTATTCTTACAACTTATTTTTCGCTTTATGTATTGCAACAGGTGTACATATGACCCTCAAAATTCATTTCTGGCATTCTCATTTAAACTTTTCCCCCGAGAATCTTGGCGACGTAAGTGACGAACATGGCGAAAGTTTTCACCAAGAATTGAAGTTAGAGTTGTGTAGTTCGTGAACGAACTAGTTCAATTGAACGGGTCACTATACTGAACTGAACGAACTAGTTCACACAACTCGTTAATTTCAGCTCAGTAGTTCACTATGTTTTTTCTTCAACCATATCATTTCGTTTTCTCTTCTCTGCTGTTATGTGTTGTTTCCATTTTTATGTCATCATCAATGTATGATTCTACCTATACAAACGCCTTTAGTTTTTCCAACTCTACCATTCATATTCTAATCAGATTCCTTTAGTCCGGATTTACACTAAGCAAGTTTTTTCAGCAGCTTATCATCAAATTCTCTTTTGAACTTGCACGAAGAACTCAAAACGTTCAGGGAGAGTTTTTTCCTCCCTCTTGCCGACTGCCCCTCTCTCCAACAAAACGCCGATAATCTGCTGAACATTCAGCCAGTGTAAATCCGGACTTAATAGCGGCTTTTTTGAACTGGTGATCTACTGAACGAAATTAACTGTTTAAGTAAAGTGAGCTGGGGGGCTAAAGAGCTGGTGTGCTAAAGTGAGCTGTTGAACTAAATGAACGAACTAGTTCATTCAATTGAACTAAACTAAAAAGAGCGATCACATAAAAGAGCTATAGTGCCCAACTCTAATTGAAGTCCATCGAGCGGCGTTACCAAGGGCACTGAGATGAAAGAATGATGGGAGATTGTATTTGGTAACTCATTAGAGAAACCGATTCCGAAATCTTCCAACGTCAACAAAGAACTTACAATTACTTCTAATGAAACTCGTTCATGTAAATAAACTCAAATGTACATAATATAAATAAAAGTAATAAATAAAATCGCTATTTAAACAGAAATTTAAAAAAAAGATTTTTTGAAATTCTCTTACCTATACCAAAAGGGCTATAATTTCTACATTTATCCATAGATTTTTTTCAAATAGGCAATATTTTCTTAGCTAGGATGCAAACTTTTAAAAAATAAAATAAAATATTTTTTTTCGATTTTTTTTTCTATTTTTGTCCCAGGATTTTTTTTTTTAAAAAACTACTTTTTCCAGTTTGTTTAATGACTGTTACTGTTTCTAAGTGAAAGAGATATTTCCAACATTGGTAGTCCACATGAATAGCTTCAATTTAACGCATAAGTCGACCTGATCGGGCATATACTCCAAAAATTATAGTGCAAATACTACACATCGACGATAATAGCATTTTTAATAAACAAATTAAAAAAAAAATTTACCATAAAAAATATTTTTATTTTCTACACAAAAAATTAATTTGTAGGTGTAGGACACAAAAAATTTTTTTTTTGCGTAGTCCCTATTTACATTGGCTGAATGTTCAGCGGATTATCGGCGTTTTGTAGGAGAGAGAGGCAGTCGGCAAGAGGGGGAAAAAAACTCTCCCGTACTCAGGCTTATCGGTCTGAACGTTTTGTGTTTTTCACTCGGCCTTTGAAACAACAACAATTCACACAGAAATATCCGAAACAAAATTATGTGTCTAAACGCAGAGGCAAATTTAAAAGAGAATTAGCGGATAAGCTGCTGAAAAAAATATCCTAGTGTAAATCTGGACGTAGTGAAATCAAAAATTGTAAGGTCATTCGTACGATGAGAAAAGTATACTTTCTAAAAAAATTAAATAATTTGTCGGCGATAGATATTTTCCGACTTACGGTTCACAATATTTTTATTTTTTCATTGGATTTTGTAAATATTGGAAATAGGAGTCAAATAAAACTGCAAAAGGTAAAACACAAATCGTTAACGAATATGATCTCTTGTGGAAATAGAGCGATTTCAAAATCTTAGTACCGGACATACAATTAAAATTAATCTATTGTGTTTAGATTTTAGTTTCTAATTTTTTATATTTTAATGAAACCAAAGCTAAACATTCATATTTTCTGTGCGATTTGTAAAAATGTTTATAAAGTCCTGATTCACACAAGTCAATTTTTTTCAAGCAAGTGTCAAGATTGCAGGTATGCCAGAACTGGGGTTTGGACCCCAATACCGGGGTTTAGTCGATGCAAATTGGGATTAAAATAAATCATTTGGGGATGGGGTTATTGATAGAGGATTTTTGTAAATTTTGTTGGGGTTTCTTGGGGTTTATTTGATGCAATATAAAGATTTTCTTAATCATTAAGTTTTTAATAGAAAACTCAACAAGTGCTGTAAGTTGCTAAGAATTTATACGAGAGAACGAATTTGTAATTGATAGATTTGGTTATAATGTTACAATTTGTTGGCTGTTCAAAGTCTGTTTCGTCTACTAGAAACACTTTCTTGAAAATATAATGTTTTTGTTATGTTTTAGTGAGGTGCACGCATTGAGAGTTATTTTGAGACTAGTTTATTTCATATGAGCTTATAACTAACATAGTTGTAATTATGAGTACTTGTGATCAATATGTAAACAAATAACATAGTTGTTATTAAAGGATGTAATTATGTAAAATATGCTAAGTCAATATATATCATTACTCCCCCCTAAAAATTCAAACTTAGAAGGAGCTATTAAATTACATTATAATTATTTTTAACATTAGATTAAAGTTAAACTTAAATTGTAATTATTATTTACGAAAAATCTCAGGAGAGTATCGAGATACTTCCTTCCTTCTTCTAGTGCTTCGTCTAGGACCCTCAAGATTTATATGAATAATCTTGATTGAAGCTATTTTGTAATTCATGGTGAGAAACTGTTGAGTTTCTTAGTTTGATTTGGTTAACGTGACGTCTGCATTCACCAATGTTTGTATCCACGACGAATACCATATTATCAAGTTGTTTCTTGATTGTCCCTGGAATCCATTTTCTTCCTCTTCCGTAGAATCGAGTAAATACAGGTTGATTAATTTTGTATTTTGAAGTCTTAAATTCCCTGGATTCTGGAGATTCCTTATATGTCAAGAGTTGAGACCAAATCGTTTTAACAGGTCTACCACGAATAATTTCGGCTGGAGATTTGCCCGTTTCATTAGGCATAAACCTATATGTAGATAGATATTTATGTACGGCATCCCTTAATGATAAGTTGTCATCTAAGTTCTTTCTTACAGCTGATTTGAAACTGCGAACAAAACGTTCTGCTAACCCATTTGAGGCTGGATGAAATTTGAAATTCTTTTGCAGGAGATTGGTTTTCTATTTTGCAAATAGAACATTTTGATGCAAGTTGTGTGATGTCATTGTCGATATTGTACCACCAAACATGTTGTCTGGCTAGCTGCTTCATCTTTACTACACCCCAGTGTCCATCATGAAGAAGTTTCAGGGTGCTGTCCTTTAAAGCTTCAGGAATTACTATGCGAACGAAATCGGTCTGAAGACAAAGTAGATCATTCTGAATAGTTAATGAATGTCTTCTGTTGAAATATTTCTTTAAATGAAGATGTTGTTGCTTCAGCTTTTCTAGCCAACCATTTTGGACATAATTGCGTACAAGTTTTAATACTTTATCACTTTCAATACATTTTCGAATTTTATTTGGATTGATAGGAAAATAGTCGAATGTGATGTTGTAGCATGCTTCTTCTTGATCAAAATGTGCATCATCTTCACAAGGTAAGCGTGACAGTGCGTCGGCGTTGCTATGTCATTGTAGGTAAATGCTTATTGGGGTTAAATATGCTTACCAGAGGCTTATGATCGGTAATTAGAATAAATTTTCGACCAAAGAGATATTGGTGAAAGTGTTGGACACCAAATACAATACTTAATCCCTCTTTCTCGATCTGGCTATACTTTCTTGGATGTTGATCCAATGTTTTTGAAACAAAAGCAATAGGAGTTTCACTGCCATCAGGATGAAGATGTGAGATAACTGCACCGATACCGAAAGGTGAGGCGTCTGTTCCTAAAATTAATGGTAGGTCATCTTGAAAATGAGACAACTGTGCTGCGTTGGCATATGGTGCTTAAGTTTTTCAAAAGTAAGTTGCTGCGAAGATTCCCAAACAAATTTTGTGTTCTTTCTGCGAAGAGCATTAAGTGGTGCGGAAATAGTGGAGAAATTCGGCACGAAATTATGATAATAATTTGCTTTACCCATTAATACCTCTAATTCTTTAATGTTCGTCGGCGGCTTAATATTTTTAACTGCGGCTACGCCTGACTCATCTGGCAATATTCCTCTCGAACTAATCTGACGACCAAGATAGGTTATCTTGTCGGGCAAAAACTGACATTTGTCTAGCTTGCACTTAATTCCTTTGGACTGACATTTGTCTAGCTTGCACTTAATTCCTTTGGACTGTAGAATGGATAATACGTTTTCCAAACGTTCGAAATGTTCAGTAAAGGTTGGAGCTGATATTATTATATCATCGATATAATTAGCACATCCATCAATACCCACTAAAAGTTGTTCAATATATTTCTGGGAAAAATTTGATATTGGAATTGTCCCATTGGAGTGTTAATTACCAGGATTTCTTTGGATTCGTCATCCAATTCCATTTGAAGATATTATCCTTCAAATCAATTGTTGAAAAATATTTTCCGTGTCGTATTGCATGGAACAAGCTATCGCCGGTTGGTAAAGGATATTGTTCAATCTCGACTTGTTGATTTACTGCTACTTTAAAATCACCACAAATGCGTATTGCGTTATTTGGTTTTTGTGCGATTACAATGGGTGATGCCCACTGGCTGTATTTGATTAAGTTTAATAATGTTCAAGTCTACGAGTCTTTCAATCTCTTCTTTAAATTGTGGCATTTGTGCAAAAGGAATTTGTCTGCTTCGAAAAAATTGTGGCTTTGCATCTGGCTTAAGTCGACCTTCATTTCACATTTGAAGAATTCATATCTTGCTGCTGTAACGTGATGCGAAATTTTAAAATGTTCCGTTAACTTCCCCGTTAGTGCACTGAAGTCTTTGTCATCCAAGTTGAAAGTACCAAATAAGTCTTTAATTAACTCGAATAATTCTGTCCCAATCCAAGACAAAAAGAATGATTTTTGTTTCTCGGCTGAGAAACGCCATAAGCAGAAAAATGTTGATTCAACTGCTGCAAGTATGAGTCCCATTTTTGATTGTCTTTGTTGAACGCATGAAATGCAGGAACTAATTTCTGACCAATGCTGCTGGTTGGTGATGAAAGATTTTCCATTATAGTTTGCATCCATTTCTGCTGCTGTTCAAGGAGATTCCTTGCAAAATTTTGTTGTTGCTGTAAAAGCACTTGAAAATTGTCACTTGAACTCGCGTCGTCTGGCATTTTGTTAATTTTTTTGGTTTTTATGTTAGGACACTAACACTACAAACGACCGCCCAAACACTTTTATACTCGTCGCCACTGTTATGTTTAAGTGAGGTGCACGCATTGAGAGTTATTTTGAGACTAGTTTATTTCATATGAGCTTATAACTAACATAGTTGTAATTATGAGTACTTGTGATCGATATGTAAACAAATAACATAGTTGTTATTAAAGGATGTAATTATGTAAAATATGCTAAGTCAATATATATCAGTTTTTGAACCATATTTCAACGAGTATTTTCTACAATGATTTTACCAAATATGAATTTCGTATTAAAAAATTAGTACGAGACTTTGCACTATTAGGTATGTATAAATTGCCATCAAATGAAAATCTGAAAAAATTATACTTCAAAACCCTTTTACAATGCATATGACACTTGAGGTATTCATGGTGATGGTGATGATTAAATATTATTTTTAGGGACAATCAAGGCTCCGTTTTCAGTTTCTGAGTTTTTCATGGTCAGTTGGTAATAGTTTGACACTTTAGTATCAACAAAATTAAGGATCTAATTGATACTCTTCAAGGATAATGGCTGTTTTCTATATACTGACCATCAGTCACCACAAAAAGATAGGTGAAGTGGTTACGAAGGCATGGCAATTTTAATAAAAGCAATTTTTAGAAAAAATCTTGAGATCTGTACCATAAAAACTACAACGAAGTTCGAAAAACTAATAACTATAAACGCAAAAAAAATCGTCCATAGTAGAGGAATGTTTAAAGTTTATTAAAATCAAAAGGGGTAATTTTTAAAATGTGTGTTTTTGGATTCATTTCGATTCTGCAGTTTTTTATATTTACTTATATGAATTACAATACAAAGTAAATTTATATTTTAATTTTAAGGTCCAGGGAAAGTCGGGTTACAAAGACCATATGGCTAAATATTTGCAGCGACAGACCAGAGCCTCTGATGGGAATCGAACCCACGACCAAACTCATAGGCGAGTACGCTACCAACTCGCATACTGGGGCGCTCAGTTTTTTATATGTTTGACTTGTTTTCTATAAAAATAGTTTTATGTGGGGTTAAGTTGGGGATTTTCTTGTAATTTTTCGGGGACAACAGCAATTTTTTTTCTGGCAACCCTGCAAGATTGTAGGAGAGAGGCAGAGAGCTCTTTCCGCCATCCTCTCCCTCTACAAATTTGGTCACTTGCTTGGAAAAAATTGACTCGTATGATCCAGTACTAAAGGTGTGTACAGACGATTGCCAGATCGGCAAACGTTATCAACCCTGTTAAATTGTTGCAAATGTACGGAAATTGACAGGTTGTTAGGCAAATGTTAATTGACTGTTCAGACGATTGCAAGAAAACCTTCAAATTTCATATATTTTGTTAATATTTATATGCAGGATTGCCAATTAAAATATTTTATAGACAGTGCTGCCAATAAAAAGTGTTTCTGGCAATGGCGCCGTTGTCACATGCATAAACTTCGCACATCAACAAATCTGCAAATTATCTCACAATGACTTTTCTGTCAACGTTGCGAGACAAAAATTGTTTGTTCACACGGTTGTACGTTCACAGGGTTGCATTTTTCCGCCATTTTTCGAACAATGTTGTCCGATCAGGCAATCGTCTAAACATACCTTAAGTCTTGTGTATGCAAAAAAAAAGAGTCAAAAAACAAAAGAATTCCTATGGGCTTAGGGTGAGTATTAAAAGAAAATTTCGCAAGATTGTATCATCCTGTGCAAAGATGATTTTTATACTTAAAATTATACCTGAAATATTTTGTTGCAACAGGACGGCAAATACTTGTGAAATTTTCGGTTTGAAACGGAAAGTCCCGATTTTCGCGGGGCTATTTTTATATTCGCTAATATTCTATTGAACTTGCCTTTGCGTTCCCACGGCTATTCCTGTGTATATTGTTGTTGTTCCAAAGTGCGAATGAAAAATAAACGTTCAGTCGAGTACGATAACGTTTTTTCCCCTCCCTTTCCAACTGCCTCCACTACAAACAGCCGCTGATAAAATTGCCTCGTGTAAAGCGGGACGAACATAGACCCCCTCAACACACGCGGCAATTTTCCAAGGCAATTCGGTGTTTGTAGGGGAGAGAGGCATACGGAAGATAATGGGGAAAGTAGATTCTTGTACTGGCAATCCGTTTTGTGTTTTTCATTCGCACTTTGCTGCCTTTATCTCCTACAAACACCGAATTGCCTCGCGTGAATCGGGACATAGACATGCTTTATTACGGAAAAAAGAAAATTAAAAAAGCGGCGTTTAATTTATATTCCTTACCACTGACACCAATTTTTTCCATAAAAATGTGCTTGTGATAAGTTATACACATATTATTATTTGTGCAGATGACAAAATCTCATATTAACAGCCTGTTTCTCTATTTCGCACGAAAGCGATGCGAACGAAGTGACTGCAAACATAATGACTGATGCCAGTTAGTAGGTCTAAAATCAGCTGTCCTTCGTTCGCATCGCTTTCGTGCGAAATAGAGAAACAGGCTGTAAATGTTTATTTCGCATATCAAAAAATGTTGACAGACGTAATATGCTTTCACTAGCATTCAAGAGTAGCCCTCTTTGACAGACATCGTGCACCGACGTCGGCTATTTAAGTAGCACCCTTTGAAGAGTAAAATATTTTACGCCGAATAAAATTGAAATTTTCGTTCTGTTCGTTAATTCGCATTACAAAGGCATTCCGCTGGCGGAGTAAAAAAATCTTTTTGGAAAAGAGATCACATCCATCATAATGGATAAAGAAGATAATGCAAATGATTTTACTGAGTAAAACGATTCCGGGTGACAGCTTCAACCATGCTTACAAATAACTAAAGAAAGAAATCGTTTTAATATTTCCCGAAAAGGCGAAATTGTGTATGCTTTGGATGATAGAAGGCACATGACTGAAAATATTGAAAATATTTCATAATGAAATGCTTAAGGGATGTGGCACACAAAGAACCACGTTATCAATTAATCAAGTCGCAACAGGTAAGCATACACAAATTGCAAATTAAATTGTGAAATGCTTATTTCTGGTTGTTTCCAAATTCTCAGCAAGCAGTGTCCAATAAAAACCCTCTTCTTAAATACGGCTACAAAAGATGAACTAAAATTTCCTAGCAAATATATGCTGCCCATACAGATAACTTGTGATAGCGATGGACTAGCAATTTATTTCCGTGTCTTCTTTTCCAAACCTATAGACCTCTTGAAAGTGTGGCCCTAACGAAAATATCTGCAACAGCTCGTAAGTAATTTTTTTGTGATTTGTTTACTTATTTCATTAATTACACCTGTATCAACAGAAATGGCAACATTGATTTATGTATTACACCATATGCTCCAACGATGGTCGCTAATATCAGCATCTCGAAGCAACCTTTTGGCTCCAAAAAAACTCAGGATAATTTAGTCTAATTGGGATGTAATCCATCGATAAGATAATTTTGTCCAATGCTATGGCTCTGGGCATGCACAACTACCGTGTATATAGGGTGAACCCAATTGGCTAACGCGTAGATGTCGCTGATCATCGTACGGTTTTCGAGAACATCAAATATAACCAAAGGTCCTACGATTTATGTTCTTCATATTTATCATTTGGACAAAAGATGATAGTTGTTAATGCCAGTGACCGGTAAGTAGTGTGTCTAGATGCTCCTATTGCTATTCAATTTTACTAAATGATTATTTTTCATTTATATTTTTAGATTAAGCGTACATACAGATTTCACAGTTCGAAATGCTTATCAATATATGGGCTGAATAACTTCAGCTTGGAATCCTGGTTATCAACCTCTTCTCAAATATCAGGAAAATATAAAATTTGTATTTCTTTTATTAAAATAAAAAAGAAAAGACGTATGCTAGAATAACAAAAATAGTTTGTTCCTCCAGCTGCTATTCCTGTTAAATAATAGCAAAATTGTTTGCTAAAACGACTGTTTTAGTTTGCTATAGTAGCAGGAAAATTTGTGTACTAAAATAACAACCATAGGGTTGCTAAAATAACAGATGAAGTCTGCTTTCCTTTTTTCAGCAGACACAGACTGTTGAAACACAAACATTTTTGCTAATGGTACTCACAAAATGCTTTGAGTGTAGTTGAGATGGAAGATTTTGAAGCAGATATACATTTTGTACAAATAAAATGATTTTTTTTTCGATACACACATATCAATCAATATTTAATTTTTCAATTTTTTTAATTTTTCACAGAAAAATATTTTAAATTTTCCTTGTTTACATACTTATATAAAAATTTCCAATAATCTGATATATAATGATGGACAAAATTCATCTGATTGATAGGTTTTCATTTTGAAAATCAAAAGTATTTTGATTTTCATACTGCAACCAATACATTCTCATGTTGTGTCAAATTCACAAATATACACATATTGCCGTTCCTGCGACAGTACTCGTCTATGGGGGGCTTTAAAATACTTCCTTTACATGAGTTAAAATATTTGCTGGGAATTTTTTTTTGGGATGAGAAATCATTTTTTGGGGATTTATGGGATAAAAAAATGGGGCTTCGGCACTAAACAAACTGGCAAGCCTAGTGCCCACAACAACACTTTTACAGACGTCGAGCGCTGACATCGGCTATTTTAGTACACTCAAAGAATTTTGTGAGTATCATTAGCAAAAATGTTTGTTGTTTCAACAGTCTGTGTCTGCTGAAAAAGGGAAAGCAGACTTCGTCTGTTATTTTAGCAACCCTATGGTAGTTATTCTAGCACACAAATTTGCCTGCTACTATAGCAAACTAAAACAGTAGTTTTAACAAACAATTTTGCTATTATTTAACAGAAAAAAACGGCTGGAAGAACAAACTTTTTTTGTTATTCTAACATACGTCGTTTTCTTGTTAATTTTAATAAAAGAAATACAAATTTTATATTTTCCTGATATTTGAGATTCCAACCTGAAGTTATTCAGCCCATGTATTGATAAGCGTTTCGAACTGTGAAATCTGTATGTACGCTTGATCTAAAAATATAAATGAAAAAGAAATCATTTAGTAAAATTGAATAGCAATAGGAGTATCTACAAACAATACTTACCGGTCACTGGCATTAACAATTATCCTCTTTTTGTCCGAAGGATAAATATAAAGAACATAAATCGTACGACATCGACGCGAACTCTGTCAATTTTGGCCAATGTGTTGGGTTCAACCTATAGACACGGTAATTGTACATGTCCAGAGCCAAATCATTGGGCAAAATTATCTAATACATGGATTACATCCAAATTAGACTACAGTATTCCGAGTTTTTTTGGAGCCAAAATGTTGCTTCGTGATTCGGGTATTAACGACCATCGTTGGAGCATATGGAGTAAAAAATCAATGTTGCCATTTCGTTAAACGAATCACAAAAAGGAAAAAAAAATTACTTACGAGTTGTTGCAGGTATTTTCATTAGGGTCACACTTCCAAGAGGTGTATGCGGTTTGGAAAAGTGAACAAGGAAATAAATTGCCTGTCCATCGCTTTCACAAGTTCTCTGTATGAACAGCATATATTTGCTATGAAATTTAAGTTCATCTTTTGTAGCCGTATTTAAGTAGAGGGTTTCAATAGGACACTGCTTGTTGAGAATCGTGAAAACAACCAGAAATAAGCCTTTCACAATCATAGTGAATTTAATTTGCAATTTGTGTACGCTTACCTGTTGCAACTTGATAAATTGATAACGTGGTTCTTTATGTGCCGCATCCCTTATGAACTTCATTAAGAAATCGTAAACACCCATCCACCGTTCAATATTTTCAGTCCCGTGCCTTCTATCCTCCAAGGCATAAACAATTTCGCCTTTTCGGGAAATATTAAACCGA
Source organism: Eudasyphora cyanicolor (assembly GCA_963930755.1). Classification (NCBI taxonomy): domain Eukaryota; kingdom Metazoa; phylum Arthropoda; class Insecta; order Diptera; family Muscidae; genus Eudasyphora; species Eudasyphora cyanicolor. The sequence goes on from OZ005735.1 coordinate 288,764,337, forward strand.
TTTCTTTCTTTAGCCATTTGTAAGCATGGTCGAAGCTGTCCCCCGGAATAGTTTTATTCATTAAAATCATTTGAATTATCTTCTTTGATGGATATGATCTCTTTGCCAAAAAGATTTCTTTTTTTCTGCCAGCGGAATGCCTTTGTAATGCGAATTAACAAACAGAACGAAAATTTCAATTTTATTTGGCGTCAAATATTTTACACTTCAAAGGGTGCTACATAAATAGCCGACGTCGGCGCACAATGTCTGTCAAAGAGGGCTACTCTTGAATGTTAGTGAAAGCATACATATTACGTCTGTCAATATTTTTTGATATGCGAAATAAACATTTAATATGAGATTTTGTCATCTGCACAAATATGAATATATGTATAACTTATCACAAGCACATTTTAATGGAAAAAATTGTTTTCAATGGCAAGGAATATAAATTAAACGCCGCCTCTTTTTTTAATTTTCTTTTTTCCGTAAGTCCAGATTCACACGAGAAAATTTTTTCCAGGTAAGTGTCAAACTTTGTAGGAGAGAGAGAGGCAGGCGGAAAAAATCTCTGCCTCTCTCACCTGCAAACTATGACACCTGCTTGGAAAAAATTGTCTAATGTGAATCAGGACTAATGATGCATGGAAGGAATGTCTTCTTAAATTATATTGTTTTTGAACCTTACAATTTCATATATTTACAATAGGCGTGTTTTTGTTACACCATAGGTGCTTAGTCTATATTCACACTTGTAATTTTCCCCCGCAGAATTGCAGTGTTTGTGGGAGAGGGACGCAGTCGGTTACCGGTTACCCCCTTACCGACTGTGTCCCTCTCCCACAAACTCTGCGGGGACAAATTGCAAGTGTGAATATGGAATAAATTTGTATGGGGAGCTAAAGATGAGTATAGACGATTGCCAGATCGGCAAACGTTATCAACCCTGTTAAAGTGCTGCAAATATACGGACAATGACAGATTGTTAAGCAAAGGTGAATTGACAGTTCAGAAGATTGCAAGAAAACATTACAATTTCATATATTTACAATATATTTTGTAAATATTTATATACAGGATTGCCAATAAAAATACATTATAGACAGTGTTGGAAATAAAATGTTTTTCTGGCAATGGCGCCGTTGTCACATGCATAAAAACTTCGCACATATAACAATCTGCAAATGATCTCGCAATGACTTTTCTGCTAACGTTGCAAAACAAAAATTGTATGTTCACACGGTTGTAAGTTCACAGGGTTGCATTTTTCCGCCATTTTTCTGTCTTCATCGAGTATGATGTTGCCATATTGGCCATCCAATATTTCGCAGTACGGCATCTCATTTTTGGAGAGACTGTTGTCAATTATTGTGAATTAACGGGAAGAAGAAGGACAAGAATCGAAAATTATTTTAATATTTGCAAAAAGATTGTAAACAATTGAACATAGAATGGCAAATGTTTTATAATAGGCATGTTTTCGTTACAAGCTAGCGATTTTAGACTAGCAGATTGCAACGAAAACAACTTACTTCCACTAACTGGCGCATAAGCAGTAAAGCTAAGTATACACGATTGCCAAATTTTTTTTAACGAAGGTGTTAGCGATTTTCCCTTCGATATGTTAATTCCTTCAAAGAGCTCTTTTAGGGAACAGGGTCCTTACTATAAAAATTGAATGAAGGTTTGAAGAACGCTTTAACACTGCTAAAGCGTTCCTCAAACCTTCTGTGAGTGAGTTGTTGGTGATTATGAACGGTGTCCTAAGAGAGATGTGTAGGACATAGGTTGGGTAAAGGGTATCGTATGTGGGAATACCATCTTCCCCACTATAAAACTGGCTTTAACTGTTTTGTGAGATTGTCGTTATAGTTTGGGTTTTGTTAGTATTCAGTATAAATAAAAAAAATCATCCTTCGATGATTTTCCAAATGATCAAGTGGCTTAAGTTCTTGAGTCAGTTTGATCTTATAAAGATGAAGGCCAAGATCTTTTCGCCACAGTGTGGTTTGAGAGATGCCCAATTCCTGAGAACGACGTAGAATCGACTGATTTGGCTCATTTTGAACGGCTGCGATATTTTCGTCGCTTCGAGCGGTACGGCGTCTCTTTGGCGCCGGAACATCCAAAAGTGAAAATTTGGATTCAAATTTATCCATTATAGCACGCCACCGTCGGGTGGGACGATTATTACGGCCGAAAATTGGAGTAAGAGCTCTTAAAGTTGCGACCACCGTAATTTTTTAATTATTTCCAAAAATTGCACGTAAGTGAACTTTACCATAATAAAAATGTTGACTTCGACTATCACTTCAACACTGAAAGATCATTAAAAATGTTTGAGGGTGCGTTGACATAAAGATACGAAATTGTTATGCCCTATCAGAAAACCCGATATAACCATTTTACGTTATTTATAACCACGTAACGTCGCCATTCTGACACACGCTTTTCAATTAGGTACAACTGTCAACCAACCAACTGTCAATCAACGTTTGATGACACCCAGAGAACCAAGACTGTCAACATTATCGACGGCGATGGCTCGACAAGACGTTGGTCGTCGGCGGTAATATTTTGCTTCAACATTTCACAAATTTAATGAAACCCCTTTTAGTCTAGCACAGCTGAAAAAGGTTTCACAACTATAGTGCAAACCTTTATGCTCATTATTGTGTATCAACGAAATTAGATTTTTGAAAGCGTGTTGACTCACCCAGTCAATGCTAGGCGATGGCGTCGGCGGCGCGTCAGCGGGAGCTGTCGACGGCGCGTTGGAAATATTACGGTCGACTTGTAACTCTGCTTTTCACGCAACCTCAGAGATATTTAATTGTGAAAATTTTATTAAACGACAAAAATTAACGAACGCAATTAAAATAAAAACAGCGCCGAGCCACAAAGAGAACTCTACGGAAGATCACATCGCAAAACCGAAATTATTCAAAGACGAAAATCGTACGGAAAAGAGAGAAGAAAAGTTATCTTTGCACAGTCAGACAGTCAGTCCGGGGCACAGTCACACACGACGAAGCAGCGTAAAGGCAGAGCAGAAAAAGCGACAGAAAGGCAAGGCAGACACATTGCAGACGAAGAGCAAGAAGACACCCTTAAATACCACAAAATAAGAAGAAAACAAGAATACTTGTAACAAATTCCAAACGACAACGATTTGAAAGTTTCCTTTTTTATAAATTTTTAGTTTGTTTTGTGTGTGTGTGTACGTGTGTGTGGAGGAACGAGTGAAATGCCGCTCTTTGGAAAATCACAAAAGACACCAGCTGAGCTGGTAAAGTCGCTGAAGGAGGCCATCAATGCTTTGGAGACTGGCGGAGACCGCAAGGCTGAGAAGGCCCAAGAAGATGTCAGTAAAAACCTGGTCAGCATAAAGAATATGCTGTACGGCAGCACAGATTCCGAACCTCCGGCCGACTATGTGGTGGCCCAATTGTCTCAGGAATTGTACAACAGTAATCTCTTGCTGTTACTGATACAAAACCTCCAACGCATAGACTTCGAGGGCAAGAAGCACGTAGCGTTAATCTTCAACAATGTTCTGAGAAGGCAGATTGGAACGAGATCTCCCACTGTCGAATATATCTGCACAAAGCCAGAGATTTTATTCACTCTCATGGCTGGATACGAAGATGCCCATCCCGAGATAGCCCTGAACTCCGGTACCATGCTGAGGGAGTGTGCCCGCTACGAAGCTCTGGCTAAGATAATGATTCACTCAGACGAGTTCTTCAAGTTCTTCCGCTATGTCGAAGTGTCCACGTTCGATATAGCCAGTGACGCATTCTCGACATTCAAAGAGTTGTTAACCCGCCACAAGTTGCTGTGTGCCGAATTCTTGGAAGCCAACTATGACAAATTCTTCACCCAGCACTATCAACACCTGTTAAATTCGGAGAACTATGTCACCCGACGCCAATCGCTGAAGCTATTGGGCGAACTTCTATTGGATCGCCATAATTTCACCGTTATGACTCGATACATTTCAGAGCCTGAAAACCTAAAGCTAATGATGAACATGCTCAAGGAGAAGTCACGCAACATACAATTCGAGGCCTTCCATGTTTTTAAGGTTTTCGTAGCTAATCCCAACAAACCGAAGCCCATTCTCGATATCCTGCTACGCAATCAATCAAAATTGGTGGATTTTTTGACAAACTTCCATACAGATCGTTCGGAGGACGAACAATTCAATGACGAGAAGGCATATTTGATTAAGCAGATCAAAGAGTTGAAACCTCTTCAGGAGGCTTAGTGGGCCAGTTGCATGAAAATCGCTTCGACGACTCCAGCCCTCAAACACAACAACAAATCCTATAAAGAATGCCAAAATGCATAAAAAACGAATAAGAAACACAAGACGTTAGAACTGCATGTAAAACAACAACCATTAGACCTAACCGAAGCAGAAAATAATTAGAAATTAACAACACAACAACAACAAAATGATTACCAACCAATATCATCATCACCACCACCAATGGCATGGGCCTGCCGCCAGCCTCTTAGCCTCCTACTCTACTCTGGAAGTTGAAAGTTGGTAATGGACATGAAATCAATTGGGAACTGCTTGGCAGTATGGTTTTTGTTTTCTGTTTTTCTAATGAATATTAAAAAAAGAGAAACATAGTAATAGTTTTTATTTAGTAGTTTAACAAACAAACGTGTTAATATAACGCGACAGAAAACGTTTAACGAACGACAGATGATGAAGAGACACTACTTTTAGCTTATAATACAAATTTATAAAGAAAACATATGAACACTTAAATAATACAATAATTTAATTAATTAAAAATTAAAAATTTTTAAAAACTAAAAAACAAACAACTGAATTTAAAACTAATGGCGATTTTGTTTCTGGAAAAGTGCAGAATTTTCTTTTCCCGAAAACTGCACTTTTCTAACACATTTTTGAAATTTAAAATTTGGAGTTAAATTCGAGGGACTACTTTTTTTACTTAAAGGTGTAAATATTTTCTAGTATTCCAAGTCGAATGGCAAGATTTTTTTCCAGAAACGAAATCGCCATAAAACTAAATGAAAACAACAAATAAATATATTTTATAACAGAACAACCGACACTACAAGAAGAAAAGCAAATTAACAAATGCAGACACAAAGAAGACACTACACAACTTCACATACCATGGAATATAAACTAAACACTATACCCCCACTTTCACACACAAACGCCCACTTTCAGAATGTTGTAAATTTCAATTCCATTCACACTTTCTTTACAGACTCCATTCTAAAGAAGAATCCTTAATATTCGTTAAAAGTTTTTTTTTTCCCCTAACAGTTCCGACTCATATAATCTTTTATGGGACTACTTCTATTTCACGACCATTTCCCACATCGCGCTCTTTGTATCTCATTAATGTAAGAATGTTTTCAAAAGTGAAACATTTCTTTTTTATTAAGCAGAACTTAAACTAAACTCACAGCATATTATGAAAAACAATTCAACAACCTCTACAACATTACTGCATATATTATTATAAATTATATTATTATATAATAAAGGAAAAAACAATAAAGAAAACACACTAAAAAGACACAGATCGCAAATACTGAGTTAAAAAACAAATCGAAATCATGACCTACAACTCTCGGAATCATTTTGAATCAAAATTACTCTATTGTTAATATTCTACAGTGTTTGGTTTTGTTGAGGTTGAGGTTGAAAGCAGCCAAGGACTTCCAAGGAGGAGGACGACTTACGAGAACATATCGCTCACTCACTTCAAGAGTGACATAAGTCAAAATTGAAAATTGCCAAAATTTGGAACTTTAAGTCCGTATAAAAAGATAAGTAACATGAAATAGGATGTTAAAAAACGCTTGAATAATCCGAAATATGGTTGTTTACTTATAGACCAAATTTCGCTGAGATTAATTTATTGGCATTTGCAAAATTCGCATTTTTGTAAGGCAACCTCAAAAATTTAAAATTTTGAGTTATGTCACTCTTGAAGTGAGCGATATATCCAAGGTATGCATTGAAATATGGTCTTTGATTATTTCTTACGAGTAGTAGACTCATACGGTTTCATCAGATTCTTATGGCGATTTGGATTCCGAAAAAAGCGCAGCATTTTCTTTGCTTTTTTCCCGAAAGCAGCATTTTTGAAGGACCACATTATTTCGACTTAAAAGGTGCAACGTAATTCATATCGACGGGGCAACATTTTTTGCCAGAAACGAAATCGTCATAAATATTTCATAAAGGTTCGCAGTACAAAACTCCATTGAATTGTTTAGATATAATATATTATAATGAATTTGCGGAACTTTGATTAGATATTACTCATTGGTCATTGGAAAAACGCTTAGGCACTGATTATAAATTCGTTCTCTTATCAAAAGTGCAGGAATATACTCGTGCGTAGATATGTGTGTGTTGCTATCACTGAAATTGGATATAGCGCATTTATTGAAAAAAATCATTCATTCATTAAATTGAAATGAGCAAGAAATTGTCGTTGATGCAAATGGCTTAATTGTACACTTTTTCTATGGTATGGGTAATTTTGAGACTCTGATCAATTCTATAGAATGTTTGAATTCTGATCCAAAGCGAAAATACTACATTATCTGTGCAAGGTACGAAGACGTCGCAACATCGACCATTTATACGTAATAACAGAAGACACATCTCTAGGATTTGCGTCAGCTAATTCATTTTGTTTGGTATTTTAACAGAATTTGTTATTTCTTATATGAGTGATGAAGAAAGGAAACAAAATCTAATTGTGTTCAACTAACATAAAAATTACAAAGTAATGTAGGCAATAAAGTACCTTTAAAATGGGTGCTGGGAAAGCAGCACAAAATTTGATACACGAAATCAGATTAGGCGAACATTCGAAATTTTTAGCCCAGTTGTCGTACCAGCCGAGTATCGGTACATCTTTGAATTGAGACCAGTCATAACCTAACCTACACAAAAAAAAATTAGTTCAGTCAAATACGGCCTGCTGAATTGTTTGTACATAGTATTTTGTCTGTCGTTGCAGGTTTCCAATAGCAAACAACTGATGAAGTAGAACGGCATACGACTATGTGCATTTCGATTGGGGCTGTAAAATTACATGGAATTTGTTCTGACTGAATACATAACGCTGAAATTTTTCAAAACTTACATTTAAGAGTTTTAAAAAATATTTTGAATATTAATATGATAATAGAAACTCGTATTTTTGAGTATTTCGTTCTTTTAGATTGATGATTTTATAAAACTATCTCTTATTTATTATATAAATCAACAACAACTGGGGGTAATTTAAAGCACGTGCTGGGTCGACTAAAGCACGCTCTGTAGATGTTTTTCACTTGCAAAACAAAATTTTTTGCTTCGCTTGCATTTAATATAATAACAAGTAAAAGCCCTCCACCATGGATAGCATGTGACCTCACAAAATAACTAAAACCTAATTAAAAAAAAACACCGAAAACACAAAAAATATAGTAGATGAAAACAGTAGGAATCACAACAAGTTGATGCTATATATGGGAGCTATATCTAAATATGGACCGATATGGCCCATTTGCAATCCCAAACAACCTACAACTATAAGAAGTATTTGTACCAAATTTGATCAACCTATTATTGCGGACTGTAGCGTGATTACCACAGACGGACGGACATGGCTAAATCGTCTTAGAATTTTACGACGATTAAGAATATATATACTTTATGGGGTCTCAGATCAATATTTAGAGGTGTTACAAACGGAGTGACAAAATGAATATACCCCCCATCCTATGGTGGAGGGTATAAAAATAAACGGCACCACGACGGCGATCCTGTAGACGTTGACAACGAGATTTGCGGGTTTGGTAGCGATTTTTTAAATTTTTTGTTATACTGTGGTAGTATTGTTTTTTAGGCGAATTCAAATTAAGGCTAGTTTTATTTCTTCGGCCACACTGTGGTCCAGGGTATTATGAATTTGTACATTTGTTTGTAATACCCAGGGTCAACTTAACCATGTACGTCCAACTATACATGTACATACAACTATACATACTATACTGTATATCGTCATCAGAAACGAAAAAGGGCCTATCATCATATTTGCAAAAAACTAAATAAAATGAAAAGTGATCCTTCCATTATTTCATTTACAGCCGTTTGTAGGGAGTCTTCGGAATATTGCTAAATTGGTCTTTTTCCTTTTGTGGTCATATTGTGAATTTCTAAAAGGCCAAGAAATTATTGTTATTTCTAGAGATCTCAAAATTTCATCTCACTTTGGCATTAGAAGTATAAAAAATGAGAGGCAGCGCCGCAGCCGTCTTTATAACACTTTTTATCTATATTCTGTCATAAGTTAATGGATATATACTATGCCGACTCAGGCCCCTGCGCAGTGGGGGGATTTAGGGGTTCAATGATTTGGAATTAAACATTTTTACTAAATACTAGATTTAATGGTTAAAATGTGTTTCTTGTTCCAAAAATCAAAGACTACAAATTGAACCGTTGTTTACTTGAAAGGTTTAGACATAAATGTAGTAAATTGTAGCATACGATGACGATATAATTTAGTAAAAGTAAGTCAAAGCCTATACTATCCGGAAAATTTGACTGGTATCATGATCAGTTACTAATTAGGGAAAAGCGCTTGAAGTATATTGCCACCACTCATCACTCGAATACCATAGAACAGTATATTGAATGCTGAAATGATATCTAAGTAGATAAGCAAGCCACGGAGTCCATCAATAAACAATTACAAATTCATGAAAGGCAGTTCGTAAACACAAATAGAAAGCATTTGGAAGCAACAGTTCAAACAGTCTTCCTTTGTGGTCGACAAGGCTTTGCACTAAGAGAAAGTTGTGATACAGGCGGAAACGGATTCAAATTTGAATTGTCACTTGACAAATTCACCACGAAATGCAATGTACACATATGCTTATATCGTATTCAAAATTAAATTAACAGTATTTGTCAAGCTATGTTCACACGATTGTCAGATCTAACAATATTGTCAGGAAAATGGCGGAAAAATGCAACACTGTGAACTTTCAACCGTGTGAACATAAAATTGTTGTCTTGCAACGTTGGCAGAAAAGTTATTGTAAGACAATAATATTGGTAGACATCTGGAAATCGTGTAAACACAACGTTGCCATTGTGAGATAAATTGCAGACACTCTTGATTGTCAAATGTGCGAAGTTTATGCATGCGACAATGGCGCCGTTGTCAGAGAAATATTTTATTGGCAACTATTGCAATCGTCTGAACTGACAATTCTCCTTTGCCTAACAATTTGTCATTGTCCGTACATTTGCAGCAATCTAACAGGTTTTATAACTGTAGGATATATCTTAAATAATGGGTTTTCCAATAAGAGTGATATGATTTCTTTGAAAAAAAAAACACTTATTGTTAAGGAAATTCAAAAGTTTTTTATTTAATGTGAAGTACAATCGATACAATTAAGTATCGAGCACTTTTTTCCACTGAATCAAGTCGTATGTCATGAATGGCACGGTCAATATTGACTTGTAACGCTTGAAGAGGGTCTGGTTTATTTCGAAAGACCAATGACTTCAAATAACCCCACAGTCTAATGGTGTTAAATCACAACTTCTTGGAGGCCATTCAATATCACAATTTCTTGAAATAATCGAATCTCCAAACTTTTCTCGCAACAATTCAATTAATTTGACTTGTGGTACGTAGGCACAATCGGTCAATGGCAAAAAGATAGCTCTTAACGAGAGCTAAAATATTGCTCATGGGTGTCAAGGTCGTAGGTCGACTGGAAAGCGTTTTTTTTTTATTTAAAAAAAATGGTCTTAGCCTCATTTTCAAATGTGAACGGAAAGTTTATTTTTGCTCTAGCTCCTTAACGGTACGTCGGATCGGGTATCGGTCAATGGCAAAAATATAGCTCATAACGAGAGCTAAATCATGGTTGTCAAGGTCGTAGGTCGTCGTAAGTTTTTTTTGGATTTAAAAAAATTGACTTAGCGCACAAAAAGATGCAATTGGAGAACCATTATTTTGATAATAAAACTGAATAATTTGTAAACGTTGATCTTGCGTATAAGTATCTCTCCATGATGAAATTGTAAACACTACTGAATACAATGAAAAACAAATGACAGATCGTGACAAATGGCCGAAACGTCACTTCAAAGGTTGGATAGACATATCTGTTTCGGGAGCCACCAAACTCCCATTGTCAATATCCTTATACTTCAGTCGATCATTAGAAAATATGCGCAAAGCCAAGTAAATTAAAACGAGAACTGTTTGCTAAAAGGGCATTTCTCCAAAAAAGACAATCAGTAATCATTATCCCTCGCACATGCACCAACTTAAATCTTTTTTTACAAAATGCGTCCGTAAAAATTGTGTCAAAAGTTTGTACAAAAAGAAGGTTTGACTACCGCTGACGCAGTGTATTAGAAAACGACTTAAACTGACAACCTGTAGTAATTGCAACTCCAACTCCATTTAAATGAACTGGCATCGCTAGTATTAACCTTTTGACGTACTTTAAAAATAATTCAGTATTTTGCCAATTATTTAGTACATTGGCAGAAATGATCAAACTTTTAATACCGAAAGCATGTACACAAAACTAGATGGTGTAGAGGAGAATGGAATATTTCGAATCAGATATATTTGATATAATCAATGTTGACAACTTACATTTTGTACAAACAAATTGTATTTTTTCCATACACACATAACAATCAAAATTTAAAATCCTGCCCTGTGCCTACTACTGGGTATATGCAATTTAAACTAATTTTCTCTATTACCAGAGAGAAGAGAGATGGTTAATATACAATTTTCCATTATTTTAGCATAATTATAGAAAAATGCAAATTTACCAGTAGTCGGCAACCCCATGCCGACCTTTGGAAATTGTGAAAAAATCGTTCCTAATGTCGGGTCCCATTAAAATAAGATTTTTTTTTTCAAAAAATCCATATTCAGAACCTTTTTTAATTAAAAACATTTATGGTTAAAAGTGAATATTAATAAATACGATTACATACGTTTCAAAATTGATCTATTCACTAAAAAATCAGTTGAAAAAAAGAAAAATCTTGCCGAAAGTGGATAAAATGACCACAAAATACTAATCTCACCGCAATTGAATCATTAGAAAGAGTTAGATGAAAATATTTTCAATGCAAAGAGGAGATCTTATTGTAAAATGAAACTGCTCTTATTATTTACTTATTTAATTCAAAAAATGCCAACTACTGGTACATGCCGAAGTAAGGCATGGTTACCCTATTTTGTCTGTCGTTGCAGTTTCCAATAGGCTTTGCATATTACAATATATAAATAAATATGTAGTGGGAAACACGAATCGATTAAACACAGTTTTTATTTCGAAACGCTTTAGATATTTTGACATTTAAGGCATTTGTTTCTGTCCCAAATAAATCACAAATATGATAGTAGAAATTCATATTTTTGAAAGAGGCAAAAGCTAAAACAGTTCTATTAAAAAATATATATATACATATAACTATCTCTTGTTTATTTTATAAACTTTCCAAATTTTACAGTTAATATTGAAATATATTAGAAGCAATGCCGATGCCCATTATATTAATCCTTTCTCAATTGTACCTCCTTAATGTCAATTCCATCCTTGGTTATGACATTTATCATAACAGCATCACCAGTGTAAATATCACGCTCTGCCGCAGAGATGAATGTATCCGTGGCAATGGCAATAGCACGCTCTTTGGATACTTTGGGAACTTCGTCTCCTTCTAGTTTCATATTCTTAAAACCGATTTGGTTATCCAAGACTGGCTGTAATAAAGCACCAGCTGAACCACCAGCTCTGTACGTGGTACGCTCACAATGGCCAATAGGATCATATGAGTAGACAACACCTTTGCCCTCATTGTCCAAACCAGCCAAAACATTGGATACGTAGTAGGGGAAGAAACGCTTGTTGTACATAATGATTGATAACATTTGGGCAATAGCATCAGTGGACATGGTCTTCAAGTGGGTATGTTCGTACATTTGCATGCGAGCTTTAACCAAAGCAGTCAATGCCAAGGTATCACACCAACAACCGGTAGATCCGAGAACGGTTTTTTGACTCAACTGGAAAAGTTTGTTTTGCTTCCGAGTGTGAATGGAATAGCCACTGCTTAAACGAGTGTCTGCAGCAATTACCACATAGTCGTCGCCAGCAATTGCCACAATAGATCTGCAAAGAATCAATGGTGAAACCAACATTTAACCTCATTCGGCACCTTACTTACCCTCCATTCGATTCATATGGGGAGAAATCTTGATGTTGTGCACCGGGAACTTTGTAGTCTGGAAATTTTTCAACACCCATAAAATCCATATTTAATTCGCAGCAGTAGATAATTTAAAAATTTGCAATGATTTCGCTCGTTTTGTCGGCAGCTTGTTTTTTCTCTTCTTGAAGAATGACAAACGAATTTTGTTTAATGCAGCGTTGTAAAGATTGGTATGGAATGGCTGACAGAACTAAAATATCAGAAAAACGCACCATATTGTACCCGCACCAGTGGTACAATAATGAAGGTAGTGTTTGCTGTTGTCATTTTCAGAAATTCCCAAATTTCATACAATTGTTAGTTCAGTTTCACACGAGACAATTTTTTCCAAGCAAGTGTCGAAGTTTATAGGAGAGAGAGGCAGGCGGAAAGGGCTCTCTGCCTCTCTTTCCTACAAACTTTGACACTTGCTTGGAAAAAATTGTTTCATGTGAATCAGGACTTTTAAATTTAATTGCGGCAATTTCTATGATTGTCCTGCTTCACATGAGGCAATACGTAACATACATCTACACACATCCATTTTTATATAAGGCGTGTTTTCGTTACACCATAAGTGCTTAATTTGTATGGGGAGCTAAGCACTTTTAAGCACTATTAGTTCCCGATGAAGTTTGGTGCTTGTGTTCCTGTCTTAATCGAGTATGATGTTGCCAGATTGGGCACCCTATATTTAGCAATATGGCATCCCATTTTTGGAGAGATGTTATCAATTATTGTGAATTAACGGGAAGAAGAAGAACAAAAATGGGAAATTATTTTAATATTTGCAAAAACAGTGTAAACAATTGACAATAGAATAGTAAATATATGTTTTATTAATACTTTTCACGAATTTTTTGTCTGTTTCGCACCGTTCTTTCTTCGCAACTCATGACACCATTGCTACCAGATAGTGAAAATCCGCCACTTATTGCTTACGTGCCAGTTAGTGGACGTCAGTTGTTTTCGTTGCAAAGTGCTAAACTAAAATTGCTAGCTTGTAACGAAAACATGCCTATATACAAATAATTGTAAATTATTATAAATTGTATTGGGCACACATTTTTATGGCGAATTCTTTTCTGCAAAAAAGTGCAACATTTTCATTGTCCTTTTTCCTAAAACGGCACTTTTGTGATACTTTTTTGAAATTTGGTAATTAAGTTACTCGAATTTAGCACAACTAAAATTTCAAAATTTCCAAAAAGCGATATTATAGTGCAGTTTTCGGAAAAAGGGCAATGCAAGTGTTGCACTTTTTTGCAGAAAAGAATTCGCCATTAGTTTTTAATTTTTCACATTTATTTTTCTTTGCTAGTACAAGCGGATCGAACACAAAAACGAAATGTCATAATAAACTTCACTGCGAATGTAGACCACAAAACGTTGAGTACGACAAATTCGAGTACGAGTAAATACTTAAAAAAATGTATCATGTAAATGGATACAACACAATGGTGACTGACAACACATTCATAAATCTGGCAACGCTTAAATTCTAGTTAGAATACTACTACACGTATGCAACTGTGAGAAGATTATCAAAAGAAACGTCATAAAGTTTTTGCAAAAAATTGGACTTGTTGATTTCGAGTTTTTTATAGTTAGTTTATGTTTTTACTATTCGTGTGTGTTTTCCAACAACGAGAAATATGTTTTTAGTAAATAATCAATGTAAAAAATATAACACGATAACGACGAAAAGTGATTTGTGATAGTAGCGGTAGCAAACAAAATTAAAGTAATGGTGCCAAGCTTATTTTCGCGCAGAGAAATGGTGTGAAACGCACTGACAACAAAA